>CM060922.1:993546869-994796869 GCA_030737875.1 Allium sativum
TCATGTTTTAAACTTAACCCTATTCATTTATCACACTCTGATGGTTAAGTGTTCAAGTTTACTTAACCCTACGGTCTAGTCCAGCTAACATGTCAAATTGGCTAAGTGTATTAACTTTACTTAACCCCACCTTCTAGTCTAGTTAACACGTTAATTTGGCTAAGTGTTTTCTTAGTTACTTAACCCTTACAAATCTTGTCTTGTTACCATATTAAGTTTGGTTAAGTGTCCCTATGGGCTTAACCCTCCCATTCTAGCTTAACTGTGTTAAGTGTCAATATGAACCTAACTCCACCCATCGGTTTGGTTATCATGTTGAATTGGTTAAGTGTCTTAGTTAACTTAACCCTACCATTCTTGTTCTATCTTTAACTAAATAAATTAAAGCCGCGACCACTCACATTAGACAGATATTGTTGCGATTAATGGATGTGCCGGTTGGTTCTAGGCAGGTTTACATCGCAACTCAGTCTAACCTCGAGTTAGGCATATTCGTGTTTTCTAAGTTCAAAGGGTTTTGATTAATTTTCAAATCAGGTTTTGAAAGTAACCATCCCGTCCGTCGGATCAGTTAGGGATAGCGAGGGAGACCATGAAACTTGTATTTTCCAAATCCAAGCCTAGACACTATCCTCTCTGTCACCCTAGAACTTTCTGGTGTATTATTAAAAGAGATGTCGTTAATAAACCTTTAATTTGTCTAAATTTACATTTTCTCATTTAGGACAAATTCTATAAGTAAATTATTCCTAATTTACTTATTTCCTAATTACTCTTTTAATGTAAATTGTCAACATTTATTATTATGGCCCATTTTCCCCTCTATATCATATTTATGCTTTTTGGTATGTAAACTATACCAAATTAAGTGTCACTAACCATGATTTTGCTAAACATGACAATTACTCACAAATATGGCCAATTTCAAATTTTATGCCAATATACTTATTATGCCAAATTAGCTAATCCAATTCTGATTTAACATTCTAATTACAGTTCATGTCAAACTAGACTTATTATTCTAGTTCACAGTTCATGTAAATGCTAGATTTACAAGTCAATACTAGATTCCAATTACACATCCTATAATTCATGTCAAATTTATCCAATTTGCATTTTTATAAACATGCCATAATACATGTTCCCAATTTATGCCAATTTCCAAGTTTATAACTACGTTTTAGTAAATTTCATATTTTGCCCAAATCGTATTCCCATCGTTCGTATAATCGTGATTCAATCTAGATTATAGATAAATCTAGATTCGTAGATAAAAAGGGAATGAACCAAAGATGCTATGAAAAGATAGACATAATAACTGGCATAAAACGATAATTTACTAATTACAGGCCTAACGAATTACACTGAAATAAATTGATCTAAAACATCGAAGGCCTATAGATCTGAAAATGTTGTGACATAAAAAGGGTTGAATAACAATGTAGGTTCAAGAACATCGGTAGACCTAACTTAATAGGTAAATTCCCAAGATCAAAATCCAAAGAAAATCAAGAATAGACAGAATAGATAATCAGGTTTAGACCCAATTTCACTCTCACAAAACTTAAGCAACACTTTCCTAGTCATGAATCATAGGTGTTTAGTCACAGTTGTCCTTGTTATGTCATAGGCAATAGTTTATGTTTCCTAATCAAAGGCATAGGCTTGTGTTCATAGTCAAAGGAAATAATTCTCATAGTCATGAGTCACATTCATAGGCGATGTTCATAGTCAAAGGAAAATAATTCTCACAGGCATGAGTCACAGTCATAGGCAATGTTCATAGGCAATGTTCATAGTCAAAGGAAAATAATTCTCACAGGCATGAGTCACAGTCATAGGCAATGTTCATAGACAATGTTCATAGTCAAAGAGGCATGTGGTTTTAAGGTCCATAGTTTCATAGTCACATTCTTATTGGTCATTGAATCATAACAGTTCTTAATTAGATCCAAAGATATAAGCACTGATTCGAATAGAGAGATTTGGCATATTCTTTTATTCCTTTAATTTCATGTCACGAATAGAGAAAATGTTCAAATCTAAAAAGTAATCGACTTACAGAGATTATATTAGATTCGTAGAAAAACAGTCGTTGAAGTCGTTTGAATCTTCACTTGAATCCTAACTTGTTTTGAATCTCCTCTTGAAAGTCTTGAGCGGCATTTCCTCGTCTTGATTTATTTTACATATTATTTTATTTATTATTTAATTTAGAGGAGGAGAAGAAGCCATGTCCACCAAGAATCTTTGCGGCATAAGGTTAGAGAAGAATTGTGAATAGTGAAGGATACTAGGGCTGTTTATATAGGATAAGGCAGATGAATCTAGGCAGAAAACGAGACCAGGTACATCAGAATGCACCCAGGCCCAAAAGTGGGTTTTGCACCCAGGTCGACACCCATGTCGACTGGGCAGTCGACCTGGTCAGGTGGGGTCGACTACCCAGTCGACTCCCCAGTCGACCTGGTCCTGGGCGGGAATTTTCCCGCCCAGCCCGCTTCTGGGTTTGAATTCGAATTTCGACCTATTTTTTGTTCTGAAAATTCCTGAAACTTCGGAGGGTCATATCTCCCTCATACGGACTCGTTTTCAAGCAGAATTTCGAGACAAACGCAATAGCGCCACCCGTTTCCCTTAATTCTTCCATTTTGAGTTAATTAAACCTTGATTTTTTGAATCTTAGTGTTATAGAATTACGGGGTGTTACACGGAGGCACGTGATCAAGCTTTCTAAGGAAAATTCCTTAGTCTTATGATGTAAAACATTTTTAAAATCTTTCCAGCCAGGGGGTAATTTGTCAATGATAACAGCAATTTGAAATTGTTCGTCCAATGCCATACCTTCGGAGATGATCTCATGAGCTATTTTCTACAAGTCATGAAACTGCATCTCAACTGATCTGTCGTCAGTCATCTGGTACTTTAGGTAGCGGCTTACAGCATATTTCTTTGCCCCTGCCTCCTTTGTATCATACTTCTTTTTCAGTGCTTCCCAGATCTTCTTTGTTTTCTTCTCATCTGAGTTATAGTAATCATACAGATCATCGCTCAGTCCATTCAGAATGAAGTTCTTGCATAGATAATCATGTTCAGTCCAGGTCTGCAGTTGCTTTGACTGTTCAGTCCATGATGCCATCTTCGCTACATCAGCCTCGTCAGGTTTATCTGGTAGCTGCGGTTATCCAGCAGTCAGCGTAGCCACAACCTTTCTGATCATGAGGAAGAACTCCATCTTCTGACGCCATCGCTTGAAATGCAAGCCTTCGAATTTGAATGGAGCAGCGGTCACGAGAGGGTTCTGGAAAGCAGAGGGTGGAGCAGCATTGTCTACGATTGAGTTCGAAGCCATTGTTTCAGATCGTCTTCAAATTGTTGAAAAACAATGGCTGAGTCGCTGACTAGGTCGCTTTCTTGAAGATGATTCGGCGATCTGGTCAGAGGTGCAAACCAGATCGTTCCTTCGTCGCCGCCTCTAGGATAAAACAACCTCTAAAAACGATAAGCGATTTGCTTGCATAACAAACCAGTGCAGATTTGCACTTTCGAAAATAATATTGCTCGAATTTTCTAAAAGAAAGATGTAATGGCGGAGGCTAGAAGAAAAAATAGAACTCGGTGTGTTTTCTTGTCTGCAGATAAAAATTATATATAGAATGAGGATTAGGGTTTGGGAGAAAAAATCGGATCTGCTAAAATTTCGGGGGACAAAGTTTCTACCGTTGCAGAAGAAAAAAAATATCGGTGCAGAAAATAATTTTCCATAAAAAAACGGTTCGAAAATTGCAAAGTTTTATGGTACAAAAATATTAGTGTCTACACCACAAAGCCCAAGCCCATGCCCGAACCGGGCCAGGTCGAGTCGGTCGGTCGCGCGCGTGTGTGGTGTTCATGATGCATGGTCTCCCTCCTAACAACAAAGAATGTATTGGGAGCCCAAGGCCCCAACATGATTTCTTAGAAACAAGTATAAATCATTTCCTCTTTCATATAATCCCATGATGTGGGACTATTCACACATAGGAGCCATTCATACACTTATTCAACATTTGTAATAATTCACTTAATGTTTGTAAAACATTTTCAACAATCAAAGACACTTGAATTTGGTGACGATGATAGATTATGAGTATTCAACGACGAGGTGATCTAACGTTGTAAAGTAATTACGGTTTGCTCTGATACCATGTTAGAAAATTTGATTAACTTGTTTTATTGATTTGAATCTTGTTTGCAGGAAAGTGATTGTTTGAATTGTAAATAGAAGTGATGCAGAAATTATAACTGTGATTTTCATTAACTTTCTAACTAGTACAGAGTGGTATATATATAGTATTGTACAAGTGAAGGTTGGATACAATTTACAAATTGGGCATTTTGTAGCTCTTTTTAAGTACTCTTTCCCCTAAATTATGATTGATCGGTGGTGATAGATTTTCAAATATTTTTTGTATCTCTAGACTGTGGAGTTGACAGAATTTGTCTAGGTAAAATGTCAACCATGAGAGCATGGTTAACCAATTTTTGATGACAAAGAGGTTAGTGCAAATGATATAGAGAAGATTGCGACGGCTCTCAAAATAGGTTTAAGGCAGCTATCAAAATCTTTTCTGAGGAAGATTTCCAATTATGGAGTATAGTAGTGAACATCATTTTTATCAAGTCAGAAAATATCTCAAAGAATGTGATGCCAAAAAATATGAATATTCTTGTATGGAGGTTGGGTGAAAAGAAATATGGAGTTCGAAATTTCATGCTTGACGGGTGATGCACATGTGCATGATATAAACATCCAAAAGGATATGGATATTTATATATTTCTTCAGAAAAGAAGTTTGCATGAAAATAGATTTTTAGGACTTATTTTTATTGTTTGGGTTTAGCAACTTCAGTTTTTATAGTATACCCATACATGTTAATTAATTTTCATATTATACCTAGCTTCTGAAAAAGACTTTAAATTTTATATATCCTGAATTGAGCTGATTTTTTAGCATGAAAATACATATCCAATTTTCTATTATGAAGAAAATTCAAGTAGATTTTATGCAAACTTTTATTTGGAAGGGATAAAAAAATTATTTTCACTGTATCATCAGAAAATAAATAAAGTTGAATAGGATTAAAGTTTTATTTAAAACTATGATTCAACGGTAAGTGGACAAACTTCTCCTTCACATTGGAATAATTTATTTGTAGAATTGAACATAATGGGAAAATTGGTAGAAGTAATACTACGGAGTAAAATTAGTTTGTCAAAAAAGATTGTTAATAATTTTTATTTTGATTTGAAATGCGTGGAAATAAAGCCTGTAATGTACTTCCATAACACTAGTAGTCGACAAACAATCATCTGGTCCAAAATCTCTTGGACTCAATAAGCCAAATTATCTTTCCAGCTGATTTCATGTAGTCCCACGTGAAATCAATGGGAAAGGTTAATATGCCTCACCAGGACGAGGGGATTAAAGCCCCGAGTCGCACTATTCATGCTTTTTCAAAATGGGACAAAATTAGAGAAAAAGTTAGCATTGGATTGCTTTCTGAAGGGAGCAGATGAATATGTACTTTATAATGACAATTCTTGAAATCATGTTGGGAAAACGATACCTAAAGCGTTAGGGAAGTCAAGTCTGGAAAACCAAAACTTAAATAGTAGAAGTCTTATGCATACAAAAGTCATTATTAGAAGAATAGTATTGATTGTATTTCATGATTCTTGAATTGTCTTTGTATTTGACGAATTAGAACTGATGCTATGAAAATATGATGTAAAACTAAAACAGACTAGACATGATAAGTTCATTTATTGCAAAAACTAATGACGTTACAGAGATAGTGTATTGGCTATATATAGCCACTTATTTATGGTAGTAGATATTTGTATATGTACCAGAATAAGAGTATGATTATTTTAGAGATATTTGTCCCATTGCTTTTATTTTCTAACACTCTCCCTCAACCAAAACAAGGGTTTCGGCCCCTTTTTTTCTCGAGTGAATTGATAATTTCAAATCACCTCAAATCTTTGTTGAATTTTTGGTGACTTTCTTCATGATGGTTCTCAGATATTTTAATTTGAAGTATGAAAGAGAGATTTGGGAGATATAACCATGAAAGTTTCAGATGTTAGAATTGTTGGAATTTCTATATAGTCTATAATTGATAAATCATGAAATTTCATATTTGAAAGATGACTCATATTGGTTAATTGAGAAAAAATCAGAGAAAGTAAAATGAATTAGCGGAAGCCATATCTGAATCCATAGATGTTTTTAGGGAGAAGATTAACCTAATCAAGACATGGCTTTAATTATCAAACCTGACACAAGCTTTAGATCTAAATCGTTAGTTGCTACTTTCATCAACTAACTCCCTGAGCGTTTGTTAAAGAGAATCGACTTAGTCTTGGATCTTCCAAACTGACATAAGTTCAGATGTAAATGTATTTCTTCAGAGGGGATAAAGAGAATACACTGAAAACTTGTGTAATTTGGGGAACTTAACCACTAATTTATAGTATTGTAATATTTTATGTTCGTTCCGTCAATAAACTGAATAATATTCCGGTCTCTACGCAATTCTTCCATAATAGCAGAATACTTATGCTAATAAATATTATTACCCTATTTAGCAACTTTAATTGGAAATAGTGTTACACGTTATATTTAAAAGTATGGACCACATAATTGAAATATTCTAACAATCTCCCCTCGGGTCACATATTTAGCAACCACAAACGTGTTCTACTTTATAAGCTCCAAATTCTGCTATTTATGCCATAAGGAGTTTTCTTAAACAATATTGTCCATTAACTGTGCTGATAAAGGATCAAAACGGCTTTTATTGTGTTTAATCAAACCAACTGTTAAGAGGTTTCCGTACTGTAAGAAATGCTAAATCAATTTGTTTGAAACCAATTATTTTCAATCAGGAAATCTAAACGCGAAAATTTCCATACTTTGTCTCTTCCGATTGCCCCTCTGCTCTTCCGGTTGTTCTTCTCTTAAATAAACACAATTTTATATTTCCTTCCCCACCCCACCCCCCCTCCAATTTCATCTCTAACGCGGAATCTTTCAACTTCATCCTCAAATCTATATGTTTCCTTTTTCTACTTCTTACAATCTCACTTTTCAGCCCCAAATGACTGACACTAGAATCAACATCGTCGAAATAACACATCTCCTTCATCGCCCACACTTCATCGCAATGTTGTGCCTCCTAAATTCATATCTGCAACTTACCCCCTAGTGACTCATTTCAACAGTGCTATCTCAATTCAACAATCAAAAGGGGAAAAAGAAAGAAGAATAAGAAGAAGCAGCAGTATGCCTAAATTGAAACAGGCTTTAATCAATCTAGGGTATAATTTTTTGGTAATCTATATCTTATGCTTTTTTTAAATCTCGCACGATTTAACTTTCAAAGTTGATGCAGTAATCAATCCAAGGTATAATTTTCTACCTGAAGATTTCAATAATGGTTGCTAATTGAATAGAGAGAGAGAGCTAATTTAGTCTATTCCATTTACAGAAAATCGTTTGTTGCAATTTCTAGAATGATTTCTTCTCACCTTTCTTCACCACAGAGTTGAAGGTATACTTTTAAATTGTGATTTTAGTTACCTTTTATTTTTTTTTCTACTGGTTTGCTATATTTGTTTATTTTATTTTTGAAAATGATAGAAAATGCAAGTGTGGCTCCAACTGCACCTGCACTGAATGTGGTTGCGGTAAATGAATCAACCCACTTGTACTGCAGACACGGTAGTTATTCATATAGTAATTAAATGAATCAAACTTATTATGTTTGAATTGGCTTTTCCTCTAGCATTGTATCATGTTATAAAGAAGTCATTCGTGCTGCTTTCTGTCTAATAATCTTTTTTTGTGTCCTCTATGAAATTGATGTCATATTTTTAGTCACCAGGTTTGTATTTGTGGTTTCCCCCTTTCCGTGCAACTTGATTGTTGTCTATCCTAACTGGATGAGAACCAATAGATTATTCCTTTAAGCATTCCGTTTATCAGGTATTTAAAAAACAGAAAAAGTATTCAGTTTATCAGATAACTAGCAACAAAAAAGCTATATATGCTAATAAAGCTTTAAGTATTGAGGAGAAACTTCATTCATTTCATTATTTTCCACTAACATAACAAGTTCTGCCACTGGTGATTATTATAAATTTTCTTCATGTTTTTTTTATTTTTTTTATTTGTCATTTTGATCCAAAATTAAGCTATTAGACTGAACTGAATTGTCATGTGTATTTTGGGATAAGCTATTATTTTGTGGCTATGTTCGGTTAGCATTGCTACTGTTTTTTTGGCTTTTTGTTGTCTAAAATGTGCATGCTCTCCTTTCTTTATTGATTTTTCCTTTATTCATAGTTTCAGTTTCTCTAGGAACCTGAGTTTTTTCATAAGCACTTTGCTCATCATTTGGATCTACATTATTATTGTGCTTTCATCTATGTCTATACCTCCAGTATCTCCTCCTTTTCTTGTATTTATATCTTATATGATAAAGCGAAAGCAACACAGTTTTTGGGTTGAACATACTTGCCACATACTAAGTGCTAAATGCTTGTTAACTGAAAAAAGAAAGCAAATGCAGAAGGTAACACCAAGGTAAAAATGAACCAGCAACGAGCAAGACATTCTTTACAGAAAGAGACGTTGAAATCGTTGTATGTTTTCTCAACATTTACGTCTCATTGTACCATGCTTGTTTCGTATAATCATCCTTCTACTTTAATTTAAATTATTATTGTCCAATATTAGAAACCAGAAGATGCCAGCCTACAGGGACAATTTGCAAGGAATGGTAAAGAAGTTCTTCCAAAAGATAAACGTAGTGAACTATCAGATTCAAATTATAACCCCTGAAATTGTGTTCATGCACAAGTTTGCAGTTGTTTTGGAAAATTATATCCGTGATAGAATCACTAATGATCCTAGATGGAAATATATCAAAGTAAGATACTATTATATAACTGCAGCATGTATATATGCACAGTAATGTTCAACTACTAGAAGAATGACATGTAAATGGTATTTCTTTTTTAAATTAAGAAAAACTCACATATTTGATTGTTTACTTTCAAGGATATTCTAACATATTCTAACATTGCAGGAGGGGAACTTAAAATCACATCTTTTGTTCACCTTCAACAAAGCAGCCCAGGTTACAATCCCATAATGTGCCACTGCATATATGGACTGGTACTAAGAGTTCATTTAATAGGATTTACAAATTATGTTCTTTGAGAAGGAGCACCAAAGATCAAAGTCTAGTTTCTCAATCAAAATCTAAGGATGCAATGGAAGAGTGATCCATCTTGTTACCATCCTTTCGCTAGTATAGAAGCTTGGTCAACTATTTTTGTATTTCTTACTATATTACCAAGTGTAACGACCCAGGGATTTTTAACCCAGAAAATCAACACAACACACTATGTTGACTATTTAAGCATTGGAAATACCGGACCATTAATAGAAAGAAGTTAGAGGGTGAGAAATAGAAAGAAGAAGGTTAGAACAGAAGAAGATCACCACAGAACAGAATCAGAGTAAACACGAATCTCACAGTGGAATGAATAAATATATTATATAACAACTTTTTAAATACAAAACTATAACTGTATATACATACCAATATAACATATAACATCACAGCGGAAATGTGCTCTATATATAACTAATGTTAAAGCCTCCTTCTCCATGCTCCTCTAAGTATATCTATAAAATCCCGAGTACTTGACTATCCATACAAATTTGAGAACCAAAGAGTTTCGAGTAAAAAAAAACAAAATAAACTCTGGGTCAGTCATGTGACTGGTGTGAGTAACTCAAATCATTTGTTTTAACTTTTAAAATCCATTTTAAAAGAAATGATAATCATAAGACCGATCCACACATAACCACAGATGGTTTTTATCTTACGATAACCCAAAAATATTTCTTAAGATCAATATTTTCTGATATTATAATAATGTCTAAATCAAGTAAATAAGAATCTAGCAGAACGCTTCCATCTCACACTCCACATATATAATATACAGTTAAAAACCGTAGGCTCTTATTGGAGAACGAATTTTCAACTATGACAAGGTATGGAACCACCTTCCGATCAGTGTACTCTAGAAGCGATACACTTAAGTTTAACAAGAACATCTTGTAACTCAGCCACACATGACCGACCATTCATTTTGCTTGAATGTTCCGAATATATTATCACCTTACGGTTGGTATACCAAATATGAATATTCTCTAGATGGTGACAATATGCCCTAATTGGGTGCGACCCACTTAGCCATGTTGCTCGCCCGATTTTTGTCATTTCCCAGTTGATGAGGCTTGAGGTCATAATGTATCATTATCCAGATCACATCTATCTTTACTTTGAATGCCACATCATTGTTTCCGACAAATCACAAATTGATTTCCCTAAAAATACCACGAGTATAAAATTAAGAGGAACGAGTTCCTTCACTATCAAATGTAAATACGTTTGAAGAGAACAACTTACGCGATCTATTAGATATACTCTGTCAGACATTCACCCATACATGTTGTCCTGGGACTGGACAACCCGAAGGTACCATTCTTTAAATCCATCTTATAAAATTTCCACCTAGGATCGCTAGAACAGCCATTGCATAACTCCGTCTTCAATTATCTTCATCAAATTTGATTCGCAATGCTAATGCTATATGGAGTGGTTTTCAGACAATATATTTGGTCCCGGTCTCTCCGTATTAACAGCGGAAAAAGGGTCAAACACTTTGATAGTCAGTTATTTAACTATCAAAGAAAAAACATACATACAAACAACGGTCGTATTTCCAAATGGAAATCTTACCGATCAATCATCAATCAACACTGATCCCCTTTAATTTAATGTATCATTAAATTATTCATTTCCCAATTTCCCCGGTTTCCATATTTCTTAACCCATTTTATGTTTTATGGAAAAACATTTCCATATATCCGCGCATCACTATCCATCAACATCCATCAGTCTCTAACTGTAAATTAGTAAGAGAACAACTCCATAAGTATTAACCCCGAAGGCCGAAACCAACATCAGATCGATACTCAGAAAGTTATTCAACTTAACTAATTTCCAATTAGTTTCTAATTTTCTCAATTCCATTCTTAACTTCTTATTAACACAGGTCATTTTCCTTTGTAACCATTTTAATCTTGCAAATCATTTGCTCTATAATCATTATTCACTTTATAATGTGAATATTATTCTACTATAGAAATCTGGTCTCGGTTTATTAAATCAAATCTTGCTTTAAATAAATATTAATATCATTACAGTTTAAAATCCTATCTCTCTAGTTCTTTTATAAATTCATATTCGTATCCCACTTCATAAATTCCATTATCAAGTCAACACTTCGTAAATTATATATTAGTTTATAACTAAATCTCGATTACATCTTTGAATTTAAATTATTGGTTTTTAAAACCAAATATTATTTCTCTTGTCCAACTCTGAACTATATAATATATAATTTCTAAAAATAGATTATTTTAAGAATATTCGACATCGTCGGATTATAACTATAAATCCTTATGGATTTAATTAATTCTATTCATATTTTGAACTTCGAAATAAATTCAACAATTCCCTTTTCTATTACTCATTTTCAAAATAACATTTCACGGATTATTTAATAATAATCATTTTACAATCAATATTTTATTCCATTTAAAAATATCGTTAATATATAAAACTACTTGTTTTATTATGATTAAAACAAGTTATTAAAACCCCAAATTCTTTTCCAATTTATTTTAATATATTTTATGGTATTTAAATACCAATTATTTCATATCAATGTTGTTCAAACATCCCAAAATACACAATAATGAATACCGATTATTTGTCACATCATATAATGCAATAAATGAAAAACAACAATATAAATGTTGAGGAATCCACTTAGATTCCTCTAACTTGTTTTCTTGCATCCACTAATGTTAATCAACATAAATAATACAATTTCATATTAATATGAAATATTATAATAAATAGAATCCATATTTAAGCAACATTTTTTATATATAACGGTATCTATATTTTCAACCAGTTAATTAGCAAATCATCCAAACAACCATCACACACAGCATTCAATCATTTTTATAAATATTAAATGACGTTAATAAAATTATAAAACAGGACATAGTTAGTGAGTTTACTCACCTTTGTCTTTAATTGTTAAATAACAATTAACGTTCGGTAGATCTGGTCAGGATTTTTTTTTAATTTGTAACAAGCTCCAAATGCTCCAAGCTAGTTCCATCGTGTAGCTCGCTTCCACATGATTCCAACATAACAGACGGTTCATAATTTTGATTTAGTATGAACGAGATATTAAATTTAAAGTTTAAACGTATTTACTTAAACTAAAATTATTTAAATTATGATGCGATCACATTTTTTAACCTGACCCACTACGGCTTCAGCCCATACCCATGTTTTTTTTAAACTTCTTCTTCCAGGTATTTTCCACGAATCGTTTCTCCTTCAGAAAATTTTCACCATTGTCGTGGCCTTCGAATCCGTTCTCTCCCTCTCCTCTATCTCGATGAAACCATGCTCCATCCAAACTGACCCCAAGCTCGTGACTTCAGCTTCACTAACCCTCGTGTTTCCACCAATATACAAATATCTAGTAATAGTAAAAGGTACCAATTTCCACTCCTTTAAGCTTCTATATCTCCCTCCCCATTTCCATAAACTTCAAGCCCCTCGTCCCCTTCTATTTTCTTCTCCAATCCCAAGACAACCACCACACGCTTAGTCCCATGCGTGTGCCATCTTCTTCCATGGTATGCTCAGTCAACCAAACCCGCTTCCCTCCATTTTCCTTCCCGAACCGACGCACAAGTTGTTGTTTAATATTTTCACGTCATTAACTCATTTACAGTAACTCCTTCACTCAAGGAAAACCTGCGGCTCCATGTTCTTACCGCATGTTTCCATCTTCACCACGCAGGCAGCGTACAGCTTTGGTTATGGCACACTGCTTCCTCAAATTCTTGGACCATCTGTCCACATCAGTACACACGAGATCTTTAGCAGAGTAATTTTTTGATTTTAATCCTTTTAGTCATCATTAACATGCAGTTTTTAAGAAGTGTCGCATAAAAAACATCCTAGAGGAAAAGGAATGAAAGGAAGTATTCCGCGGTATTTATACACAATGAAGACTTAACCTTTAAGCATTTGTGAAGACTTAACCTTTACGCAATTGTGAAGACTTATCCTTTAAGAATTTGTGAAGACTTAACCTTTAAGCATTTGGCACGAAGTATTCGTAGATGGTAGGTGTACAGCTTCCTTTTAGTTCTAGAGTAGGCGCAGGCATAGCATGCGTTGTGGAAATAATGGGTATGATACTTAGCTAGCAAGGAATATATATTTTATTGACTTTATTTTTCATCTTAGGATTTAGTTTTAGTTTTAGTTTACTAGTTATAAAGAAGAATGTAAGGTTGTATATGGTGATTGCATTGCTATTTAATCTTCCCTAAAATAATATATTCCTCTTATAGTAGATAACACGTTGTAGTTGTCCTATATCATTGTTTTGTACATCTCGGCTTTAGCATGTTATTTATGTACGTACTAAAAATCAAGGTAACTTACCCCATCTACTGGTAATACAATTCATTAACCAAGCTTTAGTCTGATGCCACCCACTCTTTGTTCAGATATGGGTATGGTTTTTGATATGTATTCATTGATTGAATTTAAAATGTTATGTACACTGATATACCAAATTCCGTTCACGTCCGGACTGTAATGGGCAAAAATAAAAATACTTTCATATCAACCGATGTGTCACGAACCCAAAAACGTAACAAAACAGACAAGTTAACTTACTCTGTGAAATTCCAAAATGCTGATATAGGGTATAAAATACTTGAAACAAAAAGTTGTTTATTTTCCAAATTAAAAATTACAGTAGAATTCTAAAAATTAAATTATAACTACGTCTCAAATATCTTGTCCAAATTCGAAGCCAATATTTAATTATAATTAAATATATCATTATGTTTTATAAATGATTCCATAGCGACTTTCTGGAATTTTGATTTGGGCATAACTTCCAATCTATAAGACGAAATCTCGATTTTTCACTTTTGTTGGAAAAATACAGTTAACTAGATTCCAACGTTTCTTGTTTCGAAGAAATCCGACTTATAATGGATCCTGTATATTCATTTAAGTACAAAACTCAAAATTACGAACTCCCGCGACGTTTCAAGCTCGTTTTAAATTATATTATAATTAATACGTTCAATGGTCATTTATATAAATATATTCGTTATTCCAATCAAATTCTAAACTGAATTATATCCTTAAGATTATCTAATTCACATAATATAGCAAACTCAACTATTTGCGACTGTTTCAGAATTTAAATGTATTATCACATTATTTATATTAATAAATATAAATCAAAATTATTTAACTCAAACCATTTAAAATGCCAAATCAGTATTCAAATAATTAAATTAATTAATTATTTAACCGTCTTAAAAATGCGGGACGTTACATTCCTTCCCCCTTAAAAGAATTTCATCCCCAAAATTACTAAGGTAAGAAAATGCTACTAACCTTATTAACTAGATTAAAATCATTTGTTTACTCTTTATTTCAATTCCAACTGAACCAATTAATTTCAATTAAAATATTAATTTATTTCCGTTAATGGAAAATTTCGAAAATCCTGAAAAAAAATTAATACTTTAAATTTCCGAAAAAATTTCGCCAGCACCTCCTTTGCACGGCTCAATCAGTACAACTACATCTCGCCTCTCCGGACCTTTTCCAATCCAAAACAAAATCAAATATCCAAGTGGCTTGCCAAACTAAATCTCAACTCAAATATAAACTTGTACTTTTTTGTCGAGCATCTCAACTCTATCACTTTTGTCTGCTATCAATCCAGCATATACAAATGCGTTCCCACTTGGTTTAACTCATTTCATCCTTGAACTATATCATTTGCTTATAAGCAAGCCAAATTCCATTTTAAACCCCAGTTCCATTTTTCATTTCGAATTCTTTCCAAACGGTCTAATTCCATTCTAGTTTATCTCTAATCCAATCCAAATTTATTTAACTTAGTTTAAGTTAAATTTTAATTTATTCATTCACTTTTTCCAATTCAATCCATTTAACTTCATAAGTTAAATTTGAATTTCATAATTTAAATTCCTGGATTCTGTTTCAAATTAGTTTGAAATTATATATAATAATAATAATAATTTAAAACATTTGAATTTCTGAACAACTTATTTCCTCAAAATATTTCAAAACAAACCTTTAGTAGTAGTCCGTTACTTAGAAACCCGAAAATGAATACTGGTGATGCTGTAGTCATCATCAGAATTATTTTCCAGCTATCGAAGTGAGTTCAACACTATATCACTTTCAAAACTTGTTTTCAACGCTTCCATTTTGAAATCACTTTCAAAATATCATTTACAATATTTGAAAAACATTTTCAAATCACCCATGGTCTTAAAATTTCCATATTTTAAATCCAAAATCCATTTACACACACTTTTTGAAATTCGAAAATTTTAATTCCAAATCTAGTTTATCTTCAGATTTAATTTATCAAAATATATACATCACCCTTATATGAATTCTGATTGGTTATTTATAACCAACTTAATTATAATCTTATTCGATTTCAATAACAACTAACACATCCAATATATCATAATAATTAATATATCAATCATTCTTTTATATCAAAATTTATTTTGGGAAAATTATTTCATTTTACCCTTCTTTTCAAAAACATACTGTGTCGGTTCTTTGTATTCGAGTATTCAGAAACCCATATTGACATTGTGGTGCCCCATCATCGACCAAAATTCATAAGCCACTCAACTAATATATCTCCAAAATATAAAACCATTTTTAATAAATCTACAAATACGCTCTCTCGTGAATCTACACTCAACTCAATCTAAGGTATTTCTAACCCCATTTCTATTGGGTCATGCCATAGATCCAAGTTAATCGCTTGACCATCAGTTCTGATACCACTGTAACGACCCAGGGATTTTCGACCCTAAAAATCAACACAACACACTATGTTGACTATTCAAGCATCTGAAATAGCGAACCATTAATAGAAAGAAGTTAGAGGGTGAAAAATAGAAAGAAGAAGGTTAGAATAGAAGAAGAAGATCACCACAGAAACGAATCAAAGTAAACACGAATCTCACAGCGGAACAAATAAATATATTATATAATAACTTTTTAAATACAAAGCTATAACTATATATACATACTAGTATAACACATAACATCATAGTGGAAATATACTCTCTATATAACTAATGTTGAAGCCTCCTGCTCCAAGCTCTTCCAAGTATATTTGTAAAATCCCGACTACTTGACTGCCCGTACAAATTTAGGCATCCAAGAGTTTAGGGTAAAACAAAACAAAATATACTCTAGGTCAGTCATATGACTGGTGTGAGTAACTCAAATCATTTAGTCTAATTTTTAAAATCCTTTTTAATAGGCATGATAATCATAAGGCCGAACCACACATAAACACTGACGGTTGTTATCTTACGATAACCCAAAAATATTTCTTAAGATCAATATGTTCTGATATTATAATAATGTTTAAATCAAGTAAATAACAAACTAGCAGAACACTTTCATCTCACGCTCTACATATATAGTATACAATCAAAAACCGCGGGCTCTTACTGGAGAACAAATTTACAACTATGACAAGGTATGGAACCACCTTTCGATCAGTGTACTCTAGAAGCGATACACTGGAGTTTAACAAGAACATCTTGTAATTCAGCCACACATGACCGGGCATTCATTTCGCTTGAATGTTCCGAATATATTGTCACCTTACAGTTGGTATACCAACATAACCGTTCCCGGGAGATACAGAAATGAAAGAAGTAACAAATATGAATATTCTCTAGGTGGTGACAATATACCCTAATTGGGTGCGACCCACTTAGCCATGCTGCTCGCCCGATTTTTGTCATTTCTCGGTTAATGAGGCTTGAGGTCATAAGATATCATTATCCAAATCACATCTTTATTTATTTTGAATGCCATATCATTGTACCCGCCAAATCACAAATTGAGTTCCCCAAAAATACCACAGGTATAATATTAAGAGGAACGAATTCCTCCGCCACCAAACGTAAATACGTTTGAAGAGATCAACTTACGCGGTCTATTAGTTATACTCTGTCAGGCATTCACCCATACACGTTGTCTTGGGACTGGACAAACTGAACGTACCATTCTGTAAATCCATCTTATGCAATTTCTACATAAGATCGCTAGAACAGCCTTTGTATAACTCTGTCTTCAATTATCTTCATCATATTTGATTCGCAACACTAATACCATACGGAGTGGTTTTCAGACAATATATCTGATCCCGGTCTCTCCATATTGACAATGGAAAAAGGGCCAAACACTTTGATAGTCAGTTATTTAACTATCAAATAAAAAACATACATACAAACAACGGTCGTATTTCCAAATGGAAATCTTACCGATAAATCATCAATCAACCTGATTCCCTTTAATTTAGCTTATCATTAAATTATTCATTTCCCAATTTCCCCGTTTTCCACATTTATTAAACCCGTTTTACGTTTCATGGAAAAACATTTCCATATATTCGCGCATCACTATCCTTCAATGTCCATCAGTCTCTAACTGAAAACAAGTAAGAGAACAACTCCATAATATTAACCCCGAAGGCCGAAACCAACATCAGATCGATACTCATAAAGTTATTCAACTTAACTAATTTTCAGTCAGTTTCTAATTTTCTTAATTCCATTCTTAACTTCTTATTAACACATGTCATTTTCTTTTTATAACCATTTTAATCTTGCAAATCGTTTGCTTTATAATCATTATTGTAGTAACCTGTAACTTCGCCGTGAAGGAAAGACCAGATACTTTGAGAACAACACACAAAAGGACGCAGACGGAAGAACATTTCATTGTTATTACAACAATTCCATCAGATACAAGAATATACAGAGTATAAATGAATATTATATAACAAAAAAATATCAGAGATTACAATAAATTACATAGCAGCGAAAAACAATATAAAACACAACTGAAAGTAATACACGGATACAGAGCTTTCCGAGCATCGTTCCAGCTGTAAATCGGGATCCTGTGAATATAAATCTGCAAAACCAAAACTACTAGCTGCCCGTGTCGAAAATAAGGGCACCCAAAGTTTAGGTTAAAACAATAAACTCTAGGTCAGTCACGTGACTGGTGAGAGAACTAAAACAGTTATTTAAACTTTACTTTAAAAGAGAGTAATTCAAGGGACCACGCTGTATAACACAGAATGGGTTTCCTCCCAAGAATACCGATGCATAGAATAAACAACGCAATGCTTTTTCGAAAAATGAAGCTATTATAAGACCTAGGACCCATCACACAATGCAACGCAAGCCGAAGGATAGGGTTTTCCCTTATAATAGCCAAACATGCTTGGTACGTTTAAAACAAATCATTTGATACAATAATAAGTGTATTGTGTCAAAACAATTTTAATCATAAATATAAATCATAGACGGCATAAGCGCCCCATCCCACTATGTCGCCATACTAGGCTCTACAAATAAAACAGAAATACACGTATTGGAAATTGGATTTCCGTCATGAGTCGAGGCAAGGGGCAAGCTCCTCTCCGCTTCGAGACAATCTAGCAAATGCCTCAGGACTACACACTTTGGGTAACCCCTGGGATCCTCCAAGACCGGTCCTCCCTTACGTTTGAGGATTAGTTATTCCTGAACACACGTTTCCCGACCCTATAGGACCTATAATCGAGGCGCCTCGCATCCAAACCACAAAGGTGAAAAGTATATAAATATCAGGGCTGGTAGGTCATTGACACCACCCATAGCTAGAAAGAAACGCCGTGCACTCCTTGGGTCCTCATCCCGTTTTTGACTCATACCGAGGTGTGAGGCTCGCGAATCCATGCTATACAAAAATCTGCCACGTAGGCCGTGCTTTGATCATCAACCATAAGACTTTTCTTTTCAACAGAAGCCTTGATCCATGCAACTCAGCGTGCCACACAGGCAATTTATGCCATGCGATTGATATCTATCGATATATGACCTCTAAGCTCGTACGTCTCAAAGAAGGGCGTTAAGCAAGAGAATAAATTCTCCACCGCCAAACAGATATATATTTAACAGAAATCGATCAACGTAGAATAAAATCCAATGTCAGACACACAATCCATTTACAAGTTCGTTCTGGGTCTGAACGAAACCAGAGGCACTTTCCTCGCATCCATCGATCTCCAAGTACGTCTGGACGACCACCAACTGATTCCCTCATCTTGGGTGTACAGCCCAATCAAGATCATCAGTAATCACCCAAACGATGTGAAGACTTCCGGTCTTCGACCACCGTCATCATCTTCGACTTATCGTTGAATCGGTTATTCAAAATGGGTATAAACCCGGCCTTTCCGAACAACCCGCGTATATAGTAAACAAATGTTACACAAAAACAACAAACGCCTCATTCCAATTTAGCAGCCACTAACCGTAAATCAACAAGAGAACAATTTCCCAAATATTAACCCCGAAGGCCGAAACCAACATCAGATCAATACCCAGGAAACCATTCTTCTTAACTAACCTACAGCCAGTTTCTAAATTTCAATTCCTAGGGAAAGGTTCCCATTAATTTTATCAAAGATAAATTCTTTAAAATTTATTCTTTAATCATCCTTTGGATATCATTTCAAACCAAATTATGGTTTTCCAAACTAGTCGGAATTAGCGAACCACACCGAAGTAATTATTTATTTTATTTCCCCATCCCAACCTATTTATCCCATGAAACAAAACTGGTAATACTCCATATCTAACGCCACGGTGTTGTCGGTAAAATTAATTACCATTTCACGTTCAAATCTAATTAAAGATTTAACTATCGCTTTGGAGCAAAACTGGTGATACTCCATTCACGCTCATTTTCCCAAATTTGATAATTTAAATTATCAATTCACATTTCAATCTAATTACAGATTCATTAAAACACCTTTTACTGGGTTAAAGAACTAATGTCATTTAAAACACAGTTCACGATAAACCCAAATCACATTCTATTTATTATCGGGTTAAAGAACAAGTGTTATTTAAAACACCATTCACAATAAACCCACAAATCAATTCTAATTCAATTTCAATTAAATATATTAGAAATTCTGGTTATTTAAAACCATTCACAAGTCCAATTTATTTTTCTAGTTATAAACTAGTTCATTTTGATAAAAATATATTTTTATCTTTACAAATGTCGAGTTTTTCATCCCAGTTCTTTTCAAATCATTTCTTACGATTTTTCACTAATTATTAATATTTTTAATAGTTTTATCAAGGCCCGTACAGTCGATTTCCAACAACGGCCATCGAATTGCACTTACAACGACCTTTTCTGAAATTGATTTGGACATATTTCCAAATCCAACCGTTAGATTTCAAATTTCTAAAAATTTTTAGAAAGATCTTTTCGATACGAACCCAACGATTCCGGTTTTACGAGAATCCGACGGTCGGATCTCCCGTAGTGTCCGTTCGAAGTCAATGGTCGAAATTCACGAACTACCGCGGCGCGACGCATTCTATTCAGGCCATTATATTATGTAACGACCCGGAAAATATGAACCAATTTAAAATTTTTAAATTGGCTAAAATAGTGGATTTTAAATATTTAAAATAAATATTTTATATAATAGCAATGAAAACTGAGTTTGAATCGACGTTTGAAAACGAATATAATTAATTCTAATTATAAACAAGGCCTGAAATGGCGCGGTAGTTTCAAAATTTGAATTCAAACTTTGACTGATTGTACCAGGTGCAAAACAAAACGGATTTGAGTGAAACCAAAAATATTTAAATCTGTTAGTGAATACCTTTCTAACGAATCTGAAAAATCGAAGTTTCATAGCGGAAAGCAAAAGTTATAGCCAAAAGAATTTTCAGAAAGGTCGCTATAGAAATTATATAGCCCGTGAAAATGTCCATTTTGCAAACGACCTTGGAATTCGAAGAAACCACTTTTGTTGGATCCAGGATGTGATGTTATAGCTAGGTTTCAAATTTCATAATTTTTGAAGCTAGTATGTGAGCGTGGCAAAGGAAAACGTGTTTTGGTCAATTACAGTTAAATTGGATCGGCCAGAAATGGGCCTTTTTGCAAACGGTCTCAGAATTCGACGAAACTAGTTTTGTTGGGACCGTATCCTCAAAACATAGCTAGATTTATTTTTCTGGAATTTTTCGAATCAGTTTGTGGCCCTGGCAAATTGAAATGTACGTTCAAATCGAATATTGAATGTTATATATTTTAATTTGAATGAAAACTGACTGAAACAGTCGAATGGGCCTACGAAACATATCCCATTGTGTTCGGAATGGGGTAAAACGCTAGGGACGACAGTCGTTGGGTTTGGATTGGTGTTCGTGTGTGAAAGGGGGTATTTTCGAAATTTAAAAATTTAAAAATATTAAAAAAATCTCTCATTGGCCAGTGATAGTTTCTCTCTCCCTGACCCTCTCTAAACCGACGACGGAAAGAAAGCTCAACCTTCTCTCCTCCCTAGCGCTCAATCCACACAACAAAATCACTAGCTCCAGTTAGGGTTTTTGAAGATCTCCTCGTTAGCTTAAAATCAAGACTGGTCACGCCAATTATCATCAAGTGTGGAGTGAGATCCCGGCCTCGGAAGTCAGCGCCTTCGAAGAGCCGCTGTGCCCTCCTCCCTATGTCGAAGTGGGCTCCACCTACCTCCGCCTGAGCATCGTTCCGAGCAATACAGGGTGGTATACTCCGATCGGCTCCAAGTTGCATGGATCGAAAGAAAAATTTAAACCTAGTTTTGAACATTTATTGAAGGTAACGGCTTGGTTTATTTTCAACAGTTTTAACACCTTTAAACCGTTGCAAAATTTGAAAAATCATATCTTTTTCGTTTCTTGTCGAAATTCAGTGAAAGAAGAGACAGTGGACTCGTGTGGACGTCTTCTACATTTTAGAAGAGACCGCATATTATTCTGAGCCTTCTGCTATTTTTGGTGGAGTGGAACCCAATGTGAGATTTCTAAATTATAAACGATAAGGAAAACGACGATGTATAAATTATATAGTCGATGTATGAGTTATATAAGCATTGTACACCTCTTGTATAAGCGTTGTATAAGTTGTACGTTCGATGTATAAGTTGTATATGCGTTGTAAAAATTATATATGTGTTGAAATAGAAGTGAAATGCTATATATAAATATATATATACGCCCCTCATCCACAAACCATGGACGATATTTATTGGTTGTGATTGGTGTGAAAATTGATTGATAGCGAAAGGTTGATTGGAATTGTTTGTGGTTGAAATTGATTTATTGTGGTTGAAAAATACCCGTTTTTGGTTGAGAAATATTTGGTTGAAACCACATAGGATTAGTTTGTGGAAATGAAAAAAAAACACATGCTGCCTGCGTGCGAACTAAATGCATGATTCCCCATTGTCAAAAGCTGCGAGGCTTTAAGGTAGAGCGAGGAGCCGTACTAGGGACGGTCCCGGTTTTAACTACCCTGCCATTATGCTGTCGAAATTTTGAATAATATCCATGTGTTAGAATTATTTTCATTTGTTGAAACTATATTTATTCGTTGAATAGAAAACCTTCATGTGTTGAAAAGAAATTCATTCATTGAATTGAAATTCATGTGTTGAATGGTATTCATGTTTTTAAATATAAAAATCACCTTTTTATCGATATATACAAACTATAGAAAACCTTCATGTGTTGAAGAGAAATTCATTCGTTGAATTGAAATTCATGTGTTGAATGGTATTCGTGTTTTAAATATAAAAATCACATTTTTACTCTATTTATATAAACTACAGAAAACCTTCATGTGTTGAATCGATATTCATTCGTTGAATTGAAATTCATGTGTTGAATGGTATTCGTGTTTTAAATATAAAAATCACATTTTTACTCTATTTATATAAACTATAGAAAACCTTCATGTGTTGAATCGATATTCATTCGTTGAATTGAAATTCATGTGTTGAATGGTATTCATGTCTTAAATATAAAAAAAATCACCTTTTTATCTATATATACAAACTATAGAAAACCTTCATGTGTTGAATCGAAATTCATTCGTTGAATTGAAATTCATGTGTTGAATGGTATTCATATTTTGAAAGAAATTGTTTTATAATAAAAATCATATTTTTATTACCTATATGAACTATATAAAATAATATTGTTTTGAAATAAATTGTTTTATAATAAAAATCATATTTTTATTACCTATATGAACTATATAAAATAATCGTGTTTTGAAATGTCATGTATATAATAAAAATCACATTTTTATTATATACATGAATTGTTAAATATAGTGAAGTGCTGAAATAGAAGACAGTTAGACAAAAATATCATTTTTATCAAATGTATGAAGAGAATATAGTTTTGAAATTGAAAAATCGATATATATATATATATATATATATATATATATATATAGAATTGAAATATATCGAATAACGAAGCTGCAGTTCATATTTTGAAACCATGATTTCAAACGATTAGTGCGGGAGATCCGACCATCGAATTTTCCCGAAATCGCAACCATTGGGTTCGCTTTGGAAATATCTTTCCAACGGCACCAACTTTGTAAAAATCCAACGATTGGATTGTCTGGAATGTTTAATTCAAAACTGAAGAAAAACAGCGCCAGAATCGATTATATCTATATATATATATAATTATATTAAATCGAATAACGACGCTGCAGTTCGTATTTTGAAATTGAAACTTCAAACGATTATACCGGGAGATCCGACAGTCGGATTTTCCCGAAACTGGAACCGTTGGATTCGTTTTGAAAAGATCTTTCTAATGTAAATTTCGTGAAGCTCCAACGGTTATATTTTCAGATATGTGTAAATCAAATCTGAAGAAAAACAGCATCACGGCCGCGTTATGGCCCGAAGCGTCGTTTTGAATATATTGGCTATTTTAAAATAAGTAAAAATAGCGATAAATCGTTATAAAATATTATAAACGATATGGATGTGAAATTTAGAAACTAACTGAAGGTTGGCTAAGTCGAATGGTTTCTTGGGTATTGATCTGATGTTGGTTTCGGCCTTCGGGGTTAATATTTGGGAAATCGTTCTCTTACTGATTGACGGTTAGTGACTAATGAATTGAAATGACACGTATGTAGTGTTTGTGTAGCACGTGTTTATTATATATGCGAGTTGCTCAGAAAGACCGGGTTTATCCCATTCTGAATAACTGAATCGACGATAAGAAATCGAAGATGAAGACGGTGGTCGAAGACTGTAACACCCCGAAAATTCTATAACTGTGAAATTCATGAATGAAAGTATAATCAAATTCAAATCAAAGAACTAAGGGAAACGGGATACGCCATTGCGTTCGTCTCGGAAAAATACGCGAAATAGAGTCCGAGTTTTCGAAAAACGGAGTCCGTACGAAGAAGATATGGCCTTCGGAAGTTTTGAATTAAATTTAAAAAATTCAAATAGAATTAAATAATAATTCGAAATGGGGCCCAATGGGCCAGGCGGATAAAACACCCGCCTAGCCACCCAGGTCGACTGGGCTGTCGACCTGGGCTACCCATGTCGACAGGGCTGTCGACAGCCCTGTCGACAGGGGTATCGACCTGGTCGAGCCCAGTCAACCTGGCTGGCCAGGTCGGTGTGTGGTCGAATTTCTGTGGTCTGCTTTGTCATTAGGGCTAGGTGGCGGGTTTTTATTGGTCTCTCTTCCTAATGAATGGCTATGATCTAACCTAGCAACATCAAGGGTCCTAATCAATTCCTAACCTCTATATAAACAACCCTAGACTAAACCCTAATCTATTCATTCAAAATAAGATTATAGCCGCCATGTTGCTGAGGAACGACAAAGAATAGCCGCCAACTAAAGAGAGGGTTAGGGAGAAAGTTCTAAGGCCTAAAGCAATTCAAAGCAACCTAAAGCTAATCAATTCAACAAAGGAATCGTGTCTCTTAATTAGAGAATTCGCCGCAACCATTGTAAGTAGAGTATTACTTTGGTATTAATAAACAACTGTGTTGATGTGTATGCTTGAATTGTGGCAATGGAAGTAATTCATATTTGTGCAAAATTATGTTATTCATTATAAAGAACTACATGCGGTAGTTCTATGCAAATAAACGTTTGGAATATTGCGCAAATTGTGTAATCTATATTGAAGCTACATGTATGTAGTTAATTGAAATTCATGCAAATTTGAGGCTTTGTTATTATGCCATTATGATGTATATTTTTGTGCATAAATCATTTTGCAAGTAATTGAAACAAGTTTGGTTATTATAGTTCATATGAAACTATGTGGAATTTTGACACCATAATCCATGCATTAAGTCATGCTTTTACAAACTTATGAATATGGCTAGGAATGATATTTGGCATAATTGAAATCTGTTATTAAGTCTATCTTGTTTTAAAGGATTATATGATGACATGGCTAGGTTAGACTCAAAAATCCCTTTTTGCAAGTTTAAAGCAAACACCATGTTTAGGAATATTTATGCATAAGTATGTTTATAACATCGTTATGTGATTAGGCTTAAATCATGATTAAGTTGAATTATGCTATGTTCATGCTAGAAGTATTTATGCCATGCTTATGTTTGACAATATGTCATGCCTATGCTAGAAGTATTTTATGCCATGCTTATGTTTGACATTATGCCATGTTTATGCTAGAAGTATTTATGCCATGCTTATGTTTGACATTATGCCATGCTTATGCTAGAAGTATTTGTGCCATGCTTATGTTTGACATTATGCCTAAATAAGAATATAGGTTCATGTTGTAGTTAAACCTATGAAAGTTCCCATGCTTTGATTCATGTCACCTATGTTACCACTATGCAAGTACACCAATTTCTATTATGTATTTTCCAACGTCATATGCAAGTTCATGCGCTCACTTTCCCCTCTTGGTGTATACGCCTTAAGCCTCCCCTTTTCGCATGGCAAAATTGGGCTTTAAAAGGCTAAGCCCAATATATATAAACGGACGTGTAAAACGGGGGAAAATAACGTTGGGTTAAAAATTAATTAATTAATGAAAATATGAAATAGAAGGGCCCAAGTTCAAGTATGGGTTAGGCCCGTGATTGGTGTAACCTTTACACCATTAATAATGGGCCGCAAATATTTACATATAAGAAATAAAGAAGAATGACAAGATATGTAAATGTAGAAAAGACGATGTGTTTAACCCGACGTTGGATTGAGTTGTGATGTAAACCTGCCCGGAACCGCCCGGCTGTCCAGTAGTCACAACAATACCTATCCAATGTGGGAGGTTAAACATGGGGCCCAGCAAGGACCCGAGGTTAGACTGAGTTGTGGCGTAAGACTGCCCGGAACCAACCGGCAACAGGCAGCCACAACAATACCTGTCTAATGTGAGAGGTCAGGGCCTTAATAAGACAATTAAGGCTGAGTCAGGATTGTTAGGATTAAGTGGACAAAAGACTTAATCAAAATGGAACATGCTAAACTAAACGGACTGGTGGGGTTAGGTTAGGAAACACTTAACCAACTTAGCATGTTGGCTAGAAATAGAAAACCTAGTAACGGGGGACCCTCTTCAGCAGTAACCCTAGAAGGTGTATCAGGATACCCTGAAACTAGGCAGGGTGGGGCACGATTACTGGGCTGATTGTAAGAGGTCAAATCGACGGCGGTGGTGTAGCAGTGTAGGTTCTAACGGAGTGCGGGCGTGCACACACTCCGGCGCAGAAAAATAAGGCACTGGGCACCAGTAGCATACCTGTGCACTCTAAGGTTGTGTCGGGTTGCCACTGTGGGACTTGATACACCCCATGGTGGGACCAGCATAGGTAACTACAGACATCGGGGGCCGTAAGACACATGTAACTTTGCGAGTAGGAGCCGATCATCGTTGAATGGATCACATCACCCTGATTATGGGGTGCAAATTGGAAACTAGTTTATATGGGTTCAGAGATTAACATGGGGTACGATAGTATATTCGACCCTAGATAACTTAACCAAGTTTATAATGTTGCCCACTTCCTGTTTTACTTATCATACCCAGTTCTTTATTCATAGACAAAGTAGTACTAGACTTACTCAGGCTTTATGTCTGACTCTATTTTTCTTTCGTCTTCTTTCTTCCGTTTCCCCCCCCCCCCCCCGGTCCTCAGGGAGGGAACACAGCAGCTTGACCTACCTCAACACCCAGCTTGAAGAAGAGAAAATGTATTGCCTGGACTTTCCTGTTTTGAACTATGGCTTTGGAAAATCCACTATGGGGCTCTTGCAGTTTATCTATGTTTTATTTATGCTTCTTTAAAATAATGTACTCAAGACAGATTATGAAAGTGTTATGTTATGATTTTGGAAAGGATGTTGTTGTAACACGTATTTGACTTTATGAAATAAAAGTTTGTTGTTGTTCTTCCGCTGTTTACAAATATGTGTTCTTATATCTGTCTTGTATATCTGTGACTTGTACTTATAAACCTCCACCAAAATTAGGGCATTCCCTTTGAGAGTGACCCTAACGGAGGTGGGGTGTTTCACTTGGTATCAGAGCATAGGTTTACCAGATAAGATAAAAAGTTTTGAAAAATTATTTTCAAAAAGGAAATTTAAAGAAGCATTTTTAAAAAGAAAAATATTATTTTATTCTAAAAAGGCAAAGTCCACTCCCCAAAGCCATAGGTATTATCTCTTATCCTTCGTTTTGAATCTATCCTTTTTGTTTCAGCATGTCCCAAGAACTTAACTTGCCTGAAGGGGTACCCATACCTGGTTGGTTTAGACGTTTCTTAGAAGCAAGGGCCACTCAGCCAGGTCCTACCGTTCCTCCTCCTCCAGCTGAAGGGAATCATCCAGCCGCAGCAGCACCTTTTCCTCCACCTCCACCACGGGGAAACACATTCGCTAAAATATGTAAAGACTTTAAAGCTATGGGAGGAAGGGATTTCCATGGAACTGAGTCCTTCGTGGCAGCTAGGAATTGGCTGAAAGAAATGGAGGACCTATTCATCATTTTTGAGGTAGAGGATAGACAAAAAGTACAGTTAGCAGTGTGGCTATTGAAGGGCGAGGCTTCCTACTGGTGGGAAGTCACTAATGCTGAAAGACCGGTGGAGACATGGGAGGACTTTAGGGCAAGGTTTGAGACCAAATTTCTCTCAGATGCTGAAAGAAGCTTGCAGTTGGAGAAATTCTTATTTCTTAAGCAAGGAGACAAGACAGTCAGAGAGTATGTGAATCAGTTTGATGAGCTGGCTAGGTTTGGGCTTGACCTAGTCAACACCCCGCATAAGAAGGCTCTCCGTTTCGTCAAGGGGTTAAATGAGCCATTACATAGTTTGGCCATGACCCACATACCCATGGGAGCCACGTATGAAAGATTGGTGCAAATGGCATTGCTGAATGAAGAGGACAAGGGCAAGAAGGAGACCAAGACAGAAAGCTCTCAAGGGAAGAAAGAGGGTTTGCAGCCTAAGAAGACAGACTTCAAGAAGGGCGGAAAGGGCAACAAAGAGAAGAGGAAGTGTAATTTCTGTGGCAAAGTGGGGCATTTAGTAAAGGACTGCAGGAAGAAGAAGGCTAAGGAGAATGGTGGGTGCTTTTCTTGCGGTGAGACGGGCCATAGGGCTAAGGACTGCCCAAAGAAACGAGGACAGGGGCAGAGGGCTGGATCCACCCCAGGGGCACAGGTTCATGTGCTAGAAGCGCCACCTCTGCAACAGCGAGGTATAAATACTTCTGTAGAAAGTGTAGTTTATCTTTATGATCACCCCGTTCGCACTTTATTTGATTCTGGCGCATCACACTCCTTTATCTCGTCTGCTTTAGTAGAATCTCTGCACCTAAAAACTAGTATGGTAGAGGACCCCTTAATTGTTTCAAACCCAATTGGGGGCCCAGCTCATTTGTCTATGATCTGTTTGGATTTGAAAATTTCTATCCTAATTGTTGAATTTCCATATAGTGCCTTTGTTTTGGGCTTTTCGGGGTATGGTTTGATTTTGGGTATGGATTGGCTATCCAGTAATGGGGCCATCCTTGATTGTGAGAAAAGGGTTGTTAGGCTCCTAACCCAGCTCGGTAATACTTTGGAAATTTCTTGTAATCCCTCGTATGCGGTTATGCTTAGTTATCTTGAATCGCTAGATGCCTCTGTTGAAAATTTGCAATCAGTTAGAGTGGTCCGGGAATATCCGGATGTCTTTGAAGAGGTGAAGGGCTTGCCTCCGAAGCAGGAAATAGACTTCCGCATATATCTTGTAGATAATGCAAAGCCCGTTGCATTGCCCGTTAGACATATGGCTCCACGAGAAAGGAAAGAGCTCAGTAAACATATTAAAGAGCTTCTAGAAAAGGGGTTCATTAGGAGGAGTATTTCAGAATGGGGCGCTCCAGTGGTGTTCGCTACAAAGGCGGATGGTTCACTCCGTCTATGTGTTGACTATAGGGAGCTCAACAAGCTAACGAAAAAGAATAGGCACCCTCTCCCTAGAATTGACGATTTATTTGATCAGCTTGTAGGAGCGTCTGTTTTCCCCCAACTCGATTTAGCAACCGGTTTTCATCAGCTAAGGGTGGCTGAAGATAGCATCGATAAAACGGCTTTCAGAACCCCAGACGGCTTCTTTGAATGGCTTGTCATGCCTTTCGGCTTGACAAATGCACCTGCGTACTTCGTGGACCTGATGAGTAGGGTATTTAGAGATTTCCTCAACAAATGCGTAGTGGTCTTCGTAGATGATATCCTTATCTTCTCAAAGACTGAAGAGGAACATGCTCAGCACTTAAAGGCAATCATGGAAACTTTGCGAGTCCATCAACTAAAAGCCAAATTCTCCAAATGCCACTTTTGGAGAGAAGAGGTGAGGTTCCTTGGGCACATAGTATCCAAACAAGGGTTAGCAGTGGACCCTGCTAAGGTAGTGGCGGTACAAGATTGGAAGACACCAAGGAATGCAACTGAGGTCCGAAGCTTTCTAGGACTAGCAGGTTTCTATCGAAAATTCATAAGGGATTTTGCGAAAATTTCGGCTCCGCTCACGAAATTGACTAAGAAGAATCTAGTGTTCAATTGGGATTTGGATTGCGAGTTTGCTTTCCAACGACTGAAAAGGGCTCTCACAACAGCCCCAGTTTTGACGCTGCCAGATGGGAGCAAGATGTTCACTGTTTATACGGATGCATGTGGGACAGGGCTAGGCGCCGTCTTAATGCAAGAAGGAAGGGTAGTAGCTTATGGCGGGAGGCAGTTGAAGGTGCACGAAAAGAACTACCCAACCCACGATCTAGAGCTAGCCGCCATCGTCTTTGCACTCAAGTCTTGGCGACACTATCTCCTAGGTGAGAAGTTCGAACTTTACACTGACCATAAATCGTTGAAATATCTTTTCTCGCAGAAAGATCTTAACTTGAGGCAACAAAGGTGGATGGAGTTTCTTGCCTCGTACGATTTCGAAATCTCCTACACTCCGGGCAAAGGCAACGTAGTGGCAGACGCGTTGAGCCGAAAGAAATTGACCCTAAGCCCGTTGTTTGTTGAAAGACAAAGCCTAGAGTTTATAGCCAGTTTCGACTTTAGGCCCTCCTCCGATTTCGTACCGGGCTTGCTTGCATCTCTCGAAGTGCGCCCAACTTTAGTGGACTCAGTAGGGGCAGCACAACGCGAAGACCCTCAGCTTGTGGAAATGATTGATAGGCTAATTAGGGGTGAGACTTCAAGTCACCTCAACAGATACTCCATTGACGATAAGGGTGTACTAAGGCGAGACGGAAGACTATGCGTCCCACAGACAAACGATTTAATAAAGAAGGTTCTCGAGGAAGCACATCACTCCAAGATGACGATACACCCAGGCGGGGATAAAATGTACCAAGACATAAAAAGGACTTTCTTCTGGAACGGCATGAAAAAGGACGTGGCAGAATTCGTTTCTAAGTGTATGGTGTGCCAACAGGTTAAGGCGGAACAGAAAAAGCCTGGCGGACTACTACATCCTCTGGAGGTCCCACAGTGGAAGTGGGATAGCATCTCAATGGACTTCATCGATGGGCTGCCTAGGTCTAGGAGAGGCAACACTAGTATTTGGGTAATAGTGGATAGGCTTACTAAAAGCGCCCACTTTTTACCTGTCAAAAGTAAGAGAACTGCCTCATCCCTAGCATCACTTTACCTCAAGGAAATCGTGCGACTCCATGGAATACCATCTAGCATTGTTGGTGACCGAGACCCCATCTTCACCAGTGAGTTTTGGCGGAGTCTGCAAGAAGCAGTAGGAACGCGGTTACGCTTGAGCACAGCCTATCATCCCCAAACCGACGGCCAAACAGAGAGAGTGAACAGAGTTTTGGAAGACCTCTTAAGGCTATGCGTCCTTGACTTCGGAGGGACATGGGAAGACCACCTTCCTTTGGTGGAATTTGCCTACAACAACAGCTATCAAGCAACCATCGGAATGGCGCCCTTCGAAGCTTTATATGGAAGACCGTGCCGATCGCCCACTTGTTGGTGGGAGTCCACGGATAAGCTCATACTTGGACCAGACATGATCCGAGAGACTTCAGAGAAAGTGGACTTAATACGAAGAAGGATGAAGACGGCCCAAGACAGACAAAAGTCCTATGCTGACAAAAGGAGGACCGACCTTGAATTTGAAGTTGGAGACAGAGTTTTTCTCAAGGTATCACCGCTAAGGAACGTTGTTCGTTTTGGAACCACAGGAAAGCTAGCACCAAGGTTCGTAGGGCCATTCCCTATCATCGAGAAGATTGGAAAAATGGCCTATAGATTAGAGCTACCCGAGAAGTTGGCTGGAGTCCACAACGTTTTTCACGTTTCACATCTCCGAAAATGTCTACATGAGTCAGCCGAAGTGGTAGAGCCAAACATCCTCGAAGAGGCCGAAGTGGAACGTGAAGCAACCATAAGGAGAGTTCCAACCCGCATATTAGGAACGGAAGTGAAGAAGCTACGCAACCGTGAAGTCAAGCTCGTCAAAGTTCAGTGGAGCGACGCCGAGGGAGACGCGACTTGGGAAACTGAAGCTAGAATACGTACTGCCTACCCTTTTCTGTTTGAGGGTACATCCTTGATCTTTCCTTTTCCTTAAGTTGCGCTTTTATCTATCTTTTAGGCATATTTCCTCGACCGTACCTTTTAGGTAGAATCTTTTTGGATGGAAACATGTAGTTGAAACATGTTATGGATGATGGTTGCAAGTGGTTGCAAGTGATTGCTAGTGGTTGCTCGTGGTTGCATATACACACACAATCTAGGTTTTAGATCGGCTCAGTCACTTCATATTGCATATGCATATATGTTTGTATTCGTATGTGATTGAACTATAATGTGTTGTCATGTGGATGTTGCATTTGTATTGAATGATTGTGCACTCATGTAGAATCATGAATAGGAAAATTTGCATACATAATGGATTCATGGCACTTACATAATTCGCATTAAGGAGGTCAACTGAATCAGTAGACCGCATGATTTTGCATTAGATAAAGTACATGTACACACACACTTCGCATATGATCATGAAGCATTAGAAGTCTGTTAAGGACAATGGATGCTCGTGTTTGATGGATGAGTAGATGGATGATTGGATGTTAGGATGTACATTTTCCTACGCTTGAAGATTTCGGGGACGAAATCCTTTTAAGTGGGGGAGAATGTAAAACCCCGAAAATTCTATAACTGTGAAATTCATGAATGAAAGTATAATCAAATTCAAATCAAAGAACTAAGGGAAACGGATACGCCATTGCGTTCGTCTCGGAAAAATACGCGAAATAGAGTCCGAGTTTTCGAAAAACGGAGTCCGTACGAAGAAGATATGGCCTTCGGAAGTTTTGAATTAAATTTAAAAAATTCAAACAGAATTAAATAATAATTCGAAATGGGGCCCAATGGGCCAGGCGGATAAAACACCCGCCTAGCCACCCAGGTCGACTGGGCTGTCGACCTGGGCTACCCATGTCGACAGGGCTGTCGACAGCCCTGTCGACAGGGGTATCACCTGGTCGAGCCCAGTCAACCTGGCTGGCCAGGTCGGTGTGTGGTCGAATTTCTGTGGTCTGCTTTGTCATTAGGGCTAGGTGGCGGGTTTTTATTGGTCTCTCTTCCTAATGAATGGCTATGATCTAACCTAGCAACATCAAGGGTCCTAATCAATTCCTAACCTCTATATAAACAACCCTAGACTAAACCCTAATCTATTCATTCAAAATAAGATTATAGCCTCCATGTTGCTGAGGAACGACAAAGAATAGCCGCAAACTAAAGAGAGGGTTAGGGAGAAAGTTCTAAGGCCTAAAGCAATTCAAAGCAACCTAAAGCTAATCAATTCAACAAAGGAATCGTGTCTCTTAATTAGAGAATTCGCCGCAACCATTGTAAGTAGAGTATTACTTTGGTATTAATAAACAACTGTGTTGATGTGTATGCTTGAATTGTGGCAATGGAAGTAATTCATATTTGTGCAAAATTATGTTATTCATTATAAAGAACTACATGCGGTAGTTCTATGCAAATAAACGTTTGGAATATTGCGCAAATTGTGTAATCTATATTGAATCTACATGTATGTAGTTAATTGAAATTCATGCAAATTTGAGGCTTTGTTATTATGCCATTATGATGTATATTTTTGTGCATAAATCATTTTGCAAGTAATTGAAACAAGTTTGGTTATTATAGTTCATATGAAACTATGTGGAATTTTGACACCATAATCCATGCATTAAGTCATGCTTTTACAAACTTATGAATATGGCTAGGAATGATATTTGGCATAATTGAAATCTGTTATTAAGTCTATCTTGTTTTAAAGGATTATATGATGACATGGCTAGGTTAGACTCAAAAATCCCTTTTTGCAAGTTTAAAGCAAACACCATGTTTAGGAATATTTATGCATAAGTATGTTTATACCATCGTTATGTGATTAGGCTTAAATCATGATTAAGTTGAATTATGCTATGTTCATGCTAGAAGTATTTATGCCATGCTTATGTTTGACAATATGTCATGCCTATGCTAGAAGTATTTTATGCCATGCTTATGTTTGACATTATGCCATGTTTATGCTAGAAGTATTTATGCCATGCTTATGTTTGACATTATGCCATGCTTATGCTAGAAGTATTTGTGCCATGCTTATGTTTGACATTATGCCTAAATAAGAATATAGGTTCATGTTGTAGTTAAACCTATGCAAGTTCCCATGCTTTGATTCATGTCACCTATGTTACCACTATGCAAGTACACCAATTTCTATTATGTATTTTCCAACGTCATATGCAAGTTCATGCGCTCACTTTCCCCTCTTGGTGTATACGCCTTAAGCCTCCCCTTTTCGCATGGCAAAATTGGGCTTTAAAAGGCTAAGCCCAATATATATAAACGGACGTGTAAAACGGGGGAAAATAACGTTGGGTTAAAAATTAATTAATGAATGAAAATATGAAATAGAAGGGCCCAAGTTCAAGTATGGGTTGGGCCCGTGATTGGTGTAACCTTTACACCATTAATAATGGGCCGCAAATATTTACATATAAGAAATAAAGAAGAATGACAAGATATGTAAATGTAGAAAAGACGATGTGTTTAACCCGAGGTTGGATTGAGTTGTGATGTAAACCTGCCCGAAACCGCCCGGCTGTCCAGTAGTCACAACAATACCTATCCAATGTGGGAGGTTAAACATGGAGCCCAGCAAGGACCCGAGGTTAGACTGAGTTGTGGCGTAAGACTGCCCGGAACCAACCGGCAACAGGCAGCCACAACAATACCTGTCTAATGTGAGAGGTCAGGGCCTTAATAAGACAATTAAGGCTGAGTCAGGATTGTTAGGATTAAGTGGACAAAAGACTTAATCAAAATGGAACATGCTAAACTAAACGGACTGGTGGGGTTAGGTTAGGAAACACTTAACCAACTTAGCATGTTGGCTAGAAATAGAAAACCTAGTAACGGGGGACCCTCTTCAGCAGTAACCCTAGAAGGTGTATCAGGATACCCTGAAACTAGGCAGGGTGGGGCACGATTACTGGGCTGATTGTAAGAGGTCAAATCGACGGCGGTGGTGTAGCAGTGTAGGTTCTAACGGAGTGCGGGCGTGCACACACTCCGGCGCAGAAAAATAAGGCACTGGGCACCAGTAGCATACCTGTGCACTCTAAGGTTGTGTCGGGTTGCCACTGTGGGACTTGATACACCCCATGGTGGGACCAGCATAGGTAACTACAGACATCGGGGGCCGTAAGACACATGTAACTTTGCGAGTAGGAGCCGATCATCGTAGAATGGATCACATCACCCTGATTATGGGGTGCAAATTGGAAACTAGTTTATATGGGTTCAGAGATTAACATGGGGTACGATAGTATATTCGACCCTAGATAACTTAACCAAGTTTATAATGTTGCCCACTTCCTGTTTTACTTATCATACCCAGTTCTTTATTCATAGACAAAGTAGTACTAGACTTACTCAGGCTTTATGTCTGACTCTATTTTTCTTTCGTCTTCTTTCTTCCGTTCCCCCCCCCCCCAGGTCCTCAGGGAGGGAACACAGCAGCTTGACCTACCTCAACACCCAGCTTGAAGAAGAGAAAATGTATTGCCTGGACTTTCCTGTTTTGAACTATGGCTTTGGAAAATCCACTATGGGGCTTTTGCAGTTTATCTATGTTTTATTTATGCTTCTTTAAAATAATGTACTCAAGACAGATTATGAAAGTGTTATGTTATGATTTTGGAAAGGATGTTGTTGTAACACGTATTTGACTTTATGAAATAAAAGTTTGTTGTTGTTCTTCCGCTGTTTACAAATATGTGTTCTTATATCTGTCTTGTATATCTGTGACTTGTACTTATAAACCTCCACCAAAATTAGGGCATTCCCTTTGAGAGTGACCCTAACGGAGGTGGGGTGTTTCACTTGGTATCAGAGCATAGGTTTACCAGATAAGATAAAAAGTTTTGAAAAATTATTTTCAAAAAGGAAATTTAAAGAAGCATTTTTAAAAAGAAAAATATTATTTTATTCTAAAAAGGCAAAGTCCACTCCCCAAAGCCATAGGTATTATCTCTTATCCTTCGTTTTGAATCTATCCTTTTTGTTTCAGCATGTCCCAAGAACTTAACTTGCCTGAAGGGGTACCCATACCTGGTTGGTTTAGACGTTTCTTAGAAGCAAGGGCCACTCAGCCAGGTCCTACCGTTCCTCCTCCTCCAGCTGAAGGGAATCATCCAGCCGCAGCAGCACCTTTTCCTCCACCTCCACCACGGGGAAACACATTCGCTAAAATATGTAAAGACTTTAAAGCTATGGGAGGAAGGGATTTCCATGGAACTGAGTCCTTCGTGGCAGCTAGGAATTGGCTGAAAGAAACGGAGGACCTATTCATCATTTTTGAGGTAGAGGATAGACAAAAAGTACAGTTAGCAGTGTGGCTATTGAAGGGCGAGGCTTCCTACTGGTGGGAAGTCACTAATGCTGAAAGACCGGTGGAGACATGGGAGGACTTTAGGGCAAGGTTTGAGACCAAATTTCTCTCAGATGCGGAAAGAAGCTTGCAGTTGGAGAAATTCTTATTTCTTAAGCAAGGAGACAAGACAGTCAGAGAGTATGTGAATCAGTTTGATGAGCTGGCTAGGTTTGGGCTTGACCTAGTCAACACCCCGCATAAGAAGGCTCTCCGTTTCGTCAAGGGGTTAAATGAGCCATTACATAGTTTGGCCATGACCCACATACCCATGGGAGCCACGTATGAAAGATTGGTGCAAATGGCATTGCTAAATGAAGAGGACAAGGGCAAGAAGGAGACCAAGACAGAAAGCTCTCAAGGGAAGAAAGAGGGTTTGCAGCCTAAGAAGACAGACTTCAAGAAGGGCGGAAAGGGCAACAAAGAGAAGAGGAAGTGTAATTTCTGTGGCAAAGTGGGGCATTTAGTAAAGGACTGCAGGAAGAAGAAGGCTAAGGAGAATGGTGGGTGCTTTTCTTGCGGTGAGACGGGCCATAGGGCTAAGGACTGCCCAAAGAAACGAGGACAGGGGCAGAGGGCTGGATCCACCCCAGGGGCACAGGTTCATGTGCTAGAAGCGCCACCTCTGCAACAGCGAGGTATAAATACTTCTGTAGAAAGTGTAGTTTATCTTTATGATCACCCCGTTCGCACTTTATTTGATTCTGGCGCATCACACTCCTTTATCTCGTCTGCTTTAGTAGAATCTCTGCACCTAAAAACTAGTATGGTAGAGGACCCCTTAATTGTTTCAAACCCAATTGGGGGCCCAGCTCATTTGTCTATGATCTGTTTGGATTTGAAAATTTCTATCCTAATTGTTGAATTTCCATATAGTGCCTTTGTTTTGGGCTTTTCGGGGTATGGTTTGATTTTGGGTATGGATTGGCTATCCAGTAATGGGGCCATCCTTGATTGTGAGAAAAGGGTTGTTAGGCTCCTAACCCAGCTCGGTAATACTTTGGAAATTTCTTGTAATCCCTCGTATGCGGTTATGCTTAGTTATCTTGAATCGCTAGATGCCTCTGTTGAAAATTTGCAATCAGTTAGAGTGGTCCGGGAATATCCGGATGTCTTTGAAGAGGTGAAGGGCTTGCCTCCGAAGCGGGAAATAGACTTCCGCATATATCTTGTAGATAATGCAAAGCCCGTTGCATTGCCCGTTAGACATATGGCTCCACGAGAAAGGAAAGAGCTCAGTAAACATATTAAAGAGCTTCTAGAAAAGGGGTTCATTAGGAGGAGTATTTCAGAATGGGGCGCTCCAGTGGTGTTCGCTACAAAGGCGGATGGTTCACTCCGTCTATGTGTTGACTATAGGGAGCTCAACAAGCTAACGAAAAAGAATAGGCACCCTCTCCCTAGAATTGACGATTTATTTGATCAGCTTGTAGGAGCGTCTGTTTTCCCCCAACTCGATTTAGCAACCGGTTTTCATCAGCTAAGGGTGGCTGAAGATAGCATCGATAAAACGGCTTTCAGAACCCCAGACGGCTTCTTTGAATGGCTTGTCATGCCTTTCGGCTTGACAAATGCACCTGCGTACTTCGTGGACCTGATGAGTAGGGTATTTAGAGATTTCCTCAACAAATGCGTAGTGGTCTTCGTAGATGATATCCTTATCTTCTCAAAGACTGAAGAGGAACATGCTCAGCACTTAAAGGCAATCATGGAAACTTTGCGAGTCCATTAACTAAAAGCCAAATTCTCCAAATGCCACTTTTGGAGAGAAGAGGTGAGGTTCCTTGGGCACATAGTATCCAAACAAGGGTTAGCAGTGGACCCTGCTAAGGTAGTGGCGGTACAAGATTGGAAGACACCAAGGAATGCAACTGAGGTCCGAAGCTTTCTAGGACTAGCAGGTTTCTATCGAAAATTCATAAGGGATTTTGCGAAAATTTCGGCTCCGCTCACGAAATTGACTAAGAAGAATCTAGTGTTCAATTGGGATTTGGATTGCGAGTTTGCTTTCCAACGACTGAAAAGGGCTCTCACAACAGCCCCAGTTTTGACGCTGCCAGATGGGAGCAAGATGTTCACTGTTTATACGGATGCATGTGGGACAGGGCTAGGCGCCGTCTTAATGCAAGAAGGAAGGGTAGTAGCTTATGGCGGGAGGCAGTTGAAGGTGCACGAAAAGAACTACCCAACCCACGATCTAGAGCTAGCCGCCATCGTCTTTGCACTCAAGTCTTGGCGACACTATCTCCTAGGTGCGAAGTTCGAACTTTACACTGACCATAAATCGTTGAAATATCTTTTCTCGCAGAAAGATCTTAACTTGAGGCAACAAAGGTGGATGGAGTTTCTTGCCTCGTACGATTTCGAAATCTCCTACACTCCGGGCAAAGGCAACGTAGTGGCAGACGCGTTGAGCCGAAAGAAATTGACCCTAAGCCCGTTGTTTGTTGAAAGACAAAGCCTAGAGTTTATAGCCAGTTTCGACTTTAGGCCCTCCTCCGATTTCGTACCGGGCTTGCTTGCATCTCTCGAAGTGTGCCCAACTTTAGTGGACTCAGTAGGGGCAGCACAACGCGAAGACCCTCAGCTTGTGGAAATGATTGATAGGCTAATTAGGGGTGAGACTTCAAGTCACCTCAACAGATACTCCATTGACGATAAGGGTGTACTAAGGCGAGACGGAAGACTATGCGTCCCACAGACAAACGATTTAATAAAGAAGGTTCTCGAGGAAGCACATCACTCCAAGATGACGATACACCCAGGCGGGGATAAAATGTACCAAGACATAAAAAGGACTTTCTTCTGGAACGGCATGAAAAAGGACGTGGCAGAATTCGTTTCTAAGTGTATGGTGTGCCAACAGGTTAAGGCGGAACAGAAAAAGCCTGGCGGACTACTACATCCTCTGGAGGTCCCACAGTGGAAGTGGGATAGCATCTCAATGGACTTCATCGATGGGCTGCCTAGGTCTAGGAGAGGCAACACTAGTATTTGGGTAATAGTGGATAGGCTTACTAAAAGCGCCCACTTTTTACCTGTCAAAAGTAAGAGAACTGCCTCATCCCTAGCATCACTTTACCTCAAGGAAATCGTGCGACTCCATGGAATACCATCTAGCATTGTTGGTGACCGAGACCCCATCTTCACCAGTGAGTTTTGGCGGAGTCTGCAAGAAGCAGTAGGAACGCGGTTACGCTTGAGCACAGCCTATCATCCCCAAACCGACGGCCAAACAGAGAGAGTGAACAGAGTTTTGGAAGACCTCTTAAGGCTATGCGTCCTTGACTTCGGAGGGACATGGGAAGACCACCTTCCTTTGGTGGAATTTGCCTACAACAACAGCTATCAAGCAACCATCGGAATGGCGCCCTTCGAAGCTTTATATGGAAGACCGTGCCGATCGCCCACTTGTTGGTGGGAGTCCACGGATAAGCTCATACTTGGACCAGACATGATCCGAGAGACTTCAGAGAAAGTGGACTTAATACGAAGAAGGATGAAGACGGCCCAAGACAGACAAAAGTCCTATGCTGACAAAAGGAGGACCGACCTTGAATTTGAAGTTGGAGACAGAGTTTTTCTCAAGGTATCACCGCTAAGGAACGTTGTTCGTTTTGGAACCACAGGAAAGCTAGCACCAAGGTTCGTAGGGCCATTCCCTATCATCGAGAAGATTGGAAAAATGGCCTATAGATTAGAGCTACCCGAGAAGTTGGCTGGAGTCCACAACGTTTTTCACGTTTCACATCTCCGAAAATGTCTACATGAGTCAGCCGAAGTGGTAGAGCCAAACATCCTCGAAGAGGCCGAAGTGGAACGTGAAGCAACCATAAGGAGAGTTCCAACCCGCATATTAGGAACGGAAGTGAAGAAGCTACGCAACCGTGAAGTCAAGCTCGTCAAAGTTCAGTGGAGCGACGCCGAGGGAGACGCGACTTGGGAAACTGAAGCTAGAATACGTACTGCCTACCCTTTTCTGTTCGAGGGTACATCCTTGATCTTTCCTTTTCCTTAAGTTGCGCTTTTATCTATCTTTTAGGCATATTTCCTCGACCGTACCTTTTAGGTAGAATCTTTTTGGATGGAAACATGTAGTTGAAACATGTTATGGATGATGGTTGCAAGTGGTTGCAAGTGATTGCTAGTGGTTGCTCGTGGTTGCATATACACACACAATCTAGGTTTTAGATCGGCTCAGTCACTTCATATTGCATATGCATATATGTTTGTATTCGTATGTGATTGAACTATAATGTGTTGTCATGTGGATGTTGCATTTGTATTGAATGATTGTGCACTCATGTAGAATCATGAATAGGAAAATTTGCATACATAATGGATTCATGGCACTTACATAATTCGCATTAAGGAGGTCAACTGAATCAGTAGACCGCCTGATTTTGCATTAGATAAAGTACATGTACACACACACTTCGCATATGATCATGAAGCATTAGAAGTCTGTTAAGGACAATGGATGCTCGTGTTTGATGGATGAGTAGATGGATGATTGGATGTTAGGATGTACATTTTCCTACGCTTGAAGATTTCGGGGACGAAATCCTTTTAAGTGGGGGAGAATGTAACACCCCGAAAATTCTATAACTGTGAAATTCATGAATGAAAGTATAATCAAATTCAAATCAAAGAACTAAGGGAAACGGGATACGCCATTGCGTTCGTCTCGGAAAAATACGCGAAATAGAGTCCGAGTTTTCGAAAAACGGAGTCCGTACGAAGAAGATATGGCCTTCGGAAGTTTTGAATTAAATTTAAAAAATTCAAACAGAATTAAATAATAATTCGAAATGGGGCCCAATGGGCCAGGCGGATAAAACACCCGCCTAGCCACCCAGGTCGACTGGGCTGTCGACCTGGGCTACCCATGTCGACAGGGCTGTCGACAGGGGTATCACCTGGTCGAGCCCAGTCAACCTGGCTGGCCAGGTCGGTGTGTGGTCGAATTTCTGTGGTCTGCTTTGTCATTAGGGCTAGGTGGCGGGTTTTTATTGGTCTCTCTTCCTAATGAATGGCTATGATCTAACCTAGCAACATCAAGGGTCCTAATCAATTCCTAACCTCTATATAAACAACCCTAGACTAAACCCTAATCTATTCATTCAAAATAAGATTATAGCCTCCATGTTGCTGAGGAACGACAAAGAATAGCCGCAAACTAAAGAGAGGGTTAGGGAGAAAGTTCTAAGGCCTAAAGCAATTCAAAGCAACCTAAAGCTAATCAATTCAACAAAGGAATCGTGTCTCTTAATTAGAGAATTCGCCGCAACCATTGTAAGTAGAGTATTACTTTGGTATTAATAAACAACTGTGTTGATGTGTATGCTTGAATTGTGGCAATGGAAGTAATTCATATTTGTGCAAAATTATGTTATTCATTATAAAGAACTACATGCGGTAGTTCTATGCAAATAAACGTTTGGAATATTGCGCAAATTGTGTAATCTATATTGAAGCTACATGTATGTAGTTAATTGAAATTCATGCAAATTTGAGGCTTTGTTATTATGCCATTATGATGTATATTTTTGTGCATAAATCATTTTGCAAGTAATTGAAACAAGTTTGGTTATTATAGTTCATATGAAACTATGTGGAATTTTGACACCATAATCCATGCATTAAGTCATGCTTTTACAAACTTATGAATATGGCTAGGAATGATATTTGGCATAATTGAAATCTGTTATTAAGTCTATCTTGTTTTAAAGGATTATATGATGACATGGCTAGGTTAGACTCAAAAATCCCTTTTTGCAAGTTTAAAGCAAACACCATGTTTAGGAATATTTATGCATAAGTATGTTTATACCATCGTTATGTGATTAGGCTTAAATCATGATTAAGTTGAATTATGCTATGTTCATGCTAGAAGTATTTATGCCATGCTTATGTTTGACAATATGTCATGCCTATGCTAGAAGTATTTTATGCCATGCTTATGTTTGACATTATGCCATGTTTATGCTAGAAGTATTTATGCCATGCTTATGTTTGACATTATGCCATGCTTATGCTAGAAGTATTTGTGCCATGCTTATGTTTGACATTATGCCTAAATAAGAATATAGGTTCATGTTGTAGTTAAACCTATGCAAGTTCCCATGCTTTGATTCATGTCACCTATGTTACCACTATGCAAGTACACCAATTTCTATTATGTATTTTCCAACGTCATATGCAAGTTCATGCGCTCACTTTCCCCTCTTGGTGTATACGCCTTAAGCCTCCCCTTTTCGCATGGCAAAATTGGGCTTTAAAAGGCTAAGCCCAATATATATAAACGGACGTGTAAAACGGGGGAAAATAACGTTGGGTTAAAAATTAATTAATGAATGAAAATATGAAATAGAAGGGCCCAAGTTCAAGTATGGGTTGGGCCCGTGATTGGTGTAACCTTTACACCATTAATAATGGGCCGCAAATATTTACATATAAGAAATAAAGAAGAATGACAAGATATGTAAATGTAGAAAAGACGATGTGTTTAACCCGAGGTTGGATTGAGTTGTGATGTAAACCTGCCCGGAACCGCCCGGCTGTCCAGTAGTCACAACAATACCTATCCAATGTGGGAGGTTAAACATGGAGCCCAGCAAGGACCCGAGGTTAGACTGAGTTGTGGCGTAAGACTGCCCGGAACCAACCGGCAACAGGCAACCACAACAATACCTGTCTAATGTGAGAGGTCAGGGCCTTAATAAGACAATTAAGGCTGAGTCAGGATTGTTAGGATTAAGTGGACAAAAGACTTAATCAAAATGGAACATGCTAAACTAAACGGACTGGTGGGGTTAGGTTAGGAAACACTTAACCAACTTAGCATGTTGGCTAGAAATAGAAAACCTAGTAACGGGGGACCCTCTTCAGCAGTAACCCTAGAAGGTGTATCAGGATACCCTGAAACTAGGCAGGGTGGGGCACGATTACTGGGCTGATTGTAAGAGGTCAAATCGACGGCGGTGGTGTAGCAGTGTAGGTTCTAACGGAGTGCGGGCGTGCACACACTCCGGCGCAGAAAAATAAGGCACTGGGCACCAGTAGCATACCTGTGCACTCTAAGGTTGTGTCGGGTTGCCACTGTGGGACTTGATACACCCCATGGTGGGACCAGCATAGGTAACTACAGACATCGGGGGCCGTAAGACACATGTAACTTTGCGAGTAGGAGCCGATCATCGTAGAATGGATCACATCACCCTGATTATGGGGTGCAAATTGGAAACTAGTTTATATGGGTTCAGAGATTAACATGGGGTACGATAGTATATTCGACCCTAGATAACTTAACCAAGTTTATAATGTTGCCCACTTCCTGTTTTACTTATCATACCCAGTTCTTTATTCATAGACAAAGTAGTACTAGACTTACTCAGGCTTTATGTCTGACTCTATTTTTCTTTCGTCTTCTTTCTTCCGTTTCCCCCCCCCCCCCCAGGTCCTCAGGGAGGGAACACAGCAGCTTGACCTACCTCAACACCCAGCTTGAAGAAGAGAAAATGTATTGCCTGGACTTTCCTGTTTTGAACTATGGCTTTGGAAAATCCACTATGGGGCTTTTGCAGTTTATCTATGTTTTATTTATGCTTCTTTAAAATAATGTACTCAAGACAGATTATGAAAGTGTTATGTTATGATTTTGGAAAGGATGTTGTTGTAACACGTATTTGACTTTATGAAATAAAAGTTTGTTGTTGTTCTTCCGCTGTTTACAAATATGTGTTCTTATATCTGTCTTGTATATCTGTGACTTGTACTTATAAACCTCCACCAAAATTAGGGCATTCCCTTTGAGAGTGACCCTAACGGAGGTGGGGTGTTTCAAAGACCAGAGATCTTCACCTCGTTTGGATGGTAACCGAGGTCCTGATTGGGAGGCATCCCGAAATATAGATAATGAGTGGTGATCGTCCAGACGTACGTGGTGATCGATGGGTTTGCGAGGTATATAGTGCCTCCGGTTTCGTTCAGACCCAGAACGGACTTGCAAATGGACAGTGTGTCTGACATTGGAATTTATTCTATGTGATTGATAGCCATCAGTTGCACGGTGTGAATTGCCTGTGTGGCATGCTAAGATGCAGTGATCAGGGCTTCTGTTGAAAAGCAAAGTCTTGTGGTGATGATCAAAGCACTGCCTTTGTGGCGTAGCTTTGTATATAACGTGAATTCGCAAGCCTCACACCCCGGTATGAACCAGAAAAGAGAGAGGACATCAGGGAGGGCCTGCGTTTCTTCCTAGCTAGAAGTGGCGTCAGTGGTTTTACACGCCCTGACGAGTTTGACTTATATGGTTGTTGCTGTTGCGAGGCGCCTCGGTTATATCGGTCGATCCGGGACCGATGGAGTCATTCGTTGGCTCATTTACGCCCCAAAGGGCGGGGAAACGCAGTGTCCAGGAATTTTAATCCACATCGGTGGACCGGCCCTAACGATCCAATGGTCACTCGAGCTCTGATCCTGAAACTCGGGCTAGGCAGTCTCGAAGTCGGCAAGGACTATCTTTTGCCTTGGTTCATGACGGAAATCCAATTTCCAAATACGACATCGTGCGGTTTTGATTGTTATATATATATATATATATATATATATATATATATATATATATATAGCGACATGATATATGGTTCCCATGCCGTCTATGATTGATAGTTATGATTGAAATTGTTTTTGAAACATATAAACACTAGTAATAATATCAAATGCTTTTGTTTTATTCGTATCAAGCATATTTTGGCCGTTATAAGGTAAAAACTCTATCCTCCGGTTTGCATTGCATTGTGTGATGGGAACTGAGTCTTATAACGGCTTCATTTTTATAAAAAGCATTGCGATGTTTAAAAGAAAGATTTGTTTTAAAGCACTGGCAATCCAATGGAGTAAACCCGTTCCACGAAAGTGGCGTGGTCCTGTGATTAGCGACATTATAAATGTGTTGAGTAGATTTCTCATACCAGTCCCATGACTGACTCGTAGTTTGTTTCACTTTCAAATTCGGGTGCCCCTTTTTCTACACGGGCAGCCTTGTATTTAGGTTTAGCTGGCTCATTCTGGATAGCTGGAGCTGAAGATGGATTCTATCATTCATCTCTTTTTATGTTGTTCAGCTCCTATTATACATTATGTTTGTTTTTCCGCTGTAGACATTTATGTATAGCTGAACTGTATTTGTACTAAGTTTGATCCTGTATACTGTGTAACTCTGATGATTTCGTTTATCTAGTATATTCTATTGTGCATTATCTGGTGTATTTATTTATTTCTGTTCTGCTGCTATCTGTTCATGTGTTATATTCCAAGGATTACACTTGCCACTGCCAGTACGGGGTTTGGGGTCGTCACAACGTGGTATCAGAGCCAGGTTTCGATCCTGGGACCTGTGGGTTATGGGCCCACCATGCTTCCGCTGCGCAACTCTGATGATTTCGTTTATCCAGGATATTCTATTGTGCATTATCTGGTGTATTTATTTATTTCTGTTCTGATGTTACCTGTTCATGTGTTATATTCCAAGGATTACCCTTGCCACCGCCAGTACGGGGTTTGGGGTCGTCACATATTATATATATAATATATATTTCGTCGATTTCTATTTAAAACGAATTTTATAAATAGTTTTAAATTCGTTTCAAAACAATTTCAGCTCCCATTTCAAATTCAAATCAAAATTGAATTTTTCCTTATAAATTCGTTTTTAACTTCATGTCAACTCAATTCAAATTTCAATTCAATTCAATTAGAATTCGTTTTCTATTCAATTCAATTCGAATTCGTTTTATATTCAATTCAATTCAATTCGTTTTATATTCAATTCAATTCAAATTCGTTTTATATTCAATTCAAATTCATTTTATATTCAATTCAATTCAAATTCGTTTTATATTCAATTCGAATTCGTTTTATATTCAATTCAATTCAATTCAAATTCGTTTTATATTCAATTCAATTCGAATTCGTTTTTCTTTTCAATTCAATTCAAATTCGTTTTATATTCAATTCAAATTCGTTTTATATTCAATTCAAATTCGTTTTATATTCAATTCAATTCAAATTCGTTTTATATTCAATTCAATTCAAATTCGTTTTATATTTAATTCAATTCAATTCAAATTCGTTTTATATTCAATTCAATTCGAATTCATTTTATATTCAATTCAATTCAATTCGTTTTATATTCAATTCAATTCAAATTCGTTTTATATTCAATTCAATTCAAATTCGTTTTATATTCAATTCAATTCGTTTTATATTCAATTCAATTCAAATTCGTTTTATATTCAATTCAATTCAAATTCGTTTTATATTCAATTCAATTCAATTCGTTTTATATTCAATTCAATTCAAATTCGTTTTATATTCAATTCAATTCAAATTTGTTTTATATTCAATTAAATTCGAATTCGTTTTATATTCAATTCGAATTCGTTTTCTTTTCAATTCAATTCGAATTCGTTTTATATTCAATTCGAATTCGTTTTATATTCAATTCAATTCGAATTCGTTTTATATTCAATTCGAATTCGTTTTATATTCAATTCAATTCAAATTCGTTTTTTATTCAATTCGAATTCCTGTTATAAATATTTGATTTTTATCTCTTTTCAATATTCATTATAAAAACGAATATAATCGATATAAATATCATTCGCGTCAAAATAGCGCATCTCTAATCAACACGGCTTTATATTTTTCAATAACTTCGTTATTCTATTCAACAAATGAATCTATATTTCTTTCAATACATGACTCTATATTTTTGTCAACACATGACTAATCTCAACGAATGAGTACTGTCCACGTGTGACTATTTTTGTTATTTAATATAATTTCATATAAAAATTATGGTATCTATCGTTTGATTTCAAATCAGACTCCAACCGTAAATTTGTAAGAGAACGATTCCCTGAATATTAACCCCGAAGGCCAAAACCAACATCAGATCAATATCCAGGAGACCACTCATCTTATCTATTTTCCAGTTAATTTCTAATTTTATATATAATAAAGATGTAAATTTTATTGTTAAAATATTTCTTTCAACACATGACTAATCTCAACGAATGAGTACTGTCAATACATGAACCTTTATTTTATAATGTTCTTTATTTTCTAAATTGGAATGAGGCCCAATCAATCACCATATAGCGTTAACTATATGGATTCCATACAACACATGTATATAAATAGCAATGATAAATAATCAACAATCATCCAAAGGGCACTACTCTGTATAAGCATCAAATATAGATATCTAACGCTTATAACAGCCTGTCAATCAATCAATCGATATATAACTAACTACTGGGATTAGTGTATGCCGTATTTTATCCCAATACCCGTGTGGGGTTTCAAATCAACAAACACAGATTTTTATTTGTGCAGTTGGGTGATGTGTAAAATTTATCGTCCCAATCAATGTCCTTCAAATAGGTGTTCATAAACAAACCGTCCGGTTTGTAGATCAATATTTATTTATTCACATTCACTATATTCATATTCACGTTAAAAATTATATTTTTAACGATAGTTAATTTATTTCAACACATTAATTTATATTATCGATTTCACATCCACATCACAAACAAATTCACAACACAACAAACAAGCATACAAGTCGTCCATGGTCTGTGGACGACGGGTGTCGGGTGCTGCTAAGCACCGTTTGCATCCTAGTATATATGTATAACTAGAAATAAAAGTGAGGAGTTCTCACAGAGGGTTCCACTCCGTTGTGCTTTGCTCTTGAACTGCTGAACATTTGGATCTGCTTGAAATTCCAACGCAGTTCCTTTCACGCTGTTTATAATAAAAATTATATTTTTATTACTTCATTTCAATAAATAAAAATCATATTTTTATTCTTACTTCATATATTTTTACAACGCTTATTTCTATATATAAAAATTATATTTTTATATATCTACTTCATATATAAAAATAGAATTTTCTATGTAAAGATTATATTTTTTAAAGTCGAATCTTCTATGTAAAGATTATATTTTTAAAGTCGAATCTTTTATGTAAAGATTATATTTTTAAAGTCGAATCTTCTATGTAAAGATTATATTTTTATTTCTAATCTATGTGTGTATAGATCACATTTTTCAAACAAAGTTCTATAGGCAAAAATCGGATTTTTAAAACAAAGTTGTATGCATAAAAATCAGTTCTTCATGTTAAATAAAAATCGATCTTTCACGTTCAATCAAAATCGGATCTTTCTTTAACCAAAAATCGAATTTTTCTCTAACTAAAAATCGAATTTTTAATCTAAGTAAAAATCGAATTTTTCTACCTCTACAAAACTGATTTTATAATTGCTAATATATACTTATAAAAATCGTATTGTATACCCCTTTTTTTTATATCACACTTCTCATACAACAACAAAAAAAGTCAAATCTTTACATATGATAAAATATAAAAAAATCAAATAGGAAGGCTTAATGTTTTTGATCGTTAGAGGGTGCTACTATCGCTGGTGGCTCGTTGATTGAACTGTGGACTCGTGGGGAGGGTTGCACGAGGCCACTGCTAGTCGGAGAGGGCCCATGGCGGCGGTTTTCAGGTGGGCATGGCGGTGGCTTTCAGGTCTGGGCGGTGGGCGATTTGGGGGTTAGTGAAAGGGGAAGAGGAGTCGAGGGGAGGTGGAGATGAAGGCGGAGAATCGGAAGGGAGGCGGCGGCACTGACGAGGGGGGGGGGGGGGGCGGTCGGTCGATCTGAGGTGGAGGGGGAAGGGGTAGCAGCGCGATTCGATTAGAGTTTTTTTTAATTCGTTCGAAATGAACTAATGAGGGAGGGAGAGAATGCGAGGGTAAGGGGGGTTATTTATTATTTTATTTATAATTTTTGTTCAAAAAGTTAACTTTTTAATCCGACCTCAAAACGAGGCCCACCGCCTGTCTTCCATAGCTAATTACCCCCATCCCGAACACAATGGGATATGTATCGTAAGCTGATTCGATCGTTTCGATCAGTTTTCGTCAAAATCAAAATATAACTTTGTATATTGATTTTGAACACGCATTTCAATTTACTGGGGTCACATACGAACTCGAAAAATTCCCAAATAATATTTTCTAGCTTCGTATTGACGATACGGTCCTAACAAAACTAATTTCATCGAATTCTGAGACCGTTGGAAAAATGACCATTTTCCAGTCGATTAAAATCAACTAAAACTGGTCAAACGCGTTTTCCTTTCACACGCCAACATATTGAATCGGAAAATTATGAAATTTGAAACGTAGAAATAATTTGACATCACGGATCCAACAAAAGTGGTTTCGTCAAAATCCGAGGTCGTTTGCAAAATGGCTATTTTTAAGGGCCGAAATTCCATAGCGACTATTCTAAATTTTCAACTAGACTTATCTTTTGATTCCCGCTATGAAATTTCAATTTTTCGGATTCGTCGGAAAGATATTATCAATTAGATTCTAATATTTTTGGTTTCGCTAAAATCCAGTTTGTTTTGCACCCGGTACATTCAATTGAAGTTTGAAATCGAATTATCGAACTACCGCGCCATTTTCAATTCCTTTTATAATTATAAATAAATATTTATATTCTAATGACAATTCGAATAAATATATACATTCTATTCTATTCAAAATAAATTTCTCATAGGTATTATTTAAAATAATTCATTTTAAATATTCAAAATTCGCTAAAATTTCCAAAATAATTTTTTTTAAACTGGCTCGCATTTCCGGGTTGTTACAATTATTCATTTTATAACGTGAATATTATTCTGCAATAGAAATTTGGCCTCGGTTTATTAAATTAAATCTTGATTTAAATAAATATTAATATCATTACAGTTTAAAATCTCATCTCTCTAGTTCTTTTATAAATCCATATTCGTATCCCACTTCACAAACTCTGTTTTCAATTCAACACTTCGTTAATTATATATTTGGTTTATAACTGAATCTCAATTACATCTTTGATTTTAAATTATTGGTAGTTAAAACCAAATATTATTTCTCTTGTCCAACTCTTAACTATATAATATTTAATTTCTAAAAATAGGTTATTTTAAAAATATTCGACATCATCGAATTATAACTATAAATCCTTATGGGTTTATTTAATTCTATTCATATTTCGAACCTCGAAATAATTTCAACAATTCCCCTTTTGTAGAGACCCGAATCCCGGCCGTCCTAAACCAAGCAAGAAGGCAGACTGCTTTGAGAATAAAACTAATCGGAACACAAATCACAGAATATTTAATTGCTATTACAACAGTTTACATCAGAGTACAAGTATATAAGAGACTATGAATAAATAATATATATTAGAAAAATATCAGAGATTAAAATTACAATAGCAGCGGAAAAATAATACATAACAAAACTGAAAGAAATACATGGATTTAGAGCTATTCTAATATACTTCAAGTTGTAAATCCAGAATCCTATGAATATAATACCTGCAAAACCAAAACTACTAGCTAACCGTATGGAAAATAGAGGCACCCAGAGTTTAGGTTAAAACGATAAACTCCAGGTCAGTCATGTGACTGGTATGAGAACTAAAACAGTTATTTGAAACTTTACTTTAGAAATAAAGTAAATCAAGGGACCACACCATATAACACGGAACTGGTTTTCTCCCAAGAATACCAATCCATAAAACAGTTTATAAACAGTGCAACACTTTTCGAAAAATGAGGCTATTATAAGACTCAGGTCCATCACATAATGCAAAGCAAGCCAGAGGATAGAGTTTTACCTTATAAAAGTGAAACATGCTTGGTGCGTTTTAAAACAAATCATTTTGATGTTACTATAAGCGCATAGTGTATCAAACAACTTCAAATATAAATGTACCAATTATAGACGGCATAGTATCTCATGCTACTATATCGCCATATAGGTTTACAACTAAAACCAAAAAGTCATGTATTAGAAATTGGATTTCCGTCATGAGTCGAGGCAAGGGATGTACTCCTCGCTGGCATCGAGACACTCTAGCAAATGCCTCAGCGTTCCCCGCAGTGAACCCTTAAATCCTCCAATGTCGTCCTCCCTTACGTTTGTGGATTAATTATTCCTGAATACACGTTTCCCGGTCCTATAGGACCTATCCATCGCCTCCGTAGTAAATGATATATCCGAGGTGCCTCGCTATCCATCATCCACATAGGTAAAAATATAATAAATGTCTGGCTCCATACCATGACACTACCCATAGCTAGAAGGAAACGTCATGCACTCCTTGGCTCCTTTATCCCGTTTTTGACTCGTACCAAGTTGTGAGGTTCGCGACATAATGCTATACACAAAGCTATGTTATTTAAAGTTGTGTTTTGATCATCAACCACAATACTCTACTTTTCAATAGAACCCTTGATCATTTGCATCTCAGCATGCCACACTGACAATTTATGCCATGCAACTAATGTTTATCTATATATAACCTCTAAGCTCGTACGTCTCAGAGAAGGGTGTTAAGCAAGAGAATAAATTCTCCACCACCAAATAAATATATATTTAATAGAGATCAATCAACACGGAATAAAATCCAATGTCAAACACACATCCATTTACTAGTTTGTTCTGGGTTTGCACGAAACCGAAGGCACCTTATTCCTCATCCCATATGTCCAATACAAAAGAGAAGTCCTCGCATGTTCGGTCGATCTCCAAGTACGTCTGGATGATCACCACTTATTACCTTTCTTGGGTGTACAGCCCAATCACGACATCAGTAATCATCCAAACGATGTGAAGATCTCCGGTCTTCAACCACCATCTTCATCGTCGACTTATCGTCGAATCAATTATTCGGAATGGGAATAAACCCGGCCTTTCCGAATCATTCACGTATCTAATAATCAAATGCTATAAAAATACAACATACGCCTCATTCCAATTCAGAATATTCTTTTATTCAAATATTCACATCTTTAGGGAAAGGTTCCTATTAATTTTATCAAAGATAAATTCTTTAAATTTATTCTTTAATCTTCCTTTGGATATCAATTCAAACCAAATTAAGGTTTATCTAAACTAGTCGGGGTTAGCGCAGCTTACCGAAGTAATCATTTGTTTTATTCCCCAAGCCCAACCTATTCATCCCATGGAGCAAAACTGATAGCATTCCATATCTAATACCATGGTGTTATCGGTAAAGTTAGTTACCATTTCCGTTCAAATCTAATTAAAGATTTAACTATCGCTTGGAGCAAAGATGGTGATACTCCATTCTCGATCATTCCCCAGATTTGATAATTTAAATCATCACATTCACTTTCCAGCCTAGTTAAAGATTCATTAAAACTCCACTTAGTTTTAATCTTCTTAAAAATCAATATTAATGATTATTTAACTTTGGGAAATCAAACATGTTGGATCGACAATCTACACTTTACCATTGATTTCTGCCGATATATAATCTCTAAGCTCATACGTCTCAGAGAAAGGTGTTAAGAAAGAGAATAAACTTTCCGCCACCAAACAGATATATATTTAATAGAGATCAGCAATACAATTCTAAATACAATGATAGACATGTAATCCTGTCTTTAACTGGTTTAAAGAACGAATGTCATTTTAAACATAGTTCACGATAAACCAAAAATCACATTCCATTAATTATGGAATCTTCATGCAAAAAAAAAATCAAAATATAATCGATATCAACTTCCGTATCCGACTATAATATAAGGGAATAACGACAAAGCCTTTTAAATTCCATATCTATTAACAGTCTTCCTCCACAGAAGCTCACTTCAATTATTACCAAGTTGAATTCCATTCAATCCTAATTTATTTTATTAAATTGGAAAACTTTACTTTTAAAAATTTCCATTAAATCTTAATAAAAAGATTTAAAAATTCCAATTCACATTTCACTGTTAATCGGGTTAAAGAACGAATGTTGTTAAAAACACAGTTCACAATAAACCCAATTCACATTCCTTTTTATTCCAATTACTAATTATAACTGGAAACTCTAAAAATCTTAATTAAAAGATTTATTCTTTTCACATGGAATTTAAGAACAGTGTTATTGAAGGCACCATTCACGACAAACCCAAAATCCACTTCTTTATTAAATATAAGGCTTTGAATAGAAATTATATCGGCTTATATTCAACATCAAATTCTGAAACTAATGGATATTGTATTGGGAATAATGTAATAACCCGGAAAATCTGGGCCAGTTTAAAAATTTTATTTTGGCAATTTTAGCGAATTTTGATTATTTAAAATGAATTATTTTAAATAATATCGACGAGAAAATTTATTTTGAATTGAATTCGACGTATATATTTATATACGCCGTCGTTAGAATATAAATATTTATATATAATTATAAATAGAATTGAAAATGGCGCGGTAGTTCGATAATTCGATTTCAAACTTCAATTGAATGTACCGGGAGCAAAACAATCCGGATTTTAGTGAAACCAAAAACATTAGGATCTAATTGACGATATCATTCCAACGAAGTTAACAAACTGAGATTTCACTTTATAAATAATAAGATATGTCCAGTTGAAAATTCTGAATAGTCGCTATGGAATTCAGGCCCTTAAAAATGGACATTTTGCAAATGACCTCGGAATTCGACGAAACCACTTTTGTTGGATCCGCAGTGTAAAGTTATTGCTAGATTTCAAATTTCATAATTTTTCGAATCAATATGTGAGCGTGGCAAAGGAAAACGCGTTTGACCAGTTTCAGTTGATTTTAATCGACTGGAAATTGGCCATTTTTCATACGGTCTCAGAATTCGACGAAACTAGTTTTATTAGGACTGTATCGTCAATACGAAGCTAGAAAATATTTTTCTAGAATTTTTCTAGTTAGTATGTGACCTCGGTAATTTGAAATGTACGTTTAAAATTCAATATAATGATTTAAATGTAAATTCATCGAAAACTGATTGTAACAGCCGAATCAGCCTACGATACATATCCCATTGTGTTCGGAATGGGGGTAATTGGCTATGGACGGCAGGCGGTGGGCCCCGTTTTGAGGTCGAAAATAAAAGTTGCTTTTTGGGTGGAAAATTAAATTAATAAAAAGAAAAAAAACATATCCCTCTTCCCTTTAATACTTCTGGCCCCCCCTTTTCGAAATCAAAACTGACAGATTAAGAAAAAAAAATGATGAACGACGGGATCGCCTCCCCCCCCCCCTCTCTTCTTCGTCGACGGCGCCGCCACCGGGGGGGACCGCCGCCCTTCTCCCCTCTGCTCCGCCAACCTCCTCCTACCTCGAGACGCCCTCTTCTTATCCTCCTCAAATCGCGATGCAAACCCTCCCCCCCCCCCCCCCCCCCGTCGCTTTCACCCACCGCCGTCTCCACGCCACCAGACGCCCGCGAGTTCGAACCCCCCCTTTTCAGTAAGTTTTTTTTTCTTCTTTTTATTTATTATTTTATTTTTGTTTTATAAAAACAGATAAAAAAAAGAATTAAAAACTGTTTTTATTTTAAAGTTTAAAACTAATTTCGATTTTTAGTTTAAAAACTGATTTTTGAAAAGTTTAAAAACTGATTTTTTTTTGAAAAGATTTAAACTTTATAAAGGAAAAGCATTTAAAACTGTTTTTTTAAAAGGGTTTAAAACCTGATTTTATTTTAAGATTTTAGAATAGAGAAAAGATTTAAACTTTAGAATAGAGAAAGATTTAAACTTTAGAATAGAGAAAGATTTAAACTTTAGAATAGAGAAAGATTTAATCTTTAAAAAGAGAAAAGGTGAAATCTTTAAATTAGAAAAGGTGAAATCTTCATATTAGAAAAGGCGAAAACTTTATTTTTATAAAGGCGAAAACTTCATATTAGAAAAGGCGAAATCTATATTTTTATAAGGGCGAAATCTATATTTTTGAAATGGAATTTTTTTTATCTATATAGTAGCAATGTAGAAATAGAATTTTTATCCATAGAGCGTGATAGTAAAAATATGATTTTTATATAGAAAATAGCATAGTAAAAATTCGATTTTTAAATATATGAAGTAATTATAAAAATATGATTTTTATATAGAAAATAGCATAGTAAAAATTCGATTTTTAAATATATGAAGTAATTATAAAAATATGATTTTTAAATTGAAGGTGAATAAATAAAAATGTGATTTTTATTTTAAAGACATCAAAATATAAAAATGTGTGATTTCTATATATGTAGTGGCTACGGGCAACGAAGATGACGAAAGTGCGATAACAATGAAGATTTCCATCAAAGAAGAGTCAAGATGATTGGATAGCTATCGGTGAGAACTTCTCACTCTAAAATTCTTTTTCTAGTTATATATATACTAGGATGCAGACGGTGCTTAGTAGCACCCGACACAATCGTCCATAGACCATGGACTTGTTTGTTTGGTTGCATAGATTAGTTTGATGATTTGATTTGAATTTGGTTGTTTGGTGAATATGATTGATGTGTGAATGGCGTGGGCCTTCACTAGACCGGGGATAAGGCTAGGCCTTGTCCCGTTTCTAGTATCGTGCCGTTATGCCGCCGAAATTTTCTAAAATATGTTAGAAAAATAAAAATATCATTTTTATTGTGTAAATGAAATGAATAGAAATTCATGTGTTAAAATAAAATATATTATCATTAAAAATATAGTTTTAACGTGAAAGTGAATAAATAAATATTTATAAACAAATCGGCCGATTTGTTTATATACACTGATTTGACTGATATTGAATGGGTCGATAAATTTTACACATCGCCCAACTGCACAACTAAAAATCTGTGTTTGATTGTTTGAAACCCCACACGGGTGTTGGGATGAAATTTAAAGTTCACTCATCCTGATTGATTAAATATGTCGATCGATTGATTGACAGGCTGTTATAAGCGTAAGATATCTATATTTGATGCTTATACAGTGTAGTGCACTTTGGTCGATGGTTGATTGTTTATTTTTGCTATTATATACATGTGTTGTATGGAATCCATATAATTAACGTTATATGGTGATTGATTGGGCCTCATTCCAATCGGGAAAGTAATGAATATTATAAAAGAAAATTCATGTGTTGAATATAAAAATAGTGATGTGTTGACAGTACTCATGTGTTGAGATTAGTCGTGTGTTGAAATAAATATAGATTCATGTGTTGAATGGGATAATATTCATTTGTTGGATAGAATAAAGAAGTTTTGAAAATATAAAGCCGTGTTGATTAGACTGACGCCATTTTGACGTAAACGATATTTATATCGATTTTAACGATTTCGAAATGAACTGAATTGAAAATGATTTCGAATTGAATTGAAAACGATTTCGAAATGAATTGAAAACGATTTCGAAATAAATTGAATTGAAAACGATTTCGAAATGAATTGAATTGAAAACGATTTCGAAATGAATTGAATTGAAAACGATTTCGAAATGAATTGAATTGAAAACGATTTCGAAATGAATTGAATTGAAAACGATTTCGAAATGAATTGAATTGAAAACGATTTCGAAATGTATTGAATTGAAAACGATTTCGAAATGAATTGAATTGAAAGTGAATTCGAAATGAATTCAAATTGAATTGAATAGAAATGAATTTTAAAACGAATTTATAAAGAAGAATTCAATTTTGATTTGAATTGAAATGGAAGTTGAAATTGTTTTGAAACGAATGTAGAACTATTTATAAAATTCGTTTTAAAAGGAAATCGACGAAATATATATAATATATATATATTATATGTATAATGGCCTGAATAGAACGCGCCGCGCTGCGGCAGTTCATGAATTTCGACCATTTATTTCAAACGGACATTGCGGGAGATCCGACCGTCGGATTCTCCTAAAACCGGAACCGTTGGGTTCGTATCGAAAAGAGCTTTTCAATGAATATTAGAAATTTGAAATCTAACGGTTGGATTTGGAATTATGTCCAAATCAAATTCGAAAAAGGTCGCTGTAAGTGCAGTTCGATAGCCGTTGATGGAAATCGACTGTACGGGCCTTGATAAAATTATTAAAAATATCGATAATTTGTGTAAAATCATAATATATGATTTGGGAAAAATTGGGCTGGAAAATTCCACATTTGAAAAGATAAAAATAGATTTTTATCGAAATGAACTAGTTTTGAACTAGAATTAAAATCAATTTATTTTTGAAATAAATAAATTGAATTTGAAAGTTATTTTGAAAATAATCGATAATTTCCAACACGTGGATTGGACTGGAGTTGAATCAAAATTATCTTCGGGATATTTCGATGTTGGATTTCGTGACTATACAAATATTGTTATGGGAATTTGAAAGATATATTTTATATCGTTATTTCCAATACGATATATGTTGGTTTCAGAATTTGATATTGAATGTAAGCCGATATATTTTCTATTCAGAGCCTTGTATTTAATATCAAATGTGATTTGGGTTTATCGTGAATCGTGTTTTAGAAGACATTGGTTCTTTAACCCAGTTAAAGGCAAGATATCGATTTTTGAGAAGATTAAAACTAAGTGGAGTTTTAATGAATCTTTAATTAGATTGAAAAAAATGAATTGATTATTTAAATCATCAAATCTGAAAGGTGATCGAGAATGGAGTACCACCAGTTTTGCTCCAAAGCGATAGTTAAATCTTTAATTAGATTTAAACGTGAAATGGTAATTAATTTTACCGATAACACAGTGGTGTTAGATGTGGAGTATTACCAGTTTTCTCCATGGGATATATAGGTTGGGATTGGGAAATAAAATAATAATTACTTCGGTGTGGTTCGCTAATCCCGACTAGTTTGGAAAACCATAATATGGTTTAAAATGATATCCAAAGGAGGATTAAAGAATAAATTTAGAAGAATTTATCTTGGATAAAATTAATGGGAACCTTTCCCTAGAAATGTGATTTTGTGAAGAAAAGAATATTCTGAATTGGAATGAGGCGTTTGTTGTGTTTTTGTAACATTCGTTTATTATATACGTGGGTTATTCAGAAAGGCCGGGTTTATACCCATTCTGAATAACCGATTCGACGAGATGTCGAAGATGAAGACGGTGGTTGAAGACCAGAAGTCTTCACATCGTTTAGGTGATTACTGATGATCTTGATTGGGCTGTACACCCAGGATGAGGGAATCGGTTGGTGATCGTCCAGACGTACCTGGAGATGGATGGATATGCGAGGAAAGTGCCTCCGGTTTCGTTCAGACCTAGAACGAACTTGTAAATGGATTGTGTGTCCGACATTGTATTCCTTTATATTGTATTTGTTGATCTCTGCTAAATATATATCTGTTTGGCGGCGGAGAATTTATTCTCTTGCTTAACGCCCTTCTCTGAGACATATGAGCTCAGAGGTTATATATTGGCAGAAATCAGTGGTACGATATGGATTGATAGTGTGACATACTGAGATGCAGTGATCCAGACTTTTGTTGAAAAGCAAAGTTTGGTGGTTGATGATCAAAGTGCAGCTGATATAGCATGGCTTTGTGTATAGCGTTGATCCGCGAGCCTCACAGCCCGGGATGGTGGTAAACTGATGGTTTGATCAGTATACATTTTTAGTGTAGTGGATTCGGTCGACCGATATTGAGCTTCGTGCTCGGAGGGATAGAGTAAGCGGTGTTTTCTCTTGCTGGGACGTAAGCCGCGGTGATACTTGAGTCCCAAAAGTGCGGATGTGCATAGCGGTGTTTTCTCTCGCTGAGACGTAAGCCGCGGTGATTTGTTCTACGCGATCGATCTTTCGAATCAGGAGCCACCATGATGGAAATCCAATTTCCAATACGTGTATTTCGGCTTTACTTGTAGAGCCTAGTATGGCGACATAGTGGGATGGGGCACTCATGCCGTCTATGATTTATATTTATGATTGAAATTGTTTTGACACTATACACTTATTATAGTATCAAATGATTTGTTTTAAACGTATCAAGCATGTTTGGCTGTTATAAGGTAAAACCCTATCCTCCGGCTTGCGTTGCATTGTGTGATGGGACCTGGGTCTTATAACAGCTTCATTTTTCGAAAAAGCATTGCGCTGTTTATTCTATGCACTAGTATTCTTGGGAGGAAACCCGTTCCGTGTTATACGGCGTGGTCCCTTGAATTACTCTCTTTTAAAGTAAAGTTTTAAATAATTGTTTTAGTTCTCACATCAGTCACATGACTGACCTGGAGTTTATTGTTTCAACCTAAACTCTGGGTGCCCTTATTTTCGACACGGGCAGCTAGTAGTTTTGGTTTTGCAGATTTATATTCACAGGATCCTGGTTTACAGCTGGAATGATATCCGGAAAGCTTTGTATCCGTATATCTCTTCTAGTTGTGTATTGTATTATTTTCCGCTGCTATGTACTTAAATGTAATTTAAATCTCTGATATTTCTGTGTAATATTCTTTTATACTCTGTATATTCTTGTAATCTGATGCATTGTTGTAATATACAATGAAATTTTCTTCTGTTTATGTTCTGATTTGTCTTGTCCTCACAGTAATTCGTTCTTTCTCATCTCTTCGGAGACCGGGGAAGTTTCGGGTCGCTTCAAATAACGATATCTATATCTTCCAAATTCCCATAACAATATCCGTATAACCACAGGATCCAATATCGAAATATTCCGAAAATTATTTCCATTCTAATCTATTCCAATTTATTCATTGGAAAATTTTGGTTATTTTTAAAACCATTTCAAATCCAATTTATATCTTTAAAAATATTAGATTATTATTCTAGTTAATAACTAGTTCATTTTGGTAAAAATAAATTTTTATCTTTACAAACGTGGAATTTATCATCCAAATTCTTTTCAAATTATTTATTATGATTTTACACAAATTATTAGTATTTTTAATATTTTTATAAAGGCCCTTTCAGACGATTTCCAATAAAGAGCACCGAACTGCACTCATAGCGACCTTTTCGATACGATACGAACATAATTCCAAATCCAACCATTCAAATTTAAATATCTTATATTAATTGGAAAGCTCTTTCCGATACGAACCCAACGGTTCAGGTTTTAGGAGAATCGACGGTTGAATCTCCCGTAATGTCAATTCGAAGTCAATGGTCGAAATTCATGAACGGTCGCAGCGCGTCGCGTTCTATTCAGGCCATTAAATATATATAATATATATTATATATATTTCGTCAATTTCTATTTAAAACGTATTTTATAAATCGTTTATAAATTCGTTTTAAAATGATTCCCACTTTCATTTCAATTTTAAATAAAAATTGAATATTCCTTGTCATTGTAATATTTAAATAATAATATTTTTAAAATATCAGATTTTGAAATCACTTCCTTTTCGATATTCATTATAAAAATGAATAAAATCGATATAAATGTCGTTCACGTTAAAATGGCGCAAATCTAATCAACATGGCTTCACACATTTCAATATTTTCGTGTCCATCCCAAATCGGACATCAAAATCATATTTTAATCCTTTACAGAATATTATTTTAAAATATTCATTATTTTAAAATATACGTTCTTTCTGAATTGGAATCAGGCACAATCAATTACCATATAATGTTATTTATATGGATTTCATGCAACACATGTATACAACAACCATGGTAAACAATAATCCATCATCCAGAGTGCATTACACAACTGCATAAGCATTAAATATAAATAATTAATGCTTACAACAGTCTGTCAACCAAATGATTGACATACAACTAAAAAATTGGGATTAGGGTACGTCAAATATCATCCCAATACCCATGGGGTGGGTTCAACCAATAAATACAGAATATTATTTGTGCAGTTGGGAGATGTGTAAAATTTATCATCCTAATCAATATCAGTTAAATGTGTGTACATAAAAAAATCGTCCGGTTTGTAAATGAATATTTATTTTCACTTCAGGAGAATCTCATGTTGTTCATATATATGTTAAAAAAATTAACGGTAAAATATTTATTTCAACACTTCACTATTTTTAACGGTTCATACATTCAATAAAAATAATATTTTTATTGTTCAGACATTTTATTCAACACATGAATATTTTATACAATTCATATACACAATAAAAATTATATTTTTAATGAACAATATTTATTTTAGAAAATTTCGGCATTATAATGACGCGATATTAAAATCAGAGTAATGTCTAGCACTACCCCTCTCCGGATATTAGCTCACGCCATACACAATACTCAATCCAATCAACCAAACCACAATACAATCAATTTTCAACACAACCAAATTTCAATAATACAATCCAAACACACAATCATGGTTTATACAATAAATAGTGTCGGGGGCTACTAAGCCTCGTCTGCATCCTAGTATATATTTAACTATAAATTAATTAGAGTGAGGAGTTCTCACATTTGGTTTCCACTCCGTCGGTCTTTAATCTAAAGGTTAATATTTGGATTTGTTCCGTGCGTAGTGTTCTTCACCTTGATTCCAACGCAATCTGTTTCACATGATTTAAATTGAAAATCATATTTTTAACAATGCTATATATATTTAAAAAATCACATTTTTATAACGCTACGACATATATAAAAATTACATTTTTATAACGCTATTATATATATAAAAATCATATTTTTGTAACGCTACTACATATATAAAAATCACATTTTTATATCGCCATTATATATATATATATTACATTTTTATAATGCTATTATATATATATATATATAAAATTCATATTTTTATAATGCTAATACATATATAAAAATCACATTTTTTATATCGCTATTACATATATAAAAATCATAACGCTACTGCATATATAAAAATCACATTTTTATATCGCTATTATATATATATATATATATATATATATATTACATTTTTATAACGCTATTATATATATATAAAAATAGCATTTTTATAACGCTACTACATATGTAAAAATTACATTTTTATATCGCTATTATATATATTAAAATCATATTTTTATATCACTATTATATATATATATAAACCATATTTTTATCACGATGTTTACATTATAAAAATCACATTGTTTACATTATAAAAATCACATTTTTATACTTGTTATATATAATTAAAAATCAAAATTTTATATATGCTATATATAATTAAAAACTGAAAATAAAATTCAATTCGAATTTACTTACATTGAATCGCAGAAAAGGGGGTGGCAGCGCATCTGACCGGCGGCGGGCCCACAGTTGGTCGGAGGTGGGTTAAGGTAGCGCTGGAAGCAGGTTTGGGGCGGTTTTGAGAAGAAGGAGGGAAGAGAGAGGAGGGGTGGTGGAGGAGAGATCGTCGGTGGGGGGAGGGGGGTGCGCCGGCTCCGGCGGCGGCCTGGAGGTGGGCGGCGACAGGATCAGGGTTGCGCGTTTTTTTGTTTGTTTGTTTGATCTGAAATGAACAGGAGAGAAGAGAAAATAAAAGGGGTTGACTTGTTTAATAATATATTTAATTTAATTTAGTTTCCAAAAAGATAGTTTTTTCTATTCGAACTCCAAATCAAACTGAACGACTGTCGCCCCTAGCTAAATACTCTCATTCCGAACACAATGGGATATGTCCCGTAAGCCAATTCGACCGTTTCGATCAGTTTTCATCAAAATTAAAATATAAATTAATATAGCATTCAAAATTTATTTCAATGTACATTTTAATTTACTAGGGCCACATACTGACTTCAAAAATTCCCGAAAAATAAATCTACCTATGTTTTGATGATACGGTCCTAACAAAACTAATTTATCGAATTTGGAGACCGTTTGAAAAATGGTCATTTTCCAGTCAATTAAATTCAAACTAGAAGTACCAAACGCGTTTAAATTCACCACGCTCACATATTAATTCCAAAAATTATGAAAATTGGAATATAGCAATAATTTGACATTCCGGCCAACAAAATTGGTTTCATCGAAAACAGAGGTTGTTTGCAAAATGGCTATTTTTAAGGGCTGTATATTATATTAAAATATATATAAATTCCATAGCGACTATTCTGAATTTTAAACTGGACATAACTTTTAATTTATATAGTGAAATATCTATTCTTCACATTCGTTAGAAAGATAAAATTAAATAGATTCCAATGTTTCTTGTTTCGTCCAATTCTGACTTATATTGAATTCTTTGTATTTATTCAAAATTAGAAATCGAATTTTCAAACTACCGCGCCATTTCAGGCTTGTTTTAATTAAACTATGAATTTATATGTTCTGACTTCAATTTAAATTTAATTTCAGTCGTTATTATTTAAAATAAATCATTTTAAATATTCAAAATCCATTAAAATTGTAACAACCCGGAAAATTAGAATCAATTTAAAATTTCATTTTTAGGAAGTTTTGTTAGAAAATGCGCCAAAATTTCTTGTTCAAGTAACATATTGTTTTCTTCATTTTGTTAAATTAAAACTAAATCTATATAAGTTGTATTACAATGATTTATTTTAGATCATTGGTTTTATAAATTTAATTTGGAGTCTATCTTTTAGGTCCAAAATTCTATGTTCATGTTAATGGATTTACATTCATCTTAAAGATTTATTTAAATTTTATGCTTAATTAGTTAAAAGTTAGATTGGTTATCCAAGTTTTATCTTTCATAACTAAGTGTAACATTAGACTTGATGGTTTATATATATACATGGTGTATATATATATTAATTTGGTTTGACATTGAACCTATTAAATGCTTGTATGATAAAATTTTTTTGCCTAATTTATGTCTATTGTATTGACATTAATTGAAATATTGTCATTGATTGTATTAACTGGATTAAAATATTTCTATCTAAGGATAATTATGTGCGTTGTTAATAGAAAACATACATTTATCTTAAGTTAAAAAAAGGAATGTTCTAATAAATTAATTAATTTGAGTTTGGGATCATGAACTAAGGAAACACATGATTTTTAGCGTATGAATTTAGAATCGATATTTATCTTATGCTATGTAATAGCAGTCACATTTAGTTTCTTTTAATTTATTGTGTGTTAATAAAACTAATGAGGATAATTTGATACAAATTTAAGTTTATGCTTCCATTTTCGTTATTTCATTTATCCTATTTATTTCTTTTATTTCCATCATTTCCTTCATTTACTTCCATATATTCATGTGGTCCATCATGCCTAGTCAGCAAATTAAACTTCATTTGTCACCTACTACATATGTAGAGACAAGTGAAAGATAAAATCCTAAGAACTAAGCAGTCGTCGTCCTTATCAAATCTATAGCGCTGGACCTCCCATCTTCCACCCTCCCATTCTTGAAATCCCCTCAATGAAATCACAAACTCCAATCACAAAATTAAAGAGCCTGTCGAACTCTAAGTAATCAATAGTCATGATCTTTAATTACTTCACGAATTGAGAGAAATCGAAGTGTAAAATGGTGACGTCGGCAGGCGTTTTCTGATGCAACCGGGGCCGCAAGTTCACCAGGGTTGGAGGCGCAAGCAAGTGGCTCGAAGCCCGTTGGCGTGGCATGTTCGGATCGGCTTCTGGTGTGGTGATTTGGGTGCGGCGGTGGAATCTTCATGTTGAACGTGATGGGTTCAATTAATTGTCGGTTACAGATAAAAGAGGAGAGAAAGGTTAAGAGAGGTATTGATGTAATTAATATAATTAATTATATTTAATTTATAAACTAAAATATCAATGTTTAAAATTGAACAACTTCGTCATATCAACTCATAAATCAGTGAAACAAGCTTCTAAGGAATCGTATGAACGAGATCTAGACGATGGAACAAACTAGATCTGAAACAGAGCAAATCAAAATTCAGAGCAAATTCAGATCTGAAATGTACAACATTAAAATCAATGTGAGAAATCTATTTCCTTTTAAATAATTAGAATAAATTAATTATAATTGTGTTATTATTCCTCTGCTGTTAAATTCAGTATATGATTGTTCGTGATTTGATAATAATAACGATTGTCGCTGTTATGATTGTTCGTGATTTGATAATAATTACGATTATCACTGTTATGATGATATGTTAATTCGATTGATTATTGTGTTGGGATTAAATTATCATATTGGTTGAAATAGAATAGACATAACCAAATTATCATATTGATTGATTTGTTGATTGTGAATCTCATATTTGTTAGATCTTTTGAGTTGGGTAATATTATGTTATTGTAAGACATATAGATCAATAGTGTGTTATTTTAAAATTGTCATGAACAAGTGGATCATTTCATTCGAATAAATTGTTATAGCAAAAATGAACCTTTTTGTTGAATTAAACATTTTTACCATTTTTGTTGAATTAGAACTTTCAACAAAACCAAGTTATCATTTTTATGTTAACAATAAAAAAGGAACATTGTTATGTATAAAATGTTGACATAAGAGAAATCTCATTTTTATGTATTACTGTTAACAAAACAAAATCACATTTTTGTTAATAGAATTTGTGTCACGTTCTAATTAGAATAAAAAGATTATTTATGTTAGAAATGTCTAATTAGAAAAAAAAAGTAGTAGCGACAAAATTTACTTTTTGTCAATTAAAAGATGTAGCGACAAAAATAAACATTTTTGTCAATTAGAAAGACTGAAACAAAAATAAACAAAAATAAACTAGAATTGCCAATTGATTAAAGGAAAAACTTTTAAATGAGATATTAGAAATAGAAACTATATTTTATGTAACATGTGACATTAGAATAGAAATTACATTTTATGTAAAATGAGACATTAGAATTAAAAATTACATTTCTATGTAAAATGTGAGAATAGACAATAAAAATTACATTTTTATTGTAACATGAATCATTAGAAAAGAGATGACAATAAAAATTACATTTTTATTGTAATGTGAATCACTAGAAAAGAAATGTTTACATATAAAACACTATTTTATATGATATTAGAATTCACAGAAAATGTTTTACATATAAAATATTATGTTATATGATATTAGAATAACATAGAAAATTGATTACCAATGAATGACCATTTATATGTTATTAGAAGTCATAGAAAAATGTGAATATATATAATATACTTTTATATGGCATTAGAGTTCATAGAGGAATGTTAATACTTAAAATATTCTTTTATATGTTATTAGATGTCATAGAAAAAGGTGAATATATACAATATACTTTTATATGGCATTAGTGTAACAACCCGCAAATTCTGGGCCAGTTTAAAATTTTTATTTTGGCAATTTTAGCGAATTTTGAATATTTAAAATAGATTATTTTAAATAATATCGACGAGAAATTTATTTTGAATATAATTCGAACGTATATATTATATACGCGTCGTCGTTAGAATATAAATAATTATATATAATTATAAAAAGGAATTGAAAATGGCGCGGTAGTTCGAAAATTCGATTTCTAATTTCAAATGAATATACAGAATTCAATATAAGTCAGAATTGAACGAAACAAGAAATATTTGAATCTGTATAACTATATCTTTGTAACGAAGTTAACAAACTGAGATTTCATCTTAGAAATGATAAGATATGTCCAGTTTAAAATTAGAAATAGTCGCTGTGAAATTTATATATATTTATATATATATATAAGGCCCTTAAAAATAGCAATTTTGCAAACGACCTCGGATTTCGACGAAACCAGTTTTGTTGGATCCGCAGTGTCAAGTTATTGCTAGGTTTCAAATTTCATAATTTTTCGAATCAATATGTGAGCGTGGTAAAGGAAAACGCGTTTGACCAGTTTCAGTTGATTTTAATCGACTGGAAATTGGCCATTTTTCTAACGGTCTCAGAATTCGACGAAACTAGTTTTGTTAGGACCGTATCGTCAATACGAAGCTAGAAAATATTTTTCGAGAATTTTTAGAATTAGCTTGTGGTCCCGACAAATTGAAATGTACGTTTAAAATTAAAATTAAATGTTTTACACTTTAATTTGAAGAATAACTGAACGTAACAGTCGAATCAGCTTATGATACATATCCCATTGTGTTCGGAATGGGGGCGAAACGCTATGGACGACAGGCGGTGGGCCTCGTTTCGGGGTCGTAGGTAAAAAGTCAACTTTTAGAAATTAAAATATATATATAAAAAAAAAAAACCTTCCTCCTTTATACTCTGGCCCCCCCCCCTTCTCCTTTCGATTCAGTAAAAAAAAAAAAGAAGAAGAAGAAAAACCCCGATACCTCGTTTCCCTCCCCTCAGCCGCCGCCCATCGCCGACGTCCGTCCTTCGCCACCAGCTCGCGCGCCACCTCCGGCTAAATCCCACCCCTCCGATCCCTCTTCTCCTCTTCTCCGTTCTCCCTCCCTCCGCTCACCTCCCATACAATTTCCACCGCCTTAGCTGACACCGCCTGGCACCAGGAGCCGCCGCCTTCCCCCTCCTCTGCCCCGCGTCGTGCCATCGACCGAAGAAACCCCCCCCCCCTTTCTGCAAAATGCTATAAGTTTTTAATTTATTTACTTTATTTTTATTTTTATTTAAAACAGAAAACCGATTTTTAAATGAAAGTAAAAACTAATTTCGATTTTTAAAGTAAAAAACTGATTTCGATTTTTAAAGTAAAAACTGATTTCGATTTTTAAAGTAAAAACTGATTTCGATTTTTAAAGTAAAAACTGATTTCGATTTTTAAAGTAAAAAAAAAAAAAAACCTGATTTTTATATAAAGTTAAAAACTAATTTTTATATAAAGTTAACACTGAATTATGTAAAAGTTAAAACTGATTTTTCATTTTAAAGTTAAAACTGATTTTTCATTTTAAAGTTAAAACTGATTTTTCATTTTAAAGTTAAAACTGATTTTTCATTTTAAAGTTAAAACTGATTTTTCATTTTAAAGTTTGAAAACTGATTTTTATTTTAAAATTTTAAAGGGAAGAAGATTTGAAACTTTAAAATAGAAAAGATTGAAACTTTAAAATAGAAAAGATTTGATCTTTACTATGAAAAAGGTTCGATATTTGATATGAAAAGGATTTGGTCTTTAGTTTAGAAAAGATTATATTTTTAAATATAAAAAGATTTGATTTTTGGTAGATAAAGAAACGATTTTTATTTATAGTTATAGATAATAAAAATATAATTTTTATGCTATAGAAAAGGAAAAAAATATAATCTTTATATTGAAAATAGCGTTATAAAAATAGAATTTTTATCTATATATTAGCGGTAAGAAAATAGAATTTTTATATATTGAACTTTGAAATAAAAATTCGATTTTTATATATTGAACTTTGAACTAAAAATTCGATTTTTATATATTGAATAGCGAAGTAAAAATCCGATTTTTATATATTAAATAGTGAAGTAAAAATTCGATTTTTACATATGTAGTGAAAGCGGACAACGAAGGTGACAAAAAGGCGAAACGACGAAGACTTCTGCAGATGAAGTGCCGTGAAGCTAGGATAGCTATATGTGAGAATTTCTCACCTTTCAATTTCTTTCTAGTTTTATATATATACTAGGATGCAGACGGTGCTTAGTAGCACCCGACACAATCGTCCACAGACCATGGACTTGTTTGTTTGGTTGCATAGATTAGTTGGATTATTAGTTGAAATTGAATTGTTTGGTGAGATGAAATTGATATGATTGATGCGTGAATGGCGTGGGCCTTCACTAGACCGGGGATAAGGCTAGGCCTTGTCCCGTTTCTAGTATCGTGCCGTTATGCCGCCGAAATTTTCTAAAATATGTTAGAAAATAAAAATATCATTTTATTGTGTAAATGAATTGAATAGAAATTCATAGGTTGAAATAAAATGTTTTATCGTTAAAAATATAATTTTTGACGTGAATGTGAATAAATGAATAGTTATAAACAAATCGGCCAATTTGTTTGTATATACACTGATTTGACTGATATTGATTGGGTCGATAAATTTCACACATCGCCCAACTGCACAAATAAAATATGCGGTTGATTGTTTGAAACCCCACACGGGTGTTGGGATGAAATTTGAAGTTCACTCATCCTGATGGATTAAATATGTCGATCGATTGATTGACAGGCTGTTATAAGCGTTGAATATCTATATTTGATGCTTATACAGTGTAGTGCACTTTGGTTGATGGTTGATTATTTTCAATGTCATTATATACATGTGTTGTATGAAAATCCATATAATTAACTCTATATGGTAATTGATTGGGCCTCATTCCAATTTGAAAAATAAAGAATATTATAAAATAAAAGTTCATGTGTTGACAGTACTCATCCATTGAGATTGGTCATGTGTTGAACGAAATATTTTGATAATAACAACTATTTTGAAAAAGAAATATTTGAAATAGAATATTTGAAAATAAAGGAATATATGAAGCCGTGTTGATTAGATTGACGCCATTTCGACGTGAACGATATTTATATCGATTTTAAACAATTTCGAAATGAATTGAATTGAAAACGATTTCGAAATGGATTGAATTGAAAACGATTTCGAAATGAATTGAATTGAAAACGATTTCGAAATGAATTGAATTGAAAACGAATTCGAATTGAATTGAAAGTGAATTGAAATGAATTCAAATCGAATTGAAATTTGAATTGAATAGAAATGAATTTTAAAACGAATTTATAAAGAAGAATTCAATTTTGATTTGAATTGAAAAGGAAGTTGAAATTGCTTTTGAAACGAATTTAAAACTATTTATATAATTCGTTTTAAATAGAAATCGACGAAATATATTATATATATTATATATATAATATAATGGCCTGAATAGAACGCACCGCGCCGCGGCAGTTCGTGAATTTCGACCATTTATTTCAAACGGACATTACGGGAGATCCGACCGTCGGATTCTCCTAAAACCGGAACCGTTGGGTTCGTATCGAAAAGAGCTTTCTAATGAAAATTAGAAATTTGAAATCTAACGGTTGGATTTGGAATTATGTCCAAATCAAATTCGAAAAAGGTCGCTGTAAGTGCAGTTCGATGGCCATTGATGGAAATCGACTGTACGGGCCTTGATAAAATTATTAAAAATAGTAATAATTTGTGTAAAATCATAAGAAATGATTTAGAAAGAATTGGGATGAAAAACTCCCTATTTGAAAAGATAAAAATAGATTTTTATCGAAATGAACTAGTTTTGAACTAGAATTATAATTCTATTTATTTTTAAATAAATGAATTGAATTTGAAAAGGGTTTTGAAAATAACCAAAATTTCCAATGATTGCATTGGAGTGGATTTGAATCGAAATTGTCTTCGGAATATTTCGATGTTGGAATTTGTGATTATACGGATGTTGTTACGGAAATTTGAAAGATATATATTTATATCGTTATTTCCAATACGACATTTGTTAATCGTAGAATTTGATATTGAATATAAGCCGATATATTTTCTATTCAGAGCCTTATATTGAATATCAAATGGGATTTGGGTTTGTCGTGAATGGTGTCTTCACTAACACTGTTCTTGAACCCAGTTGAGAAAAGATTAAATCTTTTTATTTAGATTTAATGAAGTGTACCAATTAAATAATATTTAATTGGAATTGAATTGATATTGATTTTTGGGTTTATCGTGAACAGTGTTTTAAATAACACTTGTTCTTTAACCCGATAATTAATGAATGTGATTTTGGGTTTATCGTGAACCGTGTTTTAAATGACACTGATTCTTTAACCCAGTTAACGATTAAAACTGAGTGGAGTTTTAATGAATCTTTAATTAGATTGAAAAGATCGAAAATGGAGTATCACCAGTTTTGCTCCAGGCGATAGTTAAATCTTTAATTAGATTTGAACGTGAAATGGTAATTGAATTTACCGATAACACTGTGGTGTTAGATATGAAGTATTACCAGTTTTACTTCATGGGATGAATAGGTTGGGATTGGGAAATTAAAACAAATGATTACTTCGGTAAGGTTCGCTAATCCCGACTAGTTTGAATTGATATTCAAAAATGGATTAAAGAATAAATTCAAGGAATTTATCTTTGATAAAATTTATGGGAACCTTTCCCTATGAACGTGAAATTTAGAAACTAACTGTCGGTTGGCCAAGCAGAATGGTTTTCTGGATATTGATTTGATGTTGGTTTCGGCCTTCGGGGTTAATATTTGGGAGGTTATTCTCTTGATTAATTTACGGTTAGTGACTAATGAATTGGAATGAGGCGTATGTTGTGTTTGTGTAACACTTATTTAAATATACGCGAGTTATTCGGAAAGACCGGGTTTATCCCATTCTGAATAACTGATACGACGATAAGTCGAAGATGAAGACGATGGTCGAAGACCGGAGGTCTTCACGTCGTTTGGGTAATTACTGATGATCTTGATTGGGCTGTACACCCGAGAAGATGGAAACGGTTAGTGATCGTCCAGACGTACTTGGAGATCGATGGAGATGCGGGGTACTAGGTGCCTCCGGTTTCGTTCAGACCCAGAACGGACTTGTAAATGGACTGTGTGTCTGACATCGGATTTCATTCTGTGTGACTGATATCGGTTGCATAGGATGGTTTGCCTGTGTGGCATGCTAAGATGCAAATGATCAAGGCTTCTGTTGAAAAGCAAAGTCTTGTGGTTGGTGATCAAAGCACGGCCTTTGTGGCGTAGCTTTGTGTAACGTTTACTTCGCGAGTTTCACACCCGGTATGAACCAAAAACGGGAGACGGACCTCAGGGAGGGCCTACGTTTCCTCCTAGCTAAAAAGTGGCGTCAGTGGTTTTACACGCCCTGACGAGTTTGACTTATGTGGTTGTTGCTGTTGCGAGGCGCCTCGGTTAGATCGGACGATCCGGGTCCGATGGAGTCATTCGTTGGCTCGCTTACGCCCCAAAGGGCGGCGAAACGTAGTGCTCAGGCATTTTAATCCACTCCGTGTGGACCGGCCCTGACGATCCAAGGCTTGCCTGCGCGCTTGCCTGAGACTCGGGTTAGGCAGTCTCGAATCGGTTGAGGATCTTGACCCTAGCCTCGGTTCATAGACGGAAATCCAATTTCCAAATACGTGACATTTGCGGTTTTAATTGTAATCCTATATATGGCGACATAGTGGGATGGGGCGCTTATGCCGCCTATGATTGATACTTATGATTTGAAGTTGTTTTATACACTTATAATAGTATCAAATGATTTGTTTTAAAACGTATCAAGCATTCTTTGGCTGTTATAAGGGAAAACCCTATCCTCGACTGCGTTGCATTGTGTGATGGGACCTGGGTCTTATAACAGCTTCATTTTTCTTTATTTAGCATTGCGCTGTTTGTTTTATGCACTGGTATTCTTGGGAGGAAACCCGTTCCGTGTTATACGGCGTGGTCCCTTGATTTACCTAATGATTTAAAATAAAGAATTATAACTGTTTTAGTTCTCACACCAGTCACATGACTGACCTGGAGTTTATTGTTTTAACCTAAACTCTAGGTGCCCTTATTTTTGACACGGGCAGCTAGTAGTTTTGGGTTTTGCAGATTTATATTCACAGGATCCTGGTTTACAGCTGGAACGATATCCGGAAAGCTTTGTATCCGTATATCTCCTTCTAGTTGTGTATTGTATTATTTTCCGCTGCTATGTATTTAAATGTAATTTAAATCTCTGATATTTCTGTGTAATATTTATTCATTTATACTCTGTATATTCTTGTAATCTGATGCATTGTTGTAATATACAATGAAATGTTCTTCTGTATGCGCTCTGTTGTGGCTTGTTCTCGAACTATCCGACGCTTTCCTTTACGGGGAAGTTACGGGTCTTCACAGTTGGTATCAGAGCTTTGGTTTACAAAGCTAGAGAACAAGACACATTGGAACCATACGAAAGAATTCATCAGATATTGGATTAGTAATATCCAACGAGAATGACTCGTTAGAGATGGGATCAGTAGTATCCTAGAACGAGTGTGAAGAGTAATTTTTTTTAAAAAATGAAAACAAATTTTTGTTTTGAAAATTTAAATCAATTATTCGTATTTGATTATTTATTTATATTGATGTGGACAATCCAGTATATATAGATTTTGCGTATACGTCTGATCCGCGTGTATTCAAAGTTTTAATATACTGGATAGATATAGAGTCACACTCTAGTCGCCCGGAGACGATTCTGATGATAGTCTAGACATCATCAGAATTGGAATTCGAGTTTCGAAGGTGTGATTTTCTATATGTTTCCATTAGACTGGTGTGAGAACCAAAATTAGATAGGGCCTATTGTTGTGAATTGGCATCAAAAACCTGATTTTTGTATATGTATCAAAATTATGAATTTGAAACTCTAATCCACTAATTGATTAATGTTTGTGTTGTATGTTTATTTCTTTGATAATTTTTAGCCTTTTAGTCTAATTAAATCAAATATTGAATTGTATTGAAAATTAGTTGCATTTGCTTGCATATACAGATATATCATTGAACAGGTCATAGCAAGGAGGCTAGAGCCAGAGAATAAAATTTGTTTGCCCGACAAATAGGTACATGTTTACTACATAATTTCCTGTTTTGTTTGGGTGATGATGATTTTGTGAGCCTATTGGCTAGCCGCTTGGCTTTTTCTTTTTCTTTTTGAGATCTGAAGGACCGGGGAAGCTATTTGAAATTCCCCGATGCTCCAGGTGCAGGGGAGGTTATGGCGAAATTTTTCGAAAATTTTGGGTGTTAGCCAAATTTTTGAAATTTTGAAAATTCTCAGAAACTGAAAGGTTGGAGAATGAAAGCCAGATCGAGCGTAGAGTTAATTAATCAAACCACTTTCGACTTTGTTCCTTTTCGGGGACGAAAAGTTTTAAGTGGGGGAGATTGTAACAACCCGCAAATTCTGGGCCAGTTTAAAATTTTTATTTTGGCAATTTTAGCGAATTTTGAATATTTAAAATAGATTATTTTAAATAATATCGACGAGAAATTTATTTTGAATATAATTCGAACGTATATATTATATACGCGTCGTCGTTAGAATATAAATAATTATATATAATTATAAAAAGGAATTGAAAATGGCGCGGTAGTTCGAAAATTCGATTTCTAATTTCAAATGAATATACAGAATTCAATATAAGTCAGAATTGAACGAAACAAGAAATATTTGAATCTGTATAACTATATCTTTGTAACGAAGTTAACAAACTGAGATTTCATCTTAGAAATGATAAGATATGTCCAGTTTAAAATTAGAAATAGTCGCTGTGAAATTTATATATATTTATATATATATAAGGCCCTTAAAAATAGCAATTTTGCAAACGACCTCGGATTTCGACGAAACCAGTTTTGTTGGATCCGCAGTGTCAAGTTATTGCTAGGTTTCAAATTTCATAATTTTTCGAATCAATATGTGAGCGTGGTAAAGGAAAACGCGTTTGACCAGTTTCAGTTGATTTTAATCGACTGGAAATTGGCCATTTTTCTAACGGTCTCAGAATTCGACGAAACTAGTTTTGTTAGGACCGTATCGTCAATACGAAGCTAGAAAATATTTTTCGAGAATTTTTAGAATTAGCTTGTGGTCCCGACAAATTGAAATGTACGTTTAAAATTAAAATTAAATGTTTTACACTTTAATTTGAAGAATAACTGAACGTAACAGTCGAATCAGCTTATGATACATATCCCATTGTGTTCGAAATGGGGGCGAAACGCTATGGACGACAGGCGGTGGGCCTCGTTTCGGGGTCGTAGGTAAAAAGTCAACTTTTAGAAATTAAAATATATATATATAAAAAAAAAACCTTCCTCCTTTATACTCTGGCCCCCCCCCCTTCTCCTTTCGATTCAGTAAAAAAAAAAAAAAAAGAAGAAGAAAAACCCCGATACCTCGTTTCCCTCCCCTCAGCCGCCGCCCATCGCCGACGTCCGTCCTTCGCCACCAGCTCGCGCGCCACCTCCGGCTAAATCCCACCCCTCCGATCCCTCTTCTCCTCTTCTCCGTTCTCCCTCCCTCCGCTCACCTCCCATACAATTTCCACCGCCTTAGCTGACACCGCCTGGCACCAGGAGCCGCCGCCTTCCCCCTCCTCTGCCCCGCGTCGTGCCATCGACCGAAGAAACCCCCCCCCCCCTTTCTGCAAAATGCTGTAAGTTTTTAATTTATTTACTTTATTTTTATTTTTATTTAAAACAGAAAACCGATTTTTAAATGAAAGTAAAAACTGATTTCGATTTTTAAAGTAAAAACTGATTTCGATTTTTAAAGTAAAAAAAAAAAAAAACCTGATTTTTATATAAAGTTAAAAACTAATTTTTATATAAATTAACACTGAATTATGTAAAAGTTAAAACTGATTTTTCATTTTAAAGTTAAAACTGATTTTTCATTTTAAAGTTAAAACTGATTTTTCATTTTAAAGTTAAAACTGATTTTTCATTTTAAAGTTTGAAAACTGATTTTTATTTTAAAATTTTAAAGGGAAGAAGATTTGAAACTTTAAAATAGAAAAGATTGAAACTTTAAAATAGAAAAGATTTAAACTTAAAAAGTAAAAGAAAAGATTTGATCTTTACTATGAAAAAGGTTCGATATTTGATATGAAAAGGATTTGGTCTTTAGTTTAGAAAAGATTATATTTTTAAATATAAAAAGATTTGATTTTTGGTAGATAAAGAAACGATTTTTATTTATAGTTATAGATAATAAAAATATAATTTTTATGCTATAGAAAAGGAAAAAAATATAATCTTTATATTGAAAATAGCGTTATAAAAATAGAATTTTTATCTATATATTAGCGGTAAGAAAATAGAATTTTTATATATTGAACTTTGAAATAAAAATTCGATTTTTATATATTGAACTTTGAACTAAAAATTCGATTTTTATATATTGAATAGCGAAGTAAAAATCCGATTTTTATATATTAAATAGTGAAGTAAAAATTCGATTTTTACATATGTAGTGAAAGCGGACAACGAAGGTGACAAAAAGGCGAAACGACGAAGACTTCTGCAGATGAAGTGCCGTGAAGCTAGGATAGCTATATGTGAGAATTTCTCACCTTTCAATTTCTTTCTAGTTTTATATATATACTAGGATGCAGACGGTGCTTAGTAGCACCCGACACAATCGTCCACAGACCATGGACTTGTTTGTTTGGTTGCATAGATTAGTTGGATTATTAGTTGAAATTGAATTGTTTGGTGAGATGAAATTGATATGATTGATGCGTGAATGGCGTGGGCCTTCACTAGACCGGGGATAAGGCTAGGCCTTGTCCCGTTTCTAGTATCGTGCCGTTATGCCGCCGAAATTTTCTAAAATATGTTAGAAAATAAAAATATCATTTTATTGTGTAAATGAATTGAATAGAAATTCATAGGTTGAAATAAAATGTTTTATCGTTAAAAATATAATTTTTGACGTGAATGTGAATAAATGAATAGTTATAAACAAATCGGCCGATTTGTTTGTATATACACTGATTTGACTGATATTGATTGGGTCGATAAATTTCACACATCGCCCAACTGCACAAATAAAATATGCGGTTGATTGTTTGAAACCCCACACGGGTGTTGGGATGAAATTTGAAGTTCACTCATCCTGATGGATTAAATATGTCGATCGATTGATTGACAGGCTGTTATAAGCGTTGAATATCTATATTTGATGCTTATACAGTGTAGTGCACTTTGGTTGATGGTTGATTATTTTCAATGTCATTATATACATGTGTTGTATGAAAATCCATATAATTAACTCTATATGGTAATTGATTGGGCCTCATTCCAATTTGAAAAATAAAGAATATTATAAAATAAAAGTTCATGTGTTGACAGTACTCATCCATTGAGATTGGTCATGTGTTGAACGAAATATTTTGATAATAACAACTATTTTGAAAAAGAAATATTTGAAATAGAATATTTGAAAATAAAGGAATATATGAAGCCGTGTTGATTAGATTGACGCCATTTCGACGTGAACGATATTTATATCGATTTTAAACGATTTCGAAATGAATTGAATTGAAAACGATTTCGAAATGGATTGAATTGAAAACGATTTCGAAATGAATTGAATTGAAAACGATTTCGAAATGAATTGAATTGAAAACGAATTCGAATTGAATTGAAAGTGAATTGAAATGAATTCAAATCGAATTGAAATTTGAATTGAATAGAAATGAATTTTAAAACGAATTTATAAAGAAGAATTCAATTTTGATTTGAATTGAAAAGGAAGTTGAAATTGCTTTTGAAACGAATTTAAAACTATTTATATAATTCGTTTTAAATAGAAATCGACGAAATATATTATATATATTATATATATAATATAATGGCCTGAATAGAACGCGCCGCGCCGCGGCAGTTCGTGAATTTCGACCATTTATTTCAAACGGACATTACGGGAGATCCGACCGTCGGATTCTCCTAAAACCGGAACCGTTGGGTTCGTATCGAAAAGAGCTTTCTAATGAAAATTAGAAATTTGAAATCTAACGGTTGGATTTGGAATTATGTCCAAATCAAATTCGAAAAAGGTCGCTGTAAGTGCAGTTCGATGGCCATTGATGGAAATCGACTGTACGGGCCTTGATAAAATTATTAAAAATAGTAATAATTTGTGTAAAATCATAAGAAATGATTTAGAAAGAATTGGGATGAAAAACTCCCTATTTGAAAAGATAAAAATAGATTTTTATCGAAATGAACTAGTTTTGAACTAGAATTATAATTCTATTTATTTTTAAATAAATGAATTGAATTTGAAAAGGGTTTTGAAAATAACCAAAATTTCCAATGATTGAATTGGAGTGGATTTGAATCGAAATTGTCTTCGGAATATTTCGATGTTGGAATTTGTGATTATACGGATGTTGTTACGGAAATTTGAAAGATATATATTTATATCGTTATTTCCAATACGACATTTGTTAATCGTAGAATTTGATATTGAATATAAGCCGATATATTTTCTATTCAGAGCCTTATATTGAATATCAAATGGGATTTGGGTTTGTCGTGAATGGTGTCTTCACTAACACTGTTCTTGAACCCAGTTGAGAAAAGATTAAATCTTTTTATTTAGATTTAATGAAGTGTACCAATTAAATAATATTTAATTGGAATTGAATTGATATTGATTTTTGGGTTTATCGTGAACAGTGTTTTAAATAACACTTGTTCTTTAACCCGATAATTAATGAATGTGATTTTGGGTTTATCGTGAACCGTGTTTTAAATGACACTGATTCTTTAACCCAGTTAACGATTAAAACTGAGTGGAGTTTTAATGAATCTTTAATTAGATTGAAAAGATCGAAAATGGAGTATCACCAGTTTTGCTCCAGGCGATAGTTAAATCTTTAATTAGATTTGAATGTGAAATGGTAATTGAATTTACCGATAACACTGTGGTGTTAGATACGAAGTATTACCAGTTTTACTTCATGGGATGAATAGGTTGGGATTGGGAAATTAAAACAAATGATTACTTCGGTAAGGTTCGCTAATCCCGACTAGTTTGAATTGATATTCAAAAATGGATTAAAGAATAAATTCAAGGAATTTATCTTTGATAAAATTTATGGGAACCTTTCCCTATGAACGTGAAATTTAGAAACTAACTGTCGGTTGGCCAAGCAGAATGGTTTTCTGGATATTGATCTGATGTTGGTTTCGGCCTTCGGGGTTAATATTTAGGAGGTTATTCTCTTGATTAATTTACGGTTAGTGACTAATGAATTGGAATGAGGCGTATGTTGTGTTTGTGTAACACTTATTTAAATATACGCGAGTTATTCGGAAAGACTGGGTTTATCCCATTCTGAATAACTGATACGACGATAAGTCGAAGATGAAGACGATGGTCGAAGACCGGAGGTCTTCACGTCGTTTGGGTAATTACTGATGATCTTGATTGGGCTGTACACCCGAGAAGATGGAAACAGTTAGTGATCGTCCATACGTACTTGGAGATCGATGGAGATGCGGGGTACTAGGTGCCTCCGGTTTCGTTCAGACCCAGAACGGACTTGTAAATGGACTGTGTGTCTGACATCGGATTTCATTCTGTGTGACTGATATCGGTTGCATAGGATGGTTTGCCTGTGTGGCATGCTAAGATGCAAATGATCAAGGCTTCTGTTGAAAAGCAAAGTCTTGTGGTTGGTGATCAAAGCACGGCCTTTGTGGCGTAGCTTTGTGTAACGTTTACTTCGCGAGTTTCACACCCGGTATGAACCAAAAACGGGAGACGGACCTCAGGGAGGGCCTACGTTTCCTCCTAGCTAAAAAGTGGCGTCAGTGGTTTTACACGCCCTGACGAGTTTGACTTATGTGGTTGTTTCTGTTGCGAGGCGCCTCGGTTAGATCGGACGATCCGGGTCCGATGGAGTCATTCGTTGGCTCGCTTACGCCCCAAAGGGCGGCGAAATGTAGTGCTCAGGCATTTTAATCCACTCCGTGTGGACCGGCCCTGACGATCCAAGGCTTGCCTGCGCGCTTGCCTGAGACTCGGGTTAGGCAGTCTCGAATCGGTTGAGGATCTTGACCCTAGCCTCGGTTCATAGACGGAAATCCAATTTCCAAATACGTGACATTTGCGGTTTTAATTGTAATCCTATATATGGCGACATAGTGGGATGGGGCGCTTATGCCGCCTATGATTGATACTTATGATTTGAAGTTGTTTTATACACTTATAATAGTATCAAATGATTTGTTTTAAAACGTATCAAGCATTCTTTGGCTGTTATAAGGGAAAACCCTATCCTCGACTGCGTTGCATTGTGTGATGGGACCTGGGTCTTATAACAGCTTCATTTTTCTTTATTTAGCATTGCGCTGTTTGTTTTATGCACTGGTATTCTTGGGAGGAAACCCGTTCCGTGTTATACGGCGTGGTCCCTTGATTTACCTAATGATTTAAAATAAAGAATTATAACTGTTTTAGTTCTCACACCAGTCACATGACTGACCTGGAGTTTATTGTTTTAACCTAAACTCTGGGTGCCCTTATTTTTGACACGGGAAGCTAGTAGTTTTGGGTTTTGCAGATTTATATTCACAGGATCCTGGTTTACAGCTGGAACGATATCCGGAAAGCTTTGTATCCGTATATCTCCTTCTAGTTGTGTATTGTATTATTTTCCGCTGCTATGTATTTAAATGTAATTTAAATCTCTGATATTTCTGTGTAATATTTATTCATTTATACTCTGTATATTCTTGTAATCTGATGCATTGTTGTAATATACAATGAAATGTTCTTCTGTATGCGTTCTGTTGTGGCTTGTTCTCGAACTATCCGACGCTTTCCTTTACGGGGAAGTTACGGGTCTTCACAGTTAGAGTTCATAGAGGAATGTTAATATATAAAATATGCTTTTATATGTTATTAGAATACTTAGAAAATTGTGAATATATAAAATTGACTTTTATATATTATTAGAATACATAAGAAAAATGTAAGGAAATAAATGTGTCATATTAGTGAAACCAAAATATACATGTTTGGCTAATTATAAAGAATGAGACAAAATATACCTTTTTGTCAATTAAAAAGAGTGAAACTAAAAATACACATTTTTGTCGTTGAATAGGATTGAACCAAGATAAACATTTTTGTTCATTAAAAAGGATTAAACAAAAATAGACATTTTTGTTTATCAAAAAGGTTTAAGACAAGAATATACATTGTTGTCATGAAAAAGTACATTTTTATTCACATTATAGATGTGAATAAAAACTTAGAATTAGAAAGAACCTTTTTATTTACATTCTTGTTGTAAATAAAACGCATGATTATGGAAAGGTATATTTTTATTTACATATTAGATGTAAATAAAAACATAATATGGAAAAAGGAACCTTTTTTGCATAATTCTATTTTGAGAATAAAAAGATCATATTTTCAATGTAATGTTAGAACGGACAAGAGATTCATGTTTTATTATGGAATCATGTTTTACAATAAAAAACACATTTTTATGTATTATGAGAAATATAGATAAAAGGATTATATTTTTATTTGCAAATTATTTACAAATAAAAAAAACATGAATAGGGAAAAGCACATTTTGTATGTGTGAACATGATTAGAGAAAAAGAAGCATATTTTTATTTGTCATTTTATATGCAAATAAAAACCATAGAAAAGGAAGTACATTTTTATTTGCAAATTTATTGCAAATAAAAAGAAACATGAATATATGAAGATATAAAGTACATTTTTCATGTGCAATTTAGTTGTAAATAAAAACATGATTATAAAAGTTGACATTTTTATTTATATTTTAGATATAAATAAAAGCATGAATTGAAAAAGGATATTTTTATTTATATTTTAGATATAAATAAAAACATGAAATTAAAAATTACATTTTTATTCACCTTTTAGATGTGAATAAAAACTTGAATTAAAAAGTGTATTTTTATTTACATTTTGGATGTAAATAAAAACATGAACATGAAAGCACATTTTTTTATCTACATTATAGATGTGAATAAAAACATAGAAATAAAAGTGACATTTTAGATTTACATATTAGATGTAATCAAAAAGATAGAATTTAATGTATATTTTATTGTCAAAATAAAGACAATAAGAAGATTAGAATTAAAAGTGTATTTTTATTTACATTGTAGATGCAAATAAAAACTGTAACATCCCGCATTTTTAAGTATAGTTAAAAATGAAATAAAATATATGAAAATATACTTACGATAGGTAAATAATGGTGATGCATAAGGAGAATTAATTAATACATGAAAGAGAAGAAAAATTAGTTCGATAACGGTGTGTGTAACGGAAAAGATAGTAAAATGAGGATAATTAATTTAAGAATCAGGAATTAGGTAAAATGGACATCACCATTGCGTTCCTCTCGGAAAAATACGCGAAATAGAGTCCGACTTTTCGAAAATCGGAGTCTGTATGACCAAGATATGGCCAAAACAAGATTTCAGCAGACTTTCTGGCAGACTGACTCAGGTCGACCATAGTGTCAACACTATAGTCGACCTGCCCCTCCTCCCCCCAGGTCAACTATAGTGTCGACCCCGCTCAGTACAGGTCGACCTGGTCGGCCTGGGGTGGCCCAGAACCCATTTTTGAAGCCCTGGGATGATTTTTGATGGTCCGGATTGGTTTTAGGGTTAATCTGATGGCTGAAATGAGTTCCTACACCTATAAATACACCCTAAGACCTAGCCTCCTCTACACACAATTCTATTCTTCTTCTTCTCTGCCTCTGTTCTAAATAAAAATAAAAATGGCGTCGCTACTCTGCTGGAATCAAAACTAGAAGCTAATCAACATCAACCTAAGCAATCCAATTCAAATTAGAGATTAAAGCTTCTGCAACAATTCTGCAACAACTAAAGTTCTTTCTTTAATCCAATCAAGGTAAGTGCAGTTATTTTCCGATATAAACGTTAATTATGATTGTGACATGAATTATAAATCTGAATCTGTGGGTATATCTGTTCCGTTCTGTTTGGATCTATCTTATTTTGTATCTTTTCCTCTTTCTGTTCTATAGCCAGGCTACTACGAGCCTGAGCGAATCTCATAAGAGATTAACCCACGCTAAAATATTTGGGACAATAAAATGAATGATGCATAATTTGGGCATGACCAATAGGTGACTGATTTGAGGAAAGAACATGGACTGTAGCTAGAACATAAATTTGAGACATATGACTGGACATGTTATATTTATAACATAAATGGTAATTGAACATATGACTTGAGATAAAGAGAATATGGCTTAGGTATAAAGATTTACATGAGAGTAGGGTATCTATTAATGTAAATAAACAACTAAGTAAGGGATCTTTGGAATATATGACATGCATAATAGTCGATAACTATATTTGGTATAATTTATATATGGATCTTCTGTACTATGCAAGTTTAATTAAAAAAAATTGAAACATATGATATATGGTAAATTATGACCATAATCTATGCTATGTAAATGTAATGCAAACATGGGGTATATGATCATATTGTGAGTCAAGACTATTATTCATGCATGTGGACTTAGGCAAGATTTATAATTAGGCAAGATATGTTTGTGAAACTTTAAGAAATGATTAAATCTGTTATATTTGCCTAATTTGTTAGTTTTGTTACATTGCCTAATCTGCTAGTTCTGTTATATTGCTTAATCTGCTAGTTCTGCTCTACTGCCTAGTCTGCTAGATTTGTTCATCTGCCAAATCTGTCATCTGCTAAGTCTGTTGAAAATGCTAGATCTACTAGTTTGCTTAATCTGCTAAATCTGTTAAGTCGCCTAATCTGAAAAAATCTGTTATCTGCAATATCTGTTGAGTTGATAAAATTAGTCCGCTATTGGCGTAATCTGAATTGGCTATAGTTATGAATAATTGACATGTATATTAGGCGTGGGTATAAATGGTAAATCATTTATTAATTGGCCGCAAAGATGAAAATGGCTAACTCGAGGTTAGAATGAGTTTGCGGCGTAATTCTGCTCGGAACCGCCCGGCATATTCCAGTGGCCGCAAACAATAGGTTCTAATGTGAGAAGTTAGTCATAACGTGCTTGAAACCCGAGGTTGGACTCAGTTTGCGACGGAAACCTGCCCGGAACCAACCGGCCTAACCAGTAGCCGCAAATTGTCAGTCTAATGTGAGAGGTTTGGGCATTAATATTTAATTAATGAAAATCTGAGATAAATATGATGTCTAAAACTTGTTGGGTTAAACCAATTAGACCAATGAATAAGATAAACCCGTTTCGTGAATCCGTAGGCCCAATACAAAGTTAGATAATCTGTAACCAGTTAATCTGTAAGCCCGTTAAACCGAACATCTGATCCGTTAGTCTGAAAACCTGTTAACTTGATTGTCTTATCTGTGAACTAGTTAATGTAATTTTTGTATGTCTGAAACTTGTAGACAAGTTATGCTGAAATCTGTTAGTCTGGGGACACAAGGTTAGGAGGGGAATTACTTGTGTCATCTGTTGTTTGGGACCCATATTAGTCAGTAACCCTTTCTGGTATCAAAACTTTGACCCAACAGTAAGTAGGGTCCGGGCACGCTTACTGAATTAATTATAAGCGGTTTATTCTGATAATGGCGAGGGGTGTTGATGGTGCATTCCAACCGGGTCATGTGCGTGCATGGATCCCTGTCTGCCTCTGGGGATGTAAGACGCCGTGACATCTGTAAATAGGTCTGTACCAATTGTTGTCACTTTAGGGAGTGATACACCCTACTGTGGGGCCGACACAGGATATTTATGTATTAGGGAGCCGATCGCTTGGGGTAGGGTTTTAGGGTACACTTAGTTCTGTCTGTTTCTGTTGGTACCGTCTGTTTCTGTTGGGTGGCAACACCTGTCTGTTTCTGCGTGGTACCGTCTGTTCGGGTGGTAAAGGCCCAATTACTAGTGTACACCTAATTCTACATTCTGTTTTCATAGGGATTAATTTGTTTCTGTTTCTGTTTGGATGGCAAAAGCCCATTATCCGCATTCTGCTTCTGTCTGTCTCTGATCGGGTAGTAAAGGCCCATTGTTAGCATTCTGTTTCTGTTAAATTATTCTGTACCCGCTTTTGTTTCAGTTTAGACATTAGGGTGACACCTAATCCTGTTAAACTAGTATTAGTGAAGAGAAGTGTAAAGCAATAGCTTATATCATTCTGTTCTTCTGTTATATCTGCTACACCTGTTACAGTTATCTCTCATCCAGTTTTATGTTCATGTCATATTATTATTATCTGTTCATATGCTGAAAGTCACTGGACTTGCCAGACTTTATGTCTGACCCTTGTTGTTTCGCCTCTTTTCTTTCGTCCCCCCCCCAGGTTTTCTAAGGAGGGAATACTCTAGCTAGATCAGGATTTCTTCTGCTTGAAGTGCTTAAAGTATGGCTTGTCTTCTTCTGTGGGGATTATGATTTTAAACTATGCATTCTGAAGGCTTTTGTACAAGACTGATATTTTGTACTTGAATTCTGAGATTTGAAAGGATGTAACCATACTGATTTCTGTTTCCGCTGTAATAAAGTTAAAAATTTTCAAGTACTGTTTTTATCTGTCTTATGAGTTTCTGTTCTGTTTACTAAAATGCTCCACCAAAGTTAAGGCATTCCCTTTTGAATGTCCTTAACGGAGGTGGGGTGTTACAAAAACATGGAAATAAGAAATGTATTTTTATTTACATTTTAGATATTGATAAAAGAGTAGAAATAAAAATGACATTTTTATCGTCATTTAGATGCGATAAAAAGAATAGATTTTAAAATTATATTTTCTATGTAATTAAAGAATAAAAAGAAAAGATTACATTTTTCAATGTAATTAGAAATGAAATGAAGAGATTACATTTCCCAATGTAATCAGAAATGATGTAAAAAGATTTCATTTTTAATGTAATTAAAGGTGAAATAAAAGATTGCATTTCTTTCAAGATAATTAAATGAATAGAAAAGTTACATTTTTGAGTAAATATAAAAGAATAGGAAAATGTTAAGAAATAGGAAAATGTCATGTTATCACTAAAATACAATTTAGTTAAGTGTAAATAAAGGATATGGAGAAATATTCGTCGTTTGGATCAGAAATGATAAACAATAAAAATTTACATTTTTATTATCATATAAGGAATGAAGAAAATGTACAGTTTTGGAAAGGACTTCGGTTCAATAAAAATAACTTGAATACAAAGTTTAGTAAATTATTTAAAAATAAATAATTTGAAAGCGTCGAGCGAATGAATTACCTAAAATTATTTAAAGAATAAATAATTTGAAAGCGTCGAGCGAATGAATTGCATTTATATTTATATAAATATAAATTAAAATAAAACGAATCGCGCTGCTGTAGTTCGCGATTTAAAATCGTAACTTCAAACGATTATACCGAAAGATCCGGCCATCGGATTTTCCCAAAACTGGAACCGTTAGGACCGCTTTGGGAAGATCATTCCAACGATATAAACTTTGTTAAAATCCAACGATTAGATTTCGAGAAATGTGTAAATCAAATTTGATTGAAAACAGCGCTAGGGTCGCCCATTGACCCGAAGCGTCGTTAAATAGATTTAGCTATCTATAAAAATAGCGATAAATAGTCATTAAATGCTATTAACGATATGAAATGATTTAAATGATAATTATTCGAGACTTATTTGAAAAGACCGAGTTTAACTCATTTCAAATAATTATACGACGATTTAAGTCGAAGAGCTGAAGACGGTGATTGAAGACCGACGATCTTCACATCGAATGGATGTGTTGCTACTGAGGCCCATGATTGGAATAGCTACCTTGAAGGGGAGTCAGGGGTAGCCGTCCGGACGTATTGTTGATTGTTCGGATATGCAAGGTATAAGGTACCTCCGGTTTTGTTCAGACCCAGAATGGACTCGTAAATGGATAGTATCTCTGACGTTGTATTCTTTTATACTGTATTCGTTGATCTCTGCTAAATATATATATCTATTTGATGTTCTACACCCTTCTCTAAGATGTATGAGTTTAGAGGTTATATATTGGCAGAAATCAATGGCATGGTATGGTTTGACAATGTGGCATGCCAATATGCATAGATCAAGGCTTTTGTTGAAAAGCAGGGCCTTGTGGGATGATCAAAGCATAGCCTGTTTAGGCATAGATTTATGTATAGCGTGACTTCGCGAGCCTCACACCCCGGTATGAGTCAAAAACGGGATATGGACCGTAGGGAGTGCACACGTTTCTTTTTAGCTAGGAGTAGTGTCAGTGCTTAAAGTGGCTGGCATTTTACTTATGTGGATGATGGATTGTGGTACCTCGGGTTTTATAGGTTGTTAGTGGCCATATCGAGGTCCAAAGGGACCGGGAAACGTGTGTTCAGGAATTGCCAATCCACTACCATTAGGTGGGGACCGGCCCTACGGCTCCAAGGGTTCACTACGGGGGATCCTGAGGCATTTGCTAGAGTGTCTCGAATCGGAGAGGACGATCCCTAGCCTCGATTTCATGTTGGAAAACCAACTTCCAATACGACACCATGCGGTTTTGATTGTAGAACTAGTATGGCGACATAGTAGGATGGGGTACTATGCCGTCTATGATTGATACATTATGATTGAAATGTTTTTATTAAAACATATACACACTAACATTAACTCCACTTTATCGTATCAAGCATCTTTTGGCCATTATAAAGTAAAACCCTATCCTCCGGTTTGTGTTGCATTGTGTGATCGGACTTGGGTCTTATAATGGTTTCATTTTTTTAAAAAGCATTGCGTTGTTTAACGATTTACTTTATTTTATGCACTGGCAATCCAATGGAGTAAACCCGTTCCGCGTTAGCGGCGTGGTCCTGTGATTAGCCTTTTTATTAGATTAGTTAAGTTTGATTTCTCACACTAGTCCTTGTTTGGCATGCCTGGTAATAGGATTCAGCATGATGGGGGGTTCTCGCTTCGCGGTTTGGTGGCGAACGGGAGACTCTTACCCCTATATATCCCTGATTAGGGTTGGTAGGCTGCGGCCGAGGGATCCTGAAAGGGTCGCCGTAAAACAAGGTGTCTGGGGTACAACTGTAAGCCACGGTGGGCTTTACCTGCTGTACTGGAGGAAGAAGGGATGGTTGCAAAACCTACGGGATTTCGCGGTGTCGTTACAGTTGGTATCAGAGCTCAGGTTAGCTCAAATCTTTGGGGTACAACTCGCTAGAACTAAACAGAAGACTCATCAGAGATTGGATCAGTAATATCCAATAAGAATACTCATTAGAGATAGGATCAGTAGTATCTTAGAATGAGAAAACTCATTAGAGATGGGGTTAGTAATGCCCTAGAATGAGTTGAGAGTAACAAGTTTATAATTAACGTATTTTTGATTATATATATAATTCGATCTTTGAAAATACAATTTTTAAATATATAAAAGTTATATATATTTGATAAGTTAAGCAACTAATAAAATTATTGAAACTACTAAATAAGAATGAAAATTGAATAGGTTAAATAAATAACTTTTAGCTTCGTTCCTTTTCGAGGACGAAAAGATTTTAAGTGGGGGAGATTGTAACAACCCGGAAAATTAGAATCAATTTAAAATTTTATTTTTAGGAAGTTTTGTTAGAAAATGCGCCAAAATTTCTTGTTCAAGTAACATATTGTTTCTTCATTTTGTTAAATTAAAATAATCTATATAAGTTGTATTACAATGATTTATTTTAGATCATTGGTTTTATAAATTTAATTTGGAATCTAACTTTTAGGTCCAAAATTCTATGTTCATGTTAATGGATTAAAATTCACCTTAAAGATTTATTAGAACTTTATGCTTAATTAGTTAAAAGTTTGATTGGTAGTCCAAGTTTTATCTTTCATAACTAAGTGTAACATTAGACTTGATGGTTTATATATATACATGTTATATATATATATATATATATTAATTTGGTTTGACATTGAACCTATTAAATGCTTGAATGATAAAAAAATAAATTGCCTAATTTATGTCTATTTTAAATTTAGTATTGACATTAATTGAAATATTGTCATTGATTGTATTAACTGGATTAAAATATTTCTATCTAAGGATAATTATGTGCGTTGTTAATAGAAAACATACATTTATCTTAAGTTAAAACAAGGAATGTTCTAATAAATTAATTAATTTGAGTTTGGGACCATGAACTAAGGAAACACATGATTTTTAGCGTATGAATTTAGAATCGATATTTATCTTATGCTATGTAATAGCAGTCACATTTAGTTTCTTTTAATTTATTGTGTGTTAATAATACTAATAAGGATAATTTTAATATATTGAGGCTAATGAATTTAATACTATGACATATATATTGTGAGATTTGACTATTTTACCTTTTGTATTTATTAGTAGCTTCCTCGTTTGTCATATTTCAAGTTGCCTCTTTATCCCCGTTATTAATAATACAAATTTAAGTTTATGCTTCCATTTTCGTTATTTCATTTATCCTATTTATTTCTTTTATTTCCATCATTTCCTTCATTTAATTCCATATATTCATGTGGTCCATCATGCCTAGTCAGCAAATTAAACTTCATTTGTCACCTACTACATATGTATAGACAAGTGAAAGATAAAATCCTAAGAACTAAGCAGTCGCTGTCCTTATCAAATCTATGGCGCTGGACCTCCCATCTTCCTCCCTCCCATTCTTGAAATTCCCTCAATGAAATCGCAAACTCCAAACACAAAATTAAAGAGCCTGTCGAACTCCAAGTAATCAACGGTCATGATCTTTAATTACTTCCCGAATTGAGAGAAATCAAAGTGTAAAGTGGTGACGTTGGCAGGCGTTTTCTGATGCAACCGGGGCCGCAAGTTCACCAGGGTTGGAGGCGCAAGCAGGTGGCTCGAAGCCCGTTGGCATGGCATGTTCGGATCGGCTTCTAGCGTGGAAATTTGGGTGCGGCGGTGGAAGCTTCATGTTGAACGAGATGAGTTCAATTAACTGTTGGTTACAGATAAAAGAGGAGAGAAAGGTTAAGAGAGGTATTGATGTAATTAATATAATTAATTATATTTAATTTATAAATTAAAATACCAATGTTTAAAATTGAACAACTTCGTCATATCAACTCATAAATCAGTGAAACAAGCTTCTAAGGAATCGTATGAATGAGATCTAGACGATAGAACAAACTAGATCTGAAACAGAGCAAATCAAAATTCAGAGCAAATTCAGATCTGAAATGTACAATATTAAAATCAATGTGAGAACTCTATTTCCTTTTAAAAATTAGAATAAATTAATTGTGATTGTTCTGCTGTAAAATTCAGTATATGATTGTTCGTGATTTGATAATAATTAAGATTGTCGCTGTTATGATTGTTTGTGATTTGATAATAATTACGATTGTCGCTGTTATGATGATCTGTTAATTCGATTGATTATTGTGTTGAGATTAAATTATCATATTGGTTGAAATATAATGACATAACCAAATTATCATATTGATTGATTTGTTGATTGTGAATCTCATATTTGTTAGATCTGTTGAGTTAGGTAATATTATGTTATTGTAAGACATATAGATCAATAGTGTGTTATTTTAAAATTGTCATGAACAAGTGGATCATTTCGTTTGAATAAATTGTTATAGCAAAAATGAACCTTTTTGTTGAATTAAACATTTTTACCATTTTTGTTGAATTAGAACTTTCAACAAAACCAAGTTATCATTTTTATGTTAACAATAAAAAAGGAACATTGTTATGTATAAAATGTTGACATAAGAGAAATCTCATTTTTATGTATTAATGTTAACAAAACAAAATCATATTTTTGTTAATAGAATTTGTGTCACTTTTTAATTAGAATAAAAAGATCATTTATGTTAGAAATGTCAAATTAGAAAAAAAAAGTAGTAGCGACAAAATTTACTTTTTGTCAATTAAAAGTTGTAGCGACTAAAATAAACATTTTTGTCAATTAGAAACGCTGAAACAAAAATAAACTAAAATTGCCAATTGATTAAAGGAACAACTTTTAAATGAGATATTAGAAATAGAAACTATATTTTATGTAACATGTGACATTAGAATAAAAATTACATTTTATGTAAAATGAGACATTAGAATTAAAAATTACATTTCTATGTAAAATGTGAGAATAGACAATAAAAATTACATTTTTATTGTAACATGAATCATTAGAAAAGAGATGACAATAAAAATTACATTTTTATTGTAACATGAATCACTAGGAAAGAAATGTTTACATATAAAACACTATTTTATATGATATTAGAATTCACAGAAAATGTTTTACATATAAAATATTATGTTATATGATATTAGAATAACATAGAAAATTGATTATCAATGAATGACCATTTATATGTTATTAGAAGTCATAGAAAAATGCGAATATATATAATATACTTTTATATGGCATTAGAGTTCATAGAGGAATGTTAATATATAAAATATGCTTTTATATGTTATTAGAAGTCATAGAAAAATGTGAATATATACAATATACTTTTATATGGCATTAGAGTTCACAGAGGAATGTTAATATATAAAATATGCTTTTATATATTATCAGAAGACTTAGAAAAATGTGAATATATAAAATTGACTTTTATATGTTATTAGAATACATAAGAAAATGTAAGGAAATAAATGTGTCATATTAGTGAGACCAAAATATACATGTTTGGCCAATTAGAAAGAATGAGACAAAATATACCTTTTTTCAATTAAAAAGAGTGAAACTAAAGCATGAATTGAAAAAGGATATTTTTATTTATCGTTTAGATATAAATAAAAACATGAAATTAAAAAGTACATTTTTATTCACCTTTTAGATGTGAATAAAAACTTTAATTAAAAAGTGTATTTTTATTTAAATTTTAGATGTAAATAAAAACATGAACATGAAAGTACATTTTTTATCTACATTATAGATGTGAATAAAAACATAGAAATAAAAGTGACATTTTAGATTTACATATTAGATGTAATCAAAAAGATAGAATTTAATGTATAATTTTATTGTCAAAATGAAGATAATAAGAAGATTAGAATTCAAAGTGTATTTTTATTTACATTGTAAATGCAAATAAAAACATAGAAATAAGAACTGTATTTTTATTTACATTTTAGATGTGGATAAAAGAGTAGAAATAAAAACGACATTTTTATCGTCATTTAGATGTGATAAAAAGAATAGATTTTAAAATTACATTTTCTATGTAATTAAATAATAAAAAGAAAAGATTACATTTTTCAATGTAATTAGAAATGAAACGAAGAGATTACATTTCCCAATGTAATCAGAAATGATGTAAAAAGATTTCATTTTTAATGTAATTAAAGGTGAAATAAAAGATTGCATTTCTTTCAAGATAATTAAATGAAAAGAAAGGTTACATTTTTGAGTAAATATAAAAGAATAGGAAAATGTTAAGAAATAGGAAAATGTCATGTTATCATTAAAATCACATTTTAGTTAAATGTAAATAAAGGATATAGAGAAATATTCGTCGTTTGGATCAGAAATGATAAACAATAAAAAATTACATTTTTATTATCATATAAGGAATGAAGAAAATGTACAGTTTTGGAAAGGACTTCAGTTCAATAAAAATAACTTGAATACGAAGTTTAGAAAATTATTTAAAGAATAAATAATTTGAAAGCGTCGAGCGAATGAATTACATTTATATTTATATAAATATAAATTAAAATAAAACGAATCGCACTGCTGTAGTTTGCGATTTAAAGTCGTAACTTCAAACGATTATACCGAAAGATCCAACCGTCGGATTTTCCAAAACTGGAACCATTAGGACTGCTTTGGGAAGATCATTCCAACAATATAAACTTTGTTAAAATCCAACGGTTAGATTTCGAGAAATGTGTAAATCAAATTTGATTGAAAACAGCGCCAGGGTCGCCCATTGACCCGAAGCGTCGTTAAATAGATTTAGCTATATATAAAAATAGCGATAAATAGTCATTAAATGCTATTAACAACATGAAATGATTTAAATGATAATTATTCGAGAATTATTTGAAAAGACCGAGTTTAACTCATTTCAAATAATTATATGACGATTTAAGTCGAAGAGCTAAAGACGGTGATTGAAGACCTACGATCTTCACATCGAATGGATGTGTTGCTACTGAGGCCCATGATTGGAGTAGCTACCTTGAAGGGGAGTCAGGGGTAGCCGTCCGGACGTATTGTTGATTGTTCGGATATGCGAGGTATAAGGTGCCTCCGGTTTCGTTCAGACCCAGAACGGACTCGTATATGGATAGTATGTCTGACGTTGTATTCCTTTATACTGTATTCGTTGATCTCTGCTAAATATGTATTTGTTTGGTGTTGTACACCCTTCTCTAAGACGTATGAGCTTAGAGGTTATATATTGGCAGAAATCAATGGTATGGTATGGTTTGATAATGTGGCATGCCAAGATGCATAGATCAAGGCTTTTGTTGAAAAGCAGGGCCTTGTGGGATGATCAAAGCATAGCCTGTTTAGGCGTAGCTTTGTGTATAGAGTGACTTCGCGAGCCTCACACCCCGGTATGAGTCAAAAATGGGATACGGACCGTAGGGAGTGCACACGTTTCTTTCTAGCTAGGAGTAGTTTCAGTGCTTAAACTAGCTGGCATTTTACTTATGTGGATGATGGATTGAGGTACCTCGGGTTTTATAAGTTGTTAGTGGCCATATCGAGGTCCAAAGGGACCGGGAAACATGTGTTCAGGAATTGCCAATCCACTACCGTTAGGTGGGGACCGGCCCTACCGCTCCAAGGGTTCACTGTGGGGGATCCTGTGGCATTTGCTAGAGTGTCTCGAATCGGAGAGGACGATCCCTAGCCTCGATTTCATGTTGGAAAACCAACTTCCAATACGACATCATGCAGTTTTGATTGTAGAACTAGTATGGCGACATAGTAGGATGGGGTTCTATGTCATCTATGATTGATACATTATGATTGAAATGTTTTTATTAAAACATATACACACCAATATTAACTCCATTTTATCGTATCAAGCATCTTTTGACCATTATAAGGTAAAACCCTATCCTCCGGTTTGCGTTGCATTGTGTGATGGGACTTGGGTCTTATAATGGTTTCATTTTTCTAAAAAGCATTGCGTTGTTTAACGATTTACTTTATTTTATGCACTGGCAATCCAATGAAGTAAACCCGTTCCGCATTAGCGGCGTGGTCCTGTGATTAGCCTTATTATTAGATTAGTTAAGTTAGATTTCTCATACCAGTCCCATGACTGACCTGTATTTTGTTTCACTGGCAAACTCGGGTGCCCATATTTTCCACACGGGCAGTCGAGTAGCTTTTTGCAGATATCTATTCTTTTAGCAAGATCCTGGATCGAATCTTAAAGCTGTGTCTAAAGCTTTGATAGTCTTCTGCTGCACTGTATTATATTTAATGTAAAATTTATCTTCCACTATAATTTAATTTCGATGTACTCTGATATATTCTATACTCTGATGTAACATTATTATAATGTAATAAAAGTCTGCTGTTGTTGTTCTGATGTGTTGTATTCCCAAAGTTTACGTATGCGGGATTTGGACGGTCTTGGTCGATTTAGCGATCGATTTGGTCCGGGCAAAATCCGTGTCGTTACAAAAATTGCCAAAATTAAAATTTTAAATTGATTCTGAAAATCCGAGTTGTTACAATCTCCCCTCCTTAAAATATTTTCGTACTCAAAAAGGAACGGAGCTGAAAGTTGTTTAACTAACCAACTCAACTTTTATTCTGCCTTTCATTCTTCAACTTTCCAGTTTCTAAGAATTTTCCAATTTTTCAAAAATTTGGCTAACACCCTAAATTTTCGGAAAAAATCGCCATTACCTCCTTTGTACGGGTTGACATTTAAAACCGCAACTTGCCTCGCAGGGCCCTCACCAATCCAAACGAAAAAGAAAAAGCCAATCGGCTCATAAAATCATCAAAACCCAAGAAAATGGTAAACATTTTGTTGGGCATATAATTTTGTTCCTCTTCTTAGCTTCCATGCTATAACCTGTTCACACATATATATGTACATGTATGCAATTCCAATCAATTTTCAATTCAGTTCAATATTTGATTCGACTTGGCTAAATTTGCCTTTATTCACATATTGGTTAGATTAATTATCATTCCAATATTTTTATTAGTTAAACTTATAATCAAACGTCACAACCAGCAATCAATTAGTTGGTTAACTTTTCAAATATATAATTTTTACACATACCCAAAAATCATATCTTTGATGCCAAATCACAACAATAGACCCTATCTATGTTTTGGTTCTCACACCAGTCAATTGGAAATATATAAATATCCCATTTTCGGCACTTGAACAAAAACACTGACGATACTAATAATCATCAGTATCATCTCCGGACGACTAGAGTGTGATTTTAAATCTATCTAGTATATTTGAGAATTCGTATACATGTTAGCTAGGTGTATATGCAAAATCTTCATATACTCGATTGTCCAAATTTAATATATAATAAAATATTCAAATACGAATAATAGATATAAAATTTCAAAACTAAATTTGTTTTTAATAAATAATACTCTTCAGACTCATCCTAGGGTACTACTAATCCCATCTCTAACGAGTCATTCTCATGGGATATTACTAATCCAATCTCTAATGAATTCTTTTGTTCGGCTCTAATGTATCTTGTTCTCGAGCTCTGTAAACCAAAGCTCTGATACCAAACTATAGAGACCCAAACTTCCTGACTGACCTAAACCGAACAAGAAGGCAGTCTGCTTTGAGAACAAGACTAATCGAAACACAAACGACAGAACATTTCATTGCTATTGCAACAATTTACATCAGAGTACAAGAATATAACAGAGTACGAATAAATAATATACACCAGAAAAATATTAGAGATTAAAATTACATTAGCAGCGGAAAAATAATACATAACACAACTAAAAGAAATACACGGATACATAGCTTTCTGGATACAGTTCAAGTTGTAAATCCCGGATCCTGTGAATATAATACCTGCAAAACCAAAACTATTAACTTCCCGTGTGGAAAATAGAGACATCCAGAGTTTAGGTTAAAACAATAAATTCTAGGTCAGTCATGTGACTGGTGTGAGAACTAAAACAGTTATTTAAAACTTTACTTTATAAATAAAGTAAATCAAGGGACCACGCCATATAACATGGAACGGGTTTTCTACCAAGAATACCAATCTATAAAACAGTTTATAAACAGCGCATTGCTTTTCGAAAATTGAAGCTATTATAAGACTAAGGTCCAATCACACAATGCAACGCAAGCTGGAGGATAGAGTATTACCTTATAATAGCCAGACATGCTTGGTACGTTTTAAGACAAATCATTTTGATATTAATATAAGTGCATAGTGTATCAAACAACTTCAAATATAAATGTATCAATCATTGATGGCATAGTGTAACACCCCACCTCCGCCAAGGTCACTCACAAAGGGAATGCACTAGTTTTGGAGGGGTATTATCTGGTAAACAGGCACAGAGATAACACAAGACAGAACATAAATTAAACAGAGTATATAAAGCAGCGGATATAAATTTAACCAAATCTCATTACGTGGAAAATAGAGTCAAAACCTCTTACATCAAAATACCAAGTCATTATTTCATTACATCAAGTTCTAAAGAAGCAAAGTACTTAAAACAACATAAGTCCAATATTATTCCCCAAAAAAAAGAGCATGACTGCAGCCAAAGCATAGCTCAAGACCAAACCGTACATGAGCTATCAGAAAGCAAGCAAAGTCCAAGCTAAGAGGTAGGGTTTCCTCCCTGGGAACCTGGGGGGGAAACGAAAGAAAAAGAGGTGGAAGAAAACGGGTCAGTCAAAAAGACTGGTAAGCCCTAGTGACTATCAGCATAAAAACTAATAAAGTTAACTGGACATGAGAAACTGAGATTAAACATAAAGATAATAACTGGGCTGGCATGATAATAAAAGGTAACAAGATAAGGGTGGCATCGCATATACAAGGTTTACTGCACTAACTGTACTAGTGTCCAAATCCATGTCAAGTATAAATCCAGAAATGATCCCTAAACCCAATAACATGAAATGACCCAATACGAGGTCCAACAGTCCATCCTAATCGATCGGCTTTACTCGTCGTGTATCGGTGTCATACGGCCCAATCGCGGAATGTAGTCACATGTGCTAGGTCCACCCTAGGGTGTATCAGGTCCTAGGGTGTCAACCACTGACACAATTTAAGCATGCACAATGTAGTACTACGGGTGCCCATGCCTACTTTTTCAACTCCGGACTAAGTGCACGACCCTAGTCCGCCTGAACCTACACTGGTGCACCTTACTCAGCCGTTATTCTTGGTCGCTTACAATCATCCCAGTAATCGTGCCCCACCCGGCCTAGTCCCCAGGGTATCGTGATACTTCTAAGTGGGTTACTGCTAAAAGGGACCACGTGGCTAGGACTTCTAATGGGTTAAGTATTGTCATTAAAAAGGTCATGACTTAACCCTACCCAAACATGTAACTAGTTGGTTAAGAATATATACAAGCAGTTCAAGACTTAACCCTATCAAATCGACGTGTCAAATTGGTTAAGTATATTTAAGGGGTCCATGACTTAACCTTACCATGTGGCATTAATTCACTTAACGCACCCCAACCTCTCACATTAGACTTGGTTACGGTTACTGGATGTGCCAGGCGGTTCCGGGCAGATTTACACCATAACCTAGTCTAACCTCGGGTTTAAGGTGTTATATGACCATCTACCCACATTGGGTCCTATTATTTGCAACTACTGGATTTGCCGGGCGGTTCCGGGCAGATTTACGTTGCAAATTCAACCTAACCTCGAGTTGGCCATTTTCAAGTTATCTAATTGTCATGTCCCAAATTCATGTTTTCAAGCTTATTCTCATGTCAAGTTTTCATGTCATATTTTCTTGTCATATCATGTCAATTCCATAGCAAATTTTCAAGTTTGCCTAATCTGCCCAAAACATATCCCCGACGTACGTGAATTCGCATTAATACAACATGTTAAAATAGGGAATAACACAACAGGATAATCATAGAATGGCAAAGGTGTTCACAAGTTAAGCATGATGATTATAACATTACAGGCATATGAAATAGGGTCTCAACATCAATTTGACAAGATATGGTGATAGACATGGTAAAGGATTGACATAAAATAGTACCCCAATAATAGTTTCAACATCACAGGCATGGCAAGATAAAGATCGTAAAAGGGGTTTTAGATTAAACATGAATATATCCAAATCAAGTTCATACTGATATTCCACAAGTCAACATTTAAGATGAATAGATCTGGGGTGTATAAAACTAGATTCAAAATAACAGATTTAAAAGTGATAGTCATAGATCCAAGATATACAAGAGTAGATCCAACTTAGTTATCATGTTTAGGCATAATTTCAGTTTATATCATGTTCAGGTTAAATTTACAGTTTAAATCTAAGAGTGACAAAGGGCTTACAGATCGTAGTCTAGAGAATGAGAAAGCAAAAAGAGTAGAAGCAGAATCTCTAGCAAATCCCCAAACCAACGTAGCACTAGCAAAGTCCTGAATAGCCTCCATGTTCTCTATCTTCCAGTCAGAACTTCAGCAGCATATGGTCGGATAAGAATGTGATAGAAAGTCTGGGGTCAGGGGTTGTTTATATAGTGTTTAGAGAGTGAATCTGGACAAGCAACGAGACCAGATACATTTGGCTCAAAAACAGGCTAGGTGACTAGGTCGACACCCAAGTCGACTGCCCAGTCGACTTGGTCTGGGGGGAGGGGGTCGACTGCCCAGTCGACTCCCCAGTCGACCTGGGTGCTGGCGGGATTTTTCCCGCCCAGTCTGTCTGGGTTTTGAAATTCGAAATTTGAACTTGAATTCGAACTGTTTTGAACTCTGGAATTTTCTGAAACTTTGGAGAGCCATATCTTGGTCATACGGACTCCGATTTTCATAAACTCGGACTCGTTTTCAAGCAGAATTTTGAGATGAACGTAATGACATAGCCCATTTCCCTTGATTCTTATTTTAAAATTTAATTCTGCCTTGATTTATAGTTATAACACATTATCAAAATACTTGTTGTTACATTCTCCCCTCCTTAAAGGATTTCATCCCCGAAATTTCTAAGTTAGGAAGAACGCATCCTACCATCCACATCCATCTACTCACAACATCATTCACGAGTAACCATTGTCCTTAAAAAGATTTCTAATGCAGTATGTGTGTGTATATGTACTTATCTAACGCAAAAGATCAGGCGGTTACTGATTCAGTAAACCTCCTTAATGCAAGATATGTTAGTGTAATGAGTCCAACATGTATGCAAATTCCTAACATAACTTAAAATTTCTACATGAGTGCACAAACATCATCCATATGCAACATCCACATGATAGCATAACAAGTTCATCCATGTACAAGTATAAGCACCCATGCAAATGCAACATGAAAAGGTGTCTGAGCCGACCTAGTGCCTAATGTGTGTCATGCATCCACTAGAAATCACTTGCAAACACTTGCAACCATTTGCAAACATCAACCATAACATGTTTCAAATACATGTTTACATCCAAAGAGGGTTCTAAGGTTCTCAAGACAAACATAGGTAGCATGATACGAAGGGTTTACAAGCTCAAAGGAAAAAGAGATCGAGAAAGTACCCTCAAAAAGAAATGGGTAAAGAGCGCGTATCTTCTCCTCGGTTTCCCAAGTTGCGTCTTCTTGGGCTTCACTCCACTGTACTTTAACTAGCTTGACTTCGCGATTCCTTAGCTTCTTGATCTCCGTCCCTAAGATATGAATAGGAACTCGCCTCAGCGTTGCTTCTTTCTCCACTTCTACGCCTTCGAGGATGCTTGGCTCAACCACCTCAGCTGATTCATGTAGGCACTTTCGGAGATGCGAGACGTGAAAGACATTGTGTACTCCGGCCAGCCGCTCAGGTAACTCTACCTTATAGGCCATCTGCCCAATCCTCTCAGTGATAGGGAACGGTCCTACGAATCTCGGTGCTAGCTTTCCAATTGCTCCAAAACGAACCACATTGCGCAAAGGAGAGACTTTTATGAAAACCATATCTCCGACTTCGAACTCTAGGTCTGTCCTTCTCTTGTCCGCATAAGATTTTTGTCTATCTTGGGCCGCTTTCATTCGTCTTCGTATCAACTCCACCTTCTCAGAAGTGTCTCGTATCATGTCGGGCCCAAGTATAAGTCTGTCAGTCGTCTCCCACCAACAAGTTGGTGACTTGCACGGTCTTCCATACAGGGCTTCGAACGGTGCCATCCCTATGCTAGCTTGGTAGCTATTATTATAAGCAAACTCCACGAGAGGGAGATGGTCTTCCCAAGTACCACCAAAATCAAGAATGCATAGCCTCAAAAGATCCTCTAGTACTCTATTTACCCTTTCGGTTTGTCCATCAGTCTGAGGGTGATAGGTTGTACTTAAATTAAGTTGCGTACCCATTGCTTCTTGCAGACTATTCTAAAACTGGCTAGTGAAAATTGGGTCATGGTCACTGACTATGCTAGAAGGAACCCCATGCAACTGTACTATCTCTCGAAGGTAAATAGATGCTAGCCATGATGCAGTCCTTTTGCTTTTCACCAGAATGAAGTGAGCACTCTTCGTGAGTCTATCAACAATGACCCATATGCTAGTATTCCCCTTCCTCGACCTAGGCAATCCATCCACGAAATCCATCGAGATACTTTCCCACTTCCATTGCGGGACCTCCAAAGGATGTAATAGCCCACCGGGCTTCTTAGATTCGGCCTTGACTTGTTGGCACACCATGCACTTTGAGACGAATTCTACCACGTCCTTTTTCATTCCGGCCCAAAAGAAAATGCGTTTCATATCTCTATACATGTTATCCCCTCCGGGATGTATAGTCATCTTCGAGTGATGCGCCTCTTCGAGAACTTTATTTACTAAGTCCCCCACTAGTGGAACACATAGCCTTCCACCGCGCCTTAGCCATCCTTTGTCATCAATGGCATACCTGCCAAGGTGACTTGACGTCTCACCACTGATTAACTTGTTCATGATTTCGACTATCTATGGGTCTTCTTTCTGCGGAGTCCCTACTTGATCTAGAAGCGTAGGACTCAGCTCAAGAGATGCTAACGTACCAGTCAATGACTTAACAACATGTGTAAAATCAAAGGTCGCTATAAACTCTAGACTTTTTCTTTCAACAAATAAGGGGCTCAAAGTCAACCTTTTTATACTTAGCGCATCCGCCACCACGTTACCCTTGCCAGGGGTATAAGTTATATCGAAGTCATATGAGGCCAAGAATTCCATCCACCGCTGTTGTCTCAGATTCAAATCTTTTCGCGAAAAGAGATACTTAAGCGATTTGTGGTCGGTATACAGCTCGAATTTCTCCCCTAGGAGATAATGGCGCCAAGCTTTAAGTGCAAAAACAATCGCGGCTAACTCCAAGTCATGCGTGGGATAGTTCTTCTCATGAACTTCAAGTTGTCTACTCCCATAGCATATCACTCTTCCTTCTTGCATTAGAACAACGCCTAATCCCATGCCGCACGCATCTGTGTACACCGTAAACATTTTTCCTCCATCGGGTAATGCTAAAACTGGAGCTGTGGTGAGGGCTCTCTCTTGAGTCTCTGGAAAGCAGTCTCACATTCTATGTCCCATGCAAACGCTAAGTTTTTCTTCGTTAACTTAGTAAGAGGGGCTGAAATCTTAGCGAAGTCCTTAATGAACTTCCTATAAAAGCCCGCCAAACCAAGAAAGCTTCCCACCTCTGTTGCATTCTTAGGAATTTTCCAGTCTTGCACCGCGACTACCTTTGTGGGGTCCACGGCTAATCCTTGCTTAGAAACTACATGCCCAAGAAACTGAACTTCCTCCCTCCAAAAATGGCATTTGGAGAATTTAGCCTTTAACTGGTGTACTCTAAGCGTATCCAGGACTTCCTTGAGGTGTCTAGCATGCTCTTCTTCATCCTTTAAGAAGATTAGAATATCGTCCACAAAAACCACCACGAACTTGTTAAGGAACTCCCGAAACACCCTACTCATCAGGTCTACAAAGTACGCGGGTGCATTCGTTAACCCAAACGGCATGACGAGCCATTCGAAGAACCCATCTGGAGTCCTAAAAGCAGTTTTGTCAATGCTATACTCATCCACTCTAAGTTGATGGAATCCTGTGGCTAGATCGAGTTGGGAGAAAACAGATGCTCCCACAAGCTGGTCAAAAAGATCATCGATTCTTGGTAGTGGGTGCCTATTCTTCTTCGTCAGCTTGTTTAACTCAAGATAATCTACGCACAGACGAAGCGAACCATCCACCTTAGTAGCGAATACCACCGGAGCACCCCATTCAGAAATTCTTCACCTTATGAAATTTTTCTCGAGCAACTCCTTGATTTGTTTACTGAGCTCTCTTCTTTCTCGTGGGGCCATATTCCTAACGGGCAATGAAACAGGATTGGCATTATCAACCAGATAAATTCGGAAGTCTATCTCGCGTTTAGGGGGTAACCCTTTCACCTCATTAAAGATATCTGGATATTCTCGGACTACTCTCACGGAGTGCAGATTGTCGACGGACGAGTCGAGAGATTCAAGATAACATAACATGACCGGACCCTTAGGGTTACAAGAAAGTTCAAGGGTATTACCAAGGCGCGTCATGAGCCTCACTACCCTTCGTTCACAATCAAGGATAGCTCCATACTTGGACAACCAATCCATGCCCAGAATTAAACCATATCCCATGAATCCGAGTACATAAGCATTACACGTGAATTCCACGCTTAAGATGGAAATCCTCAAATCAACACAAATCATAGATAAATGGGCGGAGCCCCCAATCGGATTTGAAACACTAACGGGATCATCAATTAGACTAGTACTTAAGTGCAGATTTTCAACAATATCAGAAGAGATAAAAGTATGCGATGCGCCAGAGTCAAATAAGGTTCGAACAGGAAATTCAGAAATGTAAACAACGCTTTCTACAGAAATATTACTACCTCGGTCAAGAGCTGGAGTGGTGTTGAGAGCCTGCAACTGCCCTCCAGAGGGTCCTGCTCGTTGTGTCTGCCCTAGCCCCTGTCCTTGCTTCTTAGGGCAATCCTTACTGATGTGTCCAGTATCCCCGCAGTGAAAGCATTCACCCAACTTTCTTTTCTTCCTCCCACAGTCTTTAGCTATATGTCTCGTGATACCACAAAAGTTGCACTTCCTCGTCTCACGTGGCTTGTTAGCATTGTTGTTGTTGCCCTCGTTATTCTTGTTGCCTCCCTTTTTGAAGTCAACCTTCTTGTTCTGAGTCTCATTAGACTTAACCTCCTTTTTGTCACCCTTGTCTTCCTAATGAAGTAGGGCCATATTCACCAAACTTTCAAAGGTCGCCCCCATGGGCACATGAGTCATTGCCATAGTGTGGAGTGGCTCGCTAAATCCTCGAGCAAATCGTAGAGCCATCTTCTCAGCCGTGTTGACTAAGTCCAAAACAAACCGAGCAAGCTGATTAAACTTATTCACGTACTCCCTAACAGACATGTCCCCTTGCTTAAGTGTCAGGAACCTCTCCATCTGAAGGTTCGCTTCTGCTGACGATAAGAATTTAAGCCCAAATCTCTCTCTAAAGTCTGCCCAAGTCTCAATTGGTCTGGTAGCGTTGGTGACTTCCCACCAAAATGCAACTTCCTCTTTTAACAACCATGCTGCCAATTGAACTTTCCTATGATCCTCCATCTCGAAGATAACGAACAGGTCTTCAGTCTCCTTTAACCAGTTTCGTGCCTCAGCGAAGGTCTCAGTTCTAATGAAGCTCTTGCCGCCCATTCCTATAAAGTCTTTGCATATTTTGGCGAAGGCGGTGCCGGGAGGAGGAGGAGGAACCGCAGCTACTGGAGGAGGAGGAGGAGGAGGGATGTCTGTCGGGCCCACATCATTGGCCCTAGCTTCTAAGTACCTTCGGAACCATCCGGGTATGGGTACTACCTCGGAAAGGTTAAGATCGGCCATGCTGAAAAACGAAAAGAAAAAGATTCAAACGAGGAAACAAGGAAAGTGCTAATGGCTTTTGGGGAATAGCCTTTTCTTAAAAATAGAACTTTTCTTGAAAAATGCTTCTTTATAAATGGTTTTGAAAATAATTTTCAGGAAGTTTTTAAAACTTTTGCCCAGTCTGGTAACCTTCTGCTCTGATACCAAATGTAACACCCCACCTCCGCTAGGGTCACTCACAAAGGAAATGCACTAGTTTTGGGGGGTATTATCTAGTAAACAGGCACAGAGATAACACAAGACAGAACATAAATTAAACAGAGTATATAAAGCAGCGGATATAAATTTAACCAAATCTCATTACGTGGAAAATAGAGTCAAAACCTCTTACATCAAAATACCAAGTCATTATTTCATTACATCAAGTTCTAAAGAAGCAAAGTACTTAAAACAACATAAGTCCAATATTATTCCCCAAAAAAAGAGCATGAGTGCAGCCATAGCATAGCTCAAGACCAAACCGTACATGAGCTGTCAGAAAGCAAGCAAAGTCCAAGCTAAGAGCTAGGGTTTCCTCCGTGAGAACCTAGGGGGGATGAAAGAAAAAGAGGTGGAAGAAAACGGGTCAGTCAAAAAGACTGGTAAGCCCTAGTGACTATCAGCATAAAAACTAATAAAGTTAACTGGACATGAGAAACTGAGATTAAACATAAAACTAATAACTGGACTGGCATGATAATATAAGGTAACAAGATAAGGGTGGCATCGCATATACAAGGTTTACTGCACTAACTGTACTAGTGTCCAAATCCATGTCAAGTATAAATCCAGAAATGATCCCTAAACCCAATAACATGAAATGACCCAATACGAGGTCCAACATTCCATCCTAATCGATCAGCTTTACTCGTCGTGTATCGGTATCATACGGCCCAATCGCGGAATGTAGTCACATGTGCTAGGTCCACCCTAGGGTGTATCAGGTCCTAGGGTGTCAACCACTGACACAGTTCAAGCACGCACAATGTAGTACTACGGGTGCACATGCCTACTTTTTCAACTCCGGACTAAGTGCACGACCCTAGTCCGCCTGAACCTACATTGGCGCACCTTACTCAGCCGTTATTCTTGGTCGCTTACAATCAGCCCAGTAATCGTGCCCCACCCTGCCTAGTCCCCAGGGTATCGTGATACTTCTAAGTGGGTTACTGCTGAAAGGGACCACGTGGCTAGGATTTCTAATGGGTTAAGTATTGTCATTAAAAAGGTCATGACTTAACCCTAATCAAACATGTATCTAGTTGGTTAAAAATATATACAAGCAGTTCTAGACTTAACCCTATCAAATCGACGTGTCAAATTGGTTAAGTATATTCAAGGGGTCCATGACTTAACCTTACCATGTGGCATTAATTCACTTAACGCACCCCAACCTCTCACATTAGACTTGGTTACGGTTACTGGATGTGCCGGGCGGTTCCGGGCAGATTTACACCATAACCTAGTCTAACCTCGGGTTTAAGAAGCTATATGACCAACTACCCACATTGGGTCCTATTATTTGCAACTACTGGATTTGCCGGGCGGTTACGGGCAGATTTACGTTGCAAATTCAACCCAACCTCGAGTTGGCCATTTTCAAGTTATCTAATTGTCATGTCCCAAATTCATGTTTTCAAGCTTATTCTCATGTCAAATTTTCATGTCATATCATGTCAATTCCATAGCAAATTTTCAAGTTTGCCTAATCTACCCAAAACGTATCCCCAATGTAAGTGAATTCGCATTAATACAACATGTCAAAATAGGGAATAACACAACAGGATAGTCATAGAATGGCAAAGTGTTCACAAGTTAAGCATGATGATTATAACATTACAAGCATATGAAATAGGGTCTCAACATCAATTTGACAAGATATGGTGATAGACATGGTAAAGGATTGACATAAAATAGTACCCCAATAATAGTTTCAACATCACAGGCATGGCAAGATAAAAATCGTAAAAGGGGTTTTAGATTAAACATGAATATATCCAAATCAAGTTCATACTGATATTCCACAAGTCAACATTTAAGATGAATAGATCTGGGGTGTACAAAACAAGATTCAAAATAACAGATTTAAAAGTGATAGTCATAGATCCAAGATATACAAGAGTATATCCAACTTAGTTATCATGTTTAGGCATAATTTGGGTTTACATCATGTTCAGGTTAAATTTACAGTTTAAATCTAAGAGTGACAAAGGGCTTACAGATCGTAGTCTAGAGAATGAGAAAGAAAAAAGAGTAGAAGCAGAATCTCTAGCAAATCCCCAAACCAACGTAGCACTAGCAAAGTCCTGAATAGCCTCCTTGTTCTCTATCTTCCAGTCAGAACTTCAGCAGCATATGGTCGGACAAGAATGTGATAGAAAGTCTAGGGTCAGGGGCTGTTTATATAGTGTTTAGAGAGTGAATCTGGACAAGCAACGAGACCAGATACATCTGGCTCAAAAAGAGGCTAGGTAACCAGGTCGACACCCAAGTCGACTGCCCAGTCGACTTGGTCTGGGGGGGGTCGACTGCCCAGTCGACTCCCCAGTCGACCTGGGTGATGGCAGGATTTTTTTTAGCCCAGTCTGTCTGGGTTTTGAAATTCGAATTTTGAACTTGAATTCGAACTGTTTTGAACTCTGGAATTTTCTGAAACTTTGGAGAGCCATATCTTGGTCATACGGACTCCGATTTTCGTAAACTCGGACTCGTTTTCAAGCAGAATTTCGAGACAAACGTAATGGCGTAGCCCGTTTCCCTTGATTCTTATTTTTAAATTTAATTCTGCCTTGATTTATAGTTATAACATGTTATCAAAATACGGGTTGTTACACATAGTATCCCATGCTACTATGTCACCATATAGGTTTACAACTAAAACTGAAAAGTCACGTGCTGGAAATTGGATTTCCATCATGAGTCGAGGCAAGGGATGTACTCCTCGCTGGCTTCGAGACACTCTAGCAAATGCCTCAGGTTTCCCCGCAATGAACCCTTGGATCCTCCAAGGCCAGTCCTTCCTTACGTTTGAGGATTAATTATTCTTGAACACACGTTTCCCGGTCCTATAGGACCTATCCATCGGCTCCGCAGCAACCGGTATATCTGAGGCGCCTCGCTATCCATCATCCACATAGGTAAAAATAGAATAAATGTCTGGGCTCCATACCATGACACCACCCATAGCTAGAAGGAAACGTCATGCACTCCTTGGGTCCCTTATCCCGTTTTTGACTCATACCGAGGTGTGAGGCTCGCGAATTAATGATATACACAAAGCTATGCTATTTAAAGTTGTGCTTTGATCATCAACCACAAGACTCTGCTTTTCAACAGAAGCCTTGATCATTTGCATCTCAGCATGTCACACTGACAATTCACGCCATGCAACTGATGTCTATCGGTATATAACCTCTAATCACGTAAGTCTCTGAGAAGAGTGTTAAGCAAGAGAATAAATTCTCCGCCACCAAACAGATATATAGTTAATAGAGATCAATCAACACAGAATAAAATTAAACGTCAGACACAAATCCATTTACTTGTTCACTCTGGGTCTGAACGTAACCGGAAGCACCTTATGCCTTGTCCCGTATGTCCAATGTAGGAGAGAGGTCCTCACATATCTGGTTGACCCCCAAGTACGTCTGGACGATCACCACTTACTACCTTGTCTTGGGTGTACAGCCCAATCAAGACATCAGTGATCATCCAAATGATGTTAAGATCTCTGGTCTTCAACCACCATCTTCATCGTCGACTTATCATCGAATCAATTTTTCGGAATGGGTATAAACCTGGCCTTTCCGAATAATTCATGTATCTTATAATCAAGTGCTATAAAAACACAACATACGCCTCATTCCAATTCAGAATATTCTTTTACTCAAATATTCACATCCTCAGGGAAAGGTTCCTATTAATTTTATCAAAGATAAATTCTTTAAATTTATTCTTTAATCTTCCTTTGGATATCAATTCAAACCAAATTAAGGTTTATCTAAACTAGTCGAGATTAGCGCACCTTACCGAAGTAATCATTTGTTTTATTTCCCAATCCCAACCTATTCATCTCATGGAGCAAAACTGGTAGCACTCCATGTCTAACACCATGGTGTTATCAATAAAGTTAATTACCATTTCCTGTTCAAATCGAATTAAAGATTTAACTATCGCTTGGAGCAAAACTGGTGATACTCCATTCTTGATCATTCCCCAAATTTGATAATTTAAATTATCACATTCACATTCCAATCTAACTAAAGATTCATTAAAACTCCACCCAGTTTTAATCTTCCCAAAAATCAATATTAATGATCATTTAACTTTGGGAATCAAACATGCCGCATCGACAATCTACACTGTACCATTGATTTCTTCCGATATATACTCTAAGCTCATACGTCTCAGAGAAGGGTGTTAAGCAAGAGAATGAACTCTCCACCACCAAACAGAGATATATTTAGCAGAGATCAACAACACAATTCGAAATACAATGTTAGACATGTAATTCTATCTTTAACTGGGTTAAAGAACCGATGTCATTTAAAACACAGTTCACGATAAACCCAAAAATCACATTCCATTAATTATGGAATCTTCACGGAAAACATATCAATATATAATTGATATCAATTTCTGTATCCAGCTAATAATGTAAATGGAATAACAACAAAGCCTTTTAAATTCCATATGTATTAGCAGTCTTCCTCCATAGAAGCTCACTTCGATTATCACTAAATCGGATTCCATTCAATCCCAATTTATTTTATTAAATTGGAAAATTTTACTTTGGAAAATTTCCATTAAATCCTAATCAAAAGATTTATAAATTCCATATCGCATTTCACTGTTAATCGGGTTAAAGAATGAATGTCATTAAAAACACAGTTCAAAATAGACCCAATTCACATTCCATTTTATTCTAATCACTAATTATAACTGGAAACCCTAATAATCTTAATTAAAAGATTTATTCTTCTAACTCAGGGTTTAAGATCAGTGTTATTGAAGACACCATTCACGACAAACTCAAAATCCACTTCTTTGTTAATTTTAAGGCTCTGAATAGAAATTATACTGGCTTATAATCAATATCATATTCTGAAACTAACGGAAATCGTATTGGGAATAACGATATAGGTATCTTCCAAATTCCCATAACAATACCTGTATAACCACGGGATCCAATATCGAAATATTCTGAAGATTATTTTCATTCTAATCCATTCCAATTTATTAACTCTTACAACAGTTTGTCAACCAATCAATTGATGTATGACTAAACAATTGGGATTAGTGTACGTCAAATATCATCCCAATAGCCGTGTGGGGTTTCAACCAACAAATACTGAATATTATTTGTGCAGTTGCGCGATGTGTAAAACTTATCATCCCAATCAATATCAGTTAAACATGCTTACATAAACAAATCATTCGATTTGTAAATGAATATTTATTATCATTTCAGGAGAATTTCATGTCGTTCATACATACGTTAAAATTTATTTTTTTAAGGACAAAATATTTATTTCAACACTTCACTATTTTTAATGATTCATACGTTCAATAAAAATACTATTTTTATTGTTCAAACAATTTATTCAAAACATGAATATTTTATACAGTTCATTTACGCATTAAAAATTATATTTTCAATGAACAATATTTGTTTTAGAAAATTTCGACATTATAACAGCACAATATTAAAACCGGAGTAATGTCTAGCACTACCCCTCTCCTGATACTGGCTCATACCATACACCATACTCAATCCAATCAACCAAACCACAATACAATCAATTTTCAACACAACCAAATTTCCATAATACAATTCAAACACACAATCATGGTTTTTACAATAAATAGTGTCGGGGGCTACTAAGCTCCATCTGCATCCTAGTATATATTTAACTGTAAAATAATTAGAGTGAGAAGGAGTTATCACCTTTGGTTTCCACTCCGTCAGTCTTTAATTTAACGGTTTAGATTTGGATTTGTTCCAGTGCGTAGTGTTCTTCTCCTTGATTCCTACGCAATCTATTTCACGCGATTTATCTTAAAAATCAAATTTTTAACAACGCTATTGTAATAACCCGGAAATGCGAGCCAGTTTAAATATTTTATTTTGGCAATTTTAGCGAATTTTGAATATTTAAAATGAATTATTTTAAATAAAAATGACGAGAAATTTATTTTGAATAGAATTCGAACGTATATATTATATAGATCGTCGTTAAAATATAAATATTTATTTATATATATAAAAGGGATTGAAAATGGCGCGGTAGTTCGATAATTCGATTTCAAAATTTCAGTTTGAATTTAATCGACTGGAAAATGGCCATTTTTCAAATGGTCTCGTAATTTGACGAAATTAGTTTTGTTAGGACTGTATCGTCAATACGAAGCTAGAAATAATTTTTCTAGAATTTTTCGAGTTCGTATGTGGGCCCGGTAAATTGAAATGGTTTAAATTGAATATATAATGACTTATATTTCAATTTAAGGAAAAACTGATCCAAACGATAGAGTTGGCTTACGAAACATATCCCATTGTGTTCGAAATGAGGGTAATTAGCTAGGGATGACAGTCGGTGGGTTCGGTTTTGGGTTCGAAATAAAAAGTTACTTAAAGAATAATAAAATAATAAAAATATATAAATATATTCAAATCCCCCCCTTCCTCTCACATTTGGTCAACGCCCTTAAGAAGAAGAAAAAAACACGGAAGTCCCCTCGACCTTGATTTTCCGTCGATGCCCCACCCTCTGGTCGGCGTCATGCCTTAGGCGAACCCCTCTCTCTCTACCGAGCCACCCTCCTCCTCAGTGCGGCACCCTAGCTCTCCCACCTCCCTTCGATTTATCCGTGTCCCCTAAACTCCCCCAAACCCGTTTGGCCACCACCACCTGAAGAGGAGTCGCCGCTACCCTGAGACCCCCCCATAGCCGGTGACGCAACTAGCCAGCGTCCACCCTCAGATGAACAGAAACCCCACCCCCTGCTTCGATTTAAAAAAAAACTGTAAGTTGATCTCTCCTTTTTTTTCTAACTGTAAGTTGATCTCTCCTTTTTTTTCTTACTGTATGTTGATCTCTCTTTTTTTCTAACTGTATGTTGATTTTTTTTCTCTCTGACTTAAGTTGTTTTCTTTTTTCTTTTTTCTAACTTATGATTTATATACAAAAAGGTTATGATTTATATACACAAAAGTTTATATTTTTATTCAAAGAAAGTTTATATTTTTATTCAAAGAAAAGTTTATATTTTTTTCAAAAAAAAATTATATTTTTATTTCATAAGGAGCGTTATAGAAAAGATTTCTTACGTTAAGAAGAAAATTAGATTTTCTTTAATTTGAAAAATAGATTTTTCTTTAATTTCAAGAATTTGTTTTCCTTGATTTTTATTAAAGAAAATAATATGATTTTTAGAATAGAAAAGAATGGATCTTTATAATAAAAAGATTAGATCTTTTACATTAGAAAGACATGATTTTCATATGTATTGCATTACGATAAAAATACGATTTTTATTATATGAAAGGCATGTTAGAAATATGATTTTTAGTATATGAAAAGCGATATAAAAATGTGATTTTTATAAATATAATAGCCGAAAGAAAATGTGACTTTTATTGATAAAGTAGCGTTGTTAAAAGTATGATTTTTAACCTATACCGCGTGAAACAGATATCGTTGGAAACGCGGCGAAGATTTCCTACATATGAAGAGTCGTGGCGTTTGGTTTAGCTCTTGGTGAGAACTCCTCACCTTTGATTTAATTTTCTAGTTAGTAATATATACTAGGATGCAGACGGTGTTTAGTAGCACTCGACACCCGTCGTCCACAGACCATGGACGGCTTGTATGCTTGTTTTTTTTATTTTGATGTGTGGTTGATTGTGTGATGTGATGTGAAATGAAATAAAATATTTATGTAGTTAAAAATATTTTATAGTTGAAAATCTAATTTTAACATGAATGTGAATGAATATTTATAAACAAATCGGAGATTTGTTTATATACACTGATTTGATTGATATTGATTGGGACGATAAATTTTACACATCGCCCAACTGCACAAATAAAATCTGTGTTTGATTGCTTGAAACCCCACACGGGTATTGGGATGATATATGACATACACTAATCCCAATAATTAGTTGTATGTCGATCGATTGATTGACAGACTGTTATAAGCGTTAAATATTTATATTTGATGCTTATACAGTGTAAAATGCACTTTGGATGATGGTTGATTATTTGTCATTGTTGATATATACATGCGTTGTATGGAAATCCATAGAAATAAAATCTATGGTAATTGATTGGGCCTCATTCCAATATTCGAATAGAAATATTTGAAATAAGAAATATTTGAATAGAAATATTTGAAAAAAGAAATATTTGAAATAGAATATTTGAAAATAGAAATATATGAAGTCGCGTTGATTAGATTGACTCCATTTTGACGTGAACGATATTTATATCGATTTTATTCATTTTACAATGAATATCGAAAGTGATTTCAAAATCTGATATTTTGAAATGAATTGAAATTCAAATAGAGATGAATTCGAATTGAAATTAAATTAAATTGAATTGAAAACGAATTGAAATTGAATTAAAAATCGATTTGAATTGAAATCAATTTGAAATGAATTTAAAACGAATTTATAAGGAAAATTCAATTTTGATTTGAATTTGAAAAAGAAGTTGAAATCGTTTTGAAAACGAATTTAAAACGATTTATAAAATACGTTTTAAAAGGGAATCGACGATGTATATATTATATATATAATATAATGGCCTGAATAGAACGCGCCGCACCGCGGCAGTTCGCGAATTTCGACCATTGACTTCGAATGGATATTACGGGTGATCCGACCGTCGGATTCTCTTAAAACCAGAACCGTTGGGTTTGTATCGAAAAGAGCTTTCTAACGAATATTAGAAATTATAAATCTAACGGTTGGATTTGGAATTATGTACAAATCAAATTTGGAAAAGGTCGTTGTAAGTGTAGTTCGATGGCCATTAATGGAAATCGACTGTAGGGCCTTGATAAAATAATTAAAAAATATCAATAATTTGTGTAAAATCATAAGAAATGATTTGGGAAGAATCGGGATGAAAAACTCCATATTTGAAAAGATAAAAATAAATTTTTATCGAAATGAACTAGTTTTGAACTAGAATTAAAATTCTATTTATTTTTAAATAAATAAATTGGATTTGAAAAGGGTTTTAAAATAACCAGAATTTCCAATATTTGAATTGGAATGGATTTGAATCGAAATTGTCTTTGGATTATTTCGATGTTGGATTTCATGATTATACAGATATTGTTATGGAAATTTGAAAGATATATTTATATCGTTATTTCCAATACGATATTTGTTGGTCGTAGAATTTGATATTGAATATAAGCCGATATATTTTCTATTCAGAGCCTTGTATTTAATATCAAATGTGATTTGGGTTTGTCGCGAATGGTGTCTTCATTAACCCTGTTCTTGAACCCAGTTGAGAAAAAGATTAAATCTTTTATTTAGATTTAATGAAGTGTACCAATTAAATAATATTTAATTGGAATTGAATTGGTATTGATTTTTGGGTTAAATAACACTTGTTCTTTAACCCGATAATTAATGAAATGTGATTTTGGGTTGTCGTGAATGGTATCTTCAATAATACTGCTCTTAGACCTGAAGGAGTTAAGAAAATCAGAAACTAACTGGAGATCGTTAAGTTGAATGGTTTCAGAGGTATTGATCTGATGTTGGTTTCGGCCTTCGGGGTTAATACTTAGGGAATTGCTCACTTGCTAACTTACAATTAGGGACTGATTGAAATATGATGTGACTTTGGGTTTATCGTGAACCGTGTTTTAAAGGACACAGATTCTTTATCCCAGCCAAAGATTAAAACTAAGTGGAGTTTTAATGAATCTTTAATTAGATTGAAATGATCGAGAATGGAGTATCACCAGTTTTGCTCCAAGCGATAGTTAAATCTTTAATTAGATTTGAACGTGAAATGGTAATTGAATTTACCGAAAACACCATGGTGTCAGATATGAAGTATTACCAGTTTTACTTCATGGGATGAATAGGTTGGGGTTGGGAAATTTAACAATTGATTACTTCGGTAAGGTTCGTTAATCCCGACTAGTTTGGATAAACCAAAATTTGGTTTGAATTGATTTTCAAAGGATGATTAAAGAGTAAATTTAAAAGAATTTATCTTTGATAAAATTAATGGGAACCTTTCCCTATGAATGTGAAATTTAGAAAGTAACTGTACGTTGGCTAAGATGAATGGTTTCCTGGGTATTGATCTGATGTTGGTTTCGGCCTTCGGGGTTAATATTTGGGGAATTATATACGCGAGTTATTCGGAAGGACCGGGTTTATCCCATTCTGAATAACTGATACGACGATAAGTCGAAGGTGAAGACGGTGGTTGAAGACCGGAGGTCTTCACATCGTTTGGATAATTACTGATGATGTTGATTGGGCTGTACACCCAAGAGGATGGAAACAGTTGGTGATTGTCCAAACGTACTTGGAGATCGATGGATATGCGGGGTACTAGGTGCCTACGGTTTCGTTCAGACCCAGAACGAACTTATAAATGGACTGTATGTCTGACATTGGATTTTAGTCTGTGTGATTGATTTCTATTAAATATATATCTGTTTGGCGGCGGAGAATTTATTCTCTTGCTCAACGCCCTTCTCTGAGACGTACGAGCTCAGGGGTTATATATTGGTGGATATCCATCGCATGGAATGAATTACCTGTGTGGCATGCCTAAGTGGTAAATGATCAAGGCTTCTGTTGAAAAGCAAAGTCTTGTGGTTGATGATCAAAGCACGGCCTTTGTGGCATAGCTTTGTATAACGTTTACTTCGCGAGTTTCACACCCGGTATGAACCAAAAACGGGAGACGGACCTTAGGGAGGACATGCGTTTCTTTCTAGTTAGAAGTGGCGTCAGTGGTTTTACACGCCCTGACAAGTTTGACTTATGTGGTTGTTGTTGTTGCGAGGCGCCTCGGTTAGATCGGACGATCCGGGTCCGATGGAGCCATTCGTTGGCTCATTTACGCCCCAAAGGGCGGGGAAACGCAGTGTTCAGGCATTTTTATCCACATCGGCTGACCGGCCCTGTCGCTCCAAGGTCACTCGAGCTCTGACCTGAGGCTCAGGCTAGAGAGTCTCGAATCGATTGAGGACTATCTTTTGCCTCGGTTTATAGATGGAAATCCAACTTCCGAATACGTGATTTTGCGGTTTTAATTGTAGAACTAGTATGGCGACATGATAGATGGTACCCATGCCGTTTATGATTGATACTTATGATTTGAAGTTGTTTTATACACTATGCACTTATTATAGTATCAAACGATTTGTTTTAAACGTACTAAGCTTGTTTGGCTATTATAAGGGAAAACCCTATCCCCGGCTTGCGTTGCATTGTGTGATAGGACCTGGGTCTTATAATAGCTTCATTTTTCTTTATTTAGCATTGAGCTGTTGTTATATGCACTGGTATTCTTGGGAGGAAACCCGTTCCGTGTTATATGGCGTGGTCCCTTGATTTACCTAACTTTAAAATAAAGATTAATAACTGTTTTATTTCTCACACCAGTCAAATGACTGACCTGGAGTTTATTGTTTTAACCTAAACTCTAGGTGCCCTTATTTTGACATGGGCAGCTAGTAGTTTTGGTTTTGCAGATTTATATTCATAGGATCCTGGTTTACAGCTGGAATGATATCCGGAAAGCTTTGTATCCGTATATCTCTTCTAGTCGTGTATTGTATTTTTTTCCGCTGCTATGTAATTTATTGTAATCTTTGATATTTCTGTGTAATATTTATTCATTTATACTCTGTATATTCTTGTAATCTGATGAATTGTTGTAATATACAATGAAATGATCTTCCGTCTGTGTTTTTCTGTGGCTTGTCCTCAACTCAATCCGGGATTTCCCACAGGGGGGATTTTAGGTCGTTTCAGCATGGTATCAGAGCTTTGGTTTACAAAGCTCAGAGAACAAGACATATTAGAACCAAACGAAAGAATTCATCAGATATTGGATTAGTATTATCCAATTAGAATGACTCGTTAGAGATGGGATCAGTAGTATCCTAGAACGAGTGTGAAGAGTATGTTTTTAAAATGAAAACGATTTTTGTTTTGAAATTTAAATCAATTATTCGTATTTGATTATTTATTTTATATTGAATTGGGACAATCCAAAATATAAAGATTTTGCATATACGTCTTGCAAACGTGTATTTGAAATTTTAATGTACTGGATAGTTATAGGATCACACTCTAGTTGCCCGGGGATAATTCTGGTGATGGGGCACCATCGCCAGTATTTATTTTCGAGCAACGAAAGTGAGATTTCTATATATTTCCAATTGACTGGTGTGAGAACCGAAACTAGATAGGGCTTATTGTTGTGATTTGGCATCAAAAATCTGATTTTTTGACTATGTATCAAAGTTATGAATTTGAAAAGCTAATCAACTAATTGATTGATGGTTGTGTTGTTTGATTATTGTTTGATTAATTAAAATTTGAACCATTTGACCAAATTGTACCAAATAGTGAATTGTATTGAAAATTTATCGCATTTGTAGGCATATGCATGTACTTACATTGATCAGGTCATAGCAAGGAGGCTAGAGCAGAAGAATAAAATTGTTTGCCCTACAAATAGGTACATGTTTATCATAATTTGCTGTTTTGTTTGGGTGATGATGATTTTATGAGCCGATTGGCTAGCCGCTTGGCGTTTTCTTTTTCTTTTTGAGATCAGAGGGCCTGTATGGCAATTTCGGGATTTTCCCGGTGCTCCCGGTGCAGGTGTGGTTATGGCGAAATATTTCGAAAATTTAGGGTGTTAGCCAAATTTTTGAAAAATTTAGAAAGTTCTTAGAAACTGAAAAGTTGAAGAACTTAAGCCGTAATGAAAATAATGAAAGTTGAGTTGATTTGTTAAACAACTTTCGGCTTCGTTCCTTTTCGGAGACGAAAAGTTTTAAGAGGAGGAGATTGTAATAACTCGAAAATGCGAGCCAATTTAAAAAATTTATTTTGACAATTTTAGCGAATTTTGAATATTTAAAATGAATTATTTTAAATAAAAAAGACGAGAAATTTATTTTGAATAGAATTCAAACGTATATATTAATAGATCGTCATTAGAATATAAATATTTATTTATATATATATATAAGGGATTGAAAATGGCGCAGTAGTTCGATAATTCGATTTCAAAATTTCAATTTGAATTTAATCGACTGGAAAATGGCCATTTTTCAAACGGTCTCGGAATTTGACGAAATTAGTTTTGTTAGGACCGTATCGTCAATACGAAGCTAGAAATAATTTTTCTAGAATTTTTCGAGTTCGTATGTGGGCCCGGTAAATTGAAATGTACGTTTAAATTGAATATATAATGACTTATATTTCAATTTAAGGAAAAACTGAACCAAACGATAGAATTGGCTTACGAAACATATCCCATTGTGTTCGGAATGAGGGTAATTAGCTAGGGATGACAGTCGGTGGGTTCAATTTCGGGTTTGAAATAAAAAGTTACTTAAAGAATAATAATATATATATATATATATATATATATTCAAATCCCCCTTTCCTCTCACATTTGGTCAATGCCCTTAAAAAGAAGAAAAAAACGCGGAAGCCCCCTCGATCTCGATTTTCCGTCGATGCCCCACCCTCTGGTCGGCGTCGTGCCTTAGGAAACCCCCCCCCCCCCCCCCGCTCTCTCCACCGAGCCACCCTCCACCCCAGCGCGGCACCCTAGCTCTCCCTCCTCCCTTTGATTTATCTGTGTCCCCTAAACTTCCCCAAACCCGTTTGGCCGCCACCACCTGAAGAGGAGCCGCCGCTACCCTGAGACCCCCCTCCCCATAGCCGGCGACGCAACCAGCCAGCGTCCACCTTCCGATGAACAGAAACCCCACCCCCTGCTTCGATAAAAAAAAACTGTAAGTTGATCTCTCCTTTTTTTCTAACTGTAAGTTGATCTCTCCTTTTTTTCTAACTGTAAGTTGATCTCCCCTTTTTTCTAACTGTATGTTGATCTCTCTTTTTTTCTAACTGTATGTTGATTTTTTTTTCTCTAACTTAAGTTGTTTTCTTTTTTCTTTTTTCTAACTTATGATTTATATACAAAAAGGTTATGATTTATATACACAAAAGTTTATATTTTTATTTGAAAAAAAAAATATTTTTATTTCATAAGGAGCGTTATAGAAAAATTAGATTTCTTACGTTAAGAAGAAAATTAGATTTTCTTTAATTTGAAAAATAGATTTTTCTTTAATTTCAAGAATATGTTTTCCTTGATTTTTATTAAAGAAAAATATATGATATTTAGAGTAGAAAAGAATGGATCTTTATAATAAAAAGATTAGATCTTTTACATTAGAAAGACATGATTTTTATTTGTATTGCGTTACGATAAAAATATGATTTTTATTATATGAAAGGCATGTTAGAAATATGATTTTTAGTATATGAAAAGCGATATAAAAATGTGATTTTTATAAATACAATAGCCGAAAGAAAATGTGACTTTTATTGATAAAGTAGCTTTGTTAAAAATATGATTTTTAACCTATACCGCGTGAAACAGATCTCATTGGAAACGCGGCGAAGATTTCCTACATATGAAGAGTCGTGGCATTTGGTTTAGCTCTTGGTGAGAACTCCTCACCTTTGATTTAATTTTCTAGTTAGTAATATATACTAGGATGCAGACGGTGTTTAGTAGCACTCGACACCCGTCATCCACAGACCATGGACGGCTTGTATGCTTGTTTGTTTGATTTTGATGTGTGGTTGATTGTGTGATGTGGTGTGAAATGAAATATAATATTTATGTAGTTAAAAATATTTTATAGTTGAAAATATAATTTTTAACATGAATGTGAATAAATATTTATAAACAAATCGGAGATTTGTTTATATACACTGATTTGATTGATATTGATTGGGATGATAAATTTTACACATCGCCCAACTGCACAAATAAAATCTGTGTTTGATTGCTTGAAACCCCACACGGGTATTGGGATGATATATGACATACACTAATCCCAATAATTAGTTGTATGTCGATCGATTGATTGACAGACTGTTATAAGTGTTAAATATTTATATTTGATGCTTATACAGTGTAGAATGCACTTTGGATGATGGTTGATTATTTGTCATCGTTGATATATACATGCGTTGTATGGAAATCCATAGAAATAAAATCTATGGTAATTGATTGGGCCTCATTACAATATTCGAATAGAAATATTTGAAATAAGAAATATTTGAATAGAAATATTTGAAAAAAAGAAATATTTGAAAATAGAAATATATGAAGTCGTGTTGATTAGATTGACGCCATTTCGACGTGAACGATATTTATATTAATTTTATTCATTTTACAATGAATATCGAAAGTGATTTCAAAATCTGATATTTTGAAATGAATTGAAATTCAAATAGAGATGAATTCGAATTGAAATTGAATTGAATTGAAAATGAACTAAAATTGAATTAAAAAACGATTTGAATTGAAATCAATTTGAAATGAATTTAAAAAGAATTTATAAGGAAAATTCAATTTTGATTTGAATTTGAAAAAGAAGTTGAAATCGTTTTGAAAACGAATTGAAAACGATTTATAAAATACGTTTTAAAAGGGAATCGACGAAGTATATATTATATATATATAATACAATGGCCTGAATAAAACGCGCCGCGCCGCGGTAGTTCGCGAATTTCGACCATTGACTTCGAATGGATATTGCGGGAGATCCGACCGTCGGATTCTCCTAAAACCGGAACCATTGGGTTTGTATTGAAAAGGGCTTTCTAATGAATATTAGAAATTAGAAATCTAACGGTTGGATTTGGAATTATGTCCAAATCAAATTTGGAAAAGGTCGCTGTAAGTGCAGTTCGATGACCATTGATGGAAATCGACTGTACGGGCCTTGATAAAATTATTAAAAATATCAATAATTTGTGTAAAATCATAAGAAATGATTTAGGAAGAATCGAGATGAAAAACTCCATATTTGAAAAGATAAAAATAGATTTTTATCGAAATGAACTAGTTTTGAACTAGAATTAAAATTCTATTTATTTTTAAATAAATAAATTGGATTTGAAAAGGGTTTTAAAAATAACCAGAATTTCCAATATTTGAATTGGAATGGATTTGAATAGAAATTGTCTTTGGATTATTTCGATGTTGGATTTCGTGATTATACAGATATTGTTATGGAAATTTGAAAGGTATATTTATATCGTTATTTCCAATACGATATTTGTTGGTCGTAGAATTTGATATTGAATATAAGCCGATATATTTTCTATTTAGAGCCTTGTATTTAATATCAAATGTGATTTGGGTTTGTCGTGAATGGTGTCTTCATTAACCCTGTTCTTGAACCCAGTTGAGAAAAAGATTAAGTCTTTTTATTTAGATTTAATGAAGTGTACCAATTAAATAATATTTAATTGGAATTGAATTGGTATTGATTTTTGGGTTTATCGTGAACAGTGTTTTAAATAACACTTGTTCTTTAACCCGATAATTAATGAAATGTGATTTTGGGTTGTCGTGAACGGTATCTTCAATAATATTGTTCTTAGACCTAAAAGAGTTAAGAAAATCAGAAACTAACTAGAGATTAGTTAAGTTGAATGGTTTCAGAGGTATTGATCTGATGTTGGTTTCGGTCTTCGGGGTTAATACATAGGAAATTGCTCACTTACTAACTTACAATTAGGGACTGATTGAAATATGATGTGACTTTGGGTTTATCGTGAACCGTGTTTTAAAGGACACGAATTCTTTAACCCAGTTAAAGATTAAAACTAAGTGGAGTTTTAATGAATCTTTAATTAGATTGAAATGATCGAGAATGGAGTAGCACCAGTTTCACTCCAGGCGATAGTTAAATCTTTAATTAGATTTGAACGTGAAATGGTAATTGAATTTACCGAAAACACTGTGGTGTTAGATATGAAGTATTACCAGTTTTACTTCATGGGATGAATAGGTTGGGGTTGGGAAATTTAACAATTGATTACTTCGGTAAGGTTCGTTAATCCCGACTAGTTTGGATAAACCAAATTTTGGTTTGAATTGATTTTCAAAGGATGATTAAAGAGTAAATTTAAAAGAATTTATCTTTGATAAAATTAATGGGAACCTTTCCCTACGAATGTGAAATTTAGAAACTAACTGTAGGTTGGCTAAGATGAATGGTTTCCTGGGTATTGATCTCATGTTGGTTTCGGCCTTCGGGGTTAATATTTGGGGAACTATTCACTGGCAAATTTACGGTTAGTGACTGATGAATTGGAATGAGGCATATGTTGTGTTTGTGTAACACTTGTTTATTATATACGCGAGTTATTCGGAAAGACCGGGTTTATCCCATTCTGAATAACTGATACGACGATAAGTCGAAGGTGAAGACGGTGGTTGAAGACCGGAGGTCTTCACGTCGTTTGGATAATTACTGATGATCTTGATTGTGCTGTACACCCAAGAGGATGGAAACAGTTGGTGATCGTCAAGACGTACTTGGAGATCAATGGATATGCGGGGTACTAGGTGCCTCCGATTTCGTTCAGACCAAGAACGAACTTGTAAATGGACTGTGTGTCAGACATTGGATTTTAGTCTGTGTGATTGATTTTTATTAAATATATATCTGTTTGGCGGCGGAGAATTTATTCTCTTGCTCAATGCCCTTCTTGAGACGTACGAGCTCAGGGGTTATATATTGGTGGATATCCATCGCATGGAATGAATTTCCTGTGTGGCATGCCTAAGTGGTAAATGATCAAGGCTTCTGTTGAAAAGCAAAGTCTTGTGGTTGATGATCAAAGCACGGCCTTTGTGGCATAGCTTTGTCTAACGTTTACTTCGCGAGTTTCACACCCGGTATGAACCAAAAAGGGGAGACGGACCTTAGGGAGGACATGCGTTTCTTTCTAGTTAGAAGTGGCGTCAGTGGTTTTACACGCCCTGACGAGTTTGACTTATGTGGTTGTTGCTGTATCGAGGTACCTCGGTTAGATCGGACGATCCGGGTCCGATGGAGCCATTCATTGGCTCATTTACGCCCCAAAGGGCAGGGAAACGCAGTGTTCAGGCATTTTAATCCACATCGGTGGACCGGCCCTGTCGCTCCAAGGTCACTCGAGCTCTGACCTGAGGCTCAGGCTAGAGAGTCTCGAATCGGTTGAGGACTATCTTTTGCCTCGTTTCATAGATGGAATTCCAACTTCCAAATACGTGATTTTGTCGTTTTAATTGTATAACTAGTATGGCGACATGATATATGGTACCCATGCCGTCTATGATTGATACTTATGATTTGAAGTTGTTTTATACACTATGCACTTATTATAGTATCAAACGATTTGTTTTAAACGTACTAAGCATGTTTGGCTATTATAAGGGAAAACACTATCCCCCGGCTTGCGTTGCATTGTGTGATAGGACCTGGGTCTTATAATAGCTTCGATTTTCTTTATTTAGCATTGCGCTGTTGTTATATGCATTGGTATTCTTGGGAGGAAACCCGTTCCGTGTTATACGGCGTGGTCCCTTGATTTACCTAACTTTAAAATAAAGATTAATAACTGTTTTAGTTCTCACACCGGTTACATGACTGACCTGGAGTTTATTGTTTTAACCTAAACTCTGGGTGCCCTTATTTTGACATGAGCAGCTAGTAGTTTTGGTTTTGCAGATTTATATTCACAGGATCTTGGTTTGCAGCTGGAATGATATCCGGAAAGCTTTGTATCCGTATATCTCTTCTAGTCGTGTATTGTATTATTTTCCGCTGCTATGTAATTTATTGTAATCTCTGATATTTCTGTGTAATATTTATTCATTTATACTCTGTATATTCTTGTAATCTGATGAATTGTTGTAATATACAATGAAATGTTCTTCCGTCTGCGTTCTTCTGTGGCTTGTCCTTGACTCAATCCGGGATTTCCCGCAAGGGGGATTTCGGGTCGTTTCAGCTATATATATATATATATATATATATATATATATATATATATATATATATATATATTAAAAAATGACACTTTTATAATGCTACCACATATATAAAAATTACATTTTTATAAAGCTGTTATATATATATAAATCCTATTTTTATAACGCTACTACATATATAAAAATCACATTTTTATATCGCTATTATATATATATAAATTACATTTTTATAATGTTATTATATATATATAAATCATATTTTTATAATGCTACTACATATATAAAAATCACATTTTTATATCGCTATTATATATATATATATATATTTATCATATTTTTATAATGCTACTACATATATAAAAATCACATTTTTATGTCGCTATTATATATATAAAAGTTACATTTTTATAACGCTAGTATATGTATAAAAATCATATTTTTATAACGCTACTACATATGTAAAAATCACATTTTTATATCACTATTATATATATATAATCATATTTTTATATTGCTATTATATATTTATATCATATTTTTATCACGATGTTTACATTATAAAAATCACATTGTTTACATTATAAAAATCACGTTTTTATACTTGCTATATATAATTAAAAATAATTTTTTTATATATGCTATATATAATTAAAAACTGAAAATAAAATTCAATTCGAATTTACTTACATTGAATCGCAGAAAAGGGAGTTAATCGGCTGACGAGGTGGAGCAAGGGGTTGGCGGCGCATCTGACCGGCGGCAGGCCCACAGTTGACCAGAGGTGAGTCACGGTGGCATTGGAAGCGGGTTTGGGGTGGTTTTGAGAAGAAGGAGGGAAGAGAGAGGAGGGGCGGTGGAGGAGAGATCGTCGGTGGGGGGTTGCGCCGATAACGGCCTAGAGGTGGTGGCAACGGGATCGGACCTGCACGGTTTTTTCTTCTTCGTTCGATCTGAAATGAACGGGGGGAAGAGAAAATAAAAGGGGTTGACTTGTTTAATAATATATTTAATTTCCAAAAAGTTAGTTTTTCTTTATCCGAACTCCAAATCGAACCCAACGATTATCGCCCCTAGCTAAATACCCCCATTCCAAACATAATGGGATATGTGCCGTAAGCCAATTCGACCGTTTCGATCAGTTTTCATCAAAAATTAAAATATAAATTAATATAGCGTTCAAAATTGATTTCAACGTACATTTTAATTTACCGGGGCCACATACTGACTCCAAAAATTCCCGAAAAATAAATCTAGCTATGTTTTGACGATATAATCCTATCAAAAATAATTTCATCGAATTTGGAGACCATCTGAAAAATGGTCATTTTCCAGTCGATTAAATTCAAAATGAACGTACCAAACGCGTTTAAGTTCACCACGCTCGCATATTAATTACAAAAATTATGAAAATTGGAATATAGCAGTAATTTGACATTTCGGATACAACAAAAATGGTTTCATCGAAAACGGAGATCGTTTGCAAAATGGCTATTGTTAAGGGCTATATATTATATTAAAAAATATATAAATTCCATAGCGACTATTCTAAATTTTAAACTGGACATAACTTTTAATTTATATGGTGAAATCTCTGTTCTTCACATTCGTTACAAAGATATAATATGAAATTTATACGTTTTGACTTCGATTTAAATAAAATTTTAAACGTTATTATTTAAAATAAATCATTTTAAATATTCAAAATCCATTAAAATCGCCAAAATAAAAAAATTAAATTGGTTCTGAAAATCCGGGTTGTTACACCTTTTCCATTACTCATTTTCAAATTAACATTTTACGGATTATTTAATAATAATCATTTTACAATCATTATTTTATTCCATTTGAAATATCAATAATAAAGCAAACTACTTGTTTTATTATGATTAAAACAAGTTATTAAAACCCCAAATTCTTTTCCAACATATTTGAATATATTTCACAGTATTTAAATACCAATTATTTCAGGTCAATGTTGTTCAAACATCCCAAAATACACAATAATCAACACCCGATTATTTGTCACATCATATAATGCAATATATGAAAAACAACAATATATTTGTTGAGGAATCTAGTTGGGTTCCTTCAACCTATTACCCTATATCCACAGTTGATAATCAACATAAATAATACAATTTCATATTAATATGAAATATTATAATAAATAGAATCCATATTTAAGCAACGTTTTATATATATATATATATATATATATATATATATATATATATAACGGTATCTATATTTTCAACCAGTTAATTAGCAAGTCATCCAAATGACCATCACACCAACATTCAATCATTTTTATCAATGTTAAATGACGTTTATTAACTGGACAGAGTTAGTGAGTTTACTCACCTTTGTCATTAGTCGCTAAATAAAGATTAACATTCAATAGATCTGGTCAGGAATTTAATATTGTTTAAATTTGTAACAAGCTCTAAATGACTACAAGCTAGTTCCATCATGTAGCTTGCGTCCACACGATTTCAACGTGACAGACAGTTCATAATTCAGATGCAGTATGAACGAGATATTGAATTTGCAAGTTTAAACGTATTTAATAAAACTAAAATTATTTAAATTATAATGGGCTCACACTTTTAAACCGTCCCACTACGGCTTCAGCCAATACCCGTGTTTTTTTATAAACTTCTTCTTATAGGTATTTTCCACGAATCACTGCTCCTCCAGTAAATCCTCACCATTGTTGTGATTTTCGAATCCATTCCCTCCCTCTCCTCTATCTCGATGCAACCACGCTTTATCCAAACCGGCCCCAAGCTCGCGACTTCAGCTCCACTAACCCTCACGCTTCCTCCCTTATACAAATATCTGGTAACAGTAAAATGTATGAATTCCCACTACTTTGAGCTTTTATTTCCAAAAAATTCAAGCCCCTCGCCCCCTTCTATTTTCTTCACCGATCTCAAGACAACCACCACACACACAGTCCCATGCGTGTGCCATCTTCTTCCATGCTATGCTCTATAAACCAAACCTACTTCCCTCCATTTTCCTTCCAGAACTGACGCCCTAGTTGTTGTTCAATATTTTCATGTCATTAACTCATTTACAGTAACTCCTTCACTCAAGGAAAACTTGCGGCTCCATGTTCTTACCGCAAGTTTCCGTCTTCACCACACAGGCAGCGTACATTTTTGGTTATGGCACACTGCTTCCTCAAATTCATAAACCATCTAGCCACATCAGTACACGCGAGATCTTTAACGGGGTTGTTGTTTGATTTTAATCCTTTTAGTCAGTATTAACATGCAGTTTTTAAGAAGTGCGCCATAAAAAACCTTCCTGGAGGAAAAGGAAGAAAGGAAGTATTCCGCAGTATTTATACACAATGAAGACTTAACATTTAAGCATTTGTGAAGACTTAACCTTTAAGCCTTTGTAAAGACTTAACCTTGAAGCATTTGTTATGAAGAATTCGTAGATGGTAGGTGTACAGCTTCCTTTTAGATCTAGAGTAGTCGCAGGCATAGCATGCGTTGTGGAAATGATGGGTATGATACTTAGCTAGCAAGGAATATATATTTTATTATTTTTCATTTCAAGATTTAGTTTTAGTTTACTAGTTTTAAAGAAGAATGTAAGGTTGTATACGATGATTACATTACTATTTAATCTTCCCTGAAATAATATATTCCTCTTATAGTAGATAACACGTTGTAGTTGTCCTATATCATTGTTTTGTACATCTCGGCTTTAGCATGTTATTTATGTAGGTACTAAAAATCAAGTTAACTTACCCCATCTACTGGTAATACAATTCATTAACCAGACTTTTGTCTGACGCCACCCACTCTTTGTTCAGATATGGGTATGGTTTTTGGTATGTATTCATTGATTGAATTTAAAATGTTATGTACATTGATATACCAAATTTTGTTCACGTCCGGACTGTTATGGACAAAAATAAAAATATTTTCGTATCAAGCGATGTGTCACGATCCCAAAAATATAATAAAACAGACAAGTTAACTTACTTGTGAAATTCCAAAATGCCGATATAGGGTATAAAATACTTCAAACAAAAAGTTGTTTAATTTCCAAATTTAAAATTACAGTAAAATTAAAAAAATTAAATTATAACTATGTGTCAAATGTCTTGTCCAGATTCGAAGCCAATATTTAATTATAATTAAGGATATCGTTATTGTTTATAAATGATTCCATAGCGACTTTGTGGAATTTTGATTTGGGCATAACTTCCAATCTATAAGACAAAATCTCGATTTTTCAGTTCCATTAGAAAATTGCAGTTAATTAGATTCCAATGCTTCTTGTTTCGAAGAAATCTGACTTATAACGAATCCTGTATATTCATTTGAAGTTCAAAACTCAATATTACGAACTGCCACGATGTTTCGAGCTCGTTTTAAATTATATTATAATTAATAGGTTTAATGGTCATTTATATAAATATATTCGTTGTTCCAATCAAATTCTAAACTGAATTATATCCTTGAGATTATCTGGTTCACATAATATAGCAAACTCAACTATTTGCAATTGTTTCAGAATTTAAATGTATTATCACATTATTTATATTAATAAATATAAATCAAAATTATTTAACTCAAACCATTTAAAATGCCGAATCAGTATTCAAATAATTAAATTAATTAATTAATTAACCGTCTTCAAAATGCGGGATGTTACACCAAGACTTGGTTTTTCAATTATGTGTTTTTTCTATTTTCTTCTAGAATTACAAGCAGTTCTATGCAATATACAATCACAAGATGTTCAATTTTAATTGACTAAAAGCGTGAATAATTTTTTTTTCTTTAAAATTACATGATTAAACGGTTGTTTTTCCCACCATTGTGCGGTAATATTAGTTTAACTAAACCCAACAATGATCAAATATACCAACACAATCGAATGACATAGATCAATCATGGATGCGTTGCACGGAATTTACATGAGATGTGATCATTACATGTCTATTCCCAACTGGTCCAACTTTAGTGAGATCAGAATGTTCATAATTTGAACAAACTAGAATGCAGACAATACTTTATTACTGATCCAAAAAAGAACTTGATATATATATATATATATATACACACACACACACGTAACCGAAGTATAGAGCAATGAGTCATACGACAATACCAAATACTAACTCCCCCTGAACCAAAATATCCTTACATGAAAAATTACACCAATTGAGCTACATGCTCATGAAATACGATAGGTGATAATCTTTTGGTAAGAGGATCCACCATAATGGAGTTTGTCAAAGTATGCACTGTGAATTACAATTTATTTTGCACTCTTCCCTTATTGGAAAATAATATATTCTTTACTGTCACAATGTTGCATTAATGGCCATTCAATGACCCACAATCTTGTGACATAATTTTACAATTTTTTTCATAGTTGGACGTCTTTTAATTAAACATAAACAATATTTCCATAGTAGTGTGTAACAACCCGGAAAATCTGGGCCAGTTTAAAATTTTTATTTTGGCAATTTTAGCGAGTTTTAATTATTTAAAATGAATTATTTTAAATAATATCGACGAGAAATCTATTTTGAATATAATTAGAACGTATATATTATATACGTCGTCGTTAGAATATATAATAATTATATATAATTATAAATAGAATTGAAATTGGCGCGGTAGTTCGATAATTCGATTTCAAACTTCAATTGAATGTACCGGGTGCAAAACAATCCGGATTTTAGTGAAACCAAAAATAATGGAATCTAATAGTGAATATCTTTCCAAGAATCCGAAAAATCAAGATTTCATATCGGGAATCAAAAGATATGTCCAGTTGAAAATTCTGAATAGTCGCTATGGAATTCAGGCCCTTAAAAATGGACATTTTGCAAATGACCTCGGATTTCGACGAAACCACTTTTGTTGGGTCCGGGATGTCAAACTATTGCTAAGTTTCAAATTTCATAATTTTTCGAATCAATATGTGAGCGTGGCAAAAGAAAACGCGTTTGACCAGTTTCTATTGAATTTAATCGACTGGGAATTGGCCATTTTTCAAACGATCTCAGAATTCGACGAAACTAGTTTTGTTAGGACCGTATCGTCAATACGAAGCTAGAAAATATTTTTCTGGAATTTTTCTAGTTAGTATGTGGCCCCGGTAATTTGAAATGTACGTTTAAAATTCAATATAGTGATTTAAATGTAAATTCAAAAGGAAACTGATTATAACAATCGAATCAGCTTGCGATACATATCCCATTGTGTTCGGAATGGGGGTGAAACGCTATGGACGACAGGCGGTGGACCTCGTTTCGAGGTCATATGTAAAAGTCAACCTTTTTGCCAAATATAATAATTAAATAATAATAATAAAAAAAAAAATATACTTCTCCCTCCTATACCTCTGGCCCCCCCCCCCCCCCCGAATTCATTTATACAGAAATAAAAAAAAAAGATGAATGGAGGCGGAGGAACCGCCATCGCGTGCCCCTCCAAGAGGAGCTCCGCCGTGACCTGGCGACCCCCCCCCCTCTTCTTCCATCTCTCCTCCCTACCCGCAAGTCGTGAGCCATCCCTCTTTCTGAATCCGTCGCTACACCAACAGCCGCACCACCGAGCTCCACCTCCCCGCTCCCCCTTCTCCTGCCCAAGACGCGACCCCCTCCACCAGAAAAGCCACCACGTCGCCCCTATCTCCTCCGACCTGCCACCTCTCCGACGGCAGCGCCTCCTCCCTCACGAACCCGCGATCGGTGAGGAAACCCCCCCCCCCCCAAGTCTACTGCGACAGAGAAACCCCCCCCCCCCCCCCCTGTAAGTTATTTTTTTTTTCTTTGCTTATTTATCTTATTTGATTTTTATGTAATGTTAAAATTGATTTTTATATAATGTTAAAACTGATTTTTGTTAATTTATAAAACTGATTTTTAAAACATAAAGTTTTGATTTTTAAAACATAAAGTTTTGATTTTTAAAACATAAAGTTTTGATTTTTAAAACATAAAGTTTTGATTTTTAAAACATAAAAGTTTTGATTTTTAAAACATAAAGTTTTGGTTTAAAAAAACATAAAAGTTTTGATTTTTTAAAACATAAAGTTTTGGTTTAAAAAACATAAAGTTTTGATTTTTTAAAACATAAAGTTTTGATTTTTAAAACATAAAATTCTGATTTTTAAAAAACATAAAGTTTTGATTTTTAAAACATAAAAGACGATATTTTGAGATGAGTAGTGAAATATAATTTTCATATAAGGAAGATAATCAAAATATGATTTTTATATTTTTAAAGTATTAAAAATATAATCTTTATAGGATAGAGAATATAAAAATATCATCTTTGTATATGTGGCAAAATAAAAATCTGATCTTTATTTTATACGTTGAAGTAAAGTGATGATTTTTATAAAGGCGAAATCTATATTTTTGAAATGGGATTTTTATATATTGAATAGCAAAGTAAAAATTCGATTTTTATATATTGAATAACGAAATATATGAAGTGATTATAAAAATATGATTTTTAAAGTGAAAGTGAATAAATAAAAAATGTGATTTTTATTTTAAAGACATCAAAATATAAAAATGTGTGATTTTTATATATGTAGTGGCTACGGGCAACGAAGATGACGAAGATACGATAGCGATGAAGATTCCTATCAATGAAGTGCCGTGGAGCTAGGATAGCTATAAGTGAGAACTTCTCACCTTTCAATTTTATTTCTAGTTATATATATATATACTAGGATGCAGACGGTGCTTAGTAGCACCCGACACAATCGTCCATAGGCCATGGACTTGTTTGTTTGGCTGTTTGGTTATTGATTGTGATATTGGTTTGAATGTGGTTTGTGGTGTGAAAAATCGAATCGATAAATTGGTTAGGATTAGACGTGCGCCGTTATAAGGCGAAGGAGTAAGGCTAGGTTAGACCCTTACTCCAAATTTTGTGGTTTGCATAACGAAAGTGAATTCGATTGATGTGTGAATGGCGTGGGCCTTCACTAGACCGGGGATTAGGCTAGGCCTTGTCCCGTTTCTAGTATCGTGCCGTTATGCCGCCGAAATTTTCTAAAATATGTTAGAAAATAAAAATATCATTTTATTGTGTAAATGAATAATAGAAATTCATATGTGGGAATAAAATGTTTTATCGTTAAAAATATAATTTTTAACGTGAATATGAATATAGTGAAAGTGAATAAATAAATATTCATTTACAAACCAGACGGTTTGTTTATGTACACTTATTTGAAGGACATTGATTGGGTCGATAAATTTTACACATCGCCCAACTGCACAAATAAAATAGGTGTTTGATTGTTTGAAAACCCCACACGGGTGTTGGGATGAAATTTGAAGTTCACTCATCCTGATTGATTAAATATGTCGATCGATTGATTGACAGGCTGTTATAAGCATTGAATATCTATATTTGATGCTTATACAGTGTAGTGCACTTTGGTTGATGGTTGATTATTTTTCAATGCTATGATATACATGTGTTGTATGAAAATCCATATAATTAACCTTATATGGTAATTGATTGGGCCTCATTCCAGTTTTAAAATAGAAATATTTGAAAAAGAAATATTTGAAATAGAATATTTGAAAATAGAACTTTATGAAGCCGTGTTGATTAGATTGACGCCATTTTGACGTGAACGATATTTATATCGATTTTATTCATTTTGAAATGAATATTGAAAAGTGACTTCGAAGTCGAATATTTCGAAATGAATTGAATTGAAAACGATTTCGAAATGAATTGAATTGAAAACGATTTCGAAATGAATTGAATTGAAAACGATTTCGAAATGAATTGAATTGAAAACGATTTCGAAATGAATTGAATTGAAAACGATTTCGAAATGAATTGAATTGAAAACGAATTCAAAGTGAATTGAAAACGATTTCGAAATGAATTGAATTGAAAACGATTTCGAAATGAATTGAATTGAAAACGATTTCGAAATGAATTGAATTGAAAACGATTTCGAAATGAATTGAATTGAAAACGATTTCGAAATGAATTGAATTGAAAACGAATTCAAAGTGAATTGAAAACGATTTCGAAATGAATTGAATTGAAAACGATTTCGAAATGAATTGAATTGAAAACGATTTCGAAATGAATTGAATTGAAAACGATTTCGAAATGAATTGAATTGAAAACGATTTCGAAATGAATTGAATTGAAAACGATTTCGAAATGAATTGAATTGAAAACGATTTCGAAATGAAGTGAATTGAAATGAATTCAAATTGAATTGAAATTTGAATTGAATAGAAATGAATTTTAAAACGAATTTATAAAGAAGAATTCAATTTTGCTTTGAATTGAAATGGAAGTTGAAATAGGTTTTGAAACGATTTTAAAACTATTTATATAATTCGTTTTAAATAGAAATCGACGAAATATATATTATATATATTATATATATAATATAATGGCCTGAATAGAACGCGCCGCGTCGCGGCAGTTCGCGAATTTCGACCATTTATTTCGAACGGATATTACGGGAGATCCGACCGTCGGATTCTCCTAAAACCGGAACCGTTGGGTTCGTATCAAAAAAAGCTTTCTAATGAATGTTAGAAATTTGAAATCTAACGGTTGGATTTGGAGATACGTCCAAATCAAATTCGAAAAAGGTCGCTGTAAGTGCAGTTCGATGGCCATTGATGGAAATCGACTGTACGGGCCTTGATAAAATTATTAAAAATAGCAATAATTTGTGTAAAATCATAAGAAATGATTTAGAAAGAATTGGGATGAAAAACTCCATATTTGAAAAGATAAAAATGGATTTTTATCGAAATGAACTAGTTTTGAACTAGAATTATAATTCTATTTATTTTTAAATAAATAAATTGAATTTGAAAAGGGTTTTAAAAATAACCAAAATTTCCAATGATTGCATTGGAGTGGATTTGAATCGAAATTGTCTTCGGAATATTTCGATGTTGGAATTCGTGATTATACAGGTGTTGTTATGGAAATTTGAAAGATATATATTGATATCGTTATTTCCAATACGACATTTGTTAGTCGTAGAATTCGATATTGAATATAAGCCGATATATTTTCTATTCAGAGCCTTGTATTGAATATCGAATGTGATTTGGGTTTGTCGTGAATGGTGTCTTCACTAACACTATTCTTGAACCCAGTTGAGAAAAGATTAAATCTTTTTATTTTAGATTTAATGAAGTGTACCAATTAAATAATATTTAATTGGAATTGAATTGATATTGATTTTTGGGTTTATCGTGAACAGTGTTTTAAATAACACTTGTTCTTTAACCCGATAATTAATGGAATGTGATTTGGGTTTGTCGTGAATGGTGTCTTCACTAACACTATTCTTGAACCCAGTTGAGAAAAGATTAAATCTTTTTATTTAGATTTAATGAAGTGTACCAATTAAATGATATTTAATTGGAATTGAATTGGTATTGATTTTTGGGTTTATCGTGAACAGTGTTTTAAATAACACTTGTTCTTTAACCCGATAATTAATGGAATGTGATTTTGGGTTTATCGTGAATCGTGTTTTAAATGACACTGATTCTTTAACCCAGATAATGATTAAAACTAAGTGGAGTTTTAATGAATCTTTAATTAGATTGAAAAGATCGAGAATGGAGTATCACCATTTTTGCTCCAGGCGATAGTTAAATCTTTAATTAGATTTGAACGTGAAATTCAGAAACTAACTGTCGGTTAGCTAAGCGGAATGGTTTTCTGGATATTGATCTGATGTTGGTTTCGGCCTTCGGGGTTAATATTTGGGGAATTATTCTCTTGATTAATTTACGGTTAGTGACTAATGAATTGGAATGAGGCGTATGTTGTGTTTGTGTAACACTTATTTAAAATATACGCGAGTTATTCGGAAAGGCCGGGTTTATCCCATTCTGAATAACTGATGCGACGATAAGTCGAAGATGAAGACGATGGTCGAAGACCGGAGGTCTTCACGTCGTTTGGGTGATAACTGATGATCTTGATTGGGCTGTACACCCAAGAAGATGGAAACAGTTAGTGATCGTCCAGACGTACTTGGAGATCGATGGATATGCGGGGTACTAGGTGCCTCCGGTTTCGTTCAGACCCAGAACGGACTTGTAAATGGACTGTGTGTCTGACATTGGATTTTAGTCCGTGTGATTGATCTCTATTAAATATATATCTGCTTGGCGGCGGAGAATTTATTCTCTTGCTTAACGCCCTTCTCTGAGACGTACGAGCTCAGGGGTTATATATTGATGGATATCAATCGCATGGAGTGAATTGCCTGTGTGGCATGCCTAAGTGGCAATTGATCGAGGCTTCTGTTGAAAAGCAAAGTCTTGTGGTGATGATCAAAGCACGGCCTTTGTGGCGTAGCTTTGTGTAACGTTTACCTCGCGTGTTTCACACCCGGTATGAACCAAAAACGGGAGACGGACGTCAGGGAGGGCATGCGTTTCTTTCTAGCTAGAAGTGGCGTCAGTGGTTTTACACGCCCTGACGAGTTTTACTTATGTGGTTGTTGCTGTTGCGAGGCGCCTCAGTTATATCGGTTTCGGCCGAATGCATTCTGGTCGGCTGACGGACCAGACTTACACCCCATAGGGTGGGGAGACGTAGTGTTCAGGCATAATAATCCACTCCGTGTGGACCGGCCCTGAGGATCCATGGGGCAGTTGCGGCTGTTCCTGAGACATGGGCTAGATTGTCTCGAATAGGTTGAGGACTATCTTTTGCCTCGGTTCATAGACGGAAATCCAATTTCCAAATACGTGACATTCGCGGTTTTATTTGTAATCCTATATATGGCGACATAGTGGGATGGGGCGCTCATGCCGCCTATGATTGATACTTATGATTTGAAGTTGTTTTATACACTATGCACTTATTATAGTATCAAATGATTTGTTTCAAACGTATCAAGCATTCTTTGGCTGTTATAAGGGAAAACCCTATCCCCCGGCTTGCGTTGCATTGTGTGATAGGACCTGGGTCTTATAACAGCTTCATTTTTCTTTATTTAGCATTGCGCTGTTTGTTTTATGCACTGGTATTCTTGGGAGGAAACCCGTTCCGTGTTATACGGCGTGGTCCCTTGATTTACCTAATGATTTAAAATAAAGATTAATAACTGTTTTAGTTCTCACACCAGTCACATGACTGACCTGGAGTTTATTGTTTTAACCTAAACTCTGGGTGCCCCTATTTTGACACGGGCAGCTAATAGTTTTGGTTTTGCAGATTTATATTCACAGGATCCTGGTTTACAGCTGGAACGATATCCGGAAAGCTTTGTATCCGTATATCTCTTCTAGTTGTGTATTGTATTATTTTCCGCTGCGATGTTTTTAAATGTAATTTAAATCTCTGATATTTCTGTGTAATATTCATTCATTCATACTCTGTATATTCTTGAAATCTGATGCATTGTTGTAATATACAATGAAATGTTCTTCTGTATGAGTTCTGCTGTGGTTTGTTCTCGAACTATCCGACGCTTTCCTTTACGGGGAAGTTGCGGATTTTTACATAGTGGAAGCTTTAAGTGTTTGCACGACACTTTCCTTATATAGTTTCACTCTATATTATCATTAGCTTAAGTGGAACTTTTCTAATCGTAATCCTTTATGATCTGCAACCAATTCGATCTTTTATCTATGAGCATATAACTTTTTTATTTTGTTCCTTAAAGGTACTTCATAACCATTTTGGTCACTAACAGGCGATCCACTTTCAATATCAATAATATATCTTCCAAATAATATACACAGTACTCGTATGTGTATATAATTTAGTATGCATTAGAATCTGTACTACAAATGCATGAGGAATCACTTGCATTTCTTTAGTTTCAAGGACGTAGCACTTATCTGTTTTGGTAAAAAAAAATCAACTGGATCGCAGTTTACATACCAAATATCTTAAGCACTTATCTTTCTAATTCTTTTGTAATAATCCAAATATCACCCCATGAACAATAATGGTGTACATCTGAATCCCAAATACAAAAGATTAATACATAAGTTGATTTCTTAAGTAGTTTCATCAATGCCTCCATTGAGAAACATAACTTGTAATGATGTGACTTTCGATGACCTCGGAAGTCATGTCATTATTAAAGAAATAGAAATAGTTAGAGAAAAGAACTAACAAGAACATCAGAATCTCACTGCGAAATTTAACAAAATATAACATCACATAATATGTTACATATCAGAGTCTGTTGCATCACAGAATACTTCAGCATAATACGTCTTACATGGTTACTGGCCCAACACAACTTACAAACTTGATACTTAGATAGAGATATGACTAATAAGCTAACTCTGAAACTTCCAGTCCAAAATATTCCAAAAGATTTCCCCTTATTAACTGGATCACTTGTCTACTCATAACAATTGTTATGAGTACCCAAGAGTTTAGGAAAACACAAAAGAATAAACTCTGGGCCAGTCAGGGGACTGGTGTGAGTAAACAATTTAAAACAGTTTGAAAGCAAGAAATTATGGAACGGGGTTTTTCTCTTATGAGAACAAATTGATTTAGTTTTGGAAAACCTTTCGAAAGAAAAGATAATAGTAAGACCAGCCCACACATTAACTGTAACAACCCACGTCCATTAATGTCACTCACAAAGGGAATGCATTAACTTCCATGGAGCGTATTTAGTGTATAGAACAGAATATAACAAGACAGATATAAATAATGGTACATGAAAATTTTTAAACAACTTTTACTGCAGCGGAGAAATAGTTTGATTACAACAACTTCATAAACCAAGTACACTTAATATCCATCTTGATAAATTGTTTCAGAGTACATAAAATAAAAAGCATAAACCCCAACACAAGAAGCCATAAAAGAGATGAACTGAACTTTACTTTCAGCAATCCAAGCACTTCCAAAAGAGAGAGAAAGAGATCTGAGATCAAGCTCCACTAGTACTATTCCCACCCTGTGAACCTTGAGGGGAAAGGAAGAAAAGAAGCGAAAACAAGGGGGTCAGACATAAAGTCTGGCGAGTATAATAACTTTAACAATATAATTATTAAAGTAACTAGGATAAGGCATAAACTGTTATGATAAGATATGACCATGAAACAAGTGGGCATGACAAAGCAAATAAGAGGAATATTCAGGCGTTAATCTCGTTCCTAATCACTATAGGATAATTACTATACTGCACCACCACAAGTCACCCTAAAAGTTCATCCTGCCTACAGAACTTAATAATGATAATGGTAGTTTCATGTACCCCTAGCCGCCTTCATTTGTGTTGTCTGCCCCTATCTCCACTAGTTGTACCCACTACCCCCATTCGATGGGCTCCCTAACTCATAGATACCCATGCTGGTCCCACAGTGGGGTGTATCACTTCCCAAAGTGGCAATCCGATACCACCAAAGATGCACGGCTTATATCTATACGATGCAACAACGTCTTACCTACCAGCCCGGACCCACGCACGCACATGACCCCGTCGGACTTGCGTTGCCACCGCTAACCCGCTTTGACCTCTTACAATCAAATCCAGTAAGCGTGCCCCATCCTCGACTTAGGTCGAGCTCACAAAGATACTTAATGGGTTGATGGTTTGAAAAGGGCCCCCTGCTTAACACAAGCCTTCCACCTATGCTTGGTCCCCACTAAGATTGCCCCACTTAACCCCATTCTTATTCATGTATTCATACATGTTTCAATCTTGGTTAAGTGCATCTAATCGTACTTCACATGCCACCCAAGGCACCCACTTAACCCCTCATGTCCCACCACATGTTTATCTGGTTAAGTGTTACTTAATTCATTAGAACCGTATTCTTGTAAAGACCTCCCGCAATAGGCTGACATCTGCGGTTGCTGGATTTGTTGGGCGAGTCCGGATAGTCTTATAGTGCAAACGAGCCTAACCTCGTGTCTTTACAATTGTTACGCATTTAATTCGTGCCTTTGACCTCTCACATTAGACTGGCATTTGTGGCTGCTGGATTTGTCGGGCGGGTCCGGGCAATCTTACACCCCAAAAGAGTCTAACCTCGTGTCTAAGGCGGTTAATTATTACACATCTTTATTTAACCCCAAATTGGATTAATATCCCTATTCAAATTTGTCAATAAATTTCAAATTTATTTATGTCCATAATTGTCTCTTAAAATTATGTCCATAAATACCAATTATGCCAATTAATGTCTCAAATTAATTATATGCCTTTTAAGGCCATTTTATGACAATTCACAATTTATGTATATACAATATTATCCCATCATCCCCACGCTATTCGTACATTTTCATATGACATATGTTAGACTCGCAAATAGTCTAACTTATAAAAAGAAAAATATCACATAACACATAAAACAGATCTAAGGATCATGACATAAGATTACATAGCCAATAACTTGCATATGAATTTCATTCAAACTAGCATATGATACGAAACTAGCATAGATAATGGGCATAAACTTGCATAACTTATGTACTGTTATAGATCCAAACATAAAGGTGTGAACTTGCATATGGATCTAAACAAAAAGATGTAAACTTGCATATAGATCTAAATATAAAGATGTAAAGTTTCATATAAATCTAAACATATAGATATAAACTTGCATATGGGTCTAAACATTAACATGTAAACTTGCATATGGATCTAGACATAAAGGTTAATGTCACATAAACTAGGATATGCATATACATGTCTCACATATATTTTAACAACCCAAACTTGCATAAGATTCATACATGAATATATGATCCAATCATCACAAACTTTCGTAAGATATATGATTCAACTTGCATAAGATTCACATAAGAACTAACATATGATCCAACTTGCATAAGACTAACATATGATTCAACACCACAAACATACATATAATTTACATCACATGATTCAAAATCATATTCCCATATTCCCAATTATATCTTATCATAGTTAAATTAATTAATTATTTTGTGAAAGCTATCTTACTCACAATTAAAAAGAATAGTCTTATCTTTCTTGGATCTATATTCTGAAACTGAATTGCTCATATTTGATGTAGATTAATCGTTATTTATATTTGATTTGATTTTGATTCAAGCTTCTATCTTGCTTTAGGGTTGAAAGTGTATGGCGGCTACTTTAGGTTCTCCATTGACGGCATGGCGGCTCTTGTTATGAATTAATGTGATTAGGGTTAGGGGTTTAGGAGTGTTTTTATAGAAGTTTAATTTTATAAGAGCCATCAGATTAACCTAGGGATAACCAGAACCATCAGGGCCACTCAGGTGCCATATCAGCCCTTAAGGCGAATCGGGCCAGGGGTTGACAGCCAAACACCCTGAATCGATCCCTAGTTGACCCAGCGAGGCTCGGGTCGACTCCAAAAATGGTGCGGTTCGGCTATTCACCCTCCCGATTCGTTGGTTTGAACTTTTTTTTGAATATATATATACATATACATATATCTATATATATTTCTCTCATAGGCATACAAACTTCAAGGCTTAATAATTTCTTCATAAGTTGTCCGTTTTATGCAAACCAAATGTCTATCTTGACCCAAAATTTTGAGACGAACATAATAGCGCAACCCATTTCACTTAATTCTTCTGCTAAAAATTAAGTATACTTTAATTTGTGAATTTTAATGTTATAAAATTACGGGGTATTACATTCTCCCCTCCTTAAAGGATTTCGTCCCTGAAATCTCTAAGTTAAGAAGAATGTATCCTACCAACCAATCATCCATCTACTCAACCATCATCCACAAGCATCCATTGTCCTTAAAGAAATTTCTAATGCTATATGAACTTATGTAAAAATGTGTGTATATGTTCCTTATCTAATGCAAAGATCAGGCGGTCCACTGATTCAGTTGACCTCCTTAATGCAAATCATGATAGTGCCATGCGTCCATTATGTATGCGAAAGAATCCTATCAATACATATTATTTCTACATGTGTGCACAACCATTCATCAAAATGCAGCATCCATATGATAACACAACCATTATATATCCATTAATTTATATATGCACACGCATTTATATGCAACATGAAGGTGATTGAGCCGATCTAGTGTCTAATGTGTGTGTAGATGCATCCACGAGCAACCACTTGCATCCATTTGCATCCACCAAACATAACATGTCTCAAACACATGTTTGCAACCATAGGATTCTTCCTAACTAAAGATCGAAGATGTCATTGCAAAGATAATACTAAAAGATAGGACAAGTGTCAACAAAGCGGTAGAAAAAGGAGAAATTAAAACATACCCTCAAAAAAGAAAGGGTACAGCGTACGCATTTTGTCTTCCGTCTCCCAAGTCGCGTCTCTTTGATCATCTCCCTATTGCACTTTGACCAACTTGACCTCTTTGTTGCGAAGCTTTTTGACCTCCGATCCGAGAATGTGTGTAGGATCTCGTCTGATCATGGCATTGCGCTCTACTTCCACTTCTTCGAGCGTGCTCGGCTCTACCACTTCCGTTGTATCGTGTAAACACTTACGCAAATGCGAAACGTGAAACACGTCATGAACTCCGCTGAGCTTCTCTGGTAACTTTACTCTATATGCCACTTGTCCAATCCTCTCCGTAATTGGATAGGGTCCTACGAACCTCGGTGCTAACTTCCCTACTGATCCAAAATGGACTACGTTTCTTAATGGTGACACCTTAACAAGAACCATGTCCCCAATATTGAATTCAAGATCGGTTCGTCTCCTATCAGCATATGACTTCTGTCGGTCCTGCGTCGTCTTCATTCACCGTTGAATCAGGTCTATCATCTCCGAAGTCTCCCTAATCATGTCGGGTCCAAGCAAAACCTTACCAGTGGATTCCCACCAACATGTATGTGATCGGGACGGTCGTTTATAAAGAGCCTCAAAAGGTGCCATGCCAATGCTAGCCTGAAAACTATTATTATAGGCGAACTCCATTAGTGGAAGGTGTTCTTCCCATGTTCCTCCAAAGTCTAGGATGCATAGTCTCAGAAGGTCTTCTAGAACCCAATTTACTCTCTCGGTCTGGCCGTCTGTCTGAGGGGATAAGCAGTACTTAAGCATAATTGCGTTCCAACCGCCTCATGTAAGCTTTTCCAAAATTCGCTTGTGAAAATGGGATCTCTATCGCTTACAATGCTAGAGTGTAAGCCGTGCAAACGAAATATCTCTCGAAGGTAAACAGATACTAACCACGCGGCGGTCCTCCTACTTTAACGGGATTAAAATGGGCACTTTTGGTAAGTCTGTCTATAATTATCCAAATCCCCGTATTACCCTTCCTTGATCTTGGTAACCTATCTACAAAATCCATGGAAAAGCTTCCCATTTTCAAAGCGGAATCTCTAAGGGATGGAGCAAACCTCCAGGTTTCTTTTGCTCCACCTTGACTTGTTGGCACACTAAGCATCTAGCAACGAACTCGGCCACGTCCTTCTTCATTCCAGCCCAAAAGAAAACTCACTTCATATCCCTATATATTTTATCACCACCGGGATGTATGGTCATCTTAGAGCGATGTGAGTCTTCAATAATTGCCTTCTTCAAACTCTCGTCTTGTGGTACACAAAGTCTTCCATCTCTACGTAGCCAACCTCTCTTATCTATAGCATATCTATCAAGATGACTCGAGGACTCCCCTCCTATAAGCTTGCCTACTATCTCAACCAACTGTGGGTCATTTCGCTATGCCTCTCCAACTTGACCCAAAAGTGTAGGTTGCACCTCTAACGATGCCAATAATCTGGGTACATAATAGATAGAGGGTCTGAAGTCAAAGGAAGATATATACTCCAAACTCTGCCGCTCTACGAACAAAGGACTTAAAGTTAACTTCTTTCTACTTAAGGCGTCGGCTACAACGTTACCCTTGCCAGGGGTATATGAGATCTCAAAATTGCAGGATACCAAAAACTCCATCCAACTCTGTTGCCTCAATTTTAGGTCCTTCTGAGAGAATAAGTACTTTAGCGCCTTATGGTATGTATACAACTCAAACCTCTCGCCAAGCAAATAATGATGCCATGAATTAAGCGCAAAAACTATGGCTGCCAACTCTAACTCGTGGGTAGGGTAATTTTTCTTGTGGGCTTTCAACTGTCTTCCACCATAGCATATCACCCTTCCTTCTTGCATTAAAACTGCGCCAAGCCCTGTCCCACAAGCATCAGTATATACAGTGAATGTCTTACTCCCGTCTAGCAAAACTAAAACTGGAGCTGTCGTCAAAGCCCTCTTCAGACGTTGGAAAGCATCGTCACAGTCAACGTCCCAAGTAAAAGTCAAATTTTTCTTCGTTAATCGAGTGAGAGGGGCTGATATCTTCGCGAAGTCCTTAATGAACTTCCTATAATAGCCAGCTAGCCCTAAAAAGCTTCTTACTTCTGTTGCGTTCTTAGGAGTTTTCCAATCTTGGATTGCCACCACCTTGGCAGCATCCACAGCTATTCCTTCCTTAGAGGCCACGTGTAATAAGAACCTCACTTTTTTTCTCCAAAAATGGCACTTGGAGAACTTAGCTTTTAGCTGATACGCTCGTAAGGTCTCTAAGACATCCCTAAGATGTAGGGCATGCTCTTCTTCATTTTTAGAGAAATCCAGAATATCGTCTACAAATACAACCACAAACTTGTTTAGAAACTCCCAAAACACCCTACTCATTAAGTCAACAAAGTATGCGGGTGCATTCGTCAAACCAAAAGGCATGACGAGCCACTCAAAGAAACCGTCAGGAGTTCTAAAGGCAGTCCTATCGATGCTATCTTCAGCCACCCTTAGCTGATGAAACCCTGTAGCTAAATCCAGTTGCGAGAAAACTGAAGCATCCACAAACCGATCGAAAAATCGCCTATCCTCGGCAATGGGTGCCTTCTTTGCTAGCTTATTCAGCTCTTTATAGTCCACGCACAATCTAAGTGAACCATAGCTTTTGCAGCAAAAACGACTGGAGCACCCCACTCTGAAATACTTCTTCTTATGAACCCCTTCTCAAGCAATTCTTTCACTTGCTTACTGAGTTCTCTTCTCTCTCTCGGAGCCATGTGGCTCACTGGTAATGCAACTGGCTTTGCATTATCTACTAGATATATTTGAAAGTCTATCTCGCACCTCGGGGGTAAACCACGAACTTCATCGAAGACGTCACTATATTCACAGACCACACGAACAGATTTCAAATCATCATTGGATGCATCTAGGGATTCTAGGTAGCTAAGCATTACCGGACCTCTAGGGTCATAAGAAATATCAAGGGTCTTTCCACAATGAGTCAACAATCTAACTACCCTTCTTTCACAATCTAGGATGGCACCGTATCTAGTTAGCCAATCCATACCTAGAATCAAGCTATAGCCCATGAAGCCAAGAACAAAGGCGTTGAATTCAAACCCAACGCCCAAGATAGACACTCTCAAATCCTGACAAATCATAGAAAGATGAGCCGAACCACCAATAGGATTTGAGACTACTATGGGATCCGTAACTAGACTAGTATTTAGGTGCAGTGTTTCAACTAACGAAGCAAATACAAATGAGTGTGAAGCGCCAGTGTCAAACAAAGTACGAATAGGATGATCAAACAGAAAAACGAAACTTTCAACGGAAATGTTTCTACCTCTCTCCTGTCCTGGTGCCATGAGAGCCTGAATCTTCCCTCTCGCCTGCCCTGGTGCCATGAGATCCTAAAGCTGCCCTCCAGAAGTTCTTTTCCCTTTCCCCTGTTTCCTTGGGCAGTTGTTAACTAGATGACCTGCCTCTCCACAGTGGAAACAACCAGTCTTCTTCTTTTTCCTACGGTCTTTGCTCAGATGGCCTGGTGTCCCACAATTAAAGCACTTCTTCTTTCCTTTGCCATTATTGTTCTTCCCGCCTTTCTTTTTTTGCTGTTGTGGCTTCTTCTGGTCTCCTTTCTTCTCCGGTGCCTTAATAGCATTCGCACCTTTCTCTTCCTCTTGCATAAGCGCCATGTCAACCAGTTTCTCAAAGGTAGCCCCCATCGGAATATGGGTCATCGCCAACCCATGTAGCATCTTATTCAAACCTTAATGAACCTCGGGGCCTTCTTCTCAGGTGTGTTTACCTATTCCAAGCCAAATCTCTCCAACTGATTGAACTTGTTGACGTACTCCTTTACTGATAAATCCCCTTGCTTCAACACCAAGAATCTTTCCATATATAAATTCTCTTCTGCTTATGAGAGAAAATCCATTTCGAACCTACGCTTGAAATCCATCCATGTCTCTATCGGAAGCTCTCCGTTCGTGACCTCCCACCAAAACGAGGCTTTGTCTTTCATTAACCAAGCAGCCAATTGGACCTTCCTTCCATCTTCTACTTCGAAAATACCAAATAGATCTTCCACCTCATTAAGCCAATTTCGAGCTTCAACAAACGTCTCTGATCCGTGAAAAGGTTTCCCGCCCATTGCACTAAAATCTTTGCATATCTTTGCAAAAGTATCAACACGGGGAGGAGGAGCATGGGGAGGAGGAAGAGGTGCATTTGCTGGGCCTACGACATTGTCCATAGCTTCCAGGTACCTTCTAAACCATCCTGGTATCGGTATCCCCTCGGGTATCTCAGGAATTCCAGACATGATGAAAAGAAAATGAAGAGATTCAAAATGGAGAATTCAGAAGAAAGATATATGGCTCTTTGGGGTTATGTTTTGAAAACAAACTTTTCTCTTGAAAATACTTGCCTTAAAACATATTTGTGAAAGTATTTCTTTACAAAATTCTTTTTGAAAAATAGTTTTTCAAAATTCATATCTGGTTTGGTAACCTTCAGCTCTGATACCACGTGTAACACCCCACGTCCATTAATGTCACTTACAAAGGGAATGCGTTAACTTCCATGGAGCGTATTTAGTGTGTGGAACAGAATATAACAAGATAGAGATAAATAATGGTATTTGAAAATTTTAAAACGACTTTTATTGCAGCGGAGAAATAGTTTGATTACAACAACTTCATAAACCAAGTACACTTAATATCCATCTTGATAAATTGTTTCAGAGTACATAAAATAAAAAGCATAAACCTCAACACAAGTAGCCATAAAAGAGATGATCTGAACTTTACTTTTAGCAATCCAAGCACTTCCAAAACAGAGAGAAAGAGATCCGAGATCAAGCTCATTCAAAATTCGTATCTAGTCTAGTAGCCTTCAGCTCTGATACCACGTGTAACACCCCACGTCCATTAATGTCACTCAAAAAGGGAATGCATTAACTTCCATGAAGCGTATTTAGTGTATAGAACAGAATATAACAAGACAGATATAAATAATGGTACTTGAAAATTTTAAAACAACTTTTACTGCAGCGGAGAAATATTTTGATTACAACAACTTCATAAACCAAGTACACTTAATATCCATCTTGATAAATTGTTTCAGAGTATGTAAAATAAAAAGTATAAACCCCAACACAAGTAGCCATAAAAGAGATGAGCTGAACTTTACTTTCAGCATTCCAAGCACTTCCAAAAGAGAGAGAAAGAGATCCAAGATCAAGCTCCACTAGTACTAGTCCCACCCTGAGAACCTAGGGGGAGGGGAAGGAAGAAAAGAGGCGAAAATAAGGGGGTCAGACATAAAGTCTAGCGAGTATAATAACTTTAACAATATAATTATTAAAGTAACTAGGATAAGGCATAAACTGGTAAGATAAGATATGACCATGAAACAAGTGGGCATGACAAAGCAAATAAGAGGAATATTCTGGTGTTAATTTCGTTCCTAATCACTATAGGATAATTACTATACTGCACCACCACTAGTCACCCTAAAAGTTGATCCCGCCTATAGAACTTAATAATGATAATGGTTGTTTCGTGTACCCCTAGCTGCCTTCATAGGTGTCGTCTACCCCTATCTCCACTAGTTGTACCCACTACCCCCATTCGATCGGCTCCCTAACTCGTAGATACCCGTGTTGGTCCCACAGTGGGGTGTATCGCTCCCCAAAGTGGCAACCCGGTACCACCAAAGATGCACGGTTATATCAACACGATGCAACAACGTCTTACGTACCAGCCCGGGCCCATGCACACACATGACCCCGTTGGACTTGCATTGCCACCGCTAACCATTTTGACCTCTTACAATCAAATCCGGTAAGCGTGTCCCGTCCTCGACTTGCGTCGAGCTCACAAAGATACCTAATGGGTTACTGGTTTGAAAAGGGCCTCCATGCTTGACACAGGCCTTCCACCTATGCTTGGTCCCCACTAAGGTTTCCCCACTTAACCCTGTTCTTATTCATGTCTTCTGACATGTTTCAATCTTGGTTAAGTGCATCTAATTGTATTTCACATGCCACCCAAGGCACCCACCTAATTTCACATGCTACCCAAGGAACCCACTTAACCCTCCATGTCCCACCACATGTTTATCTGGTTAAGTGTTACTTAATTCATTAGAACCGTAACCTTGTAAAGACCTCCCACATTAGGCTGACATTTGTGGTTGCTGGATTTGTCGGGCGAGTCCGGGCAGTCTTATACCACAAACGAGCCTAACTGCGTGCCATTACAATTGTTACGCATTTAATTCGTGCCTGTGACCTCTCACATCAGACTGGCATTTGTGGCTGCTGGATTTGCCGGGCTGGTCCGGGCAGTCTTACACCACAAAAGAGTCTAACCTCGTGTCTTAGGAGGTTAATTATTACACATCTTTATTTAACCCCAAATTGGATTAATATCCCTATTCAAATTTGTCAATAAATTCCAAATTTAGTTATTTCCATAATTTTCTCTTAAAATTATGTCCATATATACCAATCATGCCAATTAATGTCTCAAATTAATTATATGTCTTTTAAGGCCATTTTATGCCAATTCACAATTTATGTATATTCAATATTATCCCATCATCCCCACGCTATTCGTATATTTTCATATGGCATATGTTAGACTCGCAAATAGCCTAACTTATAAAAAGAAAAACAACATCATATAACACATAAAATAGATCTAAGGATCATAATATAAGATTACATAGCCAATAACTTGCATATGAATTTCATTCAAACTAGCATATGAAACGAAACTAGCATAGGTAATGGGCATAAACTTGCATAACTTATGTACTGCTATAGATCCAAACATAAAGTGTGAACTTTCATATGGATCTAAACATAAAAGATGTAAACTTGCATATAGATCTAAACATAAAGATGTAAACTTGCATATAGATCTAAACATAAAGATGTAAACTTGCATACGGGTCTAAACGTAAAGATGTAAACTTGCATATGGATCTAGACATAAAGGTTAATGTCACATAAACTAGCATATGCATATGCATGTCTCACATATATTTTAAAAACCCAAAACTTGCATAAGATTCATACATGAATATATGGTCCAATCATCACAAACTTGCATAAGATTCATACATGAATATATGGTCCAATCATCACAAACTTGCATAAGATATATGATTCAACTTGCATAAGATTCACATAAGAACTAACATATGATCCAACTTGCATAAGACTAACATATGATTCAACACCACAAACATACATATAATTTACATCACATGATTCAAAATCATATTCCCATAATCCCAATTATATCTTATCGTAATTAAATTAATTAATTATTTTGTGAAAGCTATCATACTCACAATTAAAAAGAATAGTCTTGTCTTTCTGGGATCTGTATTCTAAAACTGAATTGCTCGCCTTTGATGTAGACTAATCGTTATTTAGATTTGATTTGATTTTGATTCAAGCTTCTATCTTGCTTTAGGGTTGAAAATGTATGGCGGCTACTCTAGGTTCTCCGTTGACGGCATGACGGCTCTTGTTATGAATTAATGTGATTAGGGTTATGGGTTCAGGAGTGTTTTAATAGAAGTTTAATTTAATAAGAGCTGTCGGATTAACCTAGGGATAGCCAGAACCATCAGGACCACTCATATGCCACATCAGCCCTTAGGGCGAATCGGGCCACGGGTTGACAGCCAAACACCCTGGATCGACCCCTAGTCGACCCAGTAGAGCTCGGGTCGACTCCAAAAATGGTGCGGTTCGGCTATTCCCCCTCCCAATTCGTTGTTTTGAACTTTTTTTGAATATTATATATATATATATATATATGTATATATATTTCTCTCATATGCATAAAACTTTAAGGCTTAATAACTTCTTCATAAGTTATCCGTTTTATTCAAATCAAATGTCTATCTTGACCCAAAATTTTGAGACGAACATAATAGCGCAACCCATTTCACTTAGTTCTTCTTCTAAAAATTAAGTATACTTTAACTTGTGAATTTTAATGTTATAAAATTACGGGGTGTTACATTAACATGGATGGTTTTTACCTTTCTATAACCCAAAACATTTTTGATATCAAAATCATCTGATATTATAATAGTTTTTATCAAATAAATAACAATCTAGTGGAACGTGTGCATCTTACGCTCCACATATATAATATAAAATCAAAATAAACTGCTGCTCTTATTGGAGACTGGATTCCAACTATGACAAGGTATGGAACCATCTGTCGATCAGTGTACTCTAGAGGGGATACACTGGGGTTCAGCAATAACATCTTGCAACTTGGCCACACATGACTGACCACTCATTCAACTTGAGCATATCGAATATATTGTCACCAATTACGGTTGTGCAGCTACCTCTTTCCCGGGAGATACAAAAATGAAAAGAAGTAATTACAAATATGAATATTCCTCTAGATGGTGACAATACACCCTGCTTGGGAATGACCCAACTAGCCATATTGCCTGCCCGATTTTTGTCATTTTCTGGTTGTGAGGCTTTGAGGCTACATTCATCTTTCAGAACATCTGGTCACCATTCACTTTGAATGCCACATCGTCAAACCCATCAAATCACTAGTTGATCTTCCCAAAAATATTATGGGTATAAAATCTAACAGAAACGAATTTCTCCGCCACCAGACGTAATATCTTGAAATAATCGCCTTATGTGATCTATTAGGAATAGTCTGTCAGACATTCGTCTATACAAGTTGTCCTGGGATTGGACAAACTGAAGGCACTATTCTCTAAATCCACCTTAGGCAATTTCGACCTAGGATAAACAAAATAGCCCTTGCATATTTCTGTCTTTAATTATTCTCAATAATTTCCAACACGTAACGTATAGATCGAATCAAAGTGGACTATAACTCCGATTTCTTTGAAATGATTAGCGTACGTCTTTTTAAGGTCAAATAATAATTAAGGAATCAAAAATAAAATCCTTAATCCCAATTAAAAACATTTCTTAAAAAGATCACAGTTATCAACTTACATTGATTAACTTAAATAATGAATCAGTTATCTTTAATCACTGAGTTTTAATTACGGATCACTTGTCAAATTAAAATTCCCACTATGGAATTTATTACTTCCTTTCCTTTTTATACTTAACAAATCATCTATTTATTTAGTATGTGTATAATTATTTGATACACTTAAAATTACCTTTTCATTTTCTTTTCTATTTTATTCTTTTTCTTTTTATTTAATTTAAACTTGCTAAAGCCCTTGAGGCCCAACCGCTTCGGCCTATCCTCCTTCTCATATTTTATTTCACTGGCCTAATATGTTTGGCCCATTTCTTTCTTTATTCTTATTTTATGAACTTTAAAATATCCGTTTTTATTTTTATTTTTACTTCTCTTCTTTATTTTATTTTTTCCCTTTCCATTTAAATTTAACATGTAAAAATCTTGGCCCAAATACCATTGGCCCGAATACCCTTTCTTCTTCCTTTATTTAATTTCTTCTTTTCTAATTTAATTTTTCTGGGCCCAACTCACTCTGTCCACTTCCTTTAGCCTGCGCATTACTTCCCTTCCTGCTTTTACTTTTGTCGTCCCTCCTCTCTTATGTTCTCCTGTTATTTCTCCATTTTCCTCTAACTTCCCATATTCCTTTCTTCCATCCTGTACCCCAAACCACCCATACTTTACTTTGTTTCCATCATTTCGAGTCGACTCAACATGGCTATAATAGCCAAGACACATCGACCCCTCACTGTTTCACGCTTCTTCTTCTTCTTCATGGTATTGCTGAAGCTTCCACCTGCACATACATACACACGGTGCACATGCACATGGACTCCACTGGCCTCGCTCTTCCCCTGATCGCACTCTAAACCCAAATTCACATGCCATTTCCATTTCTACACCCAAATTTTCTCACCGCCACCCCCACAATATTTTCACCGTTCAACTTTATCTTCAATTAAAAAGTGCGATCTAAGAAAACCTATACTGCTACCTCCTCCATCCACTAGGACACGCCAGACTTCGTCCACACCACGGTGACGACCTCCAACAACCATCCCCCCCCCGGTGCGTAGTCCCCTTCCTCCATCGTAATGGTGCAGTTTCATCATTACCCAACGGCTACAAAAAGGTACCCAAAAACCTTATTTTCTCTTTTATCACACAAATCACGCTATATAAAAATTATTTACCATTTTTCCTACACTCACCGACCTGACACGCTCCTCCAGCATCCTTTGCGTTGAACTTAGTGGCATGGATCACCAGAGCTAGCCCCATGAACGTTTTACGTTCATCTCCTATTATCTCAATAACCCCAATCTTAAAAATCATGAAATGACCATTAAAAATCACCATTTCGTACGATGATCGCATTTTTATGATCAAAACTCGAATACGTGCGACTTGAAAACTCTGTATTTTTATGTTGACATAGGAAAACATGTATATCTCTGACCATATAACTTAGTAAATCCTAAATCTATTTTCTTGTATACTAGGAACCTAGATGAACATATTTTGTGTATAAATCAAGTCCTGAAACTTGTTCGAATCCAAGTTATAGATTTTTACAAGGCTTGGCTTTCATTTGGGAGATATAGAGAGCAGTATTTATTGGCTACATGTCCTTTTGTAAATCATCAGATCAATGTTTATATAACAATGTAACATTTATACCAACATAAAGTCAATTTCCTACTCATTAAAATAATATAGTCTCAGAAAAGGTTTTTAAATCAAAGTAGAAATGAGTTTACTCACCTTACTGCTCTTCTGTGTTCTTAGAGTTGCTCTTGCTATATGATCCCTTGATTTCAATTATTTTGCATGAGAAAAGATATAGGTTTCTAGTGTTATTTATAACTAAGCTTTTATGTTAAATAATTTACTTGCTTTATTTTTTTAAAGGTTATAAGCTTCTTATATAAAATCAGACATTATGAAGTTACAGTGTTTCTAGCTTTAGACTTACCTCTTTTCTTAACCCTATTTGATGGAACATCATGTATAGCAAGGGTATTTTATATCAGATTTTTATATATTTTTGTCTCCTTCTTATCTTCTAGAAACACTCCACCTTTTCTAAGGCCATCACTCATTAATGCAGCTGAATGGTCACTAGGAAGTTTGATTTTGTTGACAACATAAAATAGATTTTACTTGTCATTTAAATATACTAGCTGCGTTATCCTACTAACATATGATATTAGCTAAAAAAATAAACTATCTCATTTTAGCGAATGGCTTGTGTATTCATAGCCATACCATTTCTTTTCATTGCGGTCATTTCAACAATTTATCACATTAAGGGTTGACTCTTGTTTGTTGTTTATGAGCAATACTTTTTTTTATCACTGTAGCATTTCATCAAACACGTAGTGCTTATCATACTTTATTTGTATTTAAAACAATCATGGATATTAATGTCGCAGGAATGATTTCTTGCATATATTTCCACTTTATTGTCTACACTAGCTTCTAAATTAGAGATCATCTTCATTCTCTAAGTAATAAATATCATATTACATACATTGTCATATATATTATGTTATAAATGTATGTGTATGTTTCTAATGTAGGATTTTATTTGCAAGGTTTTATTAAGTGTTAAATGTTAAGTCATAAATCTAAGTGTATGCATATTTTCATATACACAAATTTGTATGTCCATGTATATTTATGAATACGCTTATACAAATTTTAAGTTTGTTTATTAATTAATTCCATTTTAATTTAATTAACTCGTTATAACCAATGTTTATTATTAAACAAAGTCGATTAAAAATCGGGACATTACAATCCACCCCTTAAAAGAATTTCGTCCCCGAAATTACCGAGTGACGAATATATTGAAGTTTTAATTTACAGTCGAACACATTCATAACTATCTACCACACCTCGTGGATAAACTTCTTATTTATTTAGAATTTAGTTATCTTTATTTCTAAAACTCAAAATTCTAACTTTATTATAAAATCAGTTTAGTTAACTCACATAAGTTCATATCTAATTAATAACTCATGTTTGGCTTTTATAACAAGGAAAAACCAATTTTATTCACTGAATATTATTCTAATTCAACTTTATTTAACTTATCGTGAGGCTGAGACTAATCATTTTGACTCCTTTTATTAAAATTTAAGGTACCTTCCAAGATTCCTTTTCCTTTCACGTCTTCCAAACCTTTTTCTTGTGAACTAATTTTCAACTTTTTAAATATAATAGTTTGATAATCAAAGCTTAATCAGAGGATTTCCTGTTAAAATTCAACTGTAAAGTGGCATTCTCATTGTAATAATCAAACATTGACAATGAATTCAAGTCAAATAACAATCTTTCTTTGGATTGATTAATTATTCACTTGTAAAAAATCTTTTGATTGTCATGTTTTTATTATCACACATGTGTAATTGATTCAACCAAACATTAGTCTTCCTTTGGGCCGACTATTACTCGCATGAATAACTACACACAAATATCAAACATTTTCATGAACAACCAAAATAATAGAGGTCAGTGACATGTTATTCCAATCAGATCACTATGAACGTAGGATATTTACAATTATAAAGAGACACCAAAATTATATTTGAACTTATTTATTACTGTTTGTACAGTGTACCTCAAGTGCTATAAAACACTCAAAAATGATTTAGGTCCATGTAACAGTTTAAAAAAAAATCCAAAACAAAACTCTTTCCGTGGCATAAAATGTTTTAGTCATAACTGCTTAATCATTTTTCTTTAGGTATAAAGCTATATTTATGACATTCCCTTAATAAATATGATACAGTTCATCATAAATAGATTATGTAACAAATGTCATAAATTAATGGAAAAATTAATGTCACATAAAACTTACATTACACTGTAAATGTCGTGTTAAATATGAAAGTGCGTGTACATGCTAGTAGTGCACATGGATCGTGTAATATGGTGTATAACAGACGAGTATGAAATAATAACGAATCACAGATATAAAAGCGGAAAATGCAGTAAAAAGGAAAAATCACACCAAGGATTTTTATACTGGTTCGGAGCACCATCCTACGTCCAGTCCCAGACCTCTATCTGGATTTTCACTAACAACTACCTCGCTTCACCCGGAGGAACAGGTTCACAACACCCGAGCAGCCGAACGGGATTTCACGCATCTTACAACACGAGGACTTCACAACTTTGCCTCTCACAACACGGAGGACTTCAAATCAGATGAAACAACAGTTGTTGACAATGTGTGTTCTTTACAACATAGATTTTTCACTTATAGTACACCCATCCTATAATCTTATCCTCAAGTATATAATGTGTATGTGAAGATTGAAGGTAGTATATTACTTATTGAACTTATTGAATCAAGAGATATGAAATAATTTCAATGATTCATTAAGCAATTGAAATATTTGAGAGCTTTTATAATGCAAGAGTATTTAGAAAGTAAGATCAGAAATTAGAGCAAGAATCGATGATTTGATAGTATAATTTCAAGTCTATTTATAGTGTAGAATAGTTGCATTCCCTCATGAAGAGTTTCTACAAAAGATTGCATCAGTTTCCATTGAAAATTGAAGAGAAAACTCTTGATGAATGGAAGCAAACCTTCAGAAAAAAGCTTGCTGTTTTGGACCGGTCGACAGGTCAAAAATCACCCGTCGACTAGTTGAAAATAATTAAAATCGAAATTTCCAGAAAAATAGCTGTTGTGTACAAAAACACACAAATCGGTCGACTGGTCCTTTTTGGGCGGACCACCTTTTTAGTTTTTGTTTTAAAAACACAGCATAACCGGTCGACTGTTCCCTTTTTGGGCGGTCGACCGTTTTATGGCTGTGGACCAGAGGACCTCGGTCCACAGTCTATATCACTCTGCACTCTTCCGCGGTCGGAGCCGGGACCGTTTGGGCTTTTTCTATGACTTTTCAATTCATCAAATATACAGATTTCAGCAACGAAGATATGATACTGTTTTGTGCATTCGTGTTATACTTTGAGGATAGATTTTAACATATTTCTAACACGGTTCAAAGTAAAAAACCTTATCTCTATGAAATGATCTTCATTGCACCTTTATATGTTGGCATCGATCAAAATCTTGTCTCAACATTCTCCCCCTTTTTGATTGATGACAACACCTTGGATTTTCTCCCTCTAAATATAAAGCTCCTCCTGAATTTCTGCAACATTTCTTAGTTCATAATATAAATATTCTTACCTTTTGATTCCTGCATTAACAAATGTTAGCACACGTATACTATTACCATGTTAAGCACATAATTTTAAATGATAGTATATGTAACATGAGTGATATGAATAATCATAAGAGAAAATATTTCTCCCCCTTTTTCATCGATTAAAAAGAATAAATACCATAATAAGCACAGTAATCGGGAGTAGTAGAGAATACAAATAATTATAGCATCTTTAGGAGATACAGAATAACCTTCTCTTTGTTGTGGTGTACCTGCAAAAAAATATGACATATATAGTTTTGGTACCCACTTGCTTTGTTTGGGTCCACGGGTTAGATGGAAGGTAACCATACCCAAGAGGGTTTAATGGAACCTTTAAAGATAAAATTTTCATTATTAACCACTAAATCAAAATAATCATCGATATATTTTTCTCTGTTTTTCCAACTTACAGGAACCCAAATACTTAAGTAATCTCTAGTGATATTCCTATTCGTACTTCTATATTTATTATAAATACCGCTAGTCATAGAAGTATTCGAATTTCTATAATAATGGGGTTTTGGATATGCATTAGTACTAGCAGTGATATTCTTATTGTCATAAAAGCATATCTAGTACTATTTCTACGATTATTATATCCTATACAGCTTTTGTCATGTAAAGGTCGAGATCTAGATAAAATCATCTTTAAATCATTTTGACCTTTATTAAATTTCATGAACTTATTTGTACATTTGATTCCACAGTCGCGATTGATATTTTCAAAAGAAACTTTGTTATTAATACCCTTATTTAATTCAGAATTCTTCCTTTTTAAAGTTCTATTCTCATTTTTGAGACAACTAATTTGAGATTCTGAATTATATAAAGGTGATTGTAATTTTTCAACATTTTCTTTTGATTCAGAAATTGCTTTTTGCAAAATATTATTATTAACTTTTAAAGTCTCACATTCTTTAGATAATTCCGAATTCTTTTCAGTTAGAGCTCCATTCTCTTTTACAAGAGACGAAATTAAAGAACTAGAATTATTTAAAGAACCTTCTAATGATTTATTTCTATTTTGCAAAAGATCGATTTCCTTTAAAAGAATATTATTTTTATCTTCTAATCGCTCATTTTCTTTTTGAAGGGAATCTTTTTGAGAAACAAGCTCTTCTAAGGTATTTTCAAAACATTTGGCTTGTTTTACCAAACGATTGTTTTCTTCTTTTAATTTGGAATTTTCTTGCTCGCAATTTTTAGACTTGGCTATAATGATTGCATTAAGTTTACCCAAACTTTTACAATCTTTCAACACTTTTTCGTGGTCTAACAAAAGATCTTTATATAATGAATCTACACATACCGATTGTGATCTGACTTTAGCCATAAAACATTTGCTTCCTTGCTCTCTTGATTCTGCTTTGTTGCTCTTCCACTTTCTAATCCTTTGACTAGACTTCTTTATTGCCATTTGTTCTAGGATGTTGTTATGATCTCTAGAACACCAGGCTCTGATACCAAATGAAAGTGCGTGTACGTGCTAGTAGTACACACGGATCGTGTAATATGGTGTATAACAGACGAGTATGAAATAATAATGAATCACAGATATAAAAGTGGAAAATGCAGTAAAAAGGAAAAATCACACCAGGGATTTTTATACTGGTTCGGAGCACCGTCCTACGTCCAGTTCCAAACCTCTATCTGGATTTTCACTAACAACTACCTTGCTTCACTCGGAGGAACAGGTTCACAACACCCGAGCAGCCGAACGGGATTTCACGCCTCTTACAACACGAGGACTTCACAACTTTGCCTCTCACAACACGGAGGACTTCAAATCATACGAAACAACAGTTGTTGACAATGTGTGTTCTTTACAACACGGATTTGTCACTTATAGTACACCCTTCCTATAATCTTATCCTCAAGTATATAATGTGTATGTGAAGATTGAAGGAAGTATATTACTTATTGAATCAAGAGATATGAAATAATTTCAATGATTCAATAAACAATTGAAATATTTGAGAGCTTTTAGAATGCAAGAGTATTTAGAAAGTAAGATCAGAAATTAGAGCAAGAATCGGTGATTTGAAAGTATCATTTCAAGTCTATTTATAGTGTAGAATAGTTGCAATCCTTTATGAAGAGTTTCTACAAAAGATTGCATCAGTTTCCATTGAAAATTGAAGAGAAAACTCTTGATGAATGGAAGCAACCCTTCAAAAAAAAGCTTGCTGTTTCGGACCGGTCGACAGGTCAAAAATCACCGGTCGACTAGTTGAAAACAATTAAAATTGAAATTTCCAGAAAAATAGCCGTTGTGTGCAAAAACACACAAATCGATCGACTGGTCCTTTTTTGGCGGTCGACCTTTTTAGTTTCTATTTTAAAAGCACAGCATAACCGGTCAACTGGTCCTATTTTGGGCGGTCGACCGTTTTATGGCTGTGGACCAGAGGACGTCGGTCCATAGTCTATATCACTCTGCACTCTTTCGCGGTCGGAGCCGGGACCGTTTGGGATTTTTCTGTGACTTTTCAATTCCTCAAATATACATATTTCAGCAACGAAGATATGATATTGTTTTGTGCATTCGTGTTATACTTTGAGGATAGATTTTAACATATTTCTAACACGACTTAAAGTAAAAAACCTTATCTCTATGAAATGATCTTCATTGCACCTTTATATGTTGGCATCGATCAAAATCTTGTCTTAACAAAATAATATTAATGAACATAATAGTTATGATGTATATATGACCATAACATAGCTACATAAAATGCTACTATGTCATTTTTCCTTTGGTTTATTATTGGAATACTTAACTAAGCTATAAATGATGTAGTTTAGATAAACATGCAAACTATTGCTCCTTTTATTTTATGCTGACAGAAACATGCAAGTGCAACACATCTTCCACACGTGCCATACATATATAATAAATGTATCTATTAAACATAAATGCATAAAAATGTCTTTTCTTATTCATAAGAGAAAAAAGCTGAGTTATTTAATTTCCATGACCAAACCAGTTAATGCATTTATGATATTACCATAACAACCACAACTAATGTATTTATAAAAAAAATTGCAATGGACCGTTATGTAGCCAAAAATGTAAATCAATATTACAGCATATTGATTTAGTTACACATATCTAAATCAAATAAACAATGTCATTCCATCTCAGATCTAGGTGTGCATAAATATCTCACAACGAGCATACTAGATTCAAAATTTCCAAAATTTCCCAAATACCATATATATATATATATAACTATATTTCCAAATTACTTAAATCAAGGAGCCAAATTCATATTTCCTTACGTAATTGGTTCTAAATTATTCAAAACATCATTTACCATCAATAAACAGTAGAGGAAAACAACAGTACATAACATATTCAAAATGTTCTTTCATATTGAAATTCATAACTAATTCAGAATAATATGCAATAACTTGTGATGTTATAACTGACAAAAGTTGTTTTTCAAATTTAGACCAATCCAGGTTATTTTCTAAAAAAATAATGAATTTAAATTTTTAATCATTTAGATTTATCTTTCGAAAGCAAAAGAGTTTCATAAGTTATACTTTAATTTTCAATACCAAGAAAAATGAACATACTAAATCAAATCCAAATTTTCACCAAAAGAAAGTAATTTCCCAATGAAATCAATAATGGGTGGCTCTGATACCACTTGTTGGAATTTCTATATATTTTATGATTGACAAATCATGAAATTCCATATTTGAATAGATGACCCATATTTATTTAATTAATAAGAAATCAGAGAAAGTAAAATGAATTAGCAGAAGCCATACATAAATCCATAGATGTTTACAGAGAGAAGATTAACCTAATTAAGACATGGTTTTGATTACCAAACCTGACACAAGCTTTAGATCTAAATCGATAGTTGCTACTTCCATCAACCGAATCCATGAGAGTTTGTTAGAGGATCAACTCGGTTTTGGATCTTCCAAATTAACACAAGTTCAGATGTAAATGTATTTCTTCAAAGGGGATAAAGAGTATAAGCTAAAAAATTGTGTAATTTATTTGGGGACCATAACCCCTAATTTATAACAGTATAATATTTTCAGTTCGGCCCTTTAACAGTCTGAAAAATATTCCTGTCTCTATGCATTCCTTCCATAACAACTGAATATTTATGCCAATAAATATTATTACCCTATTTGACCACTTTAATTGGCATTCACACCTAAATAGTGTTACACATTATATTTAAATGTGTGGCCCAAATAATTGAAATATTCTAACAATAATAGTGTCAGATTTGTTGAATTCCTTGATGTTATTTAGTTGATTTAGATAGATACGACCGGATCTGGAGGGATTCTGTTAAGTGATTCCAAAAGTTGCTTTGATCCTCCAGATATGGAGGGTTTCTGATGCGATGCCATCGAGACTGAGTTGACTTCATCGATGCAGAACACCTTTTTGAGTCGAATCAAGTTTGATGCTGACAGGGCTTTAGCGAGGATGTCATCCTTTTGTTAAGTGCATGGTAAGTGGTTTGCATTGATTTTACCCTTCAGTGCTGGTTCTCTAATGAAGTATATATCCAATTCAATGTGGTTTGTCCTTGAATGTAGAGTAGGATTTCCTGTTAATGATGCTGTATTGATTTTGTCACACTAGATTGTGGCTTTATTGATGTTGATTTCGAGTCCACTTAAGAGTGCCTATGTCCACATTATTTTAGTCGTTGCGCTTGCCGCACTTCTAAATTCTGCTTTTGTACTTGACTTTGAGACTGCTGTCTACTTTTTTTTAGCACGACGATGTAGGATTCTAACACATAAAGATGCGATATCCACTAGTTGGACTTCTATCATCTAGATCACTACCTCAATCAGCATCCGCAAAACCAAATAAATTAACATTTGTGCTAAATTTTTATATTAAACCATGATTTATTATCCCTTTTAAATATCTTAAAATTCTTGTCATAACTTTCTAGTGCTAATCCAATGGATTTTGCATAAACATGATGAATTTATCCACGATATAAGTAATTTCTAATCCAGTAATTTTAGCATATTAAAGAGCTTCCATTGTACTCTTATATTCTGTAGCATTTTGAATTGGCTCTCCTTGTAAATTTGGTAGATGTAGATTTGTTGTGATAGGTATGGGCAGGCTGTTAGCTTATTCCATCTTTGTTTTCATTAGGATTTCATATATGTATACTTCTTTTGACTAAGAAGAATCATCGAGTCTGAAATCCTTTTGACTTCAATCCCCAAAAAGTAGCTTAACTGCCCCCCAAATCTTTGGTAGAAAATTCCTTATTTAATTGGTTAACTAGTGTGTTGATTTCATTATCATTGTTACTAGTGATAATGAAATCATCTACATATACCAGTACATAAATTACTACACCATTGTTGAATCTTGGAAATAAAGATTGTTCGGTTTTGAGGCAATAAACTTCGATCTAATCAAGGTTGATTTAAGCTTTTCAAACAACATCCTTGGTATCTAATTTAGACCATAGTTATCTTTGTTCAATTTGTACACATACTCTATGCCTTCTTTCTGATGATAACCTGGTGGTTGCTGCATAAACACTTATTCTTTTAGCACATCATTAAGAAATGCATTATTGATATCAAGTTATCTTATACTCCAAACTTTGTGTAAAGGAATAATTAGAGTGATCCTCAATGTTGTTGGATTTACCACTGGTTAGAAATTTTCATTGAAGTCAAAGCCTAGTTGTTGTGGAAAGACTTTTGCAACAAGTCTTTCTTTGCACTTATGGATTGTTTTATCAGCATTTCTTTTTAGCTTGTATATCCACTTACATCCAACCGCATTTTTATGCTTTAGAAGTTTGACAAGACACCAAGTGTTATTTTTTATTAGTGTTTTATATTCTTTATCCATAACAGCTTTCCATTTATTATTTTGTATGGCTTTCTCATATTCGCATGATTATTCACATTTAAATTTCACCATATATGCCTTTGGCTTAAATATTCCACATTCAGCTCTTATCATCATTCGGTGACCAATTTCTTGAGGGGCATATTGATTGTTGTTACTCTCATTCTCAGTTTCATACTGACTGCTTGAGGCTTCCCTGTTTTTAGAATGATGCGAGACAGAGTGATTACTATCACCTTTGTTTGATTTATTAAACCCATATTCTTGACCACTAGATTTGTTGCCTTGTATTAATCAAGCTACCTTGATTTTGCACATTAGACATGGTGTCACTTTATAAGGCTACATGTGGAATAGAAAAGTTTGCATTGAAGATCTAGTTGGTTGTTTTTATTTTATTTACCCTCAAAGGAAATATATGCTCATTAAAAATGACACGTCTTGAGATAAATACTCTATCATTGCGATCAAGACATTTATATCCCTTGATATTATTAACATATCCTGCGAATATACAAGGAGAGGATCTAAAATCTCGCATGTGTGTCTTGTACATTCTTAAGCGTGGAAAACATAAACAACCAATCACTTTTAAACTATATTAGATAGGTTTACGACTGAATAGTACCTTTGTTGGATACTTATTTTTCAGTACTTTAGTTAGAAGCTTATTAACAAGATATACTATTGCGGAAAAAGCATCAACCAGAATTTAAGTGGCATTGAAGCTTGTGCAAGCAAAGTGAGACCTGTCTAATAAGATATACGACTGTGGAAAAAGCATCAAACATCGCTATGTCATGTAACCGTACGGATTCTCGTATCCGAGCTCCTCGGTCGAACCACGTCTCAACACGGAGTTTCGTAATAGAGCTTCATCCAATGCATGTACATACCGCCTACTATAACCTGAGTTCTGTAATAGAGCTTCACCCAATGCAAGGAACTCAGTCAGGAGCTTTCGATATATGTAAGGACAACTTCGTTAAACTTACATCACAGATATCCACATATAGTCATCTCTTTTCACGGTGGCTATGGCCCAACCCTTGCCCCTACCTCAACTAATGAAAGATTGCATTAAGAGCCAATGACGTACCCCTATCAACCAATCAAACATCCAATTTGGTGTGTCTCTCAACCAACGTCCCGATAGTGAAATATCTTTGGTTTGTTGGTTTAGCTATAGTCTTTCTGCATCCCACTGACCGTCGATGACAGGTATCTGACGATTACTATCCTTAATTTGGTCCTGAACACCTCCTCCTAGAGCGAAGCAAACCGCCGAATCACCCAGCACCATCTGTCACAGCCTTCTAACTGCCCTACCATAGTTGCAATCAATGTATACTCTATATGGTGCAACAGACATGCCTCCGAGCACCAGCTTCATCCGGTTGTTCCTCGGAGGGCCATCTCAAAGTATCCTACCATGTCTTGTAGACGCCTTGTGCTTCCCTATAGTCCCGTAGAATAATTAGTTGGACATGCTCCTCTCGTATCTCCAGAAACCATGATTATCTACCCTGTTGGGTTTTTTTTATCTCCATACGTACGGACTGGTCCAAACGCATAACACCATCGTGTTATTAGATCCTATGTCTAATCTTTTAATTACATGCTTGATTTAACTTATCACAGTGCTAATTAACTTGATTATTTACACATTCATTTTCTATTCAAGTTACTTGTTCATTAGCTTATATTTGGCCACTTACTTTCCCTAATCAGCCCCACCCCCCTGTCGGAACAAACCATATTTATTAGCCACTTATTTTCCCTAATTAGCCTCACGCTTTCGAAACGGACTTCGACTTATTATTATTACATTCATTAACCTTAAACCTCCCAATTATAAGTTTACTAATAACAAGCCTACTTTATTCTTTCTCATTTAATTACAACCTCATGTTATATCGTTATCACAAGCATTGCTGTGAGTTTTCTTATTAACTTTGTTCCCTTAATTACGGTTAGTAGTAATTTCTCTTTTCATTATTAGTTATAACCTACGTTATAATTCTACTTGTCTCTAGGACAAGCCTACATATTATAGTTCATTCTCCTTCATATAATTAATTATAGTAGGTTATATTTTCCGTTCATCAGATTTTCCTTTCGTTCCTTATTATTTGAGCGAACATTTACTGTTGTAACCTTTCTTTATTTACTGTCTTGTAATTTTTATTATTACAGGAAATATTTCACACACTTCATTAAATTGGTTAGTGAAAATGTACAAAAATCTATTTCCATAATATACATCAATTAAGATCTGTAGTTGCAAGCTATTTCTCTTTACTACATCATGTATATGTATTTGACTAGTGTGAAATACGATAAAAACCCCTATTTCATACTATTCCCTATTTTCTTTCTTTTTCTTGCAAATGCGTTCTCTATAATTTTTTAGAATGGCAATTATATAAATGTATCCCTTTTCCACCTTCAACTAACTCAGTCCACTACTAATTCTTTTTTTCTGAGTTATATATTATTTCATGTTTTCTTACCCAATTCTCAATTCCAATTCAATTACGGTAAATTTTGCACATAATTAGGCTTATTATTTCCTATTCCATTTTCTCCACATTTTACTATAATTTTTCCAACTCAATCTTTTAATTACATTCTAAACAATATGCTTTAGAAACATGCACAAAATCATCGTCAAATTTACAATCTTATTATTACAGTAATTTCTTAAACCCAAACGGGAAGATATAGCAATGAATTCACACAACAATAATATTTCTATTGCTTTTAGGGAATGAATTATACAATAACCACAAAAATTCCATTTATTTATTTCGCTAAGAATAACGGGGAATTAAATGATAAATATATCATTACCAAAAGGCATAATTTAAATTCACTCACCTGTAAGTTTTCCAATTTTAGAATCTGATTTAGAATTACTAACTGTGGTTTCTCCCAAATTTGATTCAATATTGTAATAACCACAGATTTACAATTCAGAACCCAAAAGAAAGCCAAAGAATTAAATTGGAATCAGATTCATGAAACTTACCTCGTACGAAAAGAAATTTTGAGCACTTACAATCCTAAGCTATGAATTTCATTCTCCAATTCTTATTTCCAAAGGCCTAAACTAATTTAATTTGATTCAGAAAAAGTTTCGAGAAGAAATAAAATAGTAGGGCTTCCACATCTGCTAAGAAAATAATGAGTTTGATGGCTAGCCCTAGACGTTTATTTATAGTTTCTCAGAAAACCATGTTCATTAGATTCGTGGAAAGCAAATCAGAATCGTCGCTTAAAAGAAAACCACATATTCTCTTCCTTAAATAAATATACACAGTTGGACAAAACATGTATAGGCCCTTAAATGAAGTGATTAATTCTTGCTTATTGTCTTTCTTAATGTTACAATTCTTAATGTCCTGGTTCAATTTTTTCCCCATTCTTTTAGCCTTATCCATTTCAAATTTCAAACGCAAAATTAATATGTGCATATAAGTTCTTTCGTCTTTAACTTCTACATGTTTATCCCCTTTTAATTCAATGAACGTTATCTTTAACGTCTATTTCCATTATGTTACATGCCATTTTTAACGTGTATTAATTCCATTTCAAATACGCACCATTAATATACTGATATGCGCATATGTATTCTAAATTGAAACGCTACTTAACTAACGTTATTTCAAACTTCCATTTTATTGCATAATTTTATACCATTTATGAAATGCATTTATTTTGCATGTTTCTTCTGTAATTTATATCTAAATAGATTATTTCTTGTGGGAGTTTGTCCTGCATCCTTCTTTACAGGTTTCATTTGAACTGCATCCTCCCCTAAAGATTATTATAAAGAGAGTCCATGTTTTTTGCTACTTCATGTTTTTCAACATTTTTTTGGCGCTGATGTATAAAAAAAATTCAAAAAATTACAAATTTTCACGGGAGTAATCTGCAATTCAGCAATTATAGTGAATAATTGTCGATATATCAACAATTATTCACAGTTATATGAATAATTGTTGATATATCAGCAATTATACATATATATTGCTGATATATCAGCAACTATACTAAAAATTGATGCAATGTGAATTATTGCTGATATATCTGCAGTTATTGTATATAATTGTTGATATGTCAGCAACTAGATTAAAGGCACACGTTCCGAAGCCTATTTCCAACAATTCCAAAAATGTATGTTTTTCATTCATCGTTGTCTGTAATTATTTAATTGAATTAATATTATAAAACTGCGGCGTGTTATACAAGGAGAGGGTAAAGAATGATGCAAATGATTAGCTTTATTTTGGTAGTTATGGAATTATGTAGTTGATGAGATTATGCAGTTGATGTAATTATACAATTGATGTAGCTACGTTGAATTCTTGGAATACTATGAAATTTATGAAATTGATGAGATTTATTTTGCTAGTTATGCAATTTATGTGTGACGACCCGAACTTCCCCGTGAAGGAAAGCCCGGATTGCTTGGAGAACACGACAAATCAGAACACAAACAGAAGAACATTTCATTGCTTATTATAACAATTCCATCAGAATACAAGAATATACAGAGTATGAATAAATATTACACAGAAAATATCAGAGATTTAAATTACATTTAAATACATCGCAGCGGAAATAATACAAAACACAACTAGAAGAGATATACGGATACCGAGCTTTCCGGATATCGTTCCAGCTGTAAATCAGGATCCTGTGAATATAAATCTGCAAAACCAAAACTACAAGCTGCCCGTGTGGAAAATAGGGGCACTCAGAGTTTAGGTTAAAGCAATAAACTCCAGGTCAGTCATGTGGCTGGTGTGAGAACTAAAACAGTTATTAATCTTTGTTTTTAAAGTTAGGTAAATCAAGGGACCACGCCGTATAACACGGAACGGGTTTCCTCCCAAGAATACAAGTGCATAAAACAAACAGCGCAATGCTAAATAAAGAACAATGAAGCTATTATAAGACCCAGATCCCATCACACAATGCAACGCAAGCCGGAGGATAGGGTTTTCCCTTATAATAGCCAAATATGCTTGATACGTGAAATTTCATCTTATACTATTACTATAAGTGAAGAAAATAACTTCAAATATAAATGTATCAATCATAGATGGCATGGGTACCATATATCATGCCGCCAATACTAGGCTCTACAATCAAAACCGCAAAATGTCATATTTGGAAATTGGATTTCCATCATGGTGCCTCCTGATTCGAAAGATCGATCGCGTAGTGCCATCCACAACGGCTTACGTCTCAACGAGAGAAAACACCGTAATGCACATCCGAACTTTTGGGAAATCGAGTATCACTGCGGCTTACGTCTCGGCGAGAGAAAACACCGCTTACTCTATCCCTTTAAGCACTAAGCTCCATCTCAGTCGACCGAATCCACGACACCACTAAGGTGCCCATCCACTGAAAAGCATACTGATCAAACCATCAGTTTACCACCATACCGAGGTGTGAGGCTCACGAATCAACGCTATACACAAAGCGGCGCTATTTAAAGTTGTGCTTTGATCATCAACCACAAGACTTTGCTTTTCAACAGAAGCCTTTATCATTTGCCACTTAGGCATGCCACACAGGAAATTCATGCCATGCGATTGATATCCATCGATATATAACCTCTGAGCTCGTACGTCTCAGAGAAGGGCGTTAAGCAAAAGAATAAATTCTCCACTGCCAAACAGATATATATTTAATAGAAATAAATCACACAGAATAAAATCCAATGTCAGACACACAGTCCATTTACAAGTTCGTTCTGGGTCTGAACGAAACCGGAGGCACTTTCCTCGCATATCCGTCGATCTCCAAGCACGTCCGGACGGCTACCACTTTATCCCCCTTCAAGGTAGCTACTCCCATCGTGAGCATCAGTAGCACCCATCCATTCGATGTGAAGATCGTCGGTCTTTCACCGTCTTCAATCTCTTCGACTCATCGTCGAATCAGTTATTCAGAATGGGTTATACCCGGACTTTCTGAATAACTCGTGTATCTTAATCAACAAGTGCTATAAAACACAATATACGCCTCATTCCAATTCAGAATATTCTTTTATTCAGATATTCACACTCCTAGGGAAAGGTTCCCATTATTTTTATCAAAGATAAATTCTTTAAAATTTATTCTTTAATCTTCCTTTGGATGTCATTTCAAACCAGATTATGGTTTTCCAAACTAGTCGAGATTAGCGAACCACACCGAAGTAATTATTTATTTTATTTCTCAATCCCAACCTATTCATCCCATGGAGCAAAACTGTTATTACCCCATAACTAACACCACGGTGTTATCGGTAAATTTAATTACCATTTCATGTTCAAATCTAATTAAAGATTTAACTATCGCTAGGAGTAGAACTGGTGATACTCCCCTTTCGATCATTTCCAAATTTTGATAATTTAAATTATCAATTCATATTTCAATCTAATTAAAGATTCATTAAAACTCCTTTTACTTGGTTAAAGAACTAATGTCATTTAAAACACAGTCCACGATAAACCCAAAAATCAATTCTAATTCAATTCCAATTAAATATATTAGAAATTATGGTTATCTAAAACCCATTTCAAATTCAATTTATTTATTTCAAAAATAAATTGATTTTAATTCTAGCTCGAAACCAGTTCATTTCGATAAAAATCTATTTTTATCTTTTCAAATATGGAGTTTTTCATCCCAGTTTTTCCCAAATCATTTTTTATGATTTTACACAAATTGTAAATATTTTTAATAATTTTATCAAGGCCCGTACAGTCGATTTCCATCTACGGCCATCGAACTGCACTTACAGCGACCTTTTCTGAAATTGATTTGGACATATCTCCAAATCCAACCGTTAGATTTCAAATTTCTAATATTCATTGAAAGCCCTTTTCGATATGAACCCAACGGTTCCGATTTCAGGAGAATCCGACGGTCGGATCTCCCGCAACGTCAATTCGAAGTCAATGGTCGAAATTCGCGAACTGCCGCAACGCGGCGCGTTCTATGCAGGCCATTATATTATATATATATAATATATATAATATATACTTCATCGTTTTCCTTTTAAAACGAATTTTATAAATCGTTTTAAATTCGTTTCAAAAACAATTTCAACTTCCATTTCAATTTCAATTCGATTTCAAATCGATTTCAATTCAAATTCATTTTCTATTCAATTCGAATTCCAATTTCAATTTCTATTCAATTCGAATCAATTTCATTTTCTATTCAATTCGAATTCCAATTTGAATTAAGTTTTTGTTCTTTTTTTTTATCTCGTTTGACTTCGAAGAGAGAGTAAAGGGCCAAGGGCCTTTATATAAAAATATATTTATTTAATTAATTAATTCCATAAAGTAACTTTTAATTTCGACCTCGAAACGAGACCCACCGCCTGTCATCCCTAGCTAATTACCCCCATTCCGAACACAATGGGATATGTATCGTAAGCTGATTCGATCGTTTCGATCAGTTTTCGTCAAAATCAACATATAACTCTATATTATGTCATCTATGAAATCGAATATGTTTATCTTTATTTAGACTTTTTTATGAGCATTGTTATTCGCACTCCAAAATTGAATAATGGGTGGCTCATTTTTTTAATTTTTTTAAATTTACTAAGGGGAGGACGTTATAAAGCGACTCTTCCTTAAAATTAAATTATAATATAACCAAACTACCCTTACCTTGATAATTGAGGTATGTGCTTATCATTTGTTACTGACACTCCACTTTTGGTTAAGGGGGGACTCAGTTGGAATTCGGCAAGGTGCTGCTGAATTTATCAATGAATTTAGGAGGGATATATCGAGTTTAGATCTGAAAATTGAAGAAAAGCCGTCGAAAATGATTAAAATGGAAAACGGTAGGGGTATACTGAATTTTCGTTTTTGGACGTGATGCCCCTTAAGCAAAACTAGAGTGTCAATAACAACACCCAAGAGGTAAAGTTGAGGTATTTTCGTATACAAATTTTTGTGTTCAATACGTCCTATAACAGTTCTAAATATGACTAAAGTGCCCTTAAAATTGACCATCCCTTAACCAATTTTGGAGTGCGAATAACAATGCCCTTTTTTATGGCATTTCCATTTCCATCATTTATTTAGCAATTTATATTAGAAATGCAATGTACTATGTTTATCCTTGGAATATGAGACCTAATCTGAATCAGGTACATTTTGCACTTTATATCATTTATGCCATTTAACTATAAAATATATTTTATTATCATGTTATCATTCTCTTTTAAAATGACTGATGTATACCATGTCGGGCAGAAGGAGGAGTTTTTCCCACTCTTCAGGAGGCGATGACATCGGTCCATCGCAACCTCCACAATGACCTATCATGACTTTAGTACCTGGAGTAGAAGGGTAAGTACTAAACTTTTTTCATCATCTTATTTTTTTTTTGTACGATATACTAATATGTATCATATTTAATACAAAGGTTTGAGCGACAACCATCAGCTATAGTTCTATCGGTTTCGAGGGAGACATACAAGGGTAGAATGTCGACTTGATGGCCCTTGTTTATCGTGAAACACTGACTGCCATGGACATACAATCAGATGATATGCAACTAATACGACATTACTGGATGCAGAAGTTGAGGAAGAACTACAGGAATTCCATGTCAGCATTCAAGTATAAAGAGCACGGAGTCAAACTAGATGAGGACGAGTGTATAAGAGGGGTGGCTATTACACTGAGATAGTGACGAGGCGAAGGAGAGTGTACTAAACTTTTTTTATTAATTGATTGATGAGTAAATATCAAAAAATATTTGATCAGTAAATAATGCATTAAATTTAAATGTACAAGTAGAGTCGGAAAGAAACTACAAATGAAAAAAAAATCTCGTCACTCATAGAGGAGGGTCGAGGTTTTTTCATCACTATCGGAAGGAATTGGCAAATTTAGTAAATGCAAATTTTAAATAATTTGTGTTATATAATTTTGAATTTACAATAACAATACATAGTAATCAATTTCATGAAGCTGAGACGTAGAATCCTGTGTCGTATATGGATGTGTTAACCCATACGTATGTCTTCGAGCATGTAAACTTAGATGGGACATTTTCATATACATGATACAACGTAAAATCTAGCAAAAGTCATGTAAACATATTTTAATTTATGTACTACTAGTGATTGTTTTAGCTGTTGAATTATAATAAAATAAGATATCATGATATTAATTTAATTTTAACTTCATTTTATTTGTTCACACAAGCACGGTTTATGCAACAACGCCAAAAACTCCTGTATGATACCGGTTGAGAGAAGCTCACGACGGATGAAGAAGACATTATTTTTGACGTAGTCATGGATCCAGCGTCACGGAACAGGCGCTGCAACTTTGGCAATCAAGTGGTAATGAATAATATATTAAGATATAACAATTTAATAAATTTTTATTTTTTGGTGCATCGCGTTAGTTTCAGCCATATGTTTATAGATATAACAATTAACACATTACGTTGTAAATTTGATCGTAAGATTATAGACTAAATCAAATGAGTGTTGCAGGCTAGCAGACAGAGGCGAGCCAACCGACGGATCTGATATCGATCTAACAGGGATCGAAGAATTAAAGGCTAGAGTGGCGCAACAGAAAGATCAGAACCGTTGGTATACCATCGAGATGACACAACAGCTAAATCAACGTATTGCTGAGTACATGCAGTAATATGGTTGTCACTTTCTACCTTCTACTGGTTTGAGAGGTTCTAGTGTTGGTTGACAAGATTGATAGGTATGTCTTTTTTCTTTTCTTTTTTGAAAGTTTGGATGATATAATGAGTTGGTGAATTTGAATTTCAACTGTTTTATATATTGCTTTATGATACACTTGGTGGTACTGATTTTGACATTTGGCAGTTGATTGTGAGTGTTATGGTCTGATTTCTTTGCCATGGATCTTGTGTACATTCAGGAAGTAAAGGCAAATTCTATTCAGACCCAAAAAAATACTGAGTAGCCCCCCTTTTTTATTTTAAAATTTCGCTGGACAAAAATATCCTTCGTTGAATATATTGTTTTAACACATTTTCATCAACCACGCAGCGTGAGTGTGGGGATTGTGATTCATTCTAGTAGGGGCCCTACGAGGTTGACATCAATACCTCGTAGGGGTCCTACGAGGTTAGCACCATTACCTCGTAGAGTCCCTACGAGGTAAGCAACATAACCTAGTAGTGACTCTACGAGGTAAAGTGTATTTTGGTCATGCGAAAGTTTTTAAAAAATTGGAGGGGGGCTACTCAGCAAATAGATGGGTCTGAATATAATTTGCCGGAAGTAAATTCAGGTAATATAATAGGAAGTAGAAATCGTGTGAATAACAGGAGATAAGAGAGATATGTTGTTAATTAAGAGGATAAAGATCAGTAAAGATTTGAGGAGAATGGGGTTGAATTTAGAGAGAATCGGAGGGGAACAGTTTAGAAAAACGAAGAGATAGCCATGAAAGTTTTAAGAAAGGAAGCAGAATGCTTTTATACAAATTCAACATGGTTCAGAAGTCGTGATACAACCCTTATTTATATGATTTTGCCACTACTAATGGGTTTGGCCCATTTACATTACTTCACAACATAAATACCCAATTAGCCAATTAGACCAGATAAAACTCTCCCCATTTCAACTGTGCATGTGCACGATTGTGTCAGTACATATCTCTCATAACTGTTGCTGGGTGCTTCATGAATGGTCCAAAAGCATGGCTGCACCAAGTGCTTCTTCTCCCACATGCTCAATGGTCGTTGCAGAATTCTAATGATCAGCAATGGAAGTGTTTGTATTAATCACCAAGATGTTTGATGAATTGCCACTAGCACATTTCTTCTGCTGATTAATGGCAGATCGTGGTTTAGCTCTAACAGTCCCTTCCCCTTCAGAAATTGATCTTATCTCAAGGTCAAATGTTGGATAACGCTTGACTAACTCCCAGTAGTCCTCCCATGTTGCGTCCTCTTCAGGCCTTTGCTTCCATTTGACCAAGATTTGTGTTACTGCTCGATTATTCCTGGGTACCATCCTTCTATCTAATATCAGTTCTGGCTCATTAACAATTTCTTCAATAAAGGTAGGATCCTCTCCTTGTATCACCACATTTCTTCCTACCTTTCGTTTAAGTTGCGACACATGAAATACAGGGTGAATTTTGGCCGAAGGTGGTAGGTCCAGCTTATAAGCAACCTCCCCAATTTTCTTCAAAACTTGATATGATCCATAGAAATTAGGGGCAAGCTTAGTTGTCTTCAAGTTACTTGCTGTGATCTGACGATAAGGTTGCAACCTCAGGTAAACCCAGTCCCCTTCATTAAAGTTCCTTTCCTTCCTCTTAAGGTTAGCATATCTTTTCATGCGTGATTGACTAAGTAGAAGGCTGTCTTTTAAAAGTTGCATCACCACGTCTCTCGAATACAAATCTTGTTCAACTTGGGGAACCTTAGCAGTATTTGGTATGTAAGTTAATAATGTAGGAGGTGGCAGTCCATATACAACAGTAAATGGTGACATATTTATTGAACTTTGCCAGCTAGTATTATACCAAAACTCAGCTATGGTTAACCATTGTGACCGCTCATGCGGTTTATAGAAGACAAAGCAGCAAAGATAGCATTCCAGAATTTTATTAATTGCTTCAGTTTGACCATCGAACTGCGGATGGTAAGCCGAACTCATATTCGATGAGCAGCCTTGTAGTTTAAAAAACTCTTGCCAGAATATAGAAGTAAATATAGCATCTCTATCGCTTACAATACTTTTAGGCATTCCATAATATTTGAACACCTCGTCAAAGAAGATTTTAGCAATATCTTTAGCAGTATAGGGATGTCGAAGAGGGAAGAAATGAGAATACTTTGATAATCTGTCCGCCACTACATTAATGGCCATGTAACTATGAGTTTTAGGTACTCCGATAATGAAGTCCATGGATGTATCACTCCAGATTTTCTCAGGAACAGGTAATGGTTGTAGCAGTCCAGGTACAAGCAGATATTCATGTTTATTGCATTGGCATGTATCACACTCTCTTATATATGTTTCCACATCTTTTTTCATTTTTTTCCAGTAGAAAGCTTGTTTGATTTTATGTAAAGTCTTCTTAACACCAGCATGGCCACCTAGTGGTGTTGAATAGTATTCATTTAAAATGCTCTTGATCAATTCCTTGCAATGTTGGTCCAAATAAATTATGCTTTTGTAAAATATAATGCCATCCTTTACCTTATATTTTCCTGCTAGTTCCCTGCCTTCACTAATTTGTTGAATTAGTCCTGTATAATTCCTCGAATTCTGCACTTGTTGCTTAAGTTGTTGTAGGCAGCTACTCTCCACAGTGGACACTGCTTGACAATGCTTCATATCTTTTGGAAGCCTGGATAAAGCATTTGCTTCTCTGTTTTCTTTCCCCTTTTTATACTCCACCTTATAATCAAAATTATGCAATTTCGCCAACCACCTTCCTTGAATGCCTGTGGTAATTTTCTGATCTAGTAGGTACCTTAAACTTTGATGATCAGTTTTAATGATGAACCTTCTTCCAATCAAATATTGTGTCCACTTCTTTGTTGCTAAAATTAGTGCTAGTAATTCCTTTTCGTAAGTTGATAGCAAGAGATTTCTTCCATTTGAGGCTTGACTTAATTAAGCTATAGATCTGCCATTTTGTGTCAATACAGCACCAATACCAACCCCGCTAGCATCACATTCTATTACAAAGTCTTTGTCGAAATCAGGCATGGCAAGCACTGGAGGCTTCATCAATTGTTGTTTTAACTTGTTGAAGGCTTCAGTAGCTTTTTCATTCCATCGATAAGCATTCTTTTTTAATAAGTCAGTGAGGGATCGAGCTATCGTCCCATAGTTCTGTATAAACCGCCTGTAGTACCCTGTAAGACCCAAAAACCCTCGCAAACCCTTGATATTTTTTGGTAAAGGCTATTGTTTAATTGCTTCCACCTTGTCAGGTTCCACAGCTATTCCATTTCTTGAGATTACATGCTCCAAGTAATTGACCTGTGCTTCAGCAAATGTGCATTTGGACAGTTTAACGACCAACTGATTTCTTTCTAACACCTGCATTGTAATTTTAAAATGCTGCAAATGCTCAGACCAGGTCTGGCTATATATTAGTATGTCATCAAAGAAAACTAGCACAAATTTTCTTAAATATGGTTTAAAGATATCATTTATTAGAGCTTGAAAGGTGGAGGGTGCATTTGATAACCCAAAGGGCATTACAACAAATTCATAGTGTCCCTCATGAGTTTTAAATGTTGTTTTGTGTATGCCTGAAGAGTGCATTCGAATTTGATGGTACCCTGACCTTAAATCAAGTTTGGTATAATAATTTGAACCATACAGTTCATCTAATAAGTCTTCTACCAATGGAATTGGAAACTTATTCTTGATAGTTTGAATATTGAGGGCTCTATAATCGATGCACATTCTCCACGTGTCGTCGTCCTTCCTAATCATCACCACGGGTAATGCATACTCACTGGTACTAGGTTGGATAATACCAGTCTCAAGCATTTCTTTGATAAGTTTTTCCTATTCATTTTTAATATAATACGAATGTCTATAAGGTCTTAAACATATAGCCTTAGAATTGGGTACAAGGTTTATCTTGTGATCAATATTTCTTGGGGGTGGTAAGGGAGGATTGTTAGTATTAACAGTAGGAAACTGCTGTAAAAGGGTGTTAACTTCAGGGTGCATCATATTTTTGGTAGATTTTAAAACTGGCATCCTGATTTCTTTGGACATAATAATAGTGTAAGTTGTCCCTTTTCACATTCTCTTGTTATTTCCTTGTCGTTTACTAATTTATTCATATCTTTAATTCCCTGCCATATATAGAATGAATTTTGAAATTGAAATTTAATTTGTAATTTAGCAAAATTAAAGGATACCTCACCCAATTCTTTCATCCATTGTGCTCTGAACACAACTTGACATCCTTCCAAGGGTATGACTAGTAAATTTAGGGGCATAGTGCAGCCTTGACATTTGAAGATAATTTCTTTACAAATTCCCTGACCTTGAATCTTTTCCCCATTGGCAATCTGGACTGAGTAAGGCATTGTGTCTTGAATCGGCAATTTTAACTTTCTTGACTATTCTGTGTTGATGAAGCTGTGCGTCGATCCTGAATCAATAAGCACGGTGAGTGGTTTACCATTTATATAACCCTGCACTCTGATGGTATACAATGTGGGGATACTGCACACAGCATTTAGTGTAATAGCATAAGTCTCCTCATTGTTTTCTACTGCTGCATTTTGATCTTCCTTTGCTTTAATAATTTCAGAATTGTTTTCATCTTCTATATTATTTTGTTCATCGGCATCATCCAGAAGCATAATTCCTTCAATAACATAGATTTGTTTAGTTTTGCATACGTGGCCAGGGTGCCACTTGTCATTGCATCCAAAACAAAGATTCTTCCTCCTTCTATCAATGATTTCCTATGGCGTCAGTCCTTTCACCTTCACTGCAGTTTCTTTGCCTTCTTTAGCATTAAGCTTATCTTTATTAATTTTGAGATGCGCCTGTGTCTTTGAGGTATGGAGTAATTTCCCCTTCTTTTTTCTTGCTTTCTTGCATTCAAACACTTTTGCTAAACTGACCGCTTCTCTAAAGTCTACTGGGTGCAGTGCTATTACATCAAAACGGATTTCTTCTTTGAGACCATCTATGAATTTCTCCAGCAAGATCTGATCAGGTAAGGCCTCGCATAAGCCTTGCAACTCTTCAAACTGTTAGAAACTCTATTGTTGGATTTTGATGACAACAACTATACAATTATACCAAAAATAAAACCTCTAAGCTAACCTGCAGGTACATGGATATCAAAAAGAGAAATATATGATAATATATGCATATTGACATATTGACATATTGACAGGGGGAGTTACATATACAGTTGTCATTATCAAAAAGGGGGAGAATGTTGGATCTCGCTATATGGCGTTTTGATTATGACAACTATACATGTACATATATATTATTTTCGACTAACTTTGTCTTGCAGGAAGATACTCAACAACAGATTCAAGAGCTATAATTGAAGATTAAATATGTTGTAAGAGTCTGTTAGTCCTAGATTTATAATGTTAAAGTCTTCCTTGATGATCACACACACACATTTTATATGTATATAGCTTCTCTTATATAAATTAAGCAAGGAATAGTCTGATAACAGAAAACAGAGGTCTGGTCTGAAATTTTCAGACGTCTGTTTGCTGAAACATAATGTTTTTAATACAATATTCAGACGTCTGGTTGATATATTTCAGACGTCTGAAATGCCCCCGAAATACACTATTTCCTTTCTGATTTGATTTTTAAAATAAACAGACATCTGATTTCAATTGTTAGAGGCTATGCAGCGGTAGGATCGTATAGAATGGAGTATAAGTAGAATACTAAAGTAGCAGTAGTAAGCAGTAAATCACACAGCCGATTTATACTGGTTCGGACCACTGTCCTACGTCCAGTCCCAGACTCACTTCTGGAATTTCACTAACGCAACAACCCTCACTTCACCCGGAGGAATAGGTTCACAATTACCCGAACAGCCGAACGGGATTTCTTGCCTCAACCACTGAAGAGGTCTTCACTAATACAGAATAATTGTTGACTCTTTTGTGTTCTTGATAACACGGATTGTCGAATATTAAGTACACCCTTCCTATGGCCTTTCCTTGATGATAGTCGTGAAGTGCGTGAAGGAATATGGAAGTTTAAAAGTCTCAAGTATAAAAGTAGATAGCTTTTTAGAACTTAGAGAGCTTTGAATAAGATAGAGAGAATTAGAATAAAATTCAGTTGTTGGAATAGTTAATCTTCCCTCTATTTATAGTATGTAGAAAGATGCATCTAATCATGAAAAGTTTTGCTCAAGAGTTATAAAGTAAATGGATGTATCTTTTTGTAGAAGTCGCATCCTTTCAGAATCAGACGTCTGAAAATAAAATTCAGATGTCTGTTTATTTTAAAAATCAAATCAGAAAGGAAATAGTGTATTTCGGGGGCATTTCAGACGTCTGAAATATATCAACCAGACGTCTGAATATTGTATTAAAAACATTCTGTTTCAGCAAACAGACGTCTGAAAATTTCAGACCAGACCTCTGTTTTCTGTTATCAGACTATTCCTTGCTTAATTTATATAAGAGAAGCTATATACATATAAAATGTGTGTGTGTGATCATCAAGGAAGACTTTAACATTATAAATCTAGGACTAACAGACTCTTACAACATATTTAATCTTCAATTATAGCTCTTGAATCTGTTGTTGAGTATCTTCCTGCAAGACAAAGTTAGTCGAAAATAATATATATGTACATGTATAGTTGTCATAATCAAAACGCCATATAGCGAGATCCAACACAAACTTGGTGAGGTAAGCACGAACTTTAGTGGTTTGTTTAATATTGGAAATTGCTCCATAAGGTCGTTGGAGATCTTCAGTTGCAAATCTAACGATCATCTCCACCTTAAATATGATCCATTGATCATAATTTCTTACCTTCTTTGTAAGCCAACCATACCATAAATGTGCTTCACCCTTGAGATGGAAAGAACATGTGGGAACACATTCATGTTCAGGTGTGTTATGATATTAAAAGAGTTGTTCTACACTGTTGATCCTGTCAATTACATTGCCCTCACCATCATACTTAGGGAAATCCAGTTTGATCACAGTGTTTTGCAGGAGTTTTGGGGTTGTAGAACTGCTGGTTGTTAATTGATTTGGCGACCTTGCAAGAATGCCTGCATAATTTCTAGAATTTCTTTGAGCAGGTGGTATATAGGGGCTTCGATTTTGATTCTTGAGTTCCTTCATATCACGTACAAGGCTTTGAATTGCTTCATTGATGTTATCCATCTTGTTATTGAGTTCTTTAGTGCTTTCTTATTGATTTTGGCAGGTTTCTTGGAGTTCTCTAATATGAACAGCAGTATTGGCATTAATCTGCTTTTGCCTGGATCCTTATTCCTTCAGAGGCATTAACTGTGGATTCATCGAGATTCTCTTCATCAGGTTGTTCGCCAGAACTGGACGGCTCTGATATCAGTTTGTTATGGTCTGATTTCTTTGCCATGGATCACAATTGTGTACATTCAGGAAGTAAATTCAGGTTATATAGCAGGAAGTAGAAATCGTGTGAATAACAGGAGATAAGAGAGATATGTTGTTAATTAACAGGATAAAGATCAGCAAAGATTTGAGGAGAATGAGGTTGAATTTAGAGAGAATCGGAGGAGAACAGTTTAGAGATAAGAAGAGATAGCCATGAAATTAAGTTTTAAGAAAGGAAGCAATACTTTTTTTCAAATTCAACATGGTTCAGAAGTCGTGATACAACCCTTATTTATATGATTCTGCCACTACTAATGGGTTTGGCCCATTTACATTACTTCACAACATAAGTACCCAACTAGCCAATTAGACCAGATAAAACTCTCCCCATTTCAACTGTGCATGTGCACGATTGTGTCAGTACATATCTCTCATAACTGTTGCTGGGTGCTTCGTGAATGGTCCAAAAGCATGCCTGCACCAAGTGCTTCTTCTCCCACATGCTCAGTGGTCGTTGCAGAATTCTGATGATCAGCAATAGAAGTGTTTGTATTAATCACCAAGATGTTCGATGAATTGCCACTGTAACATTTCTTCTGCTGATTAATGGCAGATCGTGGTTTAGCTCTAACAGTGAGGGGATGGTAAAATATTGATGTATGTATTGTATAATTAGATGTATGGAAATTATAGAAGTGAAGTTTGGTTTGAATTTTATATGAATTGGTTTTGATTTATGTTTTTTTGATATTTGGTTATCTTTTTATGGTTTGAATTCATGTTGGATGCTTAAGCTGGATGTACTGAGTTGGTAGAAAGATAATGGATTTGTGAAATGTGGATGGAAGACAACCAGAAGCTAAAATTCAGTTAAAAAAAAATTGTAGATTTCCGACAGCCACAACGATTTTTGATGACCTATAAGTCATTTTTTACCGACTAGTTCCAACGGCTGTCGGCGGCCAAATTCCGTCAGCTACAGACGGTTTTCAGTAACGAACGTGACTTGCCATGCGTCATCCGATGACCGTCAGGTATAGTTGATGTCGGCAGCTGTCGGAAAATCTGTTCACTGACGTCTAAAATTGTGGCAGCTTTTTCTGATGGCTTTCGACAGTCCAAAGCTGTTGGAAAAACCAATTTTTGTTGTTGTGATGGACCTTTGCAAATACAGAGATGCCTGAAATCGAGAAACGGGTATGCAACAAGAAAACTGTCACTGAATTGAGAGAGCAGCCAAGATCAGTTGAAGTTTTGCTAATGATCATTGGCCTGGCTTGATAATCAATTCAGAGGAAAACTGAGCACTGGAGACAAGAACAGATGTTGTACTTCGGCAGAACAAACGATGAGATGACTCTAACGAACTGCCACCAATTGAAATTCCCTGTAGATGATGTAGCTTCTCTGATGCGGGAATCATACGACAATTGTGTGTCGTTAGATGAACAACTTTGATGTCATATTAGATAAATAGTATTGATTGTATTTCATGATTCTTGAGTCACCTTTGTATTTGAGGAAGTAGAATTGATGTTATGTGAGTATGATGTAAAACTGAAATTCACTGAATTAGATTTATTGCAAAAAACGATAATGTTACAAAGATAACTTATTGACTATATATAGCCGCTTATTTACTACTGCAGGGAAAGGAGTAGCAGTTGGCGTTGAAAATGAACGGCATTTATGCTTGCTGAATGCATCCTTTGGCAGTTGGCACATGTCCCGCTAAAGGGAAGGATGGAGGGGGAAAAAAAGGAAGGCAGGTAAAAAAGAAGTCGCACACCCGGTGGGACTCGAACCCACAATCGCCTGATTAGAAGTCAGACGCCTTATCCATTAGGCCACGGGTGCTGCTGTGCAAAAGATAAAAACAAATGTTTTTCAAATATAGAAAACAAAAATCGCCGTTAACAAAATCTGGGGTTTCCTAGGCTATTTTTGATCACTTACGTGCTGTGATTATTATGCAAATTGTAGAGTAAAGTTATATGCCCTGCTTATGAGTTACAAAGCCAAACTTTCATTATGAAGATAGATTGATGGAAACACTGCTAGAAATTCTTGTTATTGGGAAGTTGTTTAGGTGTCTCCATCCTCATGTTACAGATAAGCCAAATATCCTATGATTTGGTAATTTTGATTATTTATTTAGATAGATGATTCTCATTCGTTTCAGTCCATTAGCTTTGTTTGATATTTACCCAGAACCAACTAGATGAGCTCTAGCATACATGTTTGACTTGTTTTTTGCTCGTAAATGTTAGAAAGTCATGTGGGTTTAAACTTTAAACTTGTAATGCATAGCTTTAAACTGTGTGGAGGATCAAACATTTTAGTGGTTACACCAGTCAAACAATCACAAGCACGTTTGGTTTTATCTTTGGTTTTTCCAATTGTAGGATGAAAAGATTTCACTTAATTAATACATACTGGAATAAGATAAAGAAGCCACTAGAAAAGGATAAGGGGGACACACACACACACACACACACACACACACACACACACACACACACACACACACACACGAAAAGCGATAGTGGACACCCCTGTTTGTGAACGCCTCTTATCCGTTCGTGAAGTACGGCAATCCAAATCCAACGAGAATTAATAGATGTTAAATCTATCCAAAATTTGTGTTCGTTCCGACATTCGTAACATTTTCAAAATTATAGCTCGATTATTCACCGTTCAGACTTTTATTCAAACCGTTAAATTTAAACATAAAATGTATTATTATACGAATGTCGAAACAAGAGCGCTGCAAACAGGGGTGCCCCCGATCACTCATATATATATATATATATATATATATATATATATATATATATATATATTGAAAATTGGTATTCTTTATTTCTATACCAATCATATGCTTTATCTATATGCCTCATTAAAACTTTATGCCCTCCAACCTAGATGGGTACCACATAAGGAAAAAGAGCACATATAGACGCAACATATTGACAATACAAGACCACATATAACAATCTCAATCCACATCCATAAAACAATAAAACCAAAAAACAAGAAAACTATATTATCCAGAATCATGTAATTCGATACCCCATTTCTTCATTAAGTCCACTTTTGATTGAGAATTACTGAAGGTGTTACCATTATGATTGACCAACCAGTAAATGTCTCTTTCAACCATCTTCAAACGAAATTCCTTTGGTACTTTTTGATCACCAAAAATCCTACTATTTCTTTCTTGCCACAAATGATAAACAGCCGAAGTAAACACAGCACAAGCCAAATCCACGATCCTTGAACACATGCATAATTTTTTCAGCTTCAACTTCCAAATTTCCAATGACACTTGAAGGTAATCCTAACTTTGAACTTAACCTCAACCAAATATACTTTGAATACTCACACTCAAAGAATAGATGATTCACAGATTCATCAAAATTATTGCATAAAGCGCATACCTTATCATTCATTAAGCCAAACCTTTCCAATCTATCTTTGGTTGAAAGCTTATTTAATACTGCCAAAAAAGAAATGATAGACATCCTCTTTGCATTTCTGGAATGCCATATGACCTTAAAACAAGATCTTCCCTGCTGTTTCTTTCTTACATGATCCCATGCTTTGTGAAAAGTAAAAGAGCCACCATCCTTCCAAACATAAAAATCATGACCAGCGACAACATTTATACAAATAGAATCAACTTCACTTTGAATTTCTCTTGTAGCTGTATGTAGTCTGCCATGAACTCTTCCATCAATTATTAAAGAAGACACTCTTTCACTATTGCTTCCAATATTATAGAATTTAGAGAAACCCAATATGTCCACCAAACATTTTGAATTTACCCACGGTTCAAACCATAAATTCGTATCATAACCATCAGAAATCACTTTGCTGAATAATTGTTCACCACGAGTTCTTAACCTTAAAATAGATTTCCAAGTGCAAGATGAGTTATTATCAAGAGACATGCTCCAGAAAAATTTGCCATTACAGTATTTATGCTTCATCTATCGATTCCATAATAATACACCCTCAAAAAACATCCACATTAGCTTAATGCAAGAGGCTTTTTTAAGATCATGGAGAGATTTCATACCAATACCACCTTCAGACTTTGGCAAACACAACTTCTCCCAACTGACTTTGTGTGATGAACCTCCCCAGAAAAAATCAGAGCACATAGCATGAAGTTTTAAAATAGTTTGCTCTGGAATTTGATATACGGAAAGCCAATATAATATGGTTGGGATTATAACAGATAAAATTAGTTCTGCTCGACCTGCATAGCTAAGAAAATTAGCATCCCACGACTGAATTTTCCCTTGAATTTTCTGAAGTAGTCCTTGACATTCACTATAATGTAAGTAATTAGAAGATAATGGTATGCCTAAATACTTAACCGGTAAATATTCCACTTGAAAACCCAGTATAGAAGAAATTTCTCTAGTAAATCTGCCAGACCAACTGAAATAGATCTTAGATTTAAGTGTACTTACAGATAATCCACCAAATTTTTTAAGCCTGTCAAAGCAATCATTTAGAGAACTAGCACATAGTGATGAACATTTGCCAAATATCATGATATCGTCAGCATACATCAGATGAGAGACCATTGGTTCAAAGTTGTGAATAGGATAGAATTTCTTCAAAGCAACCATTTCATTCATACAAAAACTGAAATATTCCATGCCAACGGAAAAAAGAGGGGAGAGTGGATCACCTTGTCTCAACCCATGATTAGAAGACATAAATCCTTGAGGAACTCCTTGAATGATGATAGAGAATGTAGGTGATGAAATGCATTCGTAAATGACATTAATAAGATGCACAGGGAAACCCATTTTGGGCATGATGAAACAAATTAGTCTCCTGTTAATCCTATCATAGGCTTTATGTAAATTGACTTTTACACAAAATTTGCTAACTCCTGTCTTTTTAAAATCTCGCAAAAGCTCATGAGCTAGCATTATATTATCACCTATATATCTATTAGGAATATATGCACATTGATTTTCTGAAATGATATGAGATAAATACCATTTAATCCTATTGCAAAGTATTTTACTAAATATTTTGTAAAACATATTGCAACAAGATATAGGTCGATATTGTGAAATCTCAACTGGTCTTTCTACTTTAGGAATCAATGTAATGAATGTATGATTAATACCTTTTGGAAGTCTACCCAATTCAAAAATATCCTGCATAGCAGCTAACAGCTCAAACTTGATTAAATCCCAATGCAACATGAAAAATTTAGAACTTAGTCCATCTGGTCCAGGACTCGAGTCTATGTGAACAAAATCAACAGCACTCTTTACTTCATCCAGACTAATATTTTGAAGTAAACTCTGTTGCCCATGATCATTAATAGTGGCTATTGGTTGAAAGTTAGGAAATTCTTTAATGTCTTCACCATTGAACAAATTTCCAAAGTAATTAATAGCTTCAGTAGCCAACTCCTCCTGTTTGTACACCAAAGAACCATCAGCTTTGAGTAGAGCCTTTAGATTATTTACATGCTTACGAGTTGACATCTTTGAGTGAAAAAACTTTGAATTGGTATCCCCATCCTGTAACCATGAGACCTTGGCTTTTTATTTATAGCTCCATGATTTAATCCTTTTTTGAACATTTAGTGCTTGCCTAGCTTCCAACATGCTTTCATAAAGATTAATGTTCTCTGGCTCCAAATCACATGCTTGCTCCCTCTCTATGAATACTGCTTCAGCATTAGCTAATAAATCATTATCTTTAATTCTTGTTTTATTCCATTTCTTCAATTCTGCCTTGCAAGAATAAAGTTTTTGTAAAAAGCTGAAACTAGAAAAACCAATAATATTTAACTGCAGACCTCTTTGAATACAATCATCATACCCATCTTTTAGATGCCATTCATTTGAATATCTAAAAGGAGATCCTTTAGTATGCTTATTGACAGTAAGATCCAATAACAGTGGATTGTGATCACTTGATTGTTGAGACAAAATAAGAGCATTCATTTGAGTAAACTTTTGGAGACTTTGATGATTGATAAAAATTTATCAATATTATTCGCTAATCCTCTTCTTCTCAATGTGAAATTAAACCCATTTGCTTTGATTTCTATTAGACCAGCTTGAGTAAGGCAATTATTTAAGGCTCTGATATGTTGGAATGGAATAGGCAAACCACCTTGTTTATCTAGATAAGATGTAGCATTATTAAAATCACCTATCAAAATCCATTCCTCATTGATCAAACCTGATTCCTGAATGATTTGTTGCCACAAAATTTGTCTTTCATTAAAACTATAACTAACATAAATGATAGAAAGAACAAAAGACAATCCCCCAGCATTAATTACTTGAACAGTTAGATGCTGATTAGATCCAGAGATTACATTCACAGACCAAACATTTGAATCCCAAATCAGTAAAATTCTACCATAATATGAAGTAACCTGACGAGGCAAAAGATCCCAACCTCTAGGCAATCTATTACTAAAAACTTGCAGTCTGTTTGAGTTAATCTTGTTTTCAACCAAACCAACAATTGTTGGTTTGTATTTAGTCAGTAAGGTTAATACATGAGACATCCTATCTGATGTATTTAACCCCTTGACATTCCACATTAAGATCGTCATTTAACTGGAGCATTGCTCCTCAGTGGCCTTTTAGGAGGAGTAATGAAAGAGACCTTCTTCTTACTTTTGAGATTGGATAGGTATTCTGTATTTTTTGAAATACCTTCTGACACATCATGTTGTTCATTTGAAGTTGAATTATAATTAATACTATCTACAACTTGATTCAACAAATCTGGCATAACATCATTAGGCAGCTCTTTATCAATAAAATTCAAATCATCTACAGTATTATTCAACTCATCTTCTCTATCTTCCTATTGCACTTGATCATCGGAATTCTCAGAATTAGAATAGGAACTAGCAGCATTTGAAGTTGAACTGGCGTGAGCGTCAGATTCATTTTGATTTGAAGACCATGAAGATTTTCTAGGCATCTCATGAACCAATGTTCTATGACCAAATTTCCTGCACTTAAGACACTTTTAAGGTATGTATTCATATTCAACTGCAATTGTCTTTTCAACTCCATTAAACATCTTAAGTGGTATGTTCTCCTCATGTTTGGAATCTAAATCAATTTCAACAAGCACTCTAGCATATTTTGTAATTCTTTTTGAAGCTGTATTTGAATCAGATCCAATAAGAATTCCAATAAAACTAGCAATTCTAGATAAGCTTGACTTTGTCCACATTTCCATATCCAAATTCCAAAGTTTTATCCAGATCTGAACCTTACTGATATTGAAATTTCCAAAATTATATCCAGGAAACCATTTGTAAACAATTAGAAGCCTTCCAAAGAAAGAATATGTTGAAGTTTTCAAAACCGACAAAACATCAAACACTTCACCGAATTGAACAGTATAACAAAACCCATGAGCAATATGGATTCTAAAAATACCTTTAGGCTTCCATACTTTCACAATATATTCCTTGAGCTTAACTACAGTGAGCTTAAAATCAACAGGATGAAGGACAATCGTGATTCACCATGAATCTGAGGAAGCCTTAAATGAATCTTCGGGAATAAGCACACCTTCCTCTGATGGTTGAACAAAATGAAGGGATTCCAAATCGTCTTCTGATGATTGATTAACAGAATCTATCTCAGATCCATTATCTACAGATTGATTTGAATGTAATTTTGAATTTGAAGAAATTTTTGAAGTTTCATTCGGCGGATTAGGTTCCGCCACTTTTAAAGAGCAAACAAAGTCTATATATATATATATTAATATATATATATATACATTGTTATGGGCAAAATTGTCGCACGCCAACACCCAATGTGCGAGTGTGAACAATTATCAGAATAAGCAGTAAATAATGTAAATGCAAGGAGACATAACTTTTATAGTGGTTCGGCACTAACGCCTACGCCCACTTTATAATTCTCATTTATCATATCTTTGATCGATTACAAAAGATGTTACAATATTTGTGTACAAAGTTTTATGTATGGTGAACTTTGACTAAGTTGTCCTTCTTCTTCATTAGAGTGAGTTGACTTGGTCAACTATAGACAAGGTAGGCTTTAGTGCCCAAGAGGTCTAGAGGCGGTGTAGCAAGGCTTGCTAGTGCTCAAGTGTTGAAGGAAAACATGCATGTCATGTTTTAATTACTTATCTCATCTCCCATGGCCATGTTGGAGGTATTGGAAACCATTAATGAGTTTTTGGAGCTCTTAAGGTCCAACAATTCCAAGGGAGAAGCCCCCCATTTGAAGGCCAAGACTTGGGGTATTTATAGGAAGGAGGTTGGGTGGGAGTAGGTGAGCAGCGGGGCACACAACAGTAATTTTCGCACCCAGAACGAGCCATGTGCAGGAAATTCGCACCTCCTGGTGCGGGTTCGAAGTTTCGCACCCCTGCCTGGGGGTCGAAATTTCGAACCCACTAGGGGGTTCGAAGTTTCGAACCCACTGGTTGGGTTCGAAATTTCGAGCCCACTGGTGGGGTCCGAAATTTCGACCCCACGAGTAGATTCGAAATTTTGACCCCACTGGTAGGGTGCGAAATCTCGACCCCACTGGTGAGGTGATAAATTGATAGTGGATGAGGCGAAAATCCCGCTGTCGAGGGAGTCGAAGTCTCTGAATGTGAAGTGAAGGAATCCACGGTTCTGTTGGTCCGATGTGAAGGAATCTGAGCTTCCGGCATGGAGAAAATCGGATGAATCGGGCGGTGCCCATAGTTTCGACCTAATGGGCTAGGTCGATCGCCGCTGGGACTGTAGGGCCCCAGACCCCCACCGGCGCTGCGCCCGAACCCGCTGGACGGCTCGGATGATGACTTGACTAAGAATCCATTGGGCCCGACAGGCGCCATCTGTAACACCCCACCTCCGTTAGGGTCACTCACAAAGGGAATGCACTAGTTTTGGTGGAGTATTATCTACGTAAACATGCACAGAGATATCACAAGGCAGAACATAAATAAAGCAGCGGTAGAAATTAAAAACCAACTTTTTTATTATTTTCCAGAAAAGAGTCATAAGCTCATATTTCCAAAATACAAATTATTCCATTACATCCAGTTCATAATAAATAAGCATAAACTTAAAACAAAAGTAAATTATTCCCCATAAATAGCAGAAGCAGCCAAAGCATAGCCCAAGACCAAACCGTACGTGAGCTGTCAGAAAGAAAGCTAAATCCAAGCTAAGAGCTAGTGTTTCCTCCCTGAGAACCTGGGGGGGGGGGGGGGGGAACGAAAGAAAAAGGGACGAAAGAAAAAGGGTCAGTCATAAAGACTGGTAAGCCCTAGTGACTTTCAGTATGAAAACTAGTAAAGGTAACATGATACGTGAAAACTGGAATTAAACATAAGGATGATAACAGAACTAGTAGGATAATTAAGATAACAAGATAAGTCAAGTCTGGCATCGCATATTCAAGGTTCGCTGCACCAACTGTACTAGTATTCTAACCCATGTCAAGTATTAACCATGAAATGATCCCTTAGCTCAGTGTCATGAAGTGACCCATTACGGGGTCCTACGGTACGATCTATTAATCGATCGGCTCCCTACAAGTCCTAGCTCATCATGTGTCTGTGTCATACGGCCCTATCCAGAAATGTAGTTACCTATGCTAGGTCCACCATAGGGTGTATCAAGTCTTATGGTGCCAACCACCGACACGAATCAAGCATGCACAGTGTAAATCTACAGGTGCCCAATGCCTGCTTTTTCAACTTCGGGCTACGTGCACGACGATAGCCCGCCTGAACCTACAATTGCGCACCTACTCAGCCGTCGTTCTGGTCGCTTACAATCAGCCCAGTAATCATGCCCCACCCTGCCTAGCCCTAGGTTATCGTGATACATCTAAGTGGGTTACTGCTGAAATGGACCGCGTAACTGGGGTTTCTAATGGGTTAAGTGTTGTCATTTAAATTCGTGACTTAACCCTACCCAAATCATGTATTAAGTTGGTTAAGTGTGTTCAAGCAGTTCATGACTTAACCCTATCAAATCATCGTGTCAAGTTGGTTAAGTATATTCAGGTGGTTCATGACTTAACCCTATCATGTGGCATTAATTCATTAGTGCACGCCAACCTCTCACATTAGACTAACTGTCGTGGTTACTGGATTTGCCGGGCAGTTCCGGGCAGATTTACACCACAACATAGTCCAACCTCGGGTTTTTACGTGCAATATGACCAACTACCCACATTGGATCCTATTGTTTGCAGCCACTGGATTTACCGGGCGGTTCCGGGCAGATTTACACTGCAAACTCAACCCAACCTCGAGTTGGCCATTTTCAAGTTTATCTAATTGTCATGCCCACGTTCAAGTTTTCATGTCTAGATTCATGTCAAGTTTTCAGGTCATGTTTCATGTCAAATCGTGTCAAGTTCATATCCATATTTAGGTTCAAGTCATAGTAACATTCATGTTCAAGTTTAAAACTAATTTATGTTTTACCAAGTCTACCCAAATCGTATTCCCATCGCACGTAAGTTCAAATCGATACAAATAAATTTAATAGGAAATAACATAAAAAGGAACGGGTATAATGTGGCAAAAGTGATTACTAGCATAGCATGATATGACTTGAAATAAAAGATTAAAACATTACTGGCATATGAAATATTGGCCTTAAACATAAAGGTTCCAAATCTAGCAAGATAAGGTACTAGTCAAAATAACAATTGTCACAAGGTGATAGTATAGTCATGGTAACGACTGTCATAAGGTGATAGTATAGTCATGATACGAATGTCATAAGGTGATAGTATAGTCATGATACGACTATCATAAGGTGATAGTATAAACTTGTGACTAATAACAGGTTCAACATGATAATATGAGGTGGTTTTCTTTTGATTCACAACATGAATAGTCCCCAAATCAATGTCATAGTAATATTCAAGAGTCAAGATCCAAGATGAACGAGAATGAATGTAAACAGTCATCATACATAGGTCCAATTTCAATTTACATCATATTCATAATACATTTACAGTTTAAATCTAAAAATAATTGGGGCTTACAGATCGTGGTTCAAGAATTAGAAAAAGAGAGTCGATGTTGAATATGCTTAGTCAAGTCCTAATAGAAATCCCCAAATCAGCAATTCCCTTAACGCAGTCTCAACGTGGAAGAAGCAATCCTTCTCTCGAACTTTTCAATCAGAATCAGAGCAGCATAAGTTCAGAAAGAATTTTGTCTAGAGAAACTGGTGTTAGGGGCTGTATTTATAGGGTCAGGTCAACGAATGTGGATAGAAACGAGGCCAAATACATCAGAGTGAATCCAGCTTCAGAAATGGGCTCGGGCACCAGGTCGACCCCCAGGTCGACACTATGGTCGACCTGGCCCTGGGTAGGTCGACTACATAGTCGACCCCCAGGTCGACCTGGTCCCCGGCGGGAATTTTCCCTCCCAGTCCATTTGGAGGTTTGAAATTCGAATTTTTGAATTCGAATTGAGTCTGTTTTGAACTTGAAAATTTCTGAAAACTTCGAAAGGTCATAACTTGGTCATACGGACTCCGATTTTCGAAAACTCAGACTCATTTCCAAGAAGAATTTCGAGACGAACGCAATGGCGCAACCCGTTTCCCTTGATTCTTATTTTAAAAATTAATTCTGCCTTGATCTATGGTTATTACACGTAATAAAAACACGGGGTTTTTACATTCTCCCCTCCTTAAAGGATTTCGTCCCCGAAATCTCTAAGTTAGGGAGGATGTGTCCTACCATCCATCATCCATCTACTCAAAGCATCATCCACAGGCAACCATTGTCCTTAAAAGATTTCTAGTGCTGTATGAACATATGCAGAATGTGTGTGTATATGTACTTATCTAATGCAAAAGATCAGGCGGTTACTGATTCAGTAAACCTCCTTAATGCAAAATATGTTAGTGTCATGAATCCAACATGTATGAAAATTCCTAATATAGTTTATAATCTCTACATGAGTGCACAAACATTCATCCATATGCAACATCCAAGTGATAGCATAACAAGTTCCATCCATGTACAAGTATTAGCCCTCATGCATATGCAACATGAAAATGTGATTGAGCCGATCTAGTGCCTAATGTGTGTCATGCATCCACTAGCAACCACTTGCAACCATTTGCAAACATCAACCATAACATGTTTCAATCACATGTTTACATCCATATGGTTCTACCTAAGGTTCTCAAGATAAGATCGATAAGATAACAAGACAAACATAGATAGTAGAAGCATGATACGAAAAGGTTTTCAAGGAAAAAGAGATCGAGAATGTACCCCCAAAAAGAAATGTGTAAAGCACGCGTATCTTCTCTTCGGTTTCCCAAGTTGTGTCTTCTTGGGTTTCACTCCACTGCACTTTCACTAGCTTGACTTCTCGATTCCTTAGCTTCTTAATCTCCGTTCCTAAGATACGAATCAGAACTCGCCTTAATGTCGCTTCTTTTTCCACTTCTACGTCTTCAAGGATGCTTGGCTCAACCACTTCGGCTGACTCATGCAAACACTTCCGGAGATTTGAGACGTGAAAGACGTTGTGCACCCCAGCCAGCTTCTCGGGTAAGTCTACCTTATAGGCCATCCGTCCAATCCTCTCAGTGATGGGGAACGGTCCTACAGATCTTGGTGCTAGCTTTCCAACTGCTCCAAAACGAACTACATTGCGTAACGGAGAAACTTTTATAAAGACCATATCTCCAACTACGAATTCTAGGTCTGTCCTTCTCTGGTCTGCATAAGATTTCTGTCTATCTTGGGCCGTTTTCATTCGTCTTCGTATCAACTTAATCTTTTCAGAAGTGTCCCTTAACATGCCGGGGCCATGTATAAGCCTGTCTGTCGTCTCCTACCAACAAGTTGGTGACTTGCACGGTCTTCCATACAGGGCTTCGAACGGTGCCATTCCGATGCTAGCTTGGTAACTATTGTTATATGCAAACTCCATGAGAGGAAGATGGTCTTCCCAAGTACCACCGAAGTCAAGAATACATAGCCTCAGGAGATCTTATAGTACCCTATTTACCCTTTCGGTTTGTCCATCCGTCTGTGGGTGATAGGCCGTGCTCAAGTTCGGTCGTGTTCCCATTGCTTCTTGCAGACTATTCCAGAACTGGCTAGTGAAAATCGGGTCACGATCACTAACTATACTAGAAGGAACTCCATGCAATTGTACTGTCTTTTGAAGGTAAATAGACGCTAGCCCTGATGCGGTCCTCTTGCTCTTCACCGGAATGAAGTGAGCACTTTTCGTGAGTCTATCAACTATGACCCATATGCTAGTATTTCCCTTCCTTGACCTAGACAATCCATCCACGAAATCCATCGAGAAACTCTCCCATTTCCATTGCGGAACCTCCAAAGGATGTAATAGTCCACCGGGCTTCTTCGACTCGGCCTTTACTTGTTGGCACACCATGCAGTTCGAGACGAACTCCGCCACGTCCTTTTTCATTCCAGCCCAAAAGAAAATGCGTTTCATATCCCTATACATCTTATCCCCTCTGGGATGTATAGTCATCTTCGAGTGATGCGCCTCTTCGAGAACTCTCCTTACTAAGTCTCCCACTTGTGGGACACATAGTCTTCCATCACGCCTTAGCCATCCCTTGTCATCTATGGCATACCTACTGAGGTGACTTGACGTCTCACCCCTAATCAGCTTGTCCATGATTTCAACTATCTGCGGGTCTTCCTTCTGTGAAGTCCCTACTTGATATAGAAGTGTAGGTCTTAGCTCAAGAGATGCAAACGTAGCAGTCAATGACTCAACAGCAGGTGTAAAATCAAAGGTTGCTAAAACTCAAGGCTTTTCATTTCAACAAACAAGGGGCTCAAAGTCAACCTTTTTCTACTTAGCGCATCCGTCACCACGTTACCCTTGCCAGGGGTATAAGCTATATCGAAGTCATATGATGCCAAGAACTCCATCCACCGCTGTTGCCTCAGATTCAAGTCTTTATGTGAGAAGAGGTACTTAAGCGAATTGTGGTCGGTATACAGCTCGAACCTCTCCCCTAGAAGATAATGGCGCCAAGCTTTAAGTGCAAAAACAATCGCGGCCAATTCCAAGTCATGCGTGGGATAGTTTTTCTCATGAACTTTAAGTTGTCTTCCCCCATAGAATATTGCTCTTTCTTCCTGCATTAGGACAGCGCCTAATCCTGTGTCGCACGCATCTGTGTACATGGTAAACATCTTACCTCCATCGGGTAATGCTAAAACTGGAGTTGTGGTGAGGGCTCTCTTAAGTCTCTGAAAAGTAGCATCACATTCTATGTCCCATGCAAAAGGTAGGTTCTTCTTTGTTAACTTGGTAAGAGGGGCTGAAATCTTAGCGAAGTCCTTAATGAACTTCCTGTAGTAGCCCGCCAAACCGAGAAAGCTCCTCACCTCCGTTGCATTCTTAGGAATTTTCCAGTCCTGTACCGCAACTACCTTTGCGGGGTCCACGGCTATGCCTTGCTTAGAAACTACATGTCCAAGGAACCGAACTTCCTTCCTCCAAAAATGGCATTTGGAGAACTTAGCCTTTAACTGGTGTGCTCTAAGCGTTTCCATGACTTCCTTGAGATGCCTAGCATGCTCTTCTTCATCTTTTGAGAAGATCAAAATATCATCCACGAAAACTACCACAAACTTGTTAAGGAACTCCCGAAACACCCTACTCATCAAATCTACAAAGTACGCGGGTGCATTCGTTAACCCAAACGAAATGACGAGCCATTCAAAGAACCCGTCTGGAGTCCTAAACGCATATTTGTCAATGTTATCCTCAGCCACTCTGAGCTGATGGAATCCTGTGGCTAGATCGAGTTGAGAGAAAACAAATGCTCCTACAAGCTGGTCAAACAAATCGTCGATTCTTGGTAGCGGGTGCCTATTTTTCTTTGTCAGCTTGTTTAACTCACGATAATCTACGTATAGACTAAGCGATCCATCCACCTTAGTAGCGAATACCACCGGAGCACCCCATTCAGAAATGCTTCGTCTTATGAAATTTTTCTCAAGCAACTCGTTGATTTGTTTACTGAGCTCTCTTCTTTCTCGCGGGGCCATGTGCCTAACGGGCAATGAAACTGGCTTGGCATTATCAACAAGATAAATTCGGAACTCTATCTCGCGTTTAGGAGGTAATCCCCCCACTTCATCAAAGACATCTGGATATTTTCGGACCACTCTTACAGATTGCTAATTATCGTCGGACGAGTCAAGGGATTCAAGATAACATAACATGACCGGACCCTTAGGGTTACAAGAAATTTCAAGGGTATTACCAAGGCGAGTCATGAGCCTCACTACCCTTCGTTCACAAACAAGAATGGCTCCATAATCGGACAGCCAATCCATACCTAGGATCAAACCGTATCCCATGAATCCGAGAACATAAGCATTACACGTGAATTCTACGCTTAAGATAGAGATCCTTAAATCCACACACATCATAGATAAATGGGCGGAGCCCCCAATTGGATTTGAAATTATAACGGGATCCTCAACCAGAATAGTACTTAGGTGCAGATTTTCAACATAATCAGAAGAAATAAAAGTATGCGATGCGCCAGAGTCAAATAAGGTTCGAACATGAAAGTCAGAAATGTAAACAAGGCTTTCTACGGAAATATTACTACCTTGGTCAAGAGCTGGAGTGGTGTTGAGAGCATGCAACTACCCCCAGAAGGTCCTTCTCGCTGGGTCTGCCCTTGCCCCTGCCCTTGCTTCTTAGGGCAATCCTTGCTGATGTGTCCAGTATCTCCACAATGAAAGCATTCACCCAACTTTCTCTTCTTCTTTCTATAGTCTTTAGCTAGATGTCCAGTAATACCACAGAAGTTGCACTTCCTCATCTCACGTGTTTTGTTGTTGCTCTTGTTATTTTTATTATTCTTGTTGTTCCCCTTCTTGAAATCAGCTTTCTTATTCTGAGTCTCGTTAGGCTTAACCTCCTTCTTGCTATTCTTGTCTTCCTCATGAAGTAGAGCCATATCCACCAAGCTTTCAAAGGTCGCCTCCATGGGTATATGAGTTAGGGCCAAGTTGTGTAGTAGCTCGCACAATCCTTGGGCAAAGCGTGCAGCCTTTTTCTGGGCTGTGTTGACCAAATCCAAACCGAACCGAGCAAGCTGATTAAACTTATTCACATACTCCCTCACAGACATATCCCCTTGCTTGAGTGCTAGGAACCTCTCCATCTGAAGGTTCTCCTCTGCTGACGATAATAATTTAAGCCCAAACCTCTCTCTAAAGTCTGCCCAAGTCTCAACTGGCCTGGTAGCGTTGGTGACTTCCCACCAAAATGCAGCTTCCTCTTTCAACAACCATGCTGCCAGCTGAACTTTCCTATGGTCCTCCATATCAAATATAATGAACAAGTCTTCTGTTTCCTTTAGCTAGTTTCGTGCCTCAACAAAGGTTTCAGTTCCAACGAAGTTCTTGCCGCCCATCGCTTTAAAGTCTTTGCATATTTTGGCAAAGGCGGTACTAGGAGGAGGAGGAACCGCAGCCACTGGGGGAGGAGGAGGAAGGATGTCTGCCGTGCCCGCGTCGTTGGCCCTGGCTTCTAAGTACCTTCGGAACCATCCAGTCACGGGTATTCCCTCAGGAAGGTTAAGATCGGCCATGCTGAAAAACGAAAAGAAAAGATTCAAACGAGGAAACAAAGGGAAGTGCTAATGGCTTCTTGGGGAATAACCTTTTTAAACACAAAACTTTTCTTGAAAAATGCTTCTTTATAAATAGTTTTGAAAACAATTTCGGAAGGTTTTTAAAACTTTAGCCCAGCCTGGTAACCTTCTGCTTTGATACCAAATTGTAACACCCCACCTCCGCTAGGGTCACTTACAAAGGGAATGCACTAGTTTTGGTGGAGTATTATATAGGTAAACATGCACAGAGATATCACAAGGCAGAACATAAATAAAGCAGCGGTAGAAATCAAAAACCAACTTTTTTATTATTTTCCAGAAAAGAGTCATAAGCTCATATTTCCAAAATACAAATTACTCCATTACATCCAGTTCATAATAAAGAAGCATAAACTTAAAACAAAAGTAAATTATTCCCCATAAATAGCAGAAGCATCCATAGCATAGCCCAAGACCAAACCGTACATGAGCTGTCAGAAAGAAAGCTAAATCCAAGCTAAGAGCTAGTGTTTCCTCCCTGAGAATCTGGGGGGGGGGGGACGAAAGAAAAAGGGTCGGTCATAAAGACTGGTAAGCCCAAGTGACTTTCAGTATGAAAACTAGTAAAGGTAACATGATACGTGAAAACTGGAATTAAACATAAGGATGATAACAGAACTAGTAGGATAATTAAGATAACAAGATAAGTCAAGTCTGGCATCGCATATTCAAGGTTCGCTGCACCAACTGTACTAGTATTCTAACCCATGTCAAGTATTAACCATGGAATGATCCTTTAGCCCAGTGTCATGAAGTGACCCATTATGGGGTCCTACGGTACGATCTATTAATCGATCGACTCCCTACAAGTCCTAGCTCGTCATGTGTCTGTGTCATACGGCCCTATCCAGAAATGTAGTTACCTGTGCTAGGTCCACCATAGGGTGTATCAAGTCCTATGGTGTAACCCACTGACACAAATCAAGCACGCACTGTGTAAATCTACGGGCGCCCAATGCCTGCTTTTTCAACTCCGGGCTACGTGCACGACCATAGCCCGCCTGAACCTACAATGGCGCACCTACTCAGCCATCGTTCTGGTCGCTTACAATCAACCCAGTAATCGTGCCCCATCCTGCCTAGCCCCAGGGTATCGTGATATATCTAATTGGGTTACTGCTGAAAAGGACCGCGTAACTAGGGTTTCTAATGGGTTAAGTGTTGTCATTCAAATTCGTGACTTAACCCTACCCAAATCATGTATCAAGTTGGTTAAGTGTGTTCAAGCAGTTCACGACTTAACCCTATCAAATCATCGTGTCAAGTTGGTTAAGTATATTCAGGTGGTTCATGACTTAACCCTATCATGTGGCATTAATTCATTAGTGCACACCAACCTCTCACATTAGACTAACTGTCGTGGTTACTGGACTTGCCGGGCGGTTCCGGGTAGATTTACACCACAACATAGTCTAACCTCGGGTTTTTACGTGCAATATGACCAACTACCCACATTGGATCCTATTGTTTGCAGCCACTGGATTTGCCGGGCGGTTCCGGGCAGATTTACACTGCAAACTCAACCCAACCTCGAGTTGGCCATTTTCAAGTTTATCTAATTGTCATGCCCACGTTCAATTTTTCATGTCTAGATTCATGTCAAGTTTTCAGCTTATGTTTCATGTCAAATCATGTCAAGTTCATATCCATATTCAGGTTCAAGTCATAGTAACGTTCATGTTCAAGTTTAAAACTAATTTATGTTTTACCAAGTCTACCCAAATTGTATTCCCATCGCACGTAAGTTCGAATCGATACAAATAAATCTGATAGGAAATAACATAAAAAGGAACGGGTATAATGTGGCAAAAGTGATTACTAGCATAGCATGATATGACTTGAAATAAAAGATTAAAACATTACTGGCATACGAAATATTGGCCTTAAATATAAAGGTTCCAAATCTAGTAAGATAAGGTACTAGTCAAAATAATAGTTGTCACAAGGTGATAGTATAGTCATGGTAATGACTGTCATAAGGTGATAGTATAGTCATGATACGACTGTCATAAGGTGATAGTATAGTCATGATACGACTATCATAAGGTGATAGTATAAACTTGTGACTAATAGAAGGTTCAACATGATAATATAAGGGTCACAACATGAATAGGCCCCAAATCAATGTCATAGTAATATTCAAGAGTCAAGATCCAAGATGAACGAGAATGAATGTAAACAGTCATCATACATAGGTCCAATTTCAATTTACTTCATATTCATAATACATTTACAGTTTAAATCTAAAAATAACCGGAGCTTACAGATCGTGGTTCGAGAATTAGAAAAAGAGAGTCGATGTTGAATATGCTTAGTCAAGTCCTAATAGAATTCCCCAAATCAACAATTCCCTTAACGCAGTCTCAACGTAGAACAAGCAGTCCTTCTCTCGAACTTTTCAATCAGAATCAGAGCAGCATAAGGTCAGAAAGAATTTTTTTTAGAGTGACTGGTGTTAGGGGCTGTATTTATAGGGTCAGGTCAACGAATGTGGACAGAAACGAGGCCAAATACATCAGAGTGAATCCAGCTTCAGAAATGGGCTCGGGCACCAGGTCGACCCCCAGGTCGACACTATGGTCGACCTGGCCCTGGGTAGGTCAACTACATAGTCGAACCCCAGGTCGACCTGGTCCTGGGCGGGAATTTTCCCGCCCAGTCCATTTGGAGGTTTGAAATTCTAATTTTTGAATTCGAATTGAGTCAGTTTTGAACTTGAAAATTTCTGAAAACTTCGAAAGGTCATAACTTGGTCATACGGACTCCGATTTTCGAAAACTCGGACTCGTTTCCAAGCAAAATTTCGAGACGAACGTAATGGCGCAACCCGTTTCCCCTGATTCTTATTTTAAAAATTAATTCTGCCTTGATTTATGGTTATTACACGTTATAAAAACACTGGTTGTTACACCATCTGGTAGAGGCTTCGGGTTTCCATATGTTTGCGAAACGACTTCGACCCAACTGCTTTGTGCTTTTTGATGCTTGAGCGCGTCGTTCGCCAAATACTTGGCATGTGACAGCGTTGATAAAAAACCATGTCAACACTTGCCCCCAAAACATATCTTGCTTGGTTTTTAAGGAGGATGTGTTTTGCGAGGAGAAGAGGTATCCAGAAACCAAAGCTAGGAGAAGTCCGGAGCGAGCTTGTACGTTCATAATATGGGATAGCCACAACCACGCCGGATCGTATTAGGGAGAGAAATCCGATGGTCGCTTAGGATCGTATTAAGGAGAGAAATCCGACAATCGCTTGGGATCATGTTCGGGAGACAACTAAGATAACCACATAGCTAGATAACCATATAATCCATATGGTGAAGGCGATCCAATAATCAAACGAGCTGAATCTGTCGACCTAAATTCTAGGACTTAGCACTCGCCACGAGTTGCAGCAACCTTATCGAAGTAGAGCAATAGGCCGAGGTGGTCACGAGTGGATATTCTTTTTGTGTCACCGACGTGTCCAGCCGATGTAATCCAAGGTCGCTGACAAGGTGACCCACTAATCCAAACAAGAAGGATCGTATGAGATCAGAAACTTGCCACATATCCCGCGAGTGGATATTCTTGTCGTGTCACGGACAAGTCCACCCGTACTAAGCCAAGTTCATTGACAAAGCGACCCACTAATCCAAACGAGAAGGATCGTATGAGATCAAAAACTCGCCGCAAATCCACGTGTGGATAACCTTGTCATACCACTTGACAAGTCCTCCCGATGTAATCCAAGGTCGTGGACAAGGCGACCCACTAATCTAAACGAGTAGGATCGTGCAAAATCCGACACTCGCCACCAATCCATGAGTGGATATTCTTGTTGTGTCACAGACAAATCCACCCGACATAATTCAAGGTCATTGACAAGGCGACCCACTAATCCAAACAAGCAGGATTGTGCACGATCCGATGCTTGCCATGAGTCAAGGCGATCTCGTCGACGTAGGATGAGAAGTTAAGATAGACAGGTGCTTATTAGGGTTTGCAATCCTGTTATTGATTTCATACTTCACAAGTAAGCGTCCTCACTTTGCGAAGTAATTTTATTAAAGTTATAAACGTTAAGGATTTTTAGTAAAGCCAGAGGAAAACCCAATGGTTAGTCATCCACAAAGAGCATGCCTAGGGAGTTGGCCTGCCCCCGTGCATGGGTAAGCGGGCTTGGCCATTTTTTAATTCCACATTCATTAGTTAAGGAGAGTGAATAGTTTATTGTTCGTGAAGAGCATGCCTAGGACCTCGCCGGTTCCTGTTACATGGGTAAACAAACATAACCATTCACCATTAAAGCCGGAAAAGTAAATTTTCCATTAATAACCAAAGGGGGTGATGGTGTATCATCGGCAAAAAGCATGCCTAGGGATTATAACAGCTCCCGTACATGGGTATACCGATTCAACCATCTTAAAACCATAATAACCCAAATAACCAAAAGGGAGGATACATTTTAAGAGCTAGAGCTCTTAAAGCCAAAACCATGGGCTAAAGCCTAGATAAGTGAGCCTAGAGAGCCAGTTTGAGAAAGTCGTAAGTGAGGAGCGCCTTATTTGAAGATCATAACATCCTAAAGTCATGAAGACCGAAGAAAAACATAATTATAGCCTAAGTACTGAAGGCCGGAGAACCAAGACTTGAGTCCTGAGGTCGAGAGAACCAAATCCACATTACTAGGAGATCCAAAGCCGCAAGTCACAAGATACTGATGTCAAGGAGACTTGCATCCAAGACCTTAGAGCTAGCCAGTTGTTAGTTGATAATCATGCACGTAGGAAGATCGTAGGTCCCGCGCACAACTTGTCTCAAACCTTGAGAGGGTGGTGTTTGTCCTGGCTCAGCAGCCCTCTTTCGAACAAACCGGCCCAGAAATCCATGCCTGATACGCTCTTCTATCATGTCCCTGAGGTGCCGACAATCATTCATGTGACGCCCGCGGAAACCGTGAAACTCGCAAACTTCATCAAAATCCCTTTCACTTAGCGCTGGTTCCTGGGGGGAGGCCGTCTAAATGGATGAAGGGGTTGAACCTCTCAAAAGATCTCCTCGAGGGTATGATTAAGCTCTGAGTAAGATGGGAACTTAGGTTTTCCCCAAGCTCTAATGGGCTTACATCCCGAGGCAAGTCCCTTAACAATAGCGGGAGCTTTTCCCTTCTTGGGGTCGATGGTTTTTCATTCATATCAAGGTTTACCTCGATGGCCGTATTAGCGTCGAGGGCTTTTTGTTGCCAGCCTTCGCATCCTCTTCCCGTAGAAATCTTTCGGCCTCGAAATAGAACTCGCCAAGGTCCCTCGGCGGGTCCCGATGTAGTGAAGTCCCGAATTCAGACTTGTCTAGAACACCGAATACTGCATCCATTAGAATCATGGAGGGGTCAGGTCTCTCGACCGAAGCGACCACAACATTCAATCGTTTCAGAATCTTCCGCAGGGCCTCGCCGGGCTTCTGCTTAATGCTTTTGAGAGTCATGACACTTTTTGGTCGAGTTATGTTGACTCTAAATTGTTCCACAAATCGGGTAACCAAAGCGTTCCAAGAAGTGATGGAGTCCGGTTCCAGCTGCCTATACCACATCGCTGCAATGTCAGTTAAGAAGAGTGTAAAACACTTAGCCATGACATTTTCTGAAGCTAAGAGAACTTCCATGTGCCGAATGTATCTCATGAGGTGAGCGGTGGGGTCCTTGCGACCGTCATAAGCATCCAAGCCTGGTAGCTTAAAGTCAAGTGGGTTCCGAGAGTTCCTGATATCCAAAGAGAGCGGGCTGCGAGTCACACAGTCCATGTCCATAGAAGAAGCACCGCCTCGAGTGAACCGACGGAGGACATCCGCAATCTCGGACTCGTTTCCAAGAGCGAGCAACTGATTTAAATTATCCAACCTGGTACTGGTGTCTCCCGTGTCCAAGTTCAAATTGGGAATTGATTGGTTGAAAAGGAAGTTTGGTTGGACTCCAACTTGGGGGCCCACATTAGGTGCAATCCTGGCTCCTGGAACTGTGGGAGCGCTACCGTCCAAAGTTGCGCGCGTTAGCGCTTGAGCAACATTTCCTTCCGCGGAACCCGCAACTTGTCCAAGTAAAGTAGCATCCATGGCTGGAGCGACGTCGAGATTAGGGATGCCCCCGCGTGTGGCGGGACCGGCACCATTGGAAGGAGCGATGTCGAGGTTTAGGGTGACCCGCGTGTGGCGGGACCGACACCATTGGAAGGAGCGACGTCGAGGTTTGGGGTGCCCCCGCTTGTGGCGGGACTGGCGCCGTTCTGAGGGGCGGCGTCGGCCTATTGGTTAGTAGGCAGGGTTGCCCCTGCGTCTCGAGTCGCGGGTGGAGGAACATTGGTGCTAGTTCCAATAACGTTAACCTGGGAAGTCGGCCTTGAAGCGCTCCTTATTCTATCTTCAATGCGAGGGAGGAAGGTATTGAAGGCGTTTTTCTATCGCTCGAGTCGAGCGTCCAAATCAGTAGCGAGGTTCTTAATCATTCCATCGATGTCTTCTCGAATGACATAGTTTGATGGAACTTCATTCGAAGAAATTTCAAGACTTACTTCATCGTCAGCATGAGCTTCAGTGATAGATGGGAGCTTCTTGCACTTAACCATGATGTAAAGCGAGTAAGGTTGAAGTTGAAGACGAGGTTTGAAGACAAACTCGAGTACTTAATGCATGCAGAGGTTGAAGCTGTGCGTCCCCTACCTGGCACGCCAAAATGTTGACGGGCAAAATTGTCGCATGCCAACACCCAATGTGCGAGTGTAAACAATTATCTGAATAAGCAGTAAATAATGTAAATGCAAGGAGACACTTTTATAGTGGTTTGGCACTAACGCCTACGTCCATTTTATAATTCTCATTCATCATATCTTTGATTAATTACAAAAGATGTTACAATATTTGTGTACAAAGTTGTACATATGGTGAACTTCGACTAAGTTGTCCTTCTTCTTCCTTGGAGTGAGTTGACTTGGTCAACTATAGGCAAGGTAGGCTTTAGTGTCCAAGAGGTCTAGAGGCGGTGTAGAAAGGCTTGCTAGTGCTCAAGTGTTGAAGGAAAACATGCATGTCATGTTTTAATTACTTATCTCATCTTCTATGGCCATGTTGGTGGTAATGGTAGCCATTAATGAGTTTTTGGAGCTCTTAAGGTCCAAAATTTCCAAGGGAGAAGCCCCCATCTGAAGGCCAAGGCTCGGTGTATTTATAGAAAAGAGGTTAGGTAGGAGTAGGTGAGCAGCAGGGCCCACAACAGTAATTTTCGCACTCAGAATGAGCCTTGTGCAGGAAATTCGCACCTCTTGGTGCGAGTTCGAAGTTTCACACCGCTGCCCGGGGGTCGAAATTTCGAACCCACCGGGGGTAGGTTCGAAATTTCGACCCCACTGGTGCGGTGCGAAATCTCGACCCCACTGGTGAGGTGCGAAATTGATAGTGGATGAGGCGAAAATCCTGCTGTCGAGGGAGTCGAAGTCTCTAAATGTGAAGTAAAAGAATCCGCGGTTCTGTTGGTCCGAAGTGAAGGAATCTGAGCTTCCGGCATGGAGAAAATCGGATGAATCGGACGGTGCCCATAGTTTCGACTTAACGGGCTAGGACGATCACCGTCGGGACTGTAGGGCCCCGGACCCCCACCGGCGCTGTGCCCGGACCCGCTGGACGGCTCGGATGATGACTTGACTAAGAATCCATTGGGCCGGACACGGGCCATCTGATAGAGGCTTCAGGTTTCCATGTGTTTGCGACACGACTTCAACCCAACTGCTTTGTGCTTTTTGATGCTTGAGCGCGTCGTTCGCCAAATACTTGGCGTGTGACAGCTTTGACAAAAAAGCATGTCAATATATATATATATATATATATATATATATATATATATAAAAGTGGATATATATTTATTAGCGAAATTTCAGCTCAAAAGAGAAGCTGTACGAAAGTCTATTCGACATCACGTAACTAAGTGGATATATCATTAGAGCCTCCAATAGTTTAGAGTGTGGATTTTTGTTTTTTCACACCCCGAATTGTTGGTACCAAAGATGTGCCAACAGTTTTGTGAACAGACGTTTGTTCAACAAACGTCTGGACATCAGACGTTTGTTGAACATGCGCCCGCATTTTTAAAGTCAACAAAAGCCAGACGTTTGTTCAACAAGCTCCTGAAGAAAAAAGAAAGTCAGGTGTTTGTTGAACAAATGCCTGATATTAAGGCTTTATTTTTAGGCGCTTGTTAAACAAATGCTTGATTTCATGCCTTTGTTCAACAAGCGCATGAAGAGTTTGCAAATTCTGGAATGATTGCCCTCCGAAATCCAAACTTTGGGGTGTTTGCACATTCTGTTGGCAAACGTTTTGGGTATAGATTTCACATTTTCTTAAATCCGAGAATTCGTTAGAGTTTCTCTTATTAGGGAAATGTCAGCTCAAAAGAGAAGTTGTACTAAAGTCTATCTATTCGACATCACGTGACTACAACCAGCATATGACAACTCACCCACTTATAATATGATTAAATGCAAACTTATGTTTCCAATTACAAACAACATTTGAAAACCTCAAACCAAAAATGGATAATGACGATGATGCTATAGATGATTCATGTTGTAATGTGTGTGTGTATGTATGTGTGTGTATACATACACATACACATATAAATATACGTAGTGCAAAATCAGAGATTTGGGCAGTGGAATACGAATAAACCCAATGATCTAGTCTGTCAACAATTTCAACAATGCCAAAAAAATAAAATCAAGTGGCACAAATTATAGAGAGAACAAAAACAGAAAAGAGAGAAAAGGACACACCAATATAACATGGTTCAGATATGAATATCCTACGTCCACGGAGACCCAACAACTTTTATTTCTCAATGAAGAAATGAGTACATAAGATTACAATAGAGAGAAAATTAATGGTGGATTGCTTGCCTTCATACAATAACATGACCCCTATTGATATAGAGGGATTTCTTGGAGATAAAGAAGAGAAGTTTCTAGATTACTTGGTCATGAAGAAAAATAAATATAATATCTTCCTTGATTTGTGGAGCATATATGGTTGGCGCAATCACGGTCTCAATCTCTTTCTCCGAGTAAATTGATTCTTCATTAATTGATTAATTGTCCTGTTATTTTTCTTTCTAAAAGAAAACTTCCTCTTATATCTTTCCATATACGAGCTAATTAATTAATTGACAATCAATCAATTTCTTTCCTTCTCTACAAATATTTGAATCATTAATTTCAACACTCCACCTTGATTCAAATATGACAATATTTCTTCATCATCTCATCTTCAACAATTAACATAGAAGTTGTTGGGCCCAACGCCCCATGGCGCTCAAGTAACAGGAAGCAAACTGATCAAGTTTGAGCAATGCTCAAACTTGTCCTTTGGAAGTGACTTGGTCATCTTATCTGAAGGATTATCCGGAGTACCCACCTTCAATAATTTGATCTTGCTTCGTTCTTCCTCAAGCATAAGAAAGAAACCTCTAACATCAATGTGCTTTGTCCGTGAACTATAAGCCTGATTCTCAATAAGATGAATCACACTCTGACTGTCTGAAAATAGCTCCACTGTCTGCTGCGTCATTAAAAGATCATCCAACAACTGAAGTAAGTACAATCCTTCCTTTGTTGCTTCCACAATCGATATTAATTCTGCTTCGGTAGTCGACAAAGCTACGATAGAACTGCAACTTTGATCTCCATGAAATCGGGCCTATGCCAACAGTAAAAACATAGCCCGACACCGACTTCCGTCCATCTCTATCCCCAGCATAATCTAAATCACAGTATCCTCTAAGAGAAATGTCTCCATCTACTCCACCATATAACAAGCCAACTGAAGAAGTGCCACGAAGATATCTGAGTATCCACTTCACTGCTTGCTAATGCTCTTTACCTGGGTTAGACATATATCGACTAACAACACCAATTGCATGAGCTAAACCAGGCCTTGTGCATACCACAACATACATAAGGCTTCCAACCGCACTAGAATAAGGAATATTACACATATCCCTCTTGTCTTCATCTAATGTGGAACACATATCTATGGATAGCTTGAATTGAGAGCCTAATGGAGTAGCCACCGGTTTAGCATTCTCCACACCGAATCGAGATAGGACTTTCTCGATGTATTGAGTTTGAGTGAGCCTCAAAACTCTTTGCGTTCTATCCCTCTGAGTCTCCATCCCCAAAATTCTCTATGCGTTTCCCAAATCTTTCATCTCAAATTCCTTACTGAGCTCCATCTTCAACTCCAAAATTTTAGACATGCTCTTAGAAGCTATCAACATATCATTAACATAAAGTAACAAATAGATGATGTCATCATTACATTTTTTAAATAGACACATTGGTCCTTAAAGCTTCAAGAGTAACCATGTGAGATCATAAACTTATCAAATTTCTTACACCATTGTTTAGGAGACTGTTTAAAGCCATAAAGCGATTTGTTAAGTTTACAAACATGACATGGCCTGCTGCTATCAATGAACCCCTCTGTTTGTTATAGGTAAATGTCTTCCTCAAGATCACCATGCAAGAATGTTGTATTAACATCTAGTTGTTCCAACTCCATGTCAAAGTGAGCAACTAATGCCAAAAGAATGCGAATGGAAGTGTGTCTAACGACTGGAGAAAAAATACCACAAAACTCCGCATCTTTCTTCTTAACATAACCCTTCGCCACTAATCTTGCTTTGTACCTTAAGCCACCATTGTCGCCATCTTTCACCTTATAGATCCATTTCTCTTGCTAGAAGGAAGTGACACTAAATCCCATGTGTGATTTTTATGCAAAGACTCAATATCCTTCTCCATTGCTACTAGCTAACTAGAGCTATCAACTGAACTAATGGCATCTCTGTAGTCTCTTGGTTCATCATGAAATATGCATAATGCATAAGCTACCATGTCATCAAAGTCAATATCTTCAATGCTTAATCCACAAAATCATCAAACCGCGTAGGTCTTTTCTTCTCTCTCGTTGGTTGAGTTTGAATTTGAGCTCCACCTTGAGATTGATCTTCTGTCTCTTCCTTATCAACCACGGTGTCATCGGAATCACCATTTTTACTCGTATGGAAGTTTGATGATCTGCCTTTTCTTTGGTATTCTGAATTTTTCCTCTCAACATCATCATTGACTGAAGAAGAAGGCTCCACCTTCAACATAGCCTTCTCATCAAATGTAGCATGCCTGCTAGTAACAATCTTCTGCGTAGTAGGACACCACATTCTATAATCCTTAATTCCTTTCTTATAGCCAAGAAAAATACACTTGCACGATCTTGGATCCAACTTCCCTTTGCTCTCATGCACATAAGCTGGAAAACCAAACACTCTTAGAAAGGATATGATACTGGCTCTCCCTTCCACACTTCTTCAGGAATATTCATATCTGTGGCGGTAGAAGGTGTGCGGTTGATAAGGAAAACCGCCTTAGATAATGCTTCTGCCCAAAATCTCTTATTTAATCCCACAGTCTGCCGTAAGCAATGAGTTCTTTCCAACAAAGTCCGATTCATTCTCTCTGCAACCCTATTTGACCGAGGGTCTCCTGGTGTGGTGTAGTGTCTTTTGATTCCCTCGGAGTCACAAAATTTGATGAATTTTTGAGAAGTGAATTCACCACCATTATCTGAACGAAGAACCTTTACTTTCTTTCCAGACTGCTTCTCAACAAGAGATTTCCAACTTTGAAACCTATCAAAAGTTTCATCTTTGGACTTCATAAAGTAAACCCATACTTTTCTAGAAAAATCATCCACAAATGAAACAAAATACCTGACTCCTCCATAAGATAGGCATGGTACGGGTCCCCAAACATCAATATGAACATACTCTACAACATCTTTAGACTTATGCTCTGCAATGCCAAAAGAAACCTTCGCCTTCTTTCTAAGTACACATCCTTCACAAAAGTCAAGTTTTGAGTGATGAACACCGTCAATCAAGCCCCGCTTTCTCAATACTTCTAAACTGCGCACTCCAATGTGACCTATACGAAAATGCCACAATCTGGTAGAATCAGAATCAACTGAATCAATAACCGAAGCAGTCTCTGCAACAACAGTTGTACCCTTCAGCAAATATAGATTTCCAGGTTTACTCCTTTCATTACTATCAACGAGCCATTTGTAATTTTTAATGTATCTTTTTCTATCACACACTTTAAGCCAAAATTGAATAATGCCCCAATAGAGATCAAACTATGCCTTAAATCAGGCGCGTGCCTGACATCACATAAAGTATGAACAACACCATCAAACATCCTGATTTTTACAGTTCCAATACCAATCATGCGACAAGAAGCATTATTTCCCATGAGAACCTCTCCTCCATCAAGCTGACGATAAGTGAAAAAAGAGTGCCTATCAGGTGTTATGTGATAGAATGCTCCTAAGTCAGTAATCCACATAGTACTCTTCATAGGAGAGGCTGAAGTTGTAAAAATGCCAGGATCATTATCTAAATCTGATGTCTCCGCTGTAAATGATGAAGCCTTCTAGGGAACTGCTTTGTTTTTATTCTCCAACTTGGGCAACTTGCAATATAATGTCCAGGTTTTCTGTAATAATGAAAAACTCCCTTCCGAGCTCCTCTTGACTAAGATCTGGACTTAGCTCTATCTCCACTATATTTAGGTCTACTTTTACTTCTTCCTCTCTATGCAGCAAGGCTTTCAGAATCATTCTCCATGCTCGTGCTTGCTAACTTTCCTCTCAACATCTCGTTATGCAAATTTATCTTCACATCCTCCAAGAAAATAGATGAATGCCTATAGATCATAGAGTTAACAAAAGTGTTATACTCTGCAGGTAAAGAACATAAAAGAATAACAACTTGCACCTCATTCTCAATCTTTACATCAGCTGCTCGAAGATTCATGACAAGTGCGTTGAGGGCATCTATATGAACAAATACATCTGTTCCAGGCCTCATTTTGAAAGAATAAAGTTGTTACTGTAAGATGATGCGGTTGGTGAGAGACTTGTCGTAGAACTTTCTCTGAAGAGCATCCCACAATTCCTTAGCAATTTTCACATGAGAACACTCTTTAAGTACTTCATCGGAAAGGCTAAGTTGGATGGTAGTAAGAGCATTCTCTTCCAAGTCTTCTATCTCTTCAGGTGCTAATTTCTTTAATTTCTCTGGATTTGAGACAACCTTAAATGTCTTCTCTTTCTTCAACACCACTTCCATCTTCATCTTCCACGTGCCAAAATCCCCTTTTCAATCAAATCTAGCGACTCCATAATTTGTAGCGCTTCTACCACCGTTATTCTTTGCGGAATTTGACATGGTTGAAAAAGTCTTTGAACATGACAACTTGCTATGATACCAATCTGTAGTGCAAAATCAGAGATTTGGGCAGCGGAATACGAATAAACCCAATGATCTAGTCTGTCAACAATTTCAATAATGCCAAAAAAATAAAATCAAGTAGCACAAATTATAGAGAGAACAAAAATAGAAAAGAGAGGAAAGGACACACCAATATAACATGGTTCGGATATGAATATCCTACGTCCACAGAGACCCAACAACTTCTATTTCTCAATGAAAAAATGAGTATATAAGATTACAATAGAGAGAAGATTAATGGTGGATCGCTTGCCTTCATACAATAACATGACACCTATTTATATAGAGGGATTTCTTGGAGATAAAGAAGAGAAATTTCTAGATTACTTGGTCATGAAGAAAAATAAACATAAAATCTTCCTTGATTTGACTGTAGCATAAATGTTTGGCACAATCACGGTCTCAATCTCTTTCCCGAAGTAAATTGATCCTTCATTAATTGATTGATTGGCATGTTATTTTTTTTTCAAAAAAGAAAACTTCCTCTTATATCTTTCCATATACGAGCCAATTAATTGATTGACAATCAATCAATTTCTTTTCTTCTCTACAAATATTTGAATCATTAATTTTAACAACACACACACACAAATATATATATATATATATATATATATATATATATATATATATATATATATACACAGACACACAGACATTCATGCACACGCACATGCACGAGTACTGTGACACTTGCGATGCATGTGTGCAGGAGGCGTGGGTGTTAGCAAACACTGTTTAAGATATGTTTTATTGTATGAAGATTGTCATATGTGTGAAATCTTATATGTTATATGTGCATATATATATGTACAAATCAATCACTTATTAATACATGAATGAGAGCAAGTTAGCTTATGAGATATATGATTGGATGATGAAAATAATCAATTATTACATCAATACATCACAAAATGTAATAAATAAAATTAGAAATTTCAATCATTTGTAAAGTGCAAAAAAAAAAAAAAATTTTGAACGACTACGTAATATATCAGCCTTTTAATATGTAAGGAATTTTCTTTTTGGTTTTAAAGAACGTACTCCTAATGGTACCCTATTTGTCGTTAATACTGAAAACTTATCAAAACATAAAACTATTTGACACAAGTGTTGAAACAACCCACCTCCATTAAGGTCACTCACAAACGGAATGCCTTAACTTCGGTGGAGCGCTATAGGTAAAAGATACAGATAATTTACAAGACAGACATATAAGCAGCGGAAAAACTAAATTTATTTCATAAGCACGTGGTTCTGTCAAAACATTACAACAAACTGTCTTAAAACAACTTCCAAATTATTATAGCAAAATCTCTGTCTTGATTGAAACATAAAGAAGCATAAAACGATAATAAAGTAGCATAATCCCCATTAAGAGTGTATCCAAAGCGATAGCCCAAGAAAGGAGAGTCTAAGCAATACATTTACTCTCTTCAAGCTTGCAAAAGGTCTGAACTAAGCTAAGGTGTTCACTCCCTATGGACTGGGGGGGGGGGGGGGGGGGGAAGGGGGAACGGAAGAAAAGAAGACGAAGGAAAAATGGGTCAGACATAAGTTTGGTAAGTCCAGTGATTTTTCAGCATGTGGAAAAGAAAAATGATCATGATTGGAATAAACTGAAAATTGGACAATACCAGAATAACAAGATAACATAAACTAGAATAAGGCAGCTTAAACTGAATATACCATCGCACCCATTTCTATTTCTCTGCACCTACTAATTATTGTTTCAACCAGCCTCACATGATCATAACAAAGTGATCCTCGTTTATTGATCGTCTCCTACTCGAATATGTTTACTACTTGTGTCATTCGGCCCCCGCTTGATTGTAGATACTTGTGCTGATCCCACCATGGGGTGTATCAAATCCTATGGTGGCAACCCGACACAATTACAGATGCACAGTGTATAACTACTAATTCCCAGTGCCTGCTGTTTCCACTCCAGAGTACGTGCACGCCCTCCGTCGGAACCTACACTGACGCACCACCCGCCGTTGTTTTGACCACTTATAATCAGCCCAGTAATCGTGCCCCACACTGCCTAGTTCAGGGTACCATTATACATCTATGTGGGTTACTACTGAAATGGGTCCCCGTTACTAGGGTTTCCTAATTAACATGTTAAAATGGTTAAATGTTCTCAAATTAACCTAACCCCACCCATCAGTTTAGTTAACATGTCGTATTGGTTAAGTGTTGCCTTAATTAACTTAACCCTACCATTCCTATCTTAGCTTTAATTCATTCATTAAAGCAACAAACACTCACATTAGATAGGTACTGTTGCGGTCGCTGGATGTGTCGGTCAGTTCCAGGCAGTCTTACACCGCAACTCAGTCTAACCTCGGGTCCTTTTTGGTTTGATGCACTAACCTCTCACATTAGATCTATATTATTACGGTTGCTTGATGGGCCAGTCGGTTCCGGGCAGTCTTATACCGTAACTCAATCTAACCTCGGGTTAGGCATATTCGTCTTTTACTAAATTTACATATTTATCCTCCATGTTTATATGTAAATTATCAATCAATTATTGTCATTCAAGTCATGCCCCAAATATCCCCTAATTGATGTTCATAATTTTTAGGTATATAAATTATACCATTTGTGTTACCAAACTATGCCAAAAATATGTAAATTAACGACTTTCCCAACGTTACCCCTGTTATGCGTTCGCATAAATCACATAGAATGTTAGGCTAGCTACTTAGCCTAACTTATAAGCAAAAAGGGGAAAAAGAGGAACATGCAACATTCCAACATCATAAAAAAAATATGGATCTAACTACACATGTGTCATATGAATTTGGCATAGAACAATATTTAATTATGAACTTGCAATTTAGATCTATTCAACATGAATCATAAGCATATAAATAGGAGTTTACATAGAACTACACAAACTTAATTAGACATGTAGATGTGAACTTGCGTATGGGTTGAATCAAGTTAACATAGATTTAACATAGAGGCATGTGGATCTAAACATTTAGGCATATATGACATGATTTAGCCTATAAACTTGCATGTAACGTAACATGATAGAATCACCAAACTTATATACATCATAATGGTTCCATTCCCAAATTACTATACAACATAATTGGTTCATTCACCAAATTCTACACAACATGATAGGTTCAATAAACCACAATAGTATCACATGCATATATGATAGAATTATCACACGAATAGACATGAATCAACATCACTATTATCATACAACTTGGTACAATTCTAGTTTTGATTTTATTACAAATCACGACTTTAATTTGTTCACATCTAAAAGATAACTAGACTTACAAACAAAAGAACAGTCTTGCTTTCTGGGATTTGTATTCTAAAACTGAATAGCTTTCCCTTGAAGTAGACTATCGATTCTCTAATTTTAGATTTGATTTGATTCGATTCGTAGCTTCTAACTCGCTTTCTAATTGCAAAAGAATGGCGACTACTCTGGGTTGACCACCGACAGCATGACGGCTCTTGGAATGAATTTTTGTGTGATTTAGGGTTGAGGGATTCAGTTGTTTATATAGAAGTTTAAACTAATGTAAGCCGTTAGATCAACCTAGGAGCAATCAGGACCATCCAGACAAGATAGAGTTATCCAGAAACAGCCACCTATGTCCAAGTGACTCAGTAATAGGTCAAAATTCGTCACTGTCTGCATCAGAATGCAGGAGTCGACCCCTACAGGGGGGGTCGACACCTATGTCGACTCCCATATAGGGGGTCAACACCTATGTCGACTCCCCCTGGAGGGGGGGTCAACCCCTAAGGGGGAAAATTCCCGCTCAGCCTATTCTGCTTGAATTTCGAATTTTGAACTTGGTTTAATTATTTATATATTTATATTTAATTTCTGAATTAACATGAAATCTTCTAGACTCCATAACTTCTTCATACGGAGTCTGATTCACGCAAAATCGGACTCTATCTCAAGCAGAATTTTGAGACGAACGCAATGGCGTAACCCGTTTCCCTTAATTTTCACTTTTAAAATTAAGTATTCTTTAATTCGTTACTTTAATAAACATAGAAAATTTTAGGGTGTCACATTCTCCCCTCCTTAAAGGATTTCGTCCCCAAAATCTTCAAGTCAAAAAGAATGTATATCCTACCATCCAATCGTCCATCTACTCAACCATCAAACACAGGCGTCCATTGTCCTTAAAAAGACTTCTAATGCTTTCACGATCATATGCATAGTGTGTGTACATGTCCTTATCTAATGCAAAATCACGCGGTCTATTGATTCAGTTGACCTCCTTCATACGAATTATGTCAGTGTCATGAGTCCATTATGTATGCAATTATTCCTAATCATTCTTTCTACATGAGTGCACAATCATTCATACAAATGAAACGTCCATATGATAACACATCAAGTTCAATCCATACACAAATACATATATGCATATGCAATATGAAAGTGACTGAGCCGATCTAACACCTAATGTGTGCGTATATACATCCACGAGAAACCACTTGCAACCACTTGCAACCATCAATCATAACATGTTTCAAGTACATGTTTACATCCATTGGTTTCTACCTAAGGATAAAGAATAAATCCGAGGAGATATACTGAAAAGGTAGATACAAGCATGCATAAACTTAAGGAAAAAGAGATCAAAGATGTACCCTAAAAAAGAAAAGGGTATGCTGCGCGTATTTTGTCCTCAGTTTCCCAAGTTGTGTCTTCCTCTGCATCACTCCATTGAACTTTAACAAGCTTGTCTTCACGGTTGCGTAGCTTTTTGACCTCTGTACCCCAATATACGAGTTGGAACTCTTCTCACAGTCGCTTCTCGTTCCACTTCTACTTCCTCTAGTATGCTTGGCTCCACAACTTCCGCAGACTCATGTAAGCACTTTCGTAGTTGAGAAACATAAAAAACGTTATGAACTCCAGCCAGTCTTTTGGGTAGTTCTACTTTGTAAGCCATCGTCCTAATCCTTTCAATGATAGGAAATTGTAACACCCCACGTTCATTAATGTCACTCACGAAGGGAATGCATTAACTTCCATGGAGGTTATAAGTGAATATAGAATAGAAAAATTACAACAAGACAGATAGTAAATAGTACTTGGAAATCTAAACCTTCATTTTATTGCAACGGAAATTAAACATGTTTGTTACATCATAAAACCATAGATCATAACCAAGTACAATATCCATCTTCATAAAAACAAAATACATAATCCCATTACATAAATAGCCATTAAAAAGATAACAAGCTGGACTTTACTTCAACGGTCCAAGCTTTCCAAAGAGAGATGAAGCAATTCAACCAAACTCCACTAGAGATGGGCCCAACCTGAGGACCTGGAGGGGGAAAAGGATAGAAATAGAGGGGGTCAGACATAAAGTCTGGTGAGTATGATAATTCTAACAATACTAATATCAAAATAACTAGACTAACGCATAAGCTGGAAGACAAGTAAATGTCTATGAACTCTTAGGAAGATAAAGATAGCGTTTAAGATAATGTTAAAGATAACGGTAAAGGCACACCTAATTACTAACGAATGATTACTACACTGCACCGCACATTACTACACTGCACCACACCAGTCACCCTATTGTTTGATCCCACTTGCTTCACACAGAAACTTTATAAATAGCCTTACGTACCCCTAGCTGACTACATAGGTGCCGTCTGCCCCTATCTCTACTAGGTGTACCCCACTACCCACTTTCTATCGACTCCCTACTCGTAGATACCCGTGCTGGCCCCACAGTGGGGTGTATCACTCCCTTAAAGTGGCAACCCGATACAACTTGAGAATGCACGGCTTATACCTACACGATGCAACAACGTCTTACCTACCAGCCCGGGTCCACACACGTATATGAAACCCGTTGGACTTGCGTTGCCACCGCTCCCCGTTTTGGCCTCTTACAGTCAAACCCAGCATGTGTGTCCCGTCCTCGACTTGGGTCGAGCCCACAAAGATAAGTTTGGGATACTGGTCGAAATGGGCCCCCACAAGCTACCCACCTAAGCTTGTTACTAGTATATCCCACTTAACCCTCTTAGTCTTGTTCATTTACATGTGTGTTTGGTTAAGTCTTACTAATCGTATTTCACATGCCACTAAGGGCACCCCCTAGATTCTTCATGCCACCCAAGGCACCTACTTAACCCCCATGTCCCACCTTACATGTTTATCAGGTTAAGTATTTCTTAATTCATTCAGGCCATAACCTCATAAAGACCTCTCACATTAGACTGGCATTTATGGCAGCTGGATTTGCCGGGCGGGTCCGGGCAGTCTTACACCATAAAAGAGTCTAACCTCGTGTCTTTACAACCGTTATGCTTTAGTTTAGGCCTAGAACCTCTCACATTGGGCTGACATTTGTGACCACTGGATTTGCCGGGCGGGTCCGGGCAGGTTTACGTCACAAACGAGTCCAACCTCGTGTCCTAAGCATTGATTAACACTTAAAATCTTTTACCCCAGTTTTAATAATTCCCTATTCAAATTATTAATTAAGTCAACTTTTAATGATGCCCATAATTGACACAATTATGGCCATCCACTTATGGCATGCAAAATCATATCAATTGCACCCCAACTTTTTAATATTAAATCCTTAATATTACCCCTACCTCATGTTTATACGTTCGCTTATTTAATGCATAATATAGGCTAGACTTGTATAGTCTAACACCTAGCACAAAGATAAATTATCACAACATATAGACAATTAAAATAAATCTAATCATAATAGGGGTGAAACTTGCATAAACTACACATGTTAAGGATCAAAAGGTGTCAACTTGTTAAATGTCTCAATTTACATGATATGATCATAGCCCAAATCTATACATAAACTTGCATATGGGGTTTTTAGGCAACATAATGATGGTGTGAACTAGCATAGGATATCACATATGTCATAGCATAATTCTAGATGTCATAATAGATGTCTTGGCATATGTTCATAACTTTTCTAATCAATCTAACTTGCATATGTGACTTGTCATATAGATCAACATAACCCAAACATGATGATTTAATTAATATGAACTAACTAGCATAGATGGTAACATCATGGCCTTTTTAACATGTATGATTCATCACAACTTAGCATAGAAACTTTCAACATACATAACATCATCATAGCATGATTTACAACATATAAGATATCATCATCACATAACATTGGATTTACAATATACATGATAGCAAAAGGGGTTTACAACAACATATATGATAATTCACATCATCTACTATTAATCCATTCATAACTCAACCTAATTAAAATGATAATAATCTTGTTAAGATCATCATACTCACAATTTAGAGAAGAAAATAGAGAGTTTTGCTTTGCTTTAGGGTTGAGAGAATTAGAATTGAATTTGCTTTTCTTCTTTCTTAGTTGGCGGCGGCTCCATTGATTTCCATGGCGACGGTAACTATTCTATTTTAATTAGGTTTAGGGTTAGCATTAGGATGTATTTATAGGTGTAGGAAGTTATTTATGACCATTAGATTAACCCTGAACCATGAGAACCAATCAAATGCAAAATCTGCATTTGAGCAAATCGGCCCACGAGTTGACAGCCAAACACCCTGGATTAACCCCTAGTCGACCCAGCGAGGCTCGGGTTGACCTCAAAAATGGGCCGGTTCGGTTATTTCCCCTCCCAATTTGCTGTTTTGAACTTTTTCGCATATTTATTTATTTAATTTTTAATTTATATATATATATATCAATATATATATATATATATATATATATATTTCTCTGCGCAACCCATTTCACTTAATTCTTTTCTAAAAGTATACTTTAATTTGTGAATTTTAATGTTATAAAATTACGGGGTGTTACATTCTCCCCTCCTTAAAGGATTTCGTCCCCGAAATCTCCAAGTCAAGAAGAATGTATATCCTACCATCTTATCGTCCATCTACTCAACCATCAAACACCAGCATCCATTGTCCTTAAAAGACTTCTAATGCTTTAATGATTATATGCACAGTGTGTGTATATGTCCATATCTAATGCAAAATTAGGCGGTCTACTGATTCAGTCGACCTCCTTAGTGCAATTCATGATAGTGTCATGCATCCGATATGTATGCAAAAGATTCCTAATGATACATACTAATTCTATATGCGTGCACAACCATCCACCCGAATGCAGCAATTATATGATAATATAACCATTATACATCCATTTTACTAAATACATCCATATATGCAATATGCAATATGAAGTGACTGAGCCGATCTGGTGCCTAATAGTGTGTGTATATGCATCCACGAGCAACCACTAGCAAACACTTGCATCCACTTTGCATCCACCATACATAACATGTCTCAAACACATGTTTCAACCATAGGATTATCCTAACTAAAGGTCAAAGATACTAGCGAGAGGATATACTAAAGATAAGATAAGTACAAGCTAAGCGATAAAGGAGAAATTAAAGGACATACCCTCAAAAAGAAAAGGATATCGTGAACGCATCTTCTCTTCCGTCTCCCAAGTAGCGTTGCTCTCATCATCTCCCCATTGCACTTTGACTAGTCTGACCTCTCGATTCCTCAACCTCTTGATCTCCGACCCAAGAATGCGCGTAGGAGCTCGTCGAATTGTCGCATCACGCTCTATCTCCACCTCTCCAAGCAAGCTCGGCTCTACCACTTCCGCGGTCTCGTGCAAGCACTTCCTAAAATGTGACACATGGAATACGTCATGTACCCCACTAAGTCTCTCAGGCAACTCCACTCTATACGCCATTCGTCCAATCCTCTCCTTAATAGGAAACGTCCCTACAAACCTTGGTGCTAATTTCCCAATGGACCCAAAGCGAACAATGTTTCGTAATGGAGACACTTTGACAAAGACCATGTCCCCAACTTCAAACTCGAGATCTGTCTTCCTCTTATCCGCATAAGATTTCTGCCTATCTTACGCTGCTTTCATCCTCCTTCGAATGAAGTCGATCTTCTCCGAAGTCTCCCTAATCATATCGGGCCCATATAAGATCTTATCCGTAGATTCCCACCAACATGTAGGTGAACGACAAGGTCGTCCATATAGAGCTTCGAATGGTGCCATACCAATGCTGGACTGAAAGCTATTATTATATGCGAACTCAACCAATGGAAGATGCTCTTCCCATGTACCCCCAAAGTCTAGGATACATAGCCTCAACAGATCCTCTAGAATGCGATTCACCCTCTCAGTCTGGTCGTCCGTCTGAGGATGATATGCGGTGCTCAAACATAACAAAGTCCCTACCGCCTCTTGTAAGCTTCTCCAAAATTCGCTAGTGAAAATAGGATCGCGGTCGCTCACTATGCTAGAAGGAACACCGTGCAAACGAACTATCTCTCGAACGTATACAGAAGCTAACCATGGAGCAGTCCTCTTACTCTTCACGGGAATAAAATGGGTGCTCTTAGTAAGTCTATCTACTATAACCCAAATTCCCGTATTACCCTTCCTCGGTCGCGGTAATCCATCCACAAAATCCATCGAGATGCTTTCCCATTTCCATAGTGGAACCTCCAATAGGTGAAGCAACCCACCGGGTTTCTTTTGCTCCGCTTTTACTTGTTGGCACACCAAGCATCTAGCGACATACTCGGCCACGTCTTTCTTCATGCTGGCCCAAAAGTAAACTCTCTTCATGTCTTTGTACATCTTGTCCCCGCCGGGATGAATGGTCATCTTCGAACGATGTGCTTCGTCAAGAATAGTCTTCCTTAGGTCATCGTCTTTTGGTACACAAAGTCTACCGTCCCTACGTAACCAACCCTTATCATCTAGGGTATACCTACGGAGATAGCTTGATGACTCCCCTCCTTTGAGCTTTTCTACTAACTCAACTAACTGTGGGTCGTCTCGCTGTGCCTCGCCAATCCGTCCCAAAAGCGTAGGTCTGACCTCTAAGGATGCTAGCAAACCGGGTACGAAGTCAACGGAAGGTCTAAAGTCAAACATCGAAATGAATTCTAAACTTTGCCGCTCAACAAACAAAGGACTTAAGGATAATCTTTTTCTACTTAAGGCATCGGCCACCACGTTACCCTTGCCAGGGGTATAGGCTATTTCGAAGTCGTAGGACGCTAAGAACTCCATCCACCTTTGCTGCCTTAAGTTCAAGTCCTTTTGAGAGAATAGGTATTTTAAAGATTTGTGGTCAGTGAATAGTTCGAATTTCTCGCCAAGAAGATGATGACGCCAAGACTTAAGCGCGAAAACAATAGCGACCAATTCTAGGTCATGTGTGGGGTAATTCTTCTCATGCGCTCTCAACTGCCTTCCACCATAGGCTATTACCCTGCCCTCTTGCATTAAGACTGCGCCTAGTCCTGTCCCACAAGCGTTAGTATAAACGGTAAACGGCTTACTCCCGTCTGGTAATACTAAGACTGGGGCTGAAGTCAAAGCTCTCTTCAAACGTTGGAACGCATCATCACAATCTACGTCCCATGTGAAAACTAGGTTCTTCTTCGTTAAGCGTGTCAATGGAGCTGATATCTTTGTGAAGTCTTTGATAAACTTCCTATAGTAGTCAGCCAACCCCAAGAAACTTCTCACTTCGGTAGCATTTTTAGGAACCTTCCAATCTTGGATGGCCACCACCTTCGCGGGATCTACAGCTATCCCTTCTTTGGAAACCACGTGTCCCAAGAACCGTACTTCCTTCCTCCAGAAGTGATACTTAGAAAATTTAGCCTTAAGGCTATGCGCTCGTAGGGTCTCCAACACTTCCCTAAGATGAAGGGCATGCTCTTCTTCATCCTTAGAAAAGATCCAGATGTCATCTACAAAGACTACCATGAATTTGTTAAGGTGCTCCCTAAACACCCTACTCATCAAATCAACAAAATATGCTGGGGCGTTTGTCAAACCGAAGGGCATCACTAGCCATTCATAGAAACCGTCCGGAGTACTAAAGGCAGTCTTGTCTATGCTATCCTCAGCCACTCTCAACTGATGGAACCCAGTGGCTAAGTCCAACTGCGAAAACACTGAGGCGCCAACTAACTGATCGAAGAGATCGTCAATCCTCGGCAGTGGGTGTCTGTTCTTCTTAGTAAGCTTATTAAGTTCTCTATAGTCCACACAAAGTCTAAGGGACCCATCCGCCTTCATGGCAAATACTACTGGAGCACCCCACTCCGATATACTTCGTCTTATGAACCCCTTCTCAAGAAAATCCTTCACTTGCTTACCGAGTTCCCTCCTTTCACGTGGATCCATGTGGCGTACTGGCAAAGATACTGATTTCGCATTATCCACAAGATATATTCAAAAATCTGTCTCCCGCTTCGGAGGCAAGCCCTTCACCTCCTATAACACATCTGAATATTCTCGGACCACTCTAACAGATCGTAGATTTTCCTTAGATGCGTCAAGCGATTCTAGATAACTTAGCATAACCGAATTTATGGGATTACAAAAGATTTCGAGAGTGTTGCCAAGGCGAGTCACGAGCCTAACTACTCTCCTTTCACAATCAAGAACGGCCCCATTTCTGGATAACCAATCCATTCCTAAAATTAGCCCATAGCCCGTGAAGCCCAACACATAAGCATCACATCTAAATTCAACGCTAAGTATGGAAATTTTCAAATCCAAACACATCATAGACAAATAAGCTGAGCCCCCAATTAAATTCGAAACAACTAAGGGATCCTCTACTAAACTGGTGTTTAAGTGCAGTGATTCAACTAATGATGTAGAGATAAACGAATGTGATGCGCCCGAATCGAATAAGGTACGGACAGGATGATCAAACAGAAAAACTAAGCTTTCAACAGAAATGGTTCTACCTCGTTCTTGCAGCGGTGGGACCGCGAGAGCCTGAACTTGTCCCCTTGCCTACCCTGGTGCCATAAGAGCCTGCACCTGTCCTCCCGAGGTAGCTCCTGCCCTCTGCCCCTTCTTTGGGCAGTCCTTCACTAAATGTCCCGCATCGCCACAATGAAAACAGCCTGTCTTCTTTTTCTTTCGGCATTCCTTGCTGAGATGGCCTGGTGTCCCACAGTTAAAACATTTCTTCTTTCCCTTGCCGTTATTGTCTTTACCACCCTTCTTGTTTTGCTGTTGTGGTTTCTTCTGATCCCCCTTCTTCTTTGGTGCCTTATCAGCTTTAGTGCTTTTCTCCTCATGCATAAGCGCCATTTCTACTAACTTCTCAAAGGTGGCCCCCATAGGGATGTGAGTCATAGCCAACCCTTGCAATGGTTCATTCAAGCCATTCACGAACCTCAGCGCCTTCTTCTCCGGCGTGTTCACTAAGTCCAAGCCAAACCTTGCTAACTGATTAAATTTATTGACATATTCTTTCACTGATGAGCTTCCTTTCTTCAATGTCAAGAACCTTTCCATATATAGGTTTTATTCCGCCCTTGAGAGAAACTTCGCTTCGAACCTACGTCTGAAATCCGCCCAAGAGTCAACAGGACGCTCCCCATTAGTGACCTCCCACCAAAACGAGGCCTCTCCCTTCATCAACCAAGCTGCTAATCGAACTCTCCTCCCTTCTTCTACTTCAAATATTTCTAGCAATTCTTCCACCTCCTTAAGCCAATCTCTAGCTTCCACAAACGTTTCTGACCCTTGAAATGGTTTTCCACCCATAGCCTTGAATTCCTTGCACGTCTTTGCAAAAGTATCTACCCAAGGAGGAGGAGGAGGAACGGGTGCAACTGGTGGTGGAGGAACATTGGCTGGACCTGCAGCGGCCCTAGCCTCTAATAACCTCCTATACCATCCTGGTATCGTTACACCGTCGGGTAGATTAAGATCTTCAGCCATGCTGAAACGAAAAAGGAAAGATTCAGAATGGAGAATTCGAAAGATAAAGATATGGGCTATTGGGGATTATGTTTTTTTTTCTTAAAAACTTTTCTCTTTAAATTTCTCATTAAAACGTGTTTTTGAAAGCACTTCTTCCAAAAATAACTATTTTTCTAAAGCATTTTTATCTATTCTAGTAACCTTAAGCTCTGATACCACGTGTAACACCCCACGTCCATTAATGTCACTCACGAAGGGAATGCATTAACTTCCATGGAGGTTATAAGTGAATATAGAACAGAAAAATTACAACAAGACAGATAGTAAATAGTACTTGGAAATCTAAAACTTCATTTTATTGCAGTGGAAATTAAACATGTTTGTTACATCATAAAACCATAGATCATAACCAAGTACAATATCCATCTTCATAAAAACAAAATACATAATCCCATTACATAAATAGCCATTAAAAAGATAACAAGCTGGACTTTACTTCAACGGTCCAAGCTTTCCAAAGAGAGATGAAGCAATTCAATCAAACTCCACTAGAGATGGGCCCAACCTGAGGACCTGAAGGGGGAAAAAGGATAGAAATAGAGGGGGTCAGACATAAAGTCTGGCGAGTATGATAATTCTAACAATACTATTATCAAAATAACTAGACTAAGGCATAAGCTGGAGGACAAGTAAATGTCTATGAACTCTTAGGAAGATAAAGATAGCGTTTAAGAAAACGGTAAAGGGACACCTAATTACTAACGAATGATTACTACACTGCACCGCACATTACTACACTGCACCACACCAGTCACCCTATTGTTTGATCCCACTTGCTTCACACAGAAACTTTATAAATAGCCTTACGTACCCCTAGCTGACTACATAGGTGCCGTCTGCCCCTATCTCCACTAGGTGTACCCCACTACCCACTTTCTATCGGCTCCCTACTCGTAGATACCCGTGCTGGCCCCACAGTGGGGTGTATCACTCCCTTAAAGTGGCAACCCGATACAACTTGAGAATGCACGGCTTATACCTACACGATGCAACAACGTCTTACCTACCAGCCCGGGTCCACACACGCATATGAAACCCGTTGGACTTGCGTTGCCACCGCTCCCCGTTTTGGCCTCTTACAGTCAAACCCAGCATGCGTGTCCCGTCCTCGACTTGGGTCGAGCCCACAAAGATACGTTTGGGATACTGGTCAAAATGGGCCCCCACAAGCTACCCACCTAAGCTTGTCACTAGTATATCCCACTTAACCCTCTTAGTCATGTTCATTTACATGTGTGTTTGGTTAAGTCTTACTAATCATATTTCACATGCCACTAAGGGCACCCCCTAGATTCCTCATGCCACCCAAGGCACCTACTTAACCCCCATGTCCCACCTTACATGTTTATCTGGTTAAGTATTTCTTAATTCATTCAGGCCATAACCTCATAAAGACCTCTCACATTAGACTGGCATTTATGGCAGCTGGATTTGCCGGGCGGGTCCGGGCAGTCTTACACCATAAAAGAGTCTAACCTCGTGTATTTACAACCGTTATGCTTTAGTTTAGGCCTAGGACCTCTCACATTGGGCTGACATTTGTGACCACTGGATTTGCCGGGCGGGTCCGGGCAGGTTTACGTCACAAACGAGTCCAACCTCGTGTCCTAAGCATTGATTAACACTTAAAATCTTTTACCCCAGTTTTAATAATTCCCTACTCAAATTATTAATTAAGTCAACTTTTACTGATGTCCATAATTGACTCAATTATGGCCATCCACTTATGGCATGCAAAATCATATCAATTGCACCCCAACTTTTTAATATTAAATCCTTAATATTACCCCTACCCCATGTTTATACGTTCGCTTATTCAACGCATAATATAGGCTAGACTTGTGTAGTCTAACACCTAGCACAAAGATAAATTATCACAACATATAGACAATTAAAATAAATCTATTCATAATAGGGATGAAACTTGCATAAACTACACATGTTAAGGATCAAAAGGTGTCAACTTGTTAAATGTATCAATTTACATGATATGATCATAGCCCAAATCTATACATAAACTTGCATATGGGGTTTTTAGGCAACATAATGATGGTGTGAACTAGCATAGGATATCACATATGTCATAGCATAATTCTAGATGTCATAATAGATGTCTTGGCATATGTTCATAACTTTTCTAATCAATCTAACTTGCATATGTGACTTGTCATATAGATCAACATAACCCAAACATGATGATTTAATTAATATGAACTAACTAGCATAGATGGTAACATCATGGCCTTTTTAACATGTATGATTCATCACAACTTAGCATAGAAACTTTCAACATACATAACATCATCATAGCATGATTTACAACATATAAGATATCATCATCACATAACATTGGATTTACAATATACATGATAGCAAAAGGGGTTTACAACAACATATATGATAATTCACATCATCTACTATTAATCCATTCATAACTCAACCTAATTAAAATGATAATAATCTTGTTAAGATCATCATACTCACAATTTAGAGAAGAAAAGAGAGAGTTTTGCTTTGCTTTAGGGTTGAGAGAATTAGAATTGAATTTGCTTTTCTTCTTTCTTAGTTGGCGGCGGCTCCATTGATTTCCATGGCGACAGTAACTATTCTATTTTAATTAGGTTTAGGGTTAGCATTAGGATGTATTTATAGGTGTAGGAAGTTATTTAGGACCATTAGATTAACCCTGAACCATGAGAACCAATCAAATGCAAAATCTGCATTTGAGCGAATCTGCCCACGGGTTGACAGCCAAACACCCTGGATTAACCCCTAGTCGACCCAGCATGGCTCGGGTCGACCTCAAAAATGGGCCGGTTCGGTTATTTCCCCTCCCAATTCGCTGTTTTGAACTTTTTCGCATATTTATTTATTTAATTTTTAATTTTTATATATATATCAATATATATATATATATATATATATTTCTCTGCGCAACCCATTTCACTTAATTCTTTTCTAAAAATTAAGTATACTTTAATTTGTGAATTTTAATGTTATAAAATTACGGGGTGTTACAGAAATGGTCCTACAAATCTTGGTGCCAACTTTCCTACGGACCCAAAGCGAATGGCATTCCTCAAAGGAGATTATTTAAGGAACACCCTGTCTCCAACCTCAAACTAAAGGTCGGTCCTTCTTTTGTCTGCATAGGACTTCTGTCTACCTTGGGCAGTCTTCATTATTCTTCGTATCAAGTCCACTTTCTCTGAAGTTTCTCTAATCATGTCTGGCCCAAGTATGAGCTTGTCTGTAGACTCCCACCAACAAGTTGGTGATCGACATGGTCTTCCATATAAAGCTTCGAAGGGTGCCATGCCTATGGTTGCTTGGTAGCTATTGTTGTAAGAGAATTCCACTAAAGAAAGATGATCCTCCCATGTCCCTCCAAAATCAAGAATGCACAGTCTCAAGAGGTCTTCTAATACTCTGTTCACCCTTTCCGTCTGACCATCAGTTTGGGGGTGATAGGCCATGCTTAAGCATAGCTGTGTGCCCACAGGCTCTTACAAGCTCCTCCAAAACTCGCTCGTAAAGATAGAATCTCGATCACTCACTATGCTGGAGGGTATCCCATGGAGCCGAACTATCTCTTTAAGATAAATGGATGCTTAAGACGAGGCAGTCCTTCTACTCTTAATAGGTATAAAGTGAGCGCTTTTAGTGAGCCTGTCCACTATTACCCAAATACTGGCATTGCCCCTTCTGGACCTAGGCAACCCATCAATAAAGTCCATCGAAATGCTATCCCACCTCCATTGTGGGACCTCTAGAGGATGAAGTGAACCACCAGGCTTCTTCTGTTCCGCTTTGACTTGCTGGCATATCAAGCACTTAGATACGAATTCTGCTACATCTCTCTTCATGCCATTCCAGAAGAAAGCCCTTTTTATGTCTTTATACATCTTGCCTCCACCTAGGTGTATGGTCAATTTAGAATCGTGTGCTTCTTCGAGAACCAACTTCACCAAATCCCTTGCTTGTGGGACGCATAGTCTTCCATCCCATCTCAACCATCCCTTGTCATCAATGGAGTATCTATTGAGGTGACTAGAAGTCTCACCCCTAGTTAGTTTATCCATTACATTAACTAGATGAGGGTCTTCACGTTGTGCGGTTCCTATTGAGTCCAAAAGAGTAGGCCGCACTACTAGCGATGCTAACAAACCAGGTACAAATTCAGAGGAGGGTCTAAAGTCAAAGTTTGCTATATACTCCAAGATTTGCTTTTCTACAAAGAGAGGGCTTAAGGTCAGCTTCTTTCTACTCAGGGCATCTGCTACTACATTACCCTTACCGGGGGTATAAGAAATCTCAAAATCATACGAGGCAAGAAACTCCATCCACCTTTGTTGTCTTAAGTTTAGATCCTTCTATGAGAAAATGTACTTTAATGATTTGTGGTCAGTAAACAATTCAAACCTTTCTCCAAGCAGGTAATGATGTCACGATTTAAGAGCGAAAACAATGACAGCTAGCTCCAAATCATGAGTTGGGTAGTTCTTATCATGTACCCTCAACTGCCTTCCCCCATAACAAACAACCTGGCCTTCTTACATCAAGACAGCGCCCAATCCTGTACCGCATGCGTCTGTGTATATGGTAAACATTTTTCTCCCATCAGGCAATGTCAGAACTGGGGCTGTTGTTAGAGCCCTTTTCAAACGTTGGAAAGAAACATCGCAATCCAAATCCCAAGCGAAAGTTAGTTTCTTCTTCGTCAACCTTGTAAGTGGAGCTGAGATTTTCGCAAAGTCCTTAATGAACTTTAGGTAAAAACCCGCTAGCCCGAGAAAGCTTTGGACTTCAGTCGCGTTCCGTGGAACCTCCCAATCTTGTACCGCAACTACTTTTGCGAGGTCCACAGATATCCCTTCTTTGGACACCACATGTCCAAGAAATCTTACTTCTTCTCTCCAGAAATGGCATTTGGAGAATTTTGCTTTTAGCTGATGTGCATGAAGAGTATCCATGACTTCCTTTAAATGCAGAGCATGCTCTTCCTCATTCTTCGAGAAAATCAAAATGTCGTCCACGAAGACTACCACAAATTTATTTAGGAAATCCTTGAAAACCCTGCTCATCAAGTCAACAAAATAAGCGGGTTCGTTTTTCAAGCCGAAAGGCATGACAAGCCATTCGAAGAAACCGTACAGTGTTCTAAACGCGGTCTTATCAATGCTGTCTTCAGCCGCTCTTAGCTGATGAAACCTGGTAGCCAGATCTAGTTGGGAGAAAACCGATGCACCTACAAGCTGATCGAACAAGTCATCTATTCTTGGAAGTGGGTGCCTATTCTTCTTGGTCAGCTTGTTTAGCTCCCTATAGTCAACGCATAGGCGAAGTGAACCATCTGCTTTGGTTGCGAATACTACTGGAGCACCCCATTTAGAAATACTCCGCCTTATAAACCCCTTTCTAGCAGCTCTTTAACTTGCATTCTGAGCTCTTTCCTCTCCCTTGGAGTCATGTGTATAACGGGTAAAGAAACGGGTTTTGCATTATCAACGAGGTATATGCGGAAGTCTATCTCCCGCTTCGGAGCTAAGCCCCTCACCTCTTAAAATACATCCGAGTATTCACGGGCTGCTTTAACAGACTGCAAATTCTCAACAGGCACATCAAGCGATTCTAGGTAGTTAAGCATAACAGAGTTCATTTACAAGAGATTTCGAGAGTGTTATCGAGGCGAGTCATGAGTCTGACCACTCTCTTTTCACAATCGAGGATGGCACCATTACTGGATAACCAATCCATGCCTAGAATCAACTCATAGCCCGTAAAGCCCAAAACATAGGTATTACATCTAAACCCAATGCTTAGTATAGAAATTTTCAAATCCAAACAAATCATTGATAAATAAGCCGAACCCCCAATTAGATTTGAAACAATCAAGGGATCCTCTACTATACTGGTGTCCAGGTGCAGAGACTCAACTAAAGCAGTAGATATAAAAGAGTGTGATGCGCCAGAATCAAAGAGTGTACAAACAGGATGATCAAAAAGATAAACTAAACTCTGAACAGAAATATTTCTACCTCGTTCTTGCGGAGGTGCTATGAGAGCATTAACCTTCCCTCCAGAAGTGGATCCAGCTCTCTGCCCTTGCCCTTGCTTTCTTGAGCAGTCCTTAGCCATGTGTCCTATCTCGCCACACTGAAAACAACCACCCATCTTCCATTTCTTCTTTCTGCAGTCCTTAACCAGATGTCCAGGAATGCCACAAAAATTACACTTCCTCTTGTCATGGGGTTTGTTGTTCTTCCCGCCCTTCTTGGAATCCGTCCTTTTGTTCTGTGATCCTTCCACTTTCTTATCTTGAGGTACTTCCACCTTTATCTCTTTCTTGCCATCCTTATCTTCTTCTTGTAACAAAGCCATGTCCACCAGTCTCTCATAAGTTGCACCCATAGGTATATGAGACATAGCTATGCTGTGCAGTGGCTCATTCAACTCTTTAACAAAACGGAGAACCTTCTTATGTGGAGTGTTCAATAACTCCAATCCGAACCTAGCCAGCTGGTTCAATTGGTTAACATATTCCTTGACCGACATACTTCCTTGTTTGAGAGCGAAGAACTTCTCCATCTGTAGGCTTCCTTGTTTGAGAGGCTTCGTCTTTAAGCAACCATACGACCAATAGTATCTTCTGCCTATCGTCCACTTCGGAGATAACAAACAAATTCGCGGTTTCATTGAGCCAGTTCCTTGCTTCCACGAATGATTCAGTTTCATTAAAGTTCTTTCCACCCATGGCTCGAAAGTATCTACATATCTTTGAGAAAGCATTTTCACGCGGAGGAGGAGGAACCGCTGCAGCTGGGGAAGGAGGAACGTTTGCTGGGCTTGCATCATTAGCCCTAGCCTCTAGGTACCTTCTGAACCAGCCAGGCACCGGTACGCCCTCTGGAAGGTTAAGATCCCCAGACATGCTGAAATGAAAAAGGAATGATTCAAAAAAAAAGGATAGAAAGATAGTGCATATGGCTTTGGGGATTATGCCTTTTAAAATAAAAACAATACTTTTTCTTGAAAATGCTTCTTTAAACTTCTTTTTGAAAATTAGTTTTCAAAAACTTTTATCTGATCTGGTAAACCTTTGCTCTGATACTAAGTGAAACACCCCACCTCCACTAAGGTCACTCACAAAGGGAATGCCTTAACTCTGGTGGAGCACTATAGGTAAAATATACAAATAATTAACAAGACAGACATATAAGCAGCGGAAAAACTAAATTTATTTCATAAGCACGTGGTTCTGTCAAAACATTACAACAAACTATCTTAAAACAACTTCCAAATTATTACAACAAAATCTCTGTCTTGGTTGAAACATAAAGAAGCATAAAACGATAATAAAGTAGCATAATCCCCATTAAGAGTGTATCCAAAGCCATAGCCCAAGAAAGAAGAGTCCAAGCAATACATCTACTCTCTTCAAGCTTGCAAAAGGTCTGAACTAAGCTAAGGTGTTCCCTACCTGCGGACCTGGGGGGTGAACAGAAGAAAAGAAGACGAAAGAAAAATGGGTCAGACATAAGTCTGGTAAGTCCAGTGATTTTTCAGTATGTGAACAAGAAAAAGGATCATGACTTGAATAAACTGAAAATAGGACAATGCCAGAATAAGAAGATAACATAAACCAGAATAAGGCAGCTTAAACTGAATATACCATTGCACCCATTTCTATTTATCTGCACCTACTAACTATTGTTTCAACCAGCCTCACATGTTCATAACAAAGTGATCCCCTTTTATTGATCGGCTCCTACTCGTATATGTTTACTACTTGTGTCATTCGGCCCCCGCTTGATTGTAGATACATGTGCTGGTCCCACCATGGGGTGTATCAAATCCTATGGTGGCAACCCGACATAATTCAAGATGCACAGTGTATAACTACTAATGCCCAGTGCCTGCTTTTTCCACTCCGGAGTACGTGCACGCCCGTACTTCGTCAGAACCTACACTGATGCACCACCCGCCTTGTTTTGATCGCTTATAATCAACCCAGTAATCGTGCCCCACCCTGCCTAGTTCAGGGTACCATTATACATCTATGTGGGTTACTACTGAAATGGGTCCCCGTTACTAGGGTTTCCTAATCAACATATTAAAATGGTTAAGTGTTCTCAAATTAACCGAACCTCACCCATCAGTTTAGTTAACATGTTGTATTGGTTAAGTGATGCCTTAATTAACTTAACCCTACCATTCCTGTCTTAGCTTTAATTCATTCATTAAAGCAACAACCGCAGACATGTATTGTTGCAGTCGCTGGATGTGTCGGTCGGTTCCGGGCAGTCTTACACCGCAACTCAGTCTAACCTCGGGTCCTTTTGGGCTTGATGCACTAACCTCTCACATTAGATCTATATTATTACGGTTGCTGGATGTGCCGGGCGGTTCCGGGCAGTCTTATACCATAACTCAATATAACCTCGGGTTAGGCATATTCGACTTTTACTAAATTTACATATTTATCCTTCATGTTTTTACGTAAATTATCAATCAATTGTTGTAATTCAAGTCATGCCCCGAATATCCCCTAATTCATGTTCATAATTTTTAGGTATATAAATTGTACCATTTATGCTACCAAACTATGCCAAAAATATGTAAATTAACGACTTTCCCAACTTTACCCTTTTTATGCGTTCGCATAAATCACATAGAATGTTAGGCTAGCTACTTAGCTTAACTTATAAGCAAAAAGGGGAAAAAGAGGAACATGTAACATTCCAACATCATAAAAAAAATATGGGTCTAACTGCACATGTGTCATATGAATTTGGCATAGAACAATATTTAATTGTGAACTTGCAATTTAGATCTATTCAACATGAATCATAAGCATATAAATAGGAGTTTACATAGAACTACACAAACTTAATTAGACATGTAGATGTGAACTTGCATATGGGTTGAATCAAGTTAACATAGATCTAACATAGAGGCATGTGGATATAAACATTTAGGCATATATAACATGATTTAGCCTATAAACTTGCATGTAACGTAACATGATAGAATCACCAAACTTATATACATCATAATGGTTCCATTCCCAAATTACTATACAACATAATTGGTTCATTCACCAAATTCTACACAACATGATAGGTTTAATAAACCGCAGTAGTATCACAGGCATATATGATAGAATTATCACACGAACAGACATGAATCAACATCATTATTATCATACAAATTGGTACAATTCTAGTTTTCATTTTATTACAAATCACGGCTTTAATTTGTTCACATCTAAAAGATAACTAGACTTACAAACAAAAGAACAGTCTTGCTTTCTGGGATCCGTATTTTGAAACTGAATAGCTACCCCATGAAGTAGACTATCGATTCTCTAATTTTAGATTTGATTCGATTCGTAGCTTCTAACTCGCTTTCTAATTGCAAAAGAATGGCGGCTACTCTGGGTTGACCATGGACAGCATGACGGCTCTTGGAATGAATTTTTGTGTGATTTAGGGTTGAGGGCATTAGTTGTTTATATAGAAGTTTAAACTAATGTACGCCGTTAGATAAACCTAGGAGCAATCAGGACCATCCAGACAAGATAGAGTTATCCAAAAACAGCCACCTATGCCCTAGTGACTCAACAACAGGTCAAAATTCATCACTGTCTGGATCAGAATGCAGGAGTCGACCCCTACAGGGGGGTCGACACCTATGTCGACTCCCCTATAGGGGGTCGACACCTATGTCGTCTCCCCTTGGGGGGTCGACCCCTGAGCGGGAAAAATCCCGGTCATCCTATTTTGCTTGAATTTCGAATTTCGAACTTGGTTTAATTATTTATGTATTTATATTTAATTTTTGAATTAACATGAAATCTTCTGGACTCCATAACTTCTTCATACGGAGTCCAATTCACGCAAACTCGGACTCTATCTCAAGCAGAATTTCGAGACGAACGCAATGCGTAACCCATTTCCCTTAATTTTCCCTTTTAAAATTAAGTATTCTTTAATTTGTTACTTTAATAAACATAGAAAATTTTAGGGTGTTACAAGTGTATAAATTTTGAATTATTATTCAGCATAGTATTGTTTTGAAATTTTATAGTAGTTTAAGGGCATTGTTATTGACACTCCAAATATTGTTAAGGAGGGCCAAATCTTTTTTTTTTTTCAAAAATTATTAAAGGGACTACCAATGAGGAATGTAGTCCCTTAACAAATAAAGATAATTTTACCTTATTACCCATTTATCCTCTTAACAAATAAAGGTAAGTTTACCTTAAAAAATAATGCAAAGGCCGTAGTAATTTTTTTTCGATTCGTATGTATCGATTTTTTCAAACCCTAAAGTATAAGCGTTTTCGGAGGAATAGGATCGAACTATTTTTTTGTTGACATAAATATGCCAAATTTTATAATTACGGAGGCAATGCACCAAAATGATTATTAATTTTCGACATATCACTGTCAAATACATATATAATTGATTATATGCTGCATTTGGTGCAGTGATGATGAACTGCTTATTTTAATTTGGTTTCCTTTATCGAATAAGTTTTTTTAATCTAATTTAAAGGGGCAATCCAGGAATATTGAGTAGTGTGAAATAAAATGTTTGTATAGCGCCTTAACAATTTTTCAAAGGGTGAAGTGTTTTTAAAAAATGCCCCCTTTAACGATAGTTGGAGTGTCAATAACAACACCCTAATTTAATTAGTGTAATATTTTGTAGTAGTTTAATTAGTATAATTAATTTCCTTCTACCTTTTATTAATTGTTGCTTGTACCAATATAGTGGAAGTAATATTTGAGAATTAAGAAAAATTGTAGTAGTTGTTTTCTTTACTCGTTTCTTCGAGCTCGAGACCGACATCGAGAATATGGTTATGGCGGAGTCAAAAAACGTTTTATAAGAAATTTTTTCATGTTAAATACAATTATATTATAGTAATGAAGTTGATTTTTGTGTACATATATATATATATATATCTTTATATATAATGCAAATACCTTGGTCAATGAATCAAATTGAATCCATTTTTTTAACTACCCAAAAAAATCTTTTTGTCAAACTTCTCAATTTTCTAAGGCTATATTTGTCCTTTAAACAGAAGGGTGGTGGCTGAATTACAACCCCACATTCTCACCCGTTTAACATGAATATAAACCACTTCTCCTTCTTTCTACAACCGACCCACGCGAAGGAACTACAATTTTTTCTTCTTCCATTAATCTTCACAATGTTAGCCAGATTATTCGTTGTATCAAAGATCTTTACTTTAGCTTTGTACAAATTTAGGTATGTTTGTTTTCCACTTTGAATCCTCTCTTTTTGTTCAACCGAATGTCATTTTTCATTTATTATTTTTTCCCCACCTGATTGTTTTAAGGGTAGACGACTATATTACTCTCTCAGGTTCACAATATAAGATGTTTTAGAGGTATGCACATGAATTAAGAAAATAAGTCAAATGTCACTTTATCCCGTACTTCAATTAATTAGGTGCTCCATATAAATTCCATTTTGCATGCACAGTATTTATGACTTCTATTTTCATTTAAAGCTCATGTACTACTCCCATTCCCATCAAACTCTTCAGCAGCAACTCAAAATTCCAACACCTCCCTCAAAATTCATGAAAAAATGTTGAAATTTTTTGTGCTAGAATTTCGTGTTTTAGAATGGAACCAAAACTAAAATTATGTATCTTTGTTTTCCTTTATAAAAAGCCAAATCAAAAATAGAAATCCTACATAAAACATACATATAGCTTCAAGTAGCATGCATCAGCAAATTGATCTGAATTTCCTACCGATGGTGGACGAGGAACAATTTCCATTTGAACAACACCATGCTCCTTTGAGTGTTGAGGGTAACACAAATAATGAACGTGAATTTTTCTCTAGTGGTCACGGCTCAAATATTCCTGGAGAAGAAAACAATTTGGATATGGAGGATCACGTCCCGATGGTAATTGGATCATCTTGTATAGAAAATATAGTAATCGATTTGTATATGGATCCTAATCAATATTTTAACACTTCGTTACTTGAATTAGATGATGATCAACTGTTTGAAGAAGATGAACATATTCCAACTCTAACCAGATGTATCAGCATCTAATTCTACTTAATTCTATTTCATGTTCCAAAGTCCAGCAAGCCTATATATGTGCATGCTCTCTTCCCTTTCCTCTTCACAAACCTAACCTTTCTTCTTCACGGTCATGCACACACACTGAAATCATGCAAACATGTCCCTGAACTACCTAGATCTCTGCCACCAAGCACAACCACACCAAACAAACACAGATGCCATGCACATATTCACTCCTCTCATGCTACACACACACACACAACATTTCCTTGCATGATCAAAATACACCCAAACACCATGCAACACACAAACATACAATATATACATGTACAACACATGTCCATTGCCCCATAAAAATATGGTGATCTGTTTACGCATGAGGTTGGAGCAAAGAAAATGTAGGATGCATTTACCTTAATGTTCCAACGTAGTACACCGTGTTTAAAGCTGGATAGATAATTTAGTTTTCATTTAAAACCAAACTTTTAAAAGCTTGTAGCATGATAAGACATTTGGGCATTATTTAAGTGTGCTTATTGCAATATAGTCGTAAGTAAATTAATGCAAAAAAGGCATATTTCTTCGTGCATCTTGCATGTATACATATTTAAACAAAGATGTAATCTTCAGCTTTGTTATCAGTAAAAGGAGGGAGAGATTATTTAAATATGTGAATTTAAATAAACAGTAAAGCTTGTATACTTATTAAAACAAAGATGTAATTCACAGTTTGTATACATCTCTCAAAAAAGATATAATTCATAGTTTGAATACATATATCTAGCACCATGCATATATTTTTATATTGTTATGATGTGTGTTGGCGTATCTCAAGCGAGACAGGGAAAGTTTATATCAAATGGTGAAAGGTGTTTTATTTGTAAGGCATTGCTGGAGAAGAGCGTCAATGGAAAACTAAAACGAAAAACAACAACAGAAATATCTCATTTATTTTCGGCAAACATACGAACTGTACAACGGATTTGGGTGTGATCAAAAAATATACCAAATGGAGAGACAATCGATGTGTCACATAGGCGAATAAAAAATTATGATCGAAAGAGGGTATGTATTGACTTAAAGTGAGTCTATGATGTTCCTTTACATCAGCGAACAACCTTTAGAGCGCTGGCTGAAGCTTTGAATGTAAGCTCTACAAGATAATTTAGAGTCGTGAAATAAGGTCTTACCTATTGTCACACCAATGCCATTAATCCATATCTGAAGGAAAAGCACAAAAGAGCATGTTTACTTCCTTGCATCTCAATGTTAGACCTAAGAAGCATGCCTCCAGAGCCAAAGTTTGTAGACAAGTATAATGTGGTACACATCGATGAGAAATGGTTTTATATGACCAAAAAAACCGAGAATTATTACCTACTTCCTACGTAAGATGAACAATTGCACACATGTCAAAGAAAGAATTTTATTGGAAATGTGATGTTCTTAGCGGCTGTGGCTCGTCCAAGATATGACGCCGAAGGAAAAGAAGTGTTTTCTGGAAAAATAGGAATATTTCCTTTTTTCACAAAGAAACCAGCCGAGAGAAGAAGTAGAAATAGAAAGGTGGGGGACAATAGAGATAAAACCGATGATTTCAGTCTAGAGAGAGCCCGTACGAGCTTATTTGATTGAAAAAGTTATACCTGCAATAAGAAGAAAATGACCAAGGGAGGATTCGAATAGAACCATCGTTATCCAACAAGATAATGCAAGAACACAACGATCCAAACAATGAACAGTTTCAGCTTGTCCCTTCAGAATATGGTTTTGACATTCGTTTGACATGCAATCATCAAACTTACCCGACTTAAACATTGTAGATCTTGTTTTTTTTTTTCAATTGCATTCAATCATTGCAACACAAATAGAGCCTAAGAACAGTAGTAGAGCTTATCTCTTCAGTTGAGAAATCATTTAACAAACTTCCAGTAGGAAAAGTGAATCATATTTTATAACTTTACAACTGTTCATGCAAGGCCGGTTCTAGAAATTTTGATGCCTAAAGCCAAAAGCGAAAATGAGGCCTTCATTGAATCCTACAAATTAAAGGATAACTAACCATTTAAAAATTTGTTAGTCACTATCAAATAAATTGTTGTTGTGCTTAGTATCCTATAGGCCATATTATTAATAATTTGAATATACGTAGTATTTTGAGCTAATCTCATTATTAAGCAAGATATTAATATTTTGAACTAATTTCAATGAATCATACAAATTAATTTTACAATAATTATATAGTAATTTCGAGTATGATTGGTCTGCATGTGAATGTGATGTTGTGTAGTGTCATAGTAGCTGTTCTAATTTCATTTCCCAAATCATATTACGAGTGTATGATATAGGAAAATTATAATACTAAATTTACACTACAAACAACTCAGCAAATATTATCTCAACAATTAAATATCTAAACCAATAAAAATGCATGTGCACATATACTTTTTCATCATAAGTTGATTGTATAGGGGCGTTTCTTATAAATTCACAAATTTGATTTACAAATGTATCTCCACCCCTATCATGTTCTTCTTTAATCAATGGCTCTTCATTCTGGCGTTTTGATAGCAGTAGACGATCAACACAAGAAGACCTTCTTTATCAATATCTATTTTTAATTGCAATGGAATACTGATCAAATTTTCTAAAAATTGAAGATTTAGAAGGTGATTCAATGCCTTTATAACCAACCAGAACCAATTGTCAACCATCTCCTCTGTTTTGATGATACATCAGTAATAAAAAAAATAAGTTGACAATGCTTAGAATGTATGGAAATTCAAGCAATAACTTTGTAACACCCTGCATTTTTAAATTAAAAATGTACAAATATGTAAATATGCATAGATAGATAAATAATGGTGATGTATAATGAAAATTAATTAATACATGGAAGAGAAGGAAAAATTAATTCGATAATAGTGTGCGTAACGGAAAAGAGAATAAAATAAGGATACTTAAACCAATTATCAGGAATTAGGTAAAACGGACATCACCATTGCGTCCGCCTCGAAATTCTGGTTCAGATGGACACCAAGTTTACGTAAAACGGATAACGTATGTAAAAGTTATAAGCGATAGAAGTTTGTATAGCGTAAGATTATGCATACATATATATATATATATATATATATATATATATATATATATATAAAACCATCCCAGAAATTCAAACCATTTTGAATTCAGTCAAAATTGGGCTGAGCGGGAAATTTCCCGCTCTGATGTGTCGACCCCTCTTAAGGGGGGTCGACATAGGTGTCGACCCCCTTTAAGGGGAGTCGACATAGGGGTCGACCCCCTTATTGGGTGTCAACCGCCATAAACAGATTCGGGCTCTGTTCGTTTGTGCGCTTCTGGACGGATTTGTGGCTCCATTCTCGACCTACCGACTATATAATGACCCTTAACCCATTCTTTTTCTTCACCCAAGCCTATGGCGATTCCATGGCTCTATTCTAACTCAAATTCTTCTTCTCTAAGAGATTTCCAGATCCACTTTCTTCCCCTTTTCTCTTCAAAACATCTATTCTTAAAATTAAAAGTTTAGAATCAAGACAACCTCCAAATTAAAGAGAAAAAGGGATTCGGATCCACAATTTACACTACGCAAGGAGGAGAAATTCAGATTCACAACTTACGCTGCGCAAAAAAATCAAAGTTAGATCAGATCTATGGATTGGGGCATAAAATCAATCAAAGTTAAATCAAATCCATGAATTGAAGATGAAAAGAAAGGTGAGTGGAATTACAACAAACTTGGTGCATAATAGTATTATTATCGTTCGTCAATCCCCAGTTATAATTTCAATTCAAGATTCATGTTATAATAATTGTCCTTTTATTCTCCTTCCCCTTTTTATTTTTGGATCTAGGTTATCTCGAACCTAGACGAAATCTTATTATACATACGTGCGATTGATATATGGGAATATTAGGGCATAATTTGTTTTATGCAATCGAGGAATATAATCTGTAATTTGGGGATTGTAGCATAACAATTATTATTACAAATATTGGTATAATTGGCGAATTGTATATTGGGATTATTCAATGAAATAAAGTTTGAATTGGGAATTTTGAAGCGTATTTCAATAATGAATCTTTGGGTATGTTTTGGAAACATGAATCTATGCTGAATAGTGCGCAACTATGAATTCCGATTTATAATGTTAACCTGAAATCATGTAAATTTAATTGGAATTATTGAATATGGAATGGGATTGGGAAGAAGTGATTTTTTTTCAAATCTAATATTGCGGGATTGAGGTTTTAAACTATAAGTTAAAATTTTGGGTTTTGGGAAAAACGAATCTAAAGGTAAGAATCCTAAGTTAATAAAGGAACGGATAAAGCATAGCTTTCACGATTATGAGACCTTCTATGTGATTATGAAACCTAGCTCATAACCTGAAATTGATGCTTAATGTTCTCATAAAAATTGTTAATTGCCTAAAGATGAAACATGACTAACTCGAGGTTAGAATGAGGTTGCAGTGTAATTCTGCCCGGAACCGCCCGGCATATCCAGTAGCCGCAAACAATAGGGTCTAATGTGAGAAGTTTGTCATAACGCGCTTAAACCCGAGGTTAGATTGAGTTGTGGTGTAAGACTGCCCGGAACCGCCTGACACATCCAGCAACCGTAACAATAGGTCTAATGTGAGAGGTTGGTGCATTAATAATCAATTAATGTTAATGGCACATGCTAGTATGGTAAGGTTAGGTTAACAACACTTAACCAATTTGACATGATGCGAAGGTGGGTTAAGTCAATATGAACTGATGGACAACACTTAACCAAATTTGTGGAATATAAGAATAATGCATGAGCGGGAATGTAGGGTTAAGTAAAACTTGACATATGGACAAACTTAACCAACACTGTAATGAGGAATGATAACTACCTATTATAAACCAGGGTTGCGGTAATGTAAAATTAAATAATAGGTAAACTTGTCCTAGAGAAAAGGGAAGATTATGACTTAAGATGTAATACAAGACTTGAAGGGTGGGACGACTTATACTATGAAATAAGTTAATCTAAGCTAAAAATGTGGGAAAGCACCCGTACGCTATCGTTTGATAAAGAAAACTTAAATCATGTTTGAGTTCATTGGTAAACCTTAGTTAGTGAACTAAGTAAATAACAATAAAGGAAACCAAGTGGTCTACCTTAGTTAGAGAACTAAGTAAATAAAGATGAAGTTAACCAAGTGTTGAACCTTAGTTAGAGAACTTAGTAAATATTGATGATGGCCACTGGGTAATGAACCTTAGTTAGAAAACTAAGTAAAATGGCAACCGAAGTAACGAACCTTAGTTAGAGAACTAAGTAAGCAATGGAAAAGATAACTAAGTAAGTAAACCTTAGTTGAAGTGGACTAAGTAATAAACCTTAGTTAAAGAGAAACTGGGTAATTAGAATTGAAGGAGAACATAAACGAGGATAACCAAGTTAATAAGACAAAGCAAGCGCGTAATCAGATTTTTAGACATAAGGTCTAATAGTATGAAAGGATAAGGCACTTGGACCAGTCCATACGTGTAATAACCCGGAAATCCGAGCCAATTTAAAAATTTTATTTTGGCAATTTTAGCGAATTTTGAATATTTAAAATGGATTATTTTAAATAATAACGACGAGAAATTTATTTTGAATAGAATTAGAACGTATATATTTATAGAGCTCGACGTTAGAATATAAGTATTTTATTTTAATTATATAACAAGCCTGTAATGGCATGGTAGTTCGATAATTCGATAATTCAATTTCAAATTTCAAATGAATGTACTGGGTGCAAAATAAACCGGATTTTAACGAAACAAAAAATATTAGAATTTAATTTAGGATATCTTTCCAACGAATCCGAAAAATTGAAATTTCATAACGGGGATAAAATGTTATGCCTAGTTGAAAATTCAGAATAGTTGCTATGGAATTTGGCCCTTAAAAATGGAAATTTTGCAAACGACCTCAGCTTTCGATGAAACCACTTTTGTTGGATCCATGATGTCAAGTTTTTGCTAGGTTTCAAAATTCGTAATTTTCTGAATCAATATGTGAGCGTGGCAAAGTGAAACGTGTTTCAGCAGTTTCAGATGATTTTAATCAACTGGAAAACGGTCATTTTTCAAACGGCCTCAGAATTGGACGAAATTAGTTTCGTTAGGACCATAACGTCAATATGAAGCTAGAAATAATTTTCTTGGAATTTTAGAGTTCGTATGTGGGCCCCAGTAAATTGAAATGTGCGTTCAAATTCAATGTATAGAGTTATATTTGGATTTTGACGAAAACTGATTGAAATGGTCGAATCAGCCTACAATACATATCCCATTGTGTTCGGAATGGGGGTAATTAGATAAGGACGACAGGCGGTGGGTCTTGTTTAGAGGTCGAAATTAAAAGTTGCTTTTTTGAGAAATAATTAAATAAAATAATAAAATTTTATAACTAGCCCCCCTCTCTCCTTATATCTTCTCAGCCCCGTTTACTTTTTGAAAGAGGAAAAAAAGGAGCAACGGAGGGGGGGGGGACCGCCGCCGCCACTCCATCACGCCCCCCCCCAGGTGGCGGCGCCGACCACCGAGGCCACCCCCCTCTTCTCCCCGCCTCCTTTTACCACATTTTCCCCTATTCCCCCCTCCCCCCGTAAACCACCGCAACCCAACTTAGCCCACCGCCGACCACCCCCTTCCCTTCCGCCTCCTTCTCCACCTTTCTCCCTCCTTCCTAGATCCACGCGCTCCCCCCTTAGCTCGAGAAAACCCAAATCCCTACGCCCACAAACCCTCCGCCCCCTCTCCTACGATGGTGAACCCCCTCTTTTTCAGTCGACGGTGGTGAACCCTTCCCCCCTTCAAAACAAAGGTAAAATTTATTTTTTATTTTATTTAATTCAGTTTCTTTTAATTATTTATTTTATATAATATTGAAAAATAAAATGAGGGGTTTTATTTATATATGATAGCGAAGTGAGAAAGGTTTGCCTTTTATTTTAAAGAAAGGTTTGATTTTTATCATGTGAAGAACAAAATAGAAATACGATTTTTATGGATATAGATTTGAAATAAAGATATGGCCTTTACTATGAAGCTAGATTTATAAAAATAGGATTTTTATATAGAGATTAGCGAAGTAAAGATTCGATTTTTATAAAGTAAAAAGATTTGATTTTGTTCATGGAAAAGTTAGATTTTTATATAGTAGAAATAATAAAGATGTGATTTTTATATAGTAGAAATAGAAAAGGTCGGATTATTATATTATACAGATAATAAAAATTCGATCTTTATATAAGAATTAGAAATATAAAAATATTATTTTTATATAGGAAGGAGCTTTATAAAAATTAATCTTTATTAGAAGAAGAGCGATATAAAAATATAATTTTTATGTAGAGAATAGCGTGATAAAAATATAATTTTTATTATATGAACACCGGTATAAAAATAGAATTTTTATCTATATAGTAGTGGTATAAAAATAGAATTTTTATCTATATAGTAGCGGTATAAAAATAGAATTTTTATCTATATAGTAGCGGTATAAAGATAGAATTTTTATCCATATAGAGTGATTATAAAAATGTGAATTTTATATACATGGCAACAATATAAAAATGTGATTTTTATATATGTAGTAGCTACGGACAATGAAGTTGACAAAAGGCGAGCATGACGAAGATTTCTACATAAGAAGAGTCGTGGTGTTTGGTTTAGCTAGTTGGTGAGAACTCCTCAATTTTATTTCTATTTCTAGTTTGAAATATATACTAGGATGCAGACGGTGCTAAGCAGCACCCGACACTCGTTCCCACAGACCATGGATGACTTGTTTGTTTAATTGCTGTGTTGTGAAATTTGATTGTGTGATGGGGAATGAAATAAAATATTTTATAGTGGAAATTATTTTATAGTTAAAAATATGATTTTTAACGTGTATATAAAATAAATAGTAATAAACAAATCGGACGATTTGTTTATGTACACCGATTTGACTAATATTGATTGGGACGATAAGTTTTACACATCGCCCAACTGCACAAATAAAAATCTATGTTTGTTGATGTGAAACCCCACATGGGTGTTGGGATGATATTTGACATACACTAATCCCGATTGCTTGGTTGTATGTTAATCGATGGGTTGACAGACTGTGTAAGTGTTAATTATTTATATTTAATGCTTATGCAGTTGTGTGGTGCACTCTGGATGATGGCTAATGATGTATTGTTGTTATTATATACATGTGTTGTAGAAAATCCATATAATTAACATTATATGGTAATTGATTGGGCCTCATTCCAATATAGAAAATAAATTCATGTGTTGAATAGAAAATAAATTCATGTGTTGAATTGAAAATAAATTCATGTGTTGAATAGAAAATAAATTCATGTGTTGAATTGAAAATAAATTCATGTGTTGAATAGAAAATAAATTCATGTGTTGAATTGAAAATAAATTCATGTGTTGAATTGAAAATAAATTCATGTGTTGAATTCTAAAATATTCATGTGTTGAATAAAAGCCGTGTTGATTAGATTGACGCCATTTTGACGTGAACGATAATTATATCGATTTTATTCATTTTTATAATGAATAGAGAAAACAAGGTGATTTAAAATATAACGTTTTGAAAATATTATCATTTGTATATCGATGATGTGGAATATTCAATTTTGATTAGAAATGGAATATGAAGTTGAAATCGTTTTGAAAACGAATTTAAAACGATTTATATAATACGTTTTAAAAGGAAATCGACGAAATATAATATATATATATATATTATATAATGGCCTGAATAGAACGCGCCGCGGCAGTTCACGAATTTCGACAATTGACTTCAAAGGGATATTACGGGAGATCCGACCGTCGGATTCTCCTAAAACCAGAACCGCTGGGTTCGTATCGAAAAGAGCTTACTAACGAATAATAGAAATTAGAAATCTAACGGTTGGATTTGGAATTATGTCCAAATCAAATTTAGAAAAGGTCGCTGTGAGTGCAGTTCGATGGCCGTTGATGGAAATCGACTGTACGAGCCTTGATAAAATTATTAAAAATAGTAATAATTTGTGTAAAATCATAAGAAATGATTTGGGAAGAATTGGGATGAAAAACTCCATATTTGAAAAGATAAAAATAGATTTTTATCTAAATGAACTAGTTTTGAACTAGAATTAAAGTCAATTTATTTTGAAACAAATAAATTGAATTTGAAAAAGGGGTTTTAAAAGTAACCTGAATTTCCAATAATTAAATTGGATTGGACTTGAATCGAAATTGTCTTTGGAATATTTCGATGTTGGATTTCGTGATTATACAGGTATTGTTATGGAAATTTGAAAGATACATTTATATCGTTATTTCCAATACGATATTTGTTGGTCGTAGAATTTGATATTGAATATAAGCCGATATATTTTCTATTCAGAGCCTTGTATTTAATATCAAATGTGATTTGGGTTTGTCGTGAATGGTGTCTTCATTAACACTGTTCTTAAACCCAGTTGAGAAAGAGATTAAATCTTTTTATTTAGATTTAATGATGTTTACCAATTAAATGTTATTTAATTGGAATTGAATTTGAATTGATTTTTGGGTTTATCGTGAACATTGTTTTAAATAACACTTGTTCTTTAGCCCGATAATTAATGAATGTGATTTTGGGTTTTTCGTGAACCGTGTTTTAGATGACATTGGTTCTTTAACCTAGTTAAAGACAGGATATTGACTTCTGTGAAGATTAAAATTAAGCGGGGTTTTAATGAATCTTTAATTAGATTGAAGTGATCGAGAATGGAGTATCACCAGTTTTGCTCCAAGCGATAGTTAAATCTTTAACTAGATTTGAACGTGATATGATAATTGAATTTACCGATAACACTGTGGTGTTAGATATGTGGTATGACCGGTTTTACTTCATGGGATGAATAGGTTAGGATTGGAAAATAAAATAAATGATTACTTCGATATGGTTCACAAATCCTGACTAATTTGAATTGAGATTCAAAAGGAGATTAAAGAATAAATTTAAAGAATTTATCTTTGATAAAATTAATGGGAACCTTTCCCAAAGTGTAAGAATATTTGAATAAAAGAATATTCTGAATTGGAATGAGGCGTATGTTGGGTTTGTGTAACACTTGTTTATTACATACGCGAGTTATTCAGAAAGACCGGGTTTATCCCATTCTGAATAACTGATTCGACGTGATGTCGAGGATGAAGACGGTGGTCGAAGACCAGAGGTCTTCACGTCGTTTGGGTGATTACTGATGATCTTGATTGGGCCGTACACCCAAGAGGAGGGAATCAGTTGGTGATCGTCCAGATGTACTTGGAGATCGATGGATATGCGAGGTACAAGGTGCCTCCGGTTTCGTTCAGACCCAGAACGGACCTGTAAATGGACTGTGTGTCTGACATTGGATATCATTCTATGTGATTGATGGATATCGGTTGCATGGAGTGGTTTGCCTTTGTGGCATGCTAAGATGCAAATGATCAAGGCTTCTGTTGAAAAGTAGAGTCTTGTGGTTGATGATCAAACCATAGCCTGTGTGGCACGGCTTTGTGTAGCGTTAATTCGCGAGCCTCACACCCCGGTTGTGAACCAGAAACGGGAGAGGACTTCAGGGAGGGCATGCGTTTCCTTCTAGCTAGAAGTGGCGTCAGTGGTTTGGCACGCCCTGACGAGTTTGACTTATGTGGTTGTTGCTGTTGCGAGGCGCCTCGGATATATCGGTGACTGTGTGGAGCCGATGGAGTCATTCGTTGGCTCATTTACGCCCCATAGGGCGGGGAAACATATTGTCCAGGGTTTAAGTTTAATCCACATCGAGTGGACCGGCCCTGTTGCTCCAAGGCTTGCCTGCGCGCTTGCCTTAGGCTCGGGGTAGACAGTCTCGAATTGGTAGAGGACGATCCCTAGGCTTGGTTCATAGATGAAAATCCAATTTCCAATACGACACTTTGCGGTTTTAGTTGTAAACCTATATATGGCGACATGGTGGTATGGGGCATTCATGCTGTAACACCCCTCCTCCGCCAGGGTGGCTCTTGCAAGCACTCTGACTTTGGAGGGGTGTTTGAATCAGGTAAACATGCATAATGATATATCAAGGTAGAACAAGAACATATGTATATATGTAAACAGAGTGAATAAGATAAGTAAAACAACGGAAGATTTCAAACTATTTCAAAACAAGTTTGGTACAACATAATGTCAACTTTCCAAACACACAAGTCTAGATAAAAACAACATCACTGAAAAACTGAAATACATAAGTACTATCCCCAAAATAAGTGATAACCATAGCTAGCTTCATGTCAAGACCGTACATGAGCTAAAATCCCACAAGCAAGCGATCAGAAATCCAAGCTAAGCTCCAATATTCCCACCCTGAGAACCTGGGGGGGACGGAAGAAAAGAGGCGAAAGGAAAACAGGTCAGTCAAAAAGACTGAGTAAGCCCTACTACAATCAATGTAAACTGATAAAGTTAACTAGCATGAGAAGCAGGGATGAACATAAGGATAACAACATACTAGCATGATGATTAACTAACAAGGTAGACAAAGGTGTCATCGCATAATCAGGTTTAAGGTTTTTGCACCACAGGTGTACTAGCAAACTAACATGACTTGAATAAACAAGTATTGATCCCTTGGCCCAAGCTTTGGCCCAATAACATGAAGTGACCCTAATACGCGGTCCAACCAAACGGTCTAGTCGATCGGCTCCCTATAAGCCTAACTCGTCACGTGTTGGTGTCAATGTGGCCCAAACATAATTGTAGTCAGACTGTGTAGGGTCTCCCGTCGGGTGTATCAAGCCCTAGGGTGTCAACCCCTGGACACCATAAACATAAGTGCACAGTCTCGATCTACTGGTACCCGTGCATGTTTTCCCCGGCTTCGGACTATGTGCACGACCATAGTCCGCCCGGAACTACACCGGCGTACCACTCTGCCGTCGTTTTTGGTCTCTTACCTCAAGTACAGTAATTGTGCCCCCCACCCTAGCCTAGACCCTTGGGTCTTAATGATACGAACTTGGGATTACTGCTGGAGTGGACCCCCATTGCTAGGATTTTCTAGTGGGTTAAGTACGGTTTAACCCTTTTACTAATCATGGATTAACTTGGTTAAGTGTAACGATGAGTTCACGACTTAACCCTGATTAATCTACCAAGCCCAAATTGGTTAAGTATTAAGTGGACCATGACTTAACCCTAATCATGAGGCATTAATTAATTTAATGTGCCTTAACCTCTCACATTAGACCTTGTTGTGGTTACTAGTTAAGCCGGGCGGGTCCGGGTAGCTTTACACCACAACTTGGTCTAACCTCGGGTTCAAGGTACAACATGACCAACTTCTCACATTGGGTCCTATTGTTTGTAGCAACTAGTTAAGCCGGTCGGTTCCGGGTAGTTTTACGCTACAATCTCAACCCAACCTCGAGTTGGTCACACTTATATTTTCTAAGTGTCATGTCCATCATGTTTCCAAAACACATTACAAGTTTTCAAGAATTTGGGTAGACCTAACTTAATAGGTAAATTCCCAATGGGTAGACCTAACTTAATAGGTAAATTCCCAATCTTATGTTTTTATGTCTTTTAAGTTTACCCAACCACAAACGCAATCCCATCGCTTACATATCGCAATAGCGCATAAAGGATAGAAAGAGGGAACTTGGCATAATCATGACATAAAGGTGTTGAAGCCACAAGTTTAACATGGTGGCATATGAAATGTACATATGTTCATTTACTTGCATATTACATTTTTAGGCCTCAAAAGCATGCATAAAACCAAACTTAGCATATAAGTGATACATGGTGATAAATGACATGTAGAAGTTGCCATAAGTTCGCATTTAGCCTCACATGCAAGTTATTATAAGGGATATGATAACTTACATGTTGCCAAAATGCAACATTTAGCATAAAGCTTGAAGCTTTAAGCTCATAAGCCCAAGATAAGCTTGCATAACATGGTAACATGAACAAAATGATCAACCCAAACTTGCATAACATAACTTGCATATCATATGACAAACTTGCATATCAAACTTGCATAACATAACTTGCATATCATATGACAAATTTGCATATCAAACTTGCATAACATAACATGATAAACTTGCATATCATAACATGGCATACTTGCATAACATAACATGATAAACTTGCATATCATAACATGGCGAACTTGCATAGCATAACATGGTAAACTTGCATATCATAACATGGCATACTTGCATAACATAACATGATAAACTTGCATATCATAACATAGTAAACTTGCATATCATGGCAAACTTGCATATCATAATGATCAACCAAACTTGCATCATTCATTTAACTTTAGCGTTTAAATATGAAAGTAGAAAAGGGCTTACAATGCTTATGAAGACACAAAAATATGACAAAGCCCTTATGTAATCAATTAGACCCAAAATGCAAGCTCTAATAGAAAAACCCTTGAGCCAAAATGATCAAAACTCTTGCTTTATGATGCAAATATAGAAACTTGACTTGAATGCAAGCTAATGATGCTCATACAAGCTTGAAAACACTTGTATGCATGGAAAATCTCTCATAGAAATAATTTAGAAATTTTATGAAGAGAGTGGAGGCCATGAGAGGAATGATTTTGCCATAGTTTAGTTACTTGAATGAATAATGATGATTTAGGGTTAGGTTAGGGGCTTATTTATAGAGATTAGGATTAGTTCTAGCCTTAGGATTAAACCCTAGTTCCAATCTCAGCCCTCAAAACCGAATCTGGCCCCCAAACTCAACACAACCCCAAAATGGTGCACCAGGCAAAACTGCCCGGCTGAGCCAAGTCGACAGCCAAGTCGACAGGGCTGTCGACTTGGGTCCAACCAAGTCGACTCCCAAGTCGACAGGGCTGTCGACTTGGGTGCTCTGGCGGAAATTTTCCCGCCTGGCCCAATCTGGCCCTAATTTCCAAATTCAAACTTGAATTTGAAATCTGTTTTTACTTTGAAATTTTCTGAAAACTTCGTTGGGCCTTAATCGGGTAATACGGACTCCGATTTTTGAAAACTCGGACTCTATTTCGCGTATTTTTCCGAGACGAACGCAATGGCATAGCCCGTTTCCCTTGATTCAGATTTATAAATTAAATTCTGCCTCGATTTACGTTATAACAGGTTATTGAAAATACGGGTTGTTACATTCTCCCCTACTTAAAGGATTTCGTCCCCGAAATCTTCAAGTTAGGAAGAACGTATCCTACCATCCAACATCCATCTACTCAAAACATCATCCACGAGCAATCATTGTCCTTACAAGATTCTAAATGTTTCATGAACATATGCAAAGGTGTGTGTATATGTACTTATCTAATGCAAATATCATCAATGCAAATTATGTTAGTGAAATGAATCCATATGTATGCAATTCCTAACATAATGTATAACATCTATATGTGTGCACATAACATACATCCATATGTAACATCCATGTGATAACACAAAAATTTTCATCCATGAATAAGCGTAAATATGCAATATGAGGAGTGTGTGAGCCGATCTAGTGCCTAATGTGTATAATGCATCCACGAGTAACCACTTGCAAACACTTGCAACCACTTGCAAACATCAAGCATAACATGTTTCAAACACATGTTTCATCCAAAGGGTTTCTACCTAAGGTTCTCATGACAAGCTTAACATGATAAACTAGATAATCAAGAAAAACATGGATAGCAAAAGATATGCTACAAAGAGATCGGGAAGATAAGCAGGATATACCCCTTTCGGATTACAAGAAATCCCTTCCTAACCCAACCCATATTTTATAAAAGCCCAAAAGGTTTAGTCAATCTAACGGACCCCTTCAAACCTTGACATGTATTACTAGCCAATAAGTCATACCTCCCGACAAAAATAGGACCGAGAATGGGACCGAGAGGATATACGTAAAAAGATAACATGCAAGTAAGTTCCACAGGAAAACAAGGATCAAGGATATACTCATAATAAAAAGGATATGATGCGCGTATCCAGCCTTCAATCTTCTAAGTCACATTTCCTTGAGCTTAACTCCACTGTGCTTTGACCGTCTTTTACCTCCTGACTTCTTAGCTTCTTAACTCTTATTTCCAAATATGAGTTGGAACCCATTTCATTGTCGCCTCTCGTCTTCCTCTTTCACTTACTCTTCTATCATTTTTGGCTTAAACATAACTATGACCTCATGGTTTCATGCAAGCTCTCCAAAATTCACTAGTGAATCCTGGATCTCGTTTACTTACTATAAAGTATTCCACGCAGCAGAACTTTTCTTGGAAATACCAATCCACGTTGCCAATTGCTCTTACCAACGTGATTTTCTATAACTCATGCTTGGACGAAATGAATCATCCGCCTGCGAATGATAGGCCGTACTTAGATTCAGTTGCTTGCCCATGACTTCCCGTAAACTATCCCAAAACTGGCTAGTGAAGATTGAGTCATGGTTACTAACTATACTTTAGGGAACCTCGTGCAACCGCTTTATTTCTTGAAAGTAAACTGTCGCTAGCTATGATGCAGTCCTTTCGCTCTTTACCGGAGTGAAATGAGCACTCTTCGTGAGTCTACCTACTATGACCCACATGCTCGTATTCTCTTTCCTTGACCTAGGCAGTCCATCCACGAAATCCTTCGTGACGCTTTACTACTTCCATTGCGGGGACCTCCAATGGATGTAATAGCCCACCGGGCTTTTTATGACTCGGCCTTAATCTGTTGGCACAACATGCGCCTTGGGACAAACTCGGCCACCTCCTCGAGTGATGTGCATCTTCAAGAGCTTTCTTTCTCTCATCGCGTCTTAGCCATCCCTTGTCATCTGTAGCGAGGTGACTTAACATCTCGCCTCGAATCAACTGGTCCATGATCTCGACTAACTGCGGGTCTTCTTTCTGTGAAGTCCCTACTTGATCCAGAAGGGTAGGTCTAAGCTCAAGGGACGCTAACTAACTAATTAAACTGAGAGAACTTCTTACTTCGGTTGCATTCCTTGGAGTCTTCCAATCCTGAACTGCAACTACCTTAGCGGGATCCACCGCTAAGCCTTGCTTAGAAACTATGTGCCCAAGAAATCTAACTCCTTTTTCTCCAAAATGACATTTGGAGGACTTGGCTTTCAACTGATGCGCTCTAAGCGTATCCATCACCTCCTTGAGATGTCTAGGATGTTCTTCCTCGTTCTTTAAGAAAGTCAGGATATCGTCTACAAAGACTACCACAAACTCGTTCAGGAACTCCCTAAACACCCTACTCATCAAGTCCACGAAGTAGGCGGGTGCATTAGTCAAACCGAATGGCATGACCAGCCATTCTAAGAATCCATCTGGAGTTCTGAACGCAGTTTTGTCTATACTATCTTCAACTACTCTGAGCTGATGGAATCCAGTAGCAAGATCAAGAGGGAACATATGTTCCTACAAGCTGAACAAATAATGGTTGTCTATTATCCTTGTTTAACTCACGATAATCAACACAAAGTCGAAGAGAACCATCTGCCTTGGTAGTAAATACTACAGGCGCTCCCCATTCAGATATACTTCATCTAATGAAGTTCTTCTCAAGCAACTCCTTGACTTGCTTTCTTAACTCTCATCTTGCGGGACCATGTGCCAAACCGGCCACGAAACTATCTTGGCATTATCAACCAGATAAATGCGGAAATCTATCTCTCGTTTTAGGGGTAACCCCCTTCACTTCACCCAAGATATCAGGATATTCTCGGACCACTCTCACCGATTGCAAACTATCGATAGACGAGTTGAGGGATTCAAGATAACACAACATGACGGGACTCATAGGGTTACTAGAAATTTTTAGGGTATTACCGAGGCGAGTCATGAGCCTCTCAACCCTATGATCAAAAATCAAGAATGGCCCCAAAACTGGACAACCAATCCATGCCCAAAATCAACCCATACCCCATGAAACCGAGAATATAAGCATCACACGAGAACTCTACACTAAAGATAGAGATTTTCAAATCCATGTAGATAATAGACAAATGGGCGGAAACCCCAATTGGATTTGAAACACACACGGGATCATTAGCTAGACTAGTACTTAGGTGCAAACTTTCAACTAGATCAGATGAAATAAAGCTATGCGATGCACCAGAATCAAACAAGGTACGAACTGGAAAATAGAAATGTAAACAAGACTTTTAACAGAAACACTACCTCGATCAAGAGCTGGAAGAACGATGTTGAGGGGGTGAACTCGCCCTTCAGACGGTCTTGCACACTGAGTTTGACCTTGCCCTTGCTTCTTCGGGCAATCTTTGCTGAAATGTCCAAACTCACCACAACGATAGCATTCACCACTCTTCCTTTTCCTCTTCTTACAATCCTTAATAAGATGCCCAACTGAACCGCAGTAATGGCACTTCCCCTTTTTGTTATTGCCCTTGTTGTTGTTCCCCTTGTTGCCTTGACTCTTGTTCTTGTTCTTGTTCTGATTGCCTTGACTGCTCTGACCACTTGGATTACCCTGATTTCCTTTCCACTGGGAATCAGTCTTCTTGGCTTGAGTATCATTCATCTTGATCTCTTTCTTGTCACTCCTATTCTCTTCATTGAGTAGGGCCATATTCACCAAGCTCTCGAAAGTTGCCCCCAAGGGTATATGAGTCATGGCTAAACCATGTAATGGCTCGTTTAATCCTAGAGCAAAGTATAGGGCCTTCTTCTGAGCTGTGTTAACCAAGTCTAAACCGACCTGAGCCAGTTGATTAAACTTATCTATGTATTCCCTAATAGTCATGTCCCCTTGTTTTAGTGATAGGAACCTTAGTCCAAACTTTCCCCGAAAGTCATCCCAAGTCTCAATTGGCCTAGTAGCGGTGGTGACCACCCACCAACGTGCAGCTTCTTCCTTTAGCAACAACACTGCCAATAAAACCTTCCTACGGTCATCTATATCAAAGAAGGCAAAAAGATCTTCGGTTTCTTTCAACCAATTCCTTGCCTCTACAAAAGTCTCCGTTCCAATGGAATTCTTGCAACCCATCGCCTTAAAGCCTTTGCAAATCACCGCGAGATACTCTTGTGGATGCTGAGGGGGAGGAGGAAGAGGAACCTCAGCGACAGGAGGAGGAGGAACATCAGCGACAGGAGGAGGAGGAACATTAACTACCGGAGGAGGAGTAACATTTGCGGGGCCGGCTTCGGTCTCCCTAGCCTCCAAAAGTCTCCTATACCAAACAGGTACGTGTACTCCCTCCGGAATGGCAAAGTTATTGGCCATACTGAAAACGAAGAAAAAGATAGATTCAGAATGGAGAAAAACGAAGGAATTTTACTAATGGCTTTTTGGGGAATAGCCTTTAAAATAAACTAGACTTTTCTTTGGAAAATACTTTATACTTGATTTTGAAAATAGTTTTCCAAAAGTTTTAAAAACCTTTTTGTTCCTTCTCGTAAACCATATGCTCTGATACCAAATGTAACACCCCTCCTCCGCCAGGGTGGCTCTTGCAAGCACTCTGACTTTGGAGGGGCGTTTGAATCAGGTAAACATGCATAATGATATATCAAGGCAGAACAAGAACATATGTATATATGTAAACAGAGTGAATAAGATAAGTAAAACAGCGGAAGATTTCAAACTATTTCAAAACAAGTTTGGTACAACATAATGTCAACTTTCCAAACACACAAGTCTAGATAAAAACAACATCACTGAAAAACTGAAATACATAAGTACTATCCCCAAAATAAGTGATAACCATAGCTAGCTTCATGTCAAGACCGTACATGAGCTAAAATCCAACAAGCAAGCGATCAGAAATCCAAGCTAAGCTCCAATATTCCCGCCCTGAGAACCTGGGGGGGAAACGGAAGAAAAGAGGCGAAAGGAAAACAGGTCAGTCAAAAAGACTGAGTAAGCCCTACTACAATCAATGTAAACTGATAAAGTTAACTAGCATGAGAAGCAGGGATGAACATAAGGATAACAACATACTAGCATGATGATTAACTAACAAGGTAGACAAAGGTGTCATCGCATAATCAGGTTTAAGGTTTTTGCACCACAGGTGTACTAGCAAACTAACATGACTTGAATAAACAAGTATTGATCCCTTGGCCCAAGCTTTGGCCCAATAACATGAAGTGACCCTAATATGCGGTCCAACCAAACGGTCTAGTCGATCGGTTCCCTATAAGCCTAACTCGTCACGTGTTGGTGTCAATGCGGCCCAAACATAATTGTAGTCAGACTGTGCAGGGTCTCCCGTCGGGTGTATCAAGCCCTAGGGTGTCAACCCCTGGACACCATAAACATAAGTGCACAGTCTCGATCTACTGGTACCCGTGCATGTTTTCCCCGGCTTCGGACTATGTGCACGACCATAGTCCGCCCGGAACTACACCGGCGTACTACTCTGCCGTCGTTTTTGGTATCTTACCTCAAGTCCAGTAATTGTGCCCCCCACCCTAGCCTAGACCCTAGGGTCTTAATGATACGAACTTGGGATTACTGCTGGAGTGGACCCCCATTGCTAGGATTTTCTAGTGGGTTAAGTACGGTTTAACCCTTTTACTAATCATGGATTAACTTGGTTAAGTGTAACGATGAGTTCACGACTTAACCCTGATTAATCTACCAAGCCCAAATTGGTTAAGTATTAAGTGGACCATGACTTAACCCTAATCATGAGGCATTAATTAATTTAATGTGCCTTAACCTCTCACATTAGACCTTGTTGTGGTTACTAGTTAAGCCGGGCGGGTCCGGGTAGCTTTACACCACAACTTGGTCTAACCTCGGGTTCAAGGTACAACATGACCAACTTCTCACATTGGGTCCTATTGTTTGTAGCAACTAGTTAAGCCGGTCGGTTCCGGGTAGTTTTATGCTACAATCTCAACCCAACCTCGAGTTGGTCACACTTATATTTTCTAAGTGTCATGTCCATCATGTTTCCAAAACACATTACAAGTTTTCAAGAATTTGGGTAGACCTAACTTAATAGGTAAATTCCCAATGGGTAGACCTAACTTAATAGGTAAATTCCCAATCTTATGTTTTTATGTCTTTTAAGTTTACCCAACCCCAAACGCAATCCCATCGCTTACATATCACAATAGCGCATAAAGGATAGAAAGAGGGAACTTGGCATAATCATGACATAAAGGTGTTGAAGCCACAAGTTTAACATGGTGGCATATGAAATGTACATATGTTCATATACTTGCATATTACATTTTTAGGCCTCAAAAGCATGCATAAAACCAAACTTAGCATATAAGTGATACATGGTGATAAATGACATGTAGAAGTTGCCATAAGTTCGCATTTAGCCTCACATGCAAGTTATCATAAGGGATATGATAACTTACATGTTGCCAAAATGCAACATTTAGCATAAAGCTTGAAGCTTTAAGCTCATAAGCCCAAGATAAGCTTGCATAACATGGTAACATGAACAAAATGATCAACCCAAACTTGCATAACATAACTTGCATATCATATGACAAACTTGCATATCAAACTTGCATAACATAACTTGCATATCATATGACAAACTTGCATATCAAACTTGCATAACATAACATGATAAACTTGCATAACATAACATGGCATACTTGCATAACATAACATGATAAACTTGCATATCATAACATGGCGAACTTGCATAGCATACCATGGTAAACTTGCATATCATAACATGGAATACTTGCATAACATAACATGATAAACTTGCATATCATAACATAGTAAACTTGCATATCATGGCAAACTTGCATATCATAATGATCAACCAAACTTGCATCATTCATTTAACTTTAGAGTTTAAATATGAAAGTAGAAAAGGGCTTACAATGCTTATGAAGACACAAAAATATGACAAAGCCCTTATGTAATCAATTAGACCCAAAATGCAAGCTCTAATAGAAAACCCTTGATCCAAAATGATCAAAACCCTTGCTTTATGATGCAAATATAGAAACTTGACTTGAATGCAAGCTAATGATGCTCATACAAGCTTGAAAACACTTGTATGCATGGAAAATCTCTCATAGAAATAATTTAGAAATTTTATGAAGAGAGTGGAGGCCATGAGAGGAATGATTTTGCCATAGTTTAGTTACTTGAATGAATAATGATGATTTAGGGTTAGGTTAGGGGCTTATTTATAGAGATTAGGATTAGTTCTAGCCTTAGGATTAAACCCTAGTTCCAATCTCAGCCCTCAAAACCGAATCTGGCCCCCAAACTCAACACAACCCCAAAATGGTGCACCAGGCAAAACTGCCCGGCTGAGCCAAGTCGACAGCCAAGTCGACAGGGCTGTCGACTTGGGTCCAACCAAGTCGACTCCCAAGTCGACAGGGCTGTCGACTTGGGTGCTCTGGCGGGAATTTTCCCGCCTGGCCCAATCTGGCCCTAATTTCCAAATTCAAACTTGAATTTGAAATCTGTTTTTACTTTGAAATTTTCTGAAAACTTCGTTGGGCCTTAATCGGGTCATACGGACTCCGATTTTCGAAAACTCGGACTCTGTTTCGCGTATTTTTCCGAGACGAACGCAATGGCATAGTCTGTTTCCCTTGATTCAGATTTATAAATTAAATTCTGCCTCGATTTACGTTATAACAGGTTATTGAAAATACGGGTTGTTACACATGCCGCCTATGATTGGTACTTATGATTGAAATTGTTTTTGAAAATATACACTTATAATACTATAAAAATAATCCATTTTAAACGTATCAAGCATTCTTTGGCTATTATAAGGTAAAAACCCTATCCTCCGGCTTGTGTTGCATTGTGTGATGGGACCTCGGTCTTATAATAGCTTCATTGTTCTTTATTTAGCATTGCCTTTTGTTTTATGCACTGGTATTCTTGGGAGGAAACCCGTTCCGTGTTATACGGCATGGTCCCTTGATTTACCTAACTTTAAAATAAAGATTAATAACAGTTGTAGTTCTCACACTAGTCACATGACTGACCTGAAGTTTATTGTTTTAACCTAAACTCTGGGTGCCCCTATTTCCACACTGGCAGCTAGTAGTTTTGGTTTTGCAGATTTATATTCACAGGAACCTGGTTTACAGCTGGAATGATATCCGAAAAGCTCTGTATCCGTATATCTCTTTCTGTTGTATTTTGTATCGTTTTTCCGCTGCTATGTAATTTATTGTAATCTCTGATATTTTTCTGTTGTATTATAATTATTCATACTCTGTATATTCTTGTATTCTGATGGAATTGTTGAAATAAGCAATGCAATGTTCTTTTGTTTGCGTCCTGATGTGGCTTGTTCTCAACTCAATCTGGGCTTTCCTTATCAGGGAAGTTTGGGTTGTAACATCTTGGTATCAGAGCTTTGGTTTACAGAGCTCGGAGAACAAGACTCGTTAGAACCATTCGAAAGAATTCATCAGAAATTGGATTAGTAATATCCAATGAGAATGACTCGTTAGATATGGGATCAGTATTATCCTAGAATGAGTGTGAAGAGTATATTTTTAAAATTGAAAACAAGTTTTGTTTTGAAAATTTAATTGAATTATTCGTATTTGAATATTTATTTATATTGATTTGGACTAACAGGTTTATAGAGATTTTAATATACGTCTGATCCACGTGTATTGAAAGCCTCTAATATATTGGATGGATATAGAGTCACATTCTAGTCGGCCGGGGATGATTCTGATAATGCTGCAGCGTTATCAGTATTTATTTTCGAATATTGAAAGTGAGATTTCTATATATTTCCAATTGATTTGTGTGAGAACCAAAATTAGATAGGGCTTATTGTTGCGGTTTGGCATCAAAAATCTGATTTTTGGACTATGTATCAAAATTATGAATTTGAAATGATAATCAACAAATTGATTGCTGGTTGTGTTGTTTGATTATTGTTTGATTAATTAAAATGTTGAAACTTTAGCCAAATTGAACCAAATAGTGAATTGTATTGAAAATTTATCGTATTTGCATGCATGTACATGTACTTATATTGAACATGTAATGACCCGGATATTTGACGGTGTAATAATTAACTTATTTAATTATTTAAATAATGAATATATTATTTAATCGACGGCGTTAGAACATATAATTATATTATAATTAAAAACCGAGCTCGAAATAGCGCTGCAGTTCGCTATTTGGCAATTCGAACTTCAACTGAATATACAGAAGCCGTGTTAAGTCGGATTTCTGTGAAACAAGAAACGTTAGGAGCTGGTGAAGTATATATTTATAGTGGAAGAGAAAAAGCGAGATTTCGTTGTGTAGATTGTAAGTTACGTCCAAATTAAATATTCAGAAAAACAGCGGTATATTCGTTCGTGGCCATAACGGTTATTTAAGAATATTTGAATATCGGTTGTGAATTTAGACAAGGTTCTTTTGGGAAGTAGTGATAATTTAATTTTTAGAATTTTACTGTAATTTTTAATTAATTTAATAAGCACTTTTTATTTTGGAGTATTTTGCACCCTTAATCAACGATTTTGGGGTTTCACAATATAAGTTAATCTACCGGTATTATTATATTTTCGGGATCGCGGCACCTCACTAAACCTGACGGTATTTTTATATCAGTCTGTAACTGAACAGAATTTTCTTGTATCGGTATACATATATGTTTATAACATTTAAATAAAAGAGAATTATTTTTAGTAACCCCGACGTTTGATATAAACCAGTGGCATCAGCAAATTGAATACAAAGTGCAGTGTGAAATGGAATCAAGGAAAAGTAGAGCTAAATAACAAGTCAGCAAAGGGAATGAGACTGAAACGGGTGTCCACATAACGTTGTGACGTACTTCCTTGCGTGAGAAGTACACCCTTTTTAGCTCATACAACAACCTCTTTCTCGACCAATCCAAGTCACGATAATTTCTATCTCAGTTGTTTAAGTCTCTATGCTTTTTGTGTGTGTATATATCATATTTTAAATACTCCACTTGGTCATGAATTTGTTACTTCCGTATACAGTAACACTACCTATTTCTTAACAGCAAAGGGATTTTACCATCAATCTAAACAGATGTTGCAACTTGCAAATCCTACCGTGTGTAATCAAATCATAACGTCAAGACATCAATGCAATGCAATATAATATAGTATAAACTTTAATATTTTGTTACTTCGCAACTAAGGATATTGTACAGCACGAAATGGTACAGCACTCATACTGACCCCTCTGTATTTCCACGTTCTCTCTGCTACTCTAGTTTTTACACATGCCTATGCCATTCATTACTTAAGCCTGAAGCCTCTAAACATTTTAAATAACGTAGCCTATCCTACACCATTGATTACTTAAACAAAGATTCTTCACTGTATAAATACACTAAGTCTCTAAACCTAGAAATTGACTTCTCTGCTAAATCAAATGTGAGCCGCCACTAAATTCTTCCCTCAGAAAAATTTCTTCGATCAAAGGATTCAAACGAAAATGATTCCAATCTCTTCAAATAAAATCTCGAAATGCTTCGAATAAATTCGTCTGCCTCTAAAAAGCTTGGAGCTTCATCCCAGCACCGCTCGTTTTGAGTTCGACGTTGTTCTGAAGTGCGGGTATGAAGCAGCAACGGTGGGTACATGGGTGCTCGCGCCTGGAGTTGGTGATGGGATTTATGGCAGGGGAGCTGAAGTGGTTGTGAAGGGAAGTTCGACAGGGTGGTTTTGTTCGATCCATTACTGGGATGCGAGGTTGGGTATGGTAGTAGGTGGTTGGGGGGCGCTCGAGTACTGATGGTGGAAAGTAGAGTTGTGTGATGTTTTGGGTTGAAAGTCAGCAGTTGAATGTTGAGTGAGGAAGGATCGACAGTTCAAAAGTAGGATTTGCAGTATGTGTTTTTATTTGGGAGTTATGGTTTCCAGTATTGGTTGTTGAGGGGACTGTGTTTTTGTTGGGATGTAAAGTAGTTGCGAGCTGTCTGAGCATGAAAACAGTGGAGCAAATTTGTCCAAAACTGGCGGATGCGGTATTAAGATGGCAGAAGGATGGAGCGAAGTGTTGTGGTGGAAGCAAGTTCATTTGGTCATTTGGGAAAGACAGTTTTGAAAAGAAAGGGGCTAGGGGGTCTGATCATTTCAGTTGTGATAACGGGGGACGGTGATCTTTGTGTGGCCGTGTGAGTTCATGAAGTAAGGGGGAGGACTGTTCGATGCTACTGCTGTAGCGATGGACGGGGAAAACACGGTTCAACTATGGTGATGAGTGATGAAGGACATCATGTGATGGACGCGGGCAATTTTGGGTCAAAGGATTTTCTGGTGGGCTTTCGAATGGGTTGGTGGGCCGTTAAATAAAAGGGAATTCATCGTATCATATACCGACGGGATCATATCAAAGGACCGAATATTCTGGAAGTGGATAGGAGCTCGGTTGAATTTATGGCGAATAAATTGTTTGATTCAAATCAAACAAACAGTTTATCGTTCTTTAACGATGAACTGCCAATGTGAGTAAAACTCACTAACTCTCCTCAATTTATATTTTAATATAAATTGTATTTTATTTATTGACTGCTGTATATTGATTGTTAAACTGGACTGTTAAATAGATTTGATTGAAAACGTAGTTATAGTTAATCTATGTACTGTTAATCAAATATGGTTCTGTACAGCAGGATATTTCATTTCAAAATGAAATATGATATATATTATACTGTGTAACATCTGTGGATGCAGGGAGACAGGTTGGAGGAATCCGACTGGGTTCCTCAACAATTATTTTACTGTTTTCATATATTGTGATATATGTTGTGATTTATAATCTGCTATTGATTATGGATGTTAGAACGATATTGATCATCGTTGTTTGATATTTTAAATACCATAAGAAACCCTGAGTTGTAAAAAGGAATATTTCAATGTATATCGAAATAAAGGAGTTTTATAAAATCAACCGATTTTATAAAAGGAAACAATTTGAAAATAGAGTATTTATAAAACGAACACGGTTTTATAAAAGGAAGTATTTATAAAACAAATAGAGTTTTATAAAAGGGATATTTATTTAGAAAATAAATAGAAATAAGGAATAGTTATTTTGAAGGTAAATAGAAGTTGTAAATAGGAAATATTTGTAACGGTAAATAGAAGTTGTAAATAGGAAATATTTGTAAAGGTAAATAGAAGTTATAAATAGGAAATATTTGTAATGGTAAGTAAACGTTAAAAAAGGGAAATAGTTGTAACGGAAAACGTAGTTTATCAAAAGGAGTTAATAAAATGTAGTTTATCAAAAGGGGTTAATCGAATATAGAAATTAAGAAGTGAAGTTAAACAAAAATTAGAAACTGACTAGAGATTAGTAAGTTGAATAGTTTTCTGAGTATCGATCTGATGTTGGTTTCGGCCTTCGGGGTTTATACTTAGAGAATTGTTCTCTTGCTAGTTTACAGTTAGGGACTAATAGTTGTGGAATGGTAGTGATGCATAAATGAGGATTGGAAATGTTTTCCAATGTTGAAAACATATATTTTCTAATTTTAGAAAATAAGCAAATATGAATATATATATATATATATATATGGTTGATGATTGGATCGATAATTCCATTTGGAATTTAGATCGTTGTTTGTACACCGACATGTTTTTCTTTGATAGTTAACTCACCAACTATCGAAGTTTTTGACCATTATAACGTTGTTAATATGGAGAGACCGGTTGGATTCTTATCCAAAGAACCACTCTGTATTGGCAAAAGCGTTGTGAATATGCCAAAGATAATTGAAGACGGAGTAAAGTGCAAGGGATGTCCTGTTTACAGAATAGTGCCTTCGGTTTCGTTCAGTCCCAGAACGAACGTATATGGACGAATGTCTGACAGAATAGTTCCAATGATCGAAAGAGTTGGACTGTACAAATATATATGGTGGCCAACGGATTTATTCCCTTCGCATAATATCCAGAATCTATTTGTGCAGATCCAACTAATGATTAACGGATTTGATAATGTGGCATTCAAAGTGATCGTGTTATCAATGAATGGAAAGAAATCATAACCTCTGGCCTCAACATCCGGTAAATGACAAAAATCGGGCAGGTAGCATGGCTAAGTCGGTCGCACCGAAGTAGGGTGTATAATCACCTATCTAGAGAATATTCGTTTGCTTCTTAAATTTATCAATGTTGTCCCATATATATACGGGAAACGGTTGTTGATCCCAACCGTTGGTGATGTACATTCGATACACTCAAGCGAAATGAGTGGTCGGTCATGTGTGGCTGAGTTGCAAGATGTTCTTGTTGAACTCCAGTGTATCGTTCCTAGAGTACACTGATCGGAAGGTGGTTCCATACCTTTTCATAGTTGGAAATCCATTACCCAATACGTGCTTGCGGTTTTGATTGTATACTATATGTAGAACGTGAGATGAAAGCGTTTCTGCTAGATGGTTATTATATTGTGGTTGATAGACATTATTATAATATCAAAAGGTTTTTGATATAAAGATATTTTGGATTCTCATAAGGGAAAACCCGTTCCGTTATACGGTGTGGTCTTATGAGATATCGTTTACTTGTTCAAACCGTTTTAAACTGTTTTACTCATACCAGTCCCATGACTGACCCGGAGTTTACTTTGTTTTGTTTTACCTAAACTCTTGGGTGCCTAAATTTGTATGGGCAGTCAAGTAGTTCAGGATTTTGCAGATACATTGGAGAGCTTGGAGCAGGAGGCTTCAAGATTCTATAGCTAGTATTATTTCCGCTGTTGTTGTAAGTGTTGTACTTTGAAATGTTATTGTATACATATACTGTTTGTATTTCAAAAGTTATGTTATATTTTATTCGTTCCGCTGTGAGATTCGTGGTTACTCTGATGATGATGTTCTTCTTCTTCTTCTATTTTACTAGTTCTATCTTATCTATCCTCACCCTCTATCTTCTTTCTATTAATTTCTTGAATTTTCAGTGCAATTTGGGGTTGGACTTGTGTTATTTAGTCAGCTCAAATTGGACCGGATTTTCGGGTCATTACAGTTGGTATCAGAGCTTAAGTTAAGCGAATTACCTTGGCTCTGTGGCATAACTCAGTAGAGATGGGATTAGTAATATCCTAGACTGAGATTGAGTGTATATATACGAGTGAACGTATTTGTTAATTGATATAAAAATTTGTTTTATATTGTGGAGCTTTATTGGTTGAGTGATTTATGAATTTTGGTCGATGGTGGGGCACCACAATATCGATAGGGGTTTCTAAACACTCGAACACGATGAACCAACATGATATGTTTTGACATTAACCCAATATAATTGGTTGTGTTGGTTGTTATTATAATCAGATGAGATTATAAAAAGGCGAAATGGTTATAGATAACTAATCATAATTCACATAAGTAAAGTATATGAAATAAGATGAATTAAATCTGAAATTAAATCAGGATTAGGAATTAAAATAAGGAAATTTTAAGTTCCTGGGAGATTTTGAAATTTTTTTCAAATTGGAAGTGTTATAGTATTGAACTCACTTCGATAAACTGGGAAATAACCCTGATGAGTGTGGCCACATCATCATTGTTCATTTTCGAGTTCTAAGTGACGGATTACTACCAAAGATTTCTGTTTCTGAATTATTTTGAGAAAACAAGTGGTTTAGAAATTCAAATGTTTTGAATTGGTGTTATGATTTCAAATTGATTTGAAATGAACCCAGGAATTTAAATTCTGGAATTTAGATTTAACTTTTGAAGTTAAATAGATTAAAATATTGAAAGTGAATAAATTAATTTGAATTAAACTTGGACAAGGTTACATATAATATGGAGTTATATTGGGATGATATCGAGTAAGTTGATTGATTTTATAAGGATTTGGAATCAAGAATTGTACTTAAGTTTGAAATGGAATTTGACTTGAGTATAAGCAATTGCTTGAGTTTGAGGATAAAAACTGACAGGAGATGGATTGGAATGACATTGGTATATGTTAAGTTGATAACCAATGGGAATGGTATAATGATATGGTCTGCAAAAAGGTACAAGTTTATATTTCATATGAGTTGGAGTTTATGAGCCGATTTGGTAAACCGCTTGGTGTTTTGATTTTCTTTTGGGTTGGAGAAGGCCTAGAGATAGGGCTGTACAAAGGAGGTTATGGCGAAATTTTCCGAAAAATTTAAGCATTAGAAATTTTTCAGAATTTTTGAAAATTTAGGTTAGTCGAAAGGAATTAATATTTTAGTCAATATTAATTGGTTCAGTTGAAAATCAGAAATAAGGGGTAAACAAATCTTAGGAATTCCAATAGATAGGGTCGTCCTCTAACTTAGCAATTTCGAGGACGAAATTATTTTAAGTGGGGAGGAATGTAATGACCCGGATATTTGACGGTGTAGTAATTAACTTATTTAATTATTTAAATAATGAATATATTATTTAATCGACGGCGTTAGAACGTATAATTATATTATAATTAAAAACCGAGCTCGAAATAGCGCTGCAGTTCGCTATTTGGCAATTCGAACTTCAACTGAATATACAGAAGCCGTGTTAAGTCGGATTTCTGTGAAACAAGAAACGTTAGGAGCTGGTGAAGTATATATTTATAGTGGAAGAGAAAAATCGAGATTTCGTTGTGTAGATTGTAAGTTACGTCCAAATTAAATATTCAGAAAAACAGCGGTATATTCGTTCGTGGCCATAACGGTTATTTAAGAATATTTGAATATCGGTTGTGAATTTAGACAAGGTTCTTTTGGGAAGTAGTGATAATTTAATTTTTAGAATTTTACTGTAATTTTTAATTAATTTAATAAGCACTTTTTATTTTGGAGTATTTTGCACCCTTAATCAGCGATTTTGGGGTTTCACAATATAAGTTAATCTACCGGTATTATTATATTTTCGGGATCGCGGCACCTCACTAAACCTGACGGTATTTTTATATCAGTCTGTAACTGAACAAAATTTTCTTGTATCGGTATACATATATGTTTATAACATTTAAATAAAAGAGAATTATTTTTAGTAACCCCGACGTTTGATATAAACCAGTGGCATCAGCAAATTGAATACAAAGTGCAGTGTGAAATGGAATCAAGGAAAAGTAGAGCTAAATAACAAGTCAGCAAAGGGAATGAGACTGAAACGGGTGTCCACATAACGTTGTGACGTACTTCCTTGCGTGAGAAGTACACCCTTTTTAGCTCATACAACAACCTCTTTCTCGACCAATCCAAGTCACGATAATTTCTATCTCAGTTGTTTAAGTCTCTATGCTTTTTGTGTGTGTATATATCATATTTTAAATACTCCACTTGGTCATGAATTTGTTACTTCCGTATACAGTAACACTACCTATTTCTTAACAGCAAAGGGATTTTACCATCAATCTAAATAGATGTTGCAACTTGCAAATCCTACCGTGTGTAATCAAATCATAACGTCAAGACATCAATGCAATGCAATATAATATAGTATAAACTTTAATATTTTGTTACTTCGCAACTAAGGATATTGTACAGCACGAAATGGTACAGCACTCATACTGACCCCTCTGTATTTCCACGTTCTCTCTGCTACTCTAGTTTTTACACATGCCTACGCCATTCATTACTTAAGCCTGAAGCCTCTAAACATTTTAAATAACGTAGCCTATCCTACACCATTGATTACTTAAACAAAAATTCTTCACTGTATAAATACACTAAGTCTCTAAACCTAGAAATGGACTTCTCTGCTAAATCAAATGTGAGCCGCCACTAAATTCTTCCCTCAGAAAAATTTCTTCGATCAAAGGATTCAAACGAAAATGATTCCAATCTCTTCAAATAAAATCTCGAAATGCTTCGAATAAATTCGTCTGCCTCTAAAAAGCTTGGAGCTTCATCCCAGCACCGCTCGTTTTGAGTTCGACGTTGTTCTGAAGTGCGGGTATGAAGCAGCAACGGTGGGTACATAGGTGCTCGCGCCTGGAGTTGGTGATGGGATTTATGGCAGGGGAGCTGAAGTGGTTGTGAAGGGAAGTTCGACAGGGTGGTTTTGTTCGATCCATTACTGGGATGCGAGGTTGGGTATGGTAGTAGGTGGTTGGGGGGCGCTCGAGTAATGATGGTGGAAAGTAGAGTTGTGTGATGTTTTGGGTTGAAAGTCAGCAGTTGAATGTTGAGTGAGGAAGGATCGACAGTTCAAAAGTAGGATTTGCAGTATGTGTTTTTATTTGGGAGTTATGGTTTCCAGTATTGGTTGTTGAGGGGACTGTGTTTTTGTTGGGATGTAAAGTAGTTGCGAACTGTCTGAGCATGAAAACAGTGGAGCAAATTTGTCCAAAACTGGCGGATGCGGTATTAAGATGGCAGAAGGATGGAGTGAAGTGTTGTGGTGGAAGCAAGTTCATTTGGTCATTTGGGAAAGACAGTTTTGAAAAGAAAGGGGCTAGGGGGTCTGATCATTTCAGTTGTGATAACGGGGGACGGTGATCTTTGTGTGGCCGTGTGAGTTCATGAAGTAAGGGGGAGGACTGTTCGATGCTACTGCTGTAGCGATGGACGGGGAAAACACGGTTCAGCTATGGTGATGAGTGATGAAGGACATCATGTGATGGACGCGGGCAATTTTGGGTCAAAGGATTTTCTGGTGGGCTTTCGAATGGGTTGGTGGGCCGTTAAATAAAAGGGAATTCATCGTATCATATACCGACGGGATCATATCAAAGGACCGAATATTCTGGAAGTGGATAGGAGCTCGGTTGAATTTATGGCGAATAAATTGTTTGATTCAAATCAAACAAACAGTTTATCGTTCTTTAACGATGAACTGCCAATGTGAGTAAAACTCACTAACTCTCCTCAATTTATATTTTAATATAAATTGTATTTTATTTATTGACTGCTGTATATTGATTGTTAAACTGGACTGTTAAATAGATTTGATTGAAAACGTAGTTATAGTTAATCTATGTACTGTTAATCAAATATGGTTCTGTACAGCAGGATATTTCATTTCAAAATGAAATATGATATATATTATACTGTGTAACATCTGTGGATGCAGGGAGACAGGTTGGAGGAATCCGACTGGGTTCCTCAACAATTATTTTACTGTTTTCATATATTGTGATATATGTTGTGATTTATAATCTGCTATTGATTATGGATGTTAGAACGATATTGATCATCGTTGTTTGATATTTTAAATACCATAAGAAACCCTGAGTTGTAAAAAGGAATATTTCAATGTATATCGAAATAAAGGAGTTTTATAAAATCAACCGATTTTATAAAAGGAAACAATTTGAAAATAGAGTATTTATAAAACGAACACGGTTTTATAAAAGGAAGTATTTATAAAACAAATAGAGTTTTATAAAAGGGATATTTATTTAGAAAATAAATAGAAATAAGGAATAGTTATTTTGAAGGTAAATAGAAGTTGTAAATAGGAAATATTTGTAACGGTAAATAGAAGTTGTAAATAGGAAATATTTGTAAAGGTAAATAGAAGTTATAAATAGGAAATATTTGTAACGGTAAGTAAACGTTAAAAAAGGGAAATAGTTGTAACGGAAAACGTAGTTTATCAAAAGGAGTTAATAAAATGTAGTTTATCAAAAGGGGTTAATCGAATATAGAAATTAAGAAGTGAAGTTAAACAAAAATTAGAAACTGACTAGAGATTAGTAAGTTGAATAGTTTTCTGAGTATCGATCTGATGTTGGTTTCGGCCTTCGGGGTTTATACTTAGAGAATTGTTCTCTTGCTAGTTTACAGTTAGGGACTAATAGTTGTGGAATGGTAGTGATGCATAAATGAGGATTGGAAATGTTTTCCAATGTTGAAAACATATATTTTCTAATTTTAGAAAATAAGGAAATATGAATATATATATATATATATATATATATGGTTGATGATTGGATCGATAATTCCATTTGGAATTTAGATCGTTGTTTGTACACCGACATGTTTTTCTTTGATAGTTAACTCACCAACTATCGAAGTTTTTGACCATTATAACGTTGTTAATATGGAGAGACCGGTTGGATTCTTATCCAAAGAACCACTCTGTATTGGCAAAAGCGTTGTGAATATGCCAAAGATAATTGAAGACGGAGTAAAGTGCAAGGGCTGTCCTGTTTACAGAATAGTGCCTTCGGTTTCGTTCAGTCCCAGAACGAACGTATATGGACGAATGTCTGCTAGAATAGTTCCAATGATCGAAAGAGTTGGACTGTACAAATATATATGGTGGCCAACGGATTTATTCCCTTCGCATAATATCCAGAATCTATTTGTGCAGATCAAACTAATGATTAACGGATTTGATAATGTGGCATTCAAAGTGATCGTGTTATCAATGAATGGAAAGAAATCGTAACCTCTGGCCTCAACATCCGGTAAATGACAAAAATCGGGCAGGTAGCATGGCTAAGTCGGTCGCACCGAAGTAGGGTGTATAATCACCTATCTAGAGAATATTCGTTTGCTTCTTAAATCTATCAATGCTGTCCCATATATATACGGGAAACGGTTGTTGATCCCAACCGTTGGTGATGTACATTCGATACACTCAAGCGAAATGAGTGGTCGGTCATGTGTGGCTGAGTTGCAAGATGTTCTTGTTGAACTCCAGTGTATCGTTCCTAGAGTACACTGATCGGAAGGTGGTTCCATACCTTGTCATAGTTGGAAATCCATTACCCAATACGTGCTTGCGGTTTTGATTGTATACTATATGTAGAACGTGAGATGAAAGCTTTTCTGCTAGATGGTTATTATATTGTGGTTGATAGACATTATTATAATATCAAAAGGTTTTTGATATAAAGATATTTTGGATTCTCATAAGGGAAAACCCGTTCCGTTATACGGCGTGGTCTTATGAGATATCGTTTACTTGTTCAAACTGTTTTAAACTGTTTTACTCATACCAGTCCCATGACTGACGCGGAGTTTACTTTGTTTTGTTTTACCTAAACTCTTGGGTGCCTAAATTTGTATGGGCAGTCAGGTAGTTCAGGATTTTGCAGATACATTGGAGAGCTTGGAGCAGGAGGCTTCAAGATTCTATAGCTAGTATTATTTCCGCTGTTGTTGTAAGTGTTGTACTCTGAAATGTTATTGTATACATATACTGTTTGTATTTCAAAAGTTATGTTATATTTTATTCGTTCCGCTGTGAGATTCGTGGTTACTCTGATGATGATGTTCTTCTTCTTCTTCTTCTTCTTCTTCTTCTATTTTACTAGTTCTATCTTATCTATCCTCACCCTCTATCTTCTTTCTATTAATTTCTTGAATTTTCAGTGCAATTTGGGGTTGGACTTGTGTTATTTAGTCAGCTCAAATTGGACCGGATTTTCGGGTCATTACAGAACAGGTCATAGCAAGGAGGCTAGAGCAGAAGAATAAAATTGTTTACCCGACAAATAGGTACATGTTTACCATAATTTACTGTTTTGTTTGGGTGATGTTGATTTTATGAGCCGATTGGCTAGCCGCTTGGCGTTTCCTTTTTCTTTTGGATTGAAGAAGGCCATGGGAGGCTATATGAAATATCCCGAAGTCCCCGGTGCAGGGGAGGTTATGGCGAAATTTTTCGAAAATTTAGGGTGTTAGCCAAATTTTTTAAAAATTTGAAAAGTTCTTAGAAACTGAAAATTTGAAGAACTTAAGCCGTAATGAAAATAATGAAAGTTGGGTTGATTAGTTAAACAACTTTTGGCTTCGTTCCTTTTCAGGGACGAAAAGTTTTAAGTGGAGGAGATTGTAATAACCCAGAAATCTGAGCCAATTAAAAAAATTTATTTTGGCAATTTTAGCGAATTTTGAATACTTAAAATTGATTATTTTAAATAATAACGACGAAAAATTTATTTTGAATAGAATTAGAACGTATATATTTATATAGCTCGACGTTAGAATATAAATATTTTATTTTAATTAGATAACGAGCCTGAAATGGCACGATAGTTCGATAATTCGATTTCAAATTTCAAATGAATGTACCGGGTGTAAAATAAACCGGATTTTAGCAAAATAAAAAATATTAGAATCTAATTGAGGATATCTTTCCAATGAATCCAAAAAATTGAAATTTCATAGCAGGGATAAAAAGTTATGCCCAATTGAAAATTCAGAATAGTCGTTATGGAATTCTGGCCCTTAAAAATGGAAATTTTGCAAACATCCTCGGTTTTCGACGAAACCACTTTTGTTGGATCCGTAATGTCAAGTTATTGCTAGGTTTCAAAATTCGTAATTTTCTGAACCAATATGTGAGCGTGGCGAAGTGAAACGTGTTTTGGCAGTTTTAGTTGATTTTAATACTCTGGAAAATGGTCATTTTTCAAACGTTCTCAGAATTGGACGAAATTAGTTTCGTTAGGACCGTATCATCAATACGAAGCTAGAAATAATTTTCTGGGATTTTCAGAATTCGTATGTGGGCCCTGGTAAATTGAAATGTGCGTTCAAATTCAATGTACAGAGTTATATTTGGATTTTGACGAAAACTGATCGAAACGGTCGAATCAGCCTACGATACATATCCCATTGTGTTCGGAATGGGGGTAATTAGCTAAGGACGACAGGCGGTGGGTCTCGTTTAGAGGTCGAAATTAAAAGTTGCTTTTTTGAGAAATAATTAAATAAAATAATAAAATTTTATAACTAGCCTCCCTCTCTCTTTATATGTTCTCAGCCCTGTTTACTTTTTGAAAGAGGAAAAAAAAAAGAAAAAAAGAAAAGGAGCGAGGGGAGGGGGGGAACCGCCGCCGCCACTCCATTGCGCCCCCCCCAGGTGGCGGCGCCGACCACCGTGGCCACCCCTCTTCTCCCCTCCTCCTACCGCGTTTTTCCCTATTCCCCCCTATAAACCACCGCAACCCAACTTAGCCCACCGCCGACCACCCCCTTCCCTTCCGCCTCCTTCTCCGCCTTTCTCCCTCCTTCCTAAATCCACGCGCTCCCCCCTTCAGCTCGGGAAAACCCAAATCCCTACGCCCACAAACCCTCCTCCCCCCTCTCCTACGATGGTGAATAACCCCCTTTTTCAGTCGACGGCAGTGAACCCTACCCCCTTCAAAACAAAGGCAAAATTTAATTTTTATTTTATTTAATTCAGTTTCTTTTAATTATTTATTTTATATAATACTAAAAAATAAAATGAGGGGTTTTATTTATATACGATAGCGAAGTGAGAAAGGTTTGCTTTTTATTTTAAAGAAAGGTTTGATTCTTATCAAGTGAAGAACAAAATAGAAATACGATTTTTATGGATATAGATTTGAAATAAAGATATGGCCTTTACTATGAAGCTAGACTTATAAAAATAGGATTTTTATATAGAGATTAGCGAAGTAAAGATTCGATTTTTATAAAATAAAAAGATTTGATTTTTTTCATGGAAAAGTTAGATTTTTATATAGTAGAAATAATAAAGATGTGATTTTTAGATAGCAGAAATAGAAAAGGTCGGATTTTTATATTATATAGATAATAAAAATTCGATCTTTATATAAGAATCAGAAATATAAAAATATAATTTTTATATAGGAAGGAGTGTTATAAAAAATAATCTTTATTGGAAGAAGAGCGATATAAAAATATAATTTTTATATAGAGAATAGCGTGATAAAAATATAATTTTTATTATATGAACACCGGTATAAAAATAGAATTTTTATCTATATAGTAGCGGTATAAAAATAGAATTTTTATCTATATAGTAGCGGTATAAAAATAGAATTTTTATCTATATAGTAGCGGTATAAAAATAGAAATTTTATCCATATAGAGTGATTATAAAAATGTGATTTTTATATACATAGCAATAATATAAAAATGTGATTTTTATATATGTAATGGCTACGGACAGTGAAATTGACAAAAGGCGAGCACGACGAAGATTTCTACATAAGAAGAGTTGTGGTGTTTGGTTTAGCTAGTTGGTGAGAACTTCTCACTTTTATTTCTATTTCTAGTTTGAAATATATAATAGGATGCAGACTGTAACAACCCGTAAAATGCGAGCCAGTTTGAAATTTTTATTTTGGCAATTTTAGCGAATTTTGATTATTTAAAATGAATTATTTTAAATAATATCGACGAGAAATTTATTTTGAATATAATTCGACGTATATATTATATACGTCGTCGTTAGAATATAAATATTTATATATAATTATAAATAGAATTGAAAATGGCGCGGTAGTTCGATAATTCGATTTCAAACTTCAATTGAATGTACCGGGTGCAAAACAATCCGGATTTTAGTGAAACCAAAAATAATGGAATCTAATAGTGAATATCTTTCCAACGAATCCGAAAAATCAAAAGTTCGTAGCGGGAATCAAAAGATATGTCCAGTTGAAATTTCTGAATAGTCGCTATGGAATTCAGGCCCTTAAAAATGGACATTTTGCAAACGACCTCGGATTTCGACGAAACCAGTTTTGTTGGGTCCGTGATGTTAAATTATTGCTAGGTTTCAAAGTTCATAATTTCTAGAATCAATATGTGAGCGTGGCGAAGGAAAACGCGTTTGACCAGTTTCAGTTGATTTTAATCGACTGGAAATTGGCCATTTTTCTAACGGTCTCAGAATTCGACGAAACTAGTTTTGTTAGGACCGTATCGTCAATACGAAGCTAGAAAATATTTTTCAGGAATTTTTCTAGTTAGTATGTGACCCCGGTAATTTGAAATGTACGTTTAAAATTCAATATAGTGATTTAAATGTAAATTAAACGGAAACTGATTCAAACGATCAAATCAGCTTGCGATACATATCCCATTGTGTTCGGAATGGGGGTAAAACGCTATGGACGACAGGCGGTGGGCCTCGTTTTGAGGTCGAAAATAAAAGTTGCTTTATAAAGTAAAATTTAAAATAATTAAATAATAATAATAATAATAATAAACTTTTCTTCCCCCCCCCCCTTTATCTTCGTTCTGCCCCCCCCCCCCCGTTTCTATTTCAGTTCAGATTAGAAAAAAAAGGAGAATCGAATCGAGAAGAAACCCCGTCGCGACGCCTCCCTGTCAGGCCTCCCTCTCCTCCGCTCCTCCTCCATCGTTCCCCTCATCTCTCCCTGCCCCGCTTCAACAGCGGCGCCCTAGCACCCAAATCGAAGAAGGCCGCCACCGAGTTCGGAGATGGTGGGTTCCCCAGGCGCGCAGCTCGATGTCCTTCCAAGTGATCACCTCGGATCATCCTCCGATGGCGCCAGGTGGCGTCGCGAGCTCAGGGACGACGGCGAACCACTGCTGAAGGTAATTTAGGGTTTAATTAATTTAAATTAATTAATTTAGGTTGATTTGAAAAGAAAGAAAAAAAAACAAAATTTTGAATATAAATGCCATAGAGAAAGAACATGGTTCTACAAATATAAAATTATCATTGTTTTTGAAAATAAAATATGGCATTGCTTTGAAAATAAAAATATGATTTTTATATATTGAACTTCGAAATAAAAATATGATTTTTATATATTGAACTTCGAAATAAAAATATGATTTTTATATATTGAACTTCGAAATAAAAATATGATTTTTATATATTGAACTTCGAAATAAAAATATGATTTTTATATATTGAACTTCGAAATAAAAATTCGATTTTTATATATTGAACTTTGAAGTAAAAATTCGATTTTTATATATTGAACTTTGAAGTAAAAATTCGATTTTTATATATTGAACTTTGAACTAAAAATTCGATTTTTATATATTGAACTTTGAACTAAAAATTTGATTCTTATATATTGAACTTTGAACTAAAAATTCGATTTTTATATATTGAACTTTGAACTAAAAATTCGATTCTTATATATTGAACTTTGAACTAAAAATTTGATTTTTATATATTGAACTTTGAACTAAAAAATTCGATTTTTATATATTGAATAGCATAGTAAAAATTCAATTTTTACATATGTAGTGAAAGCGGACAACGAAGGTGACAAAAAGGCGGGATCGACGAAGATCTCTGCAATAGAAGTGCCGTGGAGCTAGGATAGCTATATGTGAGAATTTCTCACCTTTCAATTTCTTTTCTAGTTTTATATATATATTAGGATGCAGACGGTGCTTAGAAGCACCCGACACCCGTCCACAGACCATGGACTTGTTTGTTTGGTTGCGTAGATTAGTTGGATTATTTGATTGAAATTGAATTGTGTGGTGAAATGAATTGATTTGATTGATGTGTGAATGGCGTGGCCTTCACTAGACCGGGGATAAGGCTAGGCCTCGTCCCGTTTCTAGTATCGTGTCGTTATGCCGTCGAAATTTTCTAAAATATGTTAGAAAAATAAAATATCATTTTATTGAAGAAATGAACTGAATAGAAATTCATGTGTTGAAATAAAATGTTTTATCGTTAAAATATAATTTTTGACGTGAATGTGAATAAATAAATATTCATTTACAAACCGGACGGTTTGTTTATGTATACCTATTTGAAGGACATTGATTGGGTCGATAAATTTTACACATCGCCCAATTGCACAAATAAAATCTGTTTTTGATTGTTTGAAACCCCACACGGGTGTTGGGATGAAATTTGAAGTTCACTCATCCTGATTGATTAAATATGTCGATCGATTGATTGACGGGCTGTTATAAGCGTTGAATATCTATATTTGATGCTTATACAGTGTAGTGCACTTTGGTTGATGGTTGATTATTTTCAATGCTATTATATACATGTGTTGTATGAAAATCCATATAATTAATTTTATATGGTAATTGATTGGGCCTCATTCCAATTTGAAAAATAAAGAAAATTTGAAAATAGAAATTTATGAAGCCGTGTTGATTAGATTGACGCCATTTTGACGTGAACGATATTTGTATCGATTTTATTCATTTTAAAAATGAATATTGAAAAGTGATTTCGAAATCGACGATTTCGAAATGAATTGAATTGAAAACGATTTCGAAATGAATTGAATTGAAAACGATTTCGAAATGAATTGAATTGAAAACGATTTCAAAGTGAAGTGAAAACGATTTCGAAATGAAGTGAATTGAAAACGATTTCGAAATGAAGTGAATTGAAAACGATTTCGAAATGAATTGAATTGAAAACGATTTCGAAATGAATTGAATTGAAAACGATTTCGAAATGAATTGAATTGAAAACGATTTCGAAATGAATTGAATTGAAAACGAATTCAAAGTGAATTGAAAACGATTTCGAAATGAATTGAATTGAAAACGATTTCGAAATGAATTGAATTGAAAACGATTTCAAAGTGAATTGAAAACGATTTCGAAATGAATTGAATTGAAAACGATTTCGAAATGAATTGAATTGAAAACGATTTCGAAATGAATTGAATTGAAAACGATTTCGAAATGAATTGAATTGAAAACGATTTCGAAATGAATTGAATTGAATATGAATTCAAATTGAATTGAAATTTGAATTGAATAGAAATGAATATTCAAAACGAATTTATAAAGAAGAATTCAATTGTGATTTGAATTGAAAAGGAAGTTGAAAAAGTTTTTGAAACGAATTCAAAACTATTTATATAATTCGTTTTAAATAGAAATCGACGATATATATATTATATATATTATATATATATAATATAATGGCCTGAATAGAACGCGCCGCACCGCGGTAGTTCGTGAATTTCGACCATTGATTTCAAACGGACATTACGGGAGATCCGACCGTCGGATTCTCCTAAAACCGGAACCGTTGGGTTCGTATCGAAAAGAGCTTTCTAACGAATGTGATAAATTAGAAATCTAACAGTTGGATTTGGAATTATGTCCAAATCAAATTTGAAAAAGGTCGCTGTAAGTGCAGTTCGATGGCCATTGATGGAAATCGACTATACGGGCCTTGATAAAATTATTAAAAATAGTAATAATTTGTGTAAAATCATAAGAAATGATTTGTGAAGATTTGGGATGAAAAACTCCATATTTGAAAAGATAAAAATAGATTTTTATCGAAATGAACTAGTTTTGAACTAGAATTATAATTCTATTTATTTTTAAATAAATAAATTGAATTTGAAATGGTTTTGAAAATAACCAAAATTTCCAATGATTGCATTGGAGTGGATTTGAATCGAAATTGTCTTCGGAATATTTCGATGTTGGAATTCGTGATTATATAGGTGTTGTTATGGAAATTTGAAAGATACATATTTATATCGTTATTTCCAATACGACATTTGTTAGTCGTAGAGTTCGATATTAAATATAAGCCGATATATTGTCTATTCAGAGCCTTGTATTCAATATCGAATGTGATTTGGGTTTGTCGTGAATGGTGTCTTCACTAACACTGTTCTTGAACCCAGTTGAGAAATGATTAAATCTTTTTATTTAAATTTAATGAAGTGTACCAATTAAATAATATTTAATTGGAATTGAATTGATATTGATTTTTGGGTTTATCGTGAACAGTGTTTTAAATAACACTCATTCTTTAACCCGATAATTAATGAATGTGACTTTGGGTTTATCGTGAACCGTGTTTTAAATGACACGGATTCTTTGACCCAGTTGAAGATTAAAACTAAGTGGAGTTTTAATGAATCTTTAATTAGATTGAAATGATCGAAAGTGGAGTATCACCAGTTTTGCTCCAGGCGATAGTTAAATCTTTAATTAGATTTAAACGTGAAATGGTAATTGAATTTACCGATAACACTGTGGTGTTAGATATGAAGTATTACCAGTTTTACTCCATGGGATAAATAGGTTGGGATGGGAAAATTAAAATAAATGATTACTTCGGTAAGGTTCGCTAATCCCGACTAGTTTGAATTGAGATTCAAAAATAGAATAAAGAATAAATTCAAAGAATTTATCTTGGATAAAATTAATGGGAACATTTCCCTATGAATGTGAAATTTAGAAACTAACTGTCGGTTGGCCAAGCAGAATGGTTTTCTGGATATTGATCTGATGTTGGTTTCGGCCTTCGAGGTTAATATTTGGGGAATTATTCTCTTGATTAATTTACGGTTAGTGACTAATGAATTGGAATGAGGCGTATGTTGTGTTTGTGTAACACTTATTTAAAATATACGCGAGTTATTCGGAAAGACCGGGTTTATCCCATTCTGAATAACTGATACGACGATAAGTCGAAGATGAAGACGATGGTCGAAGACCGGAGGTCTTCACGTCGTTTGGGTGATAACTGATGATCTTGATTGGGCTGTACACCCAAGAAGATGGAAACAGTTGGTGATCGTCCAGACGTACTTGGAGATCGATGGATATGCGGGGTACTAGGTGCTCCCGGTTTCGTTCAGACCCAGAACGGACTTGTAAATGGACGGTGTGTCTGACATCGGATTTCATTCTGTGTGACTGATATCGGTTGCATAGGATGGTTTGCCTGTGTGGCATGCTAAGATGCAAATGATCAAGGCTTCTGTTGAAAAGCAAAGTCTTGTGGTTGGTGATCAAAGCACGGCCTTTGTGGCGTAGCTTTGTGTAACGTTTACTTCGCGAGTTTCACACCCGGTATGAACCAAAAACGGGAGAAAGGACCTCAGGGAGGGCCTGCGTTTCCTCCTAGCTAGAAGTGGCGTCAGTGGTTTTACACCCCTGACGAGTTTGACTTATGTGGTTGTTGCTGTTGCGAGGCGCCTCGGATTGATCGGTCGTTCTCGAACCGATGGAGTCATTTAGTTGGCTCATTTACGCCCCAAAGGGCGGCGAAACGCAGTGCTCAGGCATTTTAATCCACATCGGTGGACCGGCCCTGTCGCTCCTAGGGTCACTCGAGCTCTAATCTTGGGACTCGGGCTGGGCAGTCTCGAATCGGTTGAGGACTATCTTTTGCCTCGGTTCATAGATGGAAATCCAATTTCCAAATACGTGACATTTGCGGTTTTAATTGTAGAACTAGTATGGCGACATGATATATGGTACCCATGCCGCCTATGATTGATACTTATGATTTGAAGTTGTTTTATACACTATACACTTATAATAGTATCAAATGATTTGTTTTAAACGTATCAAGCATTCTTTGGCTGTTATAAGGGAAAACCCTATCCTCGGCTGCGTTGCATTGTGTGATGGGACCTGGGTCTTATAACAGCTTCATTTTTCTTTATTTAGCATTGCGCTGTTTGTTTTTATGCACTGGTATTCTTGGGAGGAAACCCGTTCCGTGTTATACGGCGTGGTCCCTTGATTTACCTAATGATTTAAAATAAAGATTAGTAACTGTTTTAGTTCTCACACCAGTCACATGACTGACCTGGAGTTTATTGTTTTAACCTAAACTCTGGGTGCCCTTATTTTGACACGGGCAGCTAGTAGTTTTGGTTTTGCAGATTTATATTCACAGGATCCTGGTTTACAACTGGAACGATATCCGGAAAGCTTTGTATCCGTATATCTCATTCTAGTTGTGTATTGTATTATTTTCCGCTGCGATGTATTTAAATGTAATTTAAATCTCTGATATTTCTGTGTAATATTCATTTATACTCTTTATATTCTTGTAATCTGATGCATTGTTGTAATATACAATGAAACGTTCTTCTATATGCGTTCTGTTGTGGTTTGTTCTCGAACTATCCGACGCTTTCCTTTACGGGGAAGTTTCGCGTCTTCACAGTTGGTATCAGAGCTTTGGTTTACAAGGCTAGAGAACAAGACACATTAGAACCTTACGAAAGAATTCATCAGATATTGGATTAGTAATATCCAATGGGAATGACTCGTTAGAGATGGGATCAGTAGTATCCTAGAACGAGTGTGAAGAGTAAATTTTCAAAATGAAAACAAATTTTTTTGTTTTGAAAAGTTAAATCAATTATTCGTAGTTGATTATTTATTTATATTGATTAGGACAGTCCAGTATATAAAAATTTCGCATATACGCCTTGCAAACGTGTATTTGAAGTTTTAATATACTGGATAGATATAGAATCACACTCTAGTCGCCCGGAGATGATGTTGATAATGACCATGGCATCATCAATATTTATGTTCGTGCTCCGAACGTGTAATATCTATATATTTCCTATTGACTGGTGTGAGAACCAAAATTAGATAGGGCCTATTGTTGTGATTTGGCATCAAAAATTTGATTTTTGTATATGTATCAAAATTATGAATTTGAAACTTTAATTCACTAATTGATTGATGATTGTGTTGTTTGCTTATTTGTTTGCTAATTTTTAGCCATTTAGCCTAATAGCATCAAATATTGAATTGTATTGAAAATTGGTCGCACCTGCTTGCATATACATATATATCATTGAACAGGTCATAGCAAGGAGGCTAGAGCCGAAGAATAAAATTTGTTTGCCCGACAAATAGGTACATGTTTACTACATAATTTCCTGTTTTGTTTGGGTGATAATGATTTTGTGAGCCTATTGGCTAGCCGCTTGGCTTTTTCTTTTTCTTTTTAAGATCTGAAGGACCGGGGAAGCTATTTGAAATTCCCCGATGCTCCCATTGCAGGGGAGGTTATGGCGAAATTTTTCGAAAATTTAGGGTGTTAGCCAAATTTTTGAAAATTTGGAAATTCTCAGAAACTGAAAAGTTGGAGAATGGAAGCCAGATCGAATGTAGAGTTGATTAATCAAACCACTTTCGACTTTGTTCCTTTTCGGGGACGAAAAGTTTTAAGTGGGGGAGATTGTAACAACCCGTAAAATGCGAGCCAGTTTGAAATTTTTATTTTGGCAATTTTAGCGAATTTTGATTATTTAAAATGAATTATTTTAAATAATATCGACGAGAAATTTATTTTGAATATAATTCGACGTATATATTATATACGTCGTCGTTAGAATATAAATATTTATATATAATTATAAATAGAATTGAAAATGGCGCGGTAATTCGATAATTCGATTTCAAACTTCAATTGAATGTACCGGGTGCAAAACAATCCGGATTTTAGTGAAACCAAAAATAATGGAATCTAATAGTGAATATCTTTCCAACGAATCCGAAAAATCAAAAGTTCGTAGCGGGAATCAAAAGATATGTCCAGTTGAAATTTCTGAATAGTCGCTATGGAATTCAGGCCCTTAAAAATGGACATTTTGCAAACGACCTCGGATTTCGACGAAACCAGTTTTGTTGGGTCCGTGATGTTAAATTATTGCTAGGTTTCAAAGTTCATAATTTCTAGAATCAATATGTGAGCGTGGCGAAGGAAAACGCGTTTGACCAGTTTCAGTTGATTTTAATCGACTGGAAATTGGCCATTTTTCTAACGGTCTCAGAATTCGACGAAACTAGTTTTGTTAGGACCGTATCGTCAATACGAAGCTAGAAAATATTTTTCAGGAATTTTTCTAGTTAGTATGTGACCCCGGTAATTTGAAATGTACGTTTAAAATTCAATATAGTGATTTAAATGTAAATTAAACGGAAACTGATTCAAACGATCAAATCAGCTTGTGATACATATCCCATTGTGTTCGGAATGGGGGTAAAACGCTATGGACGACAGGCGGTGGGCCTCGTTTTGAGGTCGAAAATAAAAGTTGCTTTATAAAGTAAAATTTAAAATAATTAAATAATAATAATAAAAAGAAAAAAAAAACTTTTCTTCCCCCCCCCCCTTATCTTCGTTCTGCCCCCCCCCCCCCGTTTCTATTTCAGTTCAGATTAGAAAAAAAAAGGAGAATCGAATCGAGAAGAAACCCCGTCGCGACGCCTCCCTGTCAGGCCTCCCTCTCCTCCGCTCCTCCTCCATCGTTCCCCTCATCTCTCCCTGCCCCGCTTCAACAGCGACGCCCTAGCACCCAAATCGAAGAAGGCCGCCACCGAGTTCGGAGATGGTGGGTTCCCCAGGCGCGCAGCTCGATGTCCTTCCAAGTGATCACCTCGGATCATCCTCCGATGGCGCCAGGTGGCGTCGCGAGCTCAGGGACGACGGCGAACCACTGCTGAAGGTAATTTAGGGTTTAATTAATTTAAATTAATTAATTTAGGTTGATTTGAAAAGAAAGAAAAAAAACAAAATTTTGAATATAAATGCCATAGAGAAAGAACATGGTTCTACAAATATAAAATTATCATTGTTTTTGAAAATAAAATATGGCATTGCTTTGAAAATAAAAATATGATTTTTATATATTGAACTTCGAAATAAAAATATGATTTTTATATATTGAACTTCGAAATAAAAATATGATTTTTATATATTGAACTTCGAAATAAAAATATGATTTTTATATATTGAACTTCGAAATAAAAATATGATTTTTATATATTGAACTTCGAAATAAAAATTCAATTTTTATATATTGAACTTCGAAGTAAAAATTCGATTTTTATATATTGAACTTCGAAGTAAAAATTCGATTTTTATATATTGAACTTTGAAGTAAAAATTCGATTTTTATATATTGAACTTTGAACTAAAAATTCGATTTTTATATATTGAACTTTGAACTAAAAATTCGATTCTTATATATTGAACTTTGAACTAAAAATTCGATTCTTATATATTGAACTTTGAACTAAAAATTCGATTTTTATATATTGAACTTTGAACTAAAAAATTCGATTTTTATATATTGAATAGCATAGTAAAAATTCAATTTTTACATATGTAGTGAAAGCGGACAACGAAGGTGACAAAAAGGCGGGATCGACGAAGATCTCTGCAATAGAAGTGTCGTCGAGCTAGGATAACTATATGTGAGAATTTCTCACCTTTCAATTTCTTTTCTAGTTTTATATATATACTAGGATGCAGACGGTGCTTAGAAGCACCCGACACCCGTCCACAGACCATGGACTTGTTTGTTTGGTTGCGTAGATTAGTTGGATTATTTGATTGAAATTGAATTGTGTGGTGAAATGAATTGATTTGATTGATGTGTGAATGGCGTGGGCCTTCACTAGACCGGGGATAAGGCTAGGCCTCGTCCCGTTTCTAGTATCGTGCCGTTATGCCGTCGAAATTTTCTAAAATATGTTAGAAAAATAAAATATCATTTTATTGAAGAAATGAACTGAATAGAAATTCATGTGTTGAAATAAAATGTTTTATCGTTAAAATATAATTTTTGACGTGAATGTGAATAAATAAATATTCATTTACAAACCGGACGGTTTGTTTATGTATACCTATTTGAAGGACATTGATTGGGTCGATAAATTTTACACATCGCCCAATTGCACAAATAAAATCTGTGTTTGATTGTTTGAAACCCCACACGGGTGTTGGGATGAAATTTGAAGTTCACTCATCCTGATTGATTAAATATGTCGATCGATTGATTGACAGGCTGTTATAAGCGTTGAATATCTATATTTGATGCTTATACAGTGTAGTGCACTTTGGTTGATGGTTGATTATTTTCAATGCTATTATATACATGTGTTGTATGAAAATCCATATAATTAATTTTATATGGTAATTGATTGGGCCTCATTCCAATTTGAAAAATAAAGAAAATTTGAAAATAGAAATTTATGAAGCCGTGTTGATTAGATTGACGCCATTTTGACGTGAACGATATTTGTATCGATTTTATTCATTTTAAAAATGAATATTGAAAAGTGATTTCGAAATCGACGATTTCGAAATGAATTGAATTGAAAACGATTTCGAAATGAATTGAATTGAAAACGATTTCGAAATGAATTGAATTGAAAACGATTTCAAAGTGAAGTGAAAACGATTTCGAAATGAAGTGGATTGAAAACGATTTCGAAATGAAGTGAATTGAAAACGATTTCGAAATGAATTGAATTGAAAACGATTTCGAAATGAATTGAATTGAAAACGATTTCGAAATGAATTGAATTGAAAACGATTTCGAAATGAATTGAATTGAAAACGAATTCAAAGTGAATTGAAAACGATTTCGAAATGAATTGAATTGAAAACGATTTCGAAATGAATTGAATTGAAAACGATTTCAAAGTGAATTGAAAACGATTTCGAAATGAATTGAATTGAAAACGATTTCGAAATGAATTGAATTGAAAACGATTTCGAAATGAATTGAATTGAAAACGATTTCGAAATGAATTGAATTGAAAACGATTTCGAAATGAAGTGAATTGAATATGAATTCAAATTGAATTGAAATTTGAATTGAATAGAAATGAATATTCAAAACGAATTTATAAAGAAGAATTCAATTGTGATTTGAATTGAAAAGGAAGTTGAAAAAGTTTTTGAAACGAATTCAAAACTATTTATATAATTCGTTTTAAATAGAAATCGACGATATATATATTATATATATTATATATATAATATAATGGCCTGAATAGAACGCGCCGCGCCGCGGTAGTTCGTGAATTTCGACCATTGATTTCAAACGGACATTACGGGAGATCCGACCGTCGGATTCTCCTAAAACCGGAACCGTTGGGTTCGTATCGAAAAGAGCTTTCTAACGAATGTGATAAATTAGAAATCTAACGGTTGGATTTGGAATTATGTCCAAATCAAATTTGAAAAAGGTCGCTGTAAGTGCAGTTCGATGGCCATTGATGGAAATCGACTATACGGGCCTTGATAAAATTATTAAAAATAGTAATAATTTGTGTAAAATCATAAGAAATGATTTGTGAAGATTTGGGATGAAAAACTCCATATTTGAAAAGATAAAAATAGATTTTTATCGAAATGAACTAGTTTTGAACTAGAATTATAATTCTATTTATTTTTAAATAAATAAATTGAATTTGAAATGGTTTTGAAAATAACCAAAATTTCCAATGATTGCATTGGAGTGGATTTGAATCGAAATTGTCTTCGGAATATTTCGATGTTGGAATTCGTGATTATATAGGTGTTGTTATGGAAATTTGAAAGATATATATTTATATCGTTATTTCCAATACGACATTTGTTAGTCGTAGAGTTCGATATTAAATATAAGCCGATATATTTTCTATTCAGAGCCTTGTATTGAATATCGAATGTGATTTGGGTTTGTCGTGAATGGTGTCTTCACTAACACTGTTCTTGAACCCAGTTGAGAAATGATTAAATCTTTTTATTTAGATTTAATGAAGTGTACCAATTAAATAATATTTAATTGGAATTGAATTGATATTGATTTTTGGGTTTATCGTGAACAGTGTTTTAAATAACACTCGTTCTTTAACCCGATAATTAATGAATGTGACTTTGGGTTTATCGTGAACCGTGTTTTAAATGACACGGATTCTTTGACCCAGTTGAAGATTAAAACTAAGTGGAGTTTTAATGAATCTTTAATTAGATTGAAATGATCGAAAGTGGAGTATCACCAGTTTTGCCCCAGGTGATAGTTAAATCTTTAATTAGATTTAAACGTGAAATGGTAATTGAATTTACCGATAACACTGTGGTGTTAGATATGAAGTATTACCAGTTTTACTCCATGGGATAAATAGGTTGGGATGGGAAAATTAAAATAAATGATTACTTCGGTAAGGTTCGCTAATCCCGACTAGTTTGAATTGAGATTCAAAAATAGAATAAAGAATAAATTCAAAGAATTTATCTTGGATAAAATTAATGGGAACATTTCCCTATGAATGTGAAATTTAGAAACTAACTGTCGGTTGGCCAAGCAGAATGGTTTTCTGGATATTGATCTGATGTTGGTTTCGGCCTTCGGGGTTAATATTTGGGGAATTATTCTCTTGATTAATTTACGGTTAGTGACTAATGAATTGGAATGAGGCGTATGTTGTGTTTGTGTAACACTTATTTAAAATATACGCGAGTTATTCGGAAAGACCGGGTTTATCCCATTCTGAATAACTGATACGACGATAAGTCGAAGATGAAGACGATGGTCGAAGACCGGAGGTCTTCACGTCGTTTGGGTGATAATTGATGATCTTGATTGGGCTGTACACCCAAGAAGATGGAAACAGTTGGTGATCGTCCAGACGTACTTGGAGATCGATGGATATGCGGGGTACTAGGTGCTCCCGGTTTCGTTCAGACCCAGAACGGACTTGTAAATGGACGGTGTGTCTGACATCGGATTTCATTCTGTGTGACTGATATCGGTTGCATAGGATGGTTTGCCTGTGTGGCATGCTAAGATGCAAATGATCAAGGCTTCTGTTGAAAAGCAAAGTCTTGTGGTTGGTGATCAAAGCACGGCCTTTGTGGCGTAGCTTTGTGTAACGTTTACTTCGCGAGTTTCACACCCGGTATGAACCAAAAACGGGAGAAAGGACCTCAGGGAGGGCCTGCGTTTCCTCCTAGCTAGAAGTGGCGTCAATGGTTTTACACGCCCTGACGAGTTTGACTTATGTGGTTGTTGCTGTTGCGAGGCGCCTCGGATTGATCGGTCGTTCTCGAACCGATGGAGTCATTTAGTTGGCTCATTTACGCCCCCAAAGGGCGGCGAAACGCAGTGCTCAGGCATTTTAATCCACATCGGTGGACCGGCCCTGTCGCTCCTAGGGTCACTCGAGCTCTGATCCTGAGACTCGGGCTGGGCAGTCTCGAATCGGTTGAGGACTATCTTTTGCCTCGGTTCATAGATGGAAATCCAATTTCCAAATACGTGACATTTGCGGTTTTAATTGTAGAACTAGTATGGCGACATGATATATGGTACCCATGCCGCCTATGATTGATACTTATGATTTGAAGTTGTTTTATACACTATACACTTATAATAGTATCAAATGATTTGTTTTAAACGTATCAAGCATTCTTTGGCTGTTATAAGGGAAAACCCTATCCTCGGCTGCGTTGCATTGTGTGATGGGACCTGGGTCTTATAACAGCTTCATTTTTCTTTATTTAGCATTGCGCTGTTTGTTTTTATGCACTGGTATTCTTGGGAGGAAACCCGTTCCGTGTTATACGGCGTGGTCCCTTGATTTACCTAATGATTTAAAATAAAGATTAGTAACTGTTTTAGTTCTCACACCAGTCACATGACTGACCTGGAGTTTATTGTTTTAACCTAAACTCTGGGTGCCCTTATTTTGACACGGGCAGCTAGTAGTTTTGGTTTTGCAGATTTATATTCACAGGATCCTGGTTTACAGCTGGAACGATATCCGGAAAGCTTTGTATCCGTATATCTCATTCTAGTTGTGTATTGTATTATTTTCCGCTGCGATGTATTTAAATGTAATTTAAATCTCTGATATTTCTGTGTAATATTCATTTATACTCTGTATATTCTTGTAATCTGATGCATTGTTGTAATATACAATGAAACGTTCTTCTATATGCGTTCTGTTGTGGTTTGTTCTCGAACTATCCGACGCTTTCCTTTACGGGGAAGTTTCGGGTCTTCACACAGACGGTGCTTAGCAGCACCTGACACCCGTCGTCCACAAACGATGGATGACTTGTTTGTTTAATTGCTGTATTGTGAAATTTGATTGTGTGATGGGGAATGAAATAAAATATTTTATAGTGGAAAATATTTTATAGTTAAAAATACGATTTTAACGTATATATAAAATAAATAGTAATAAACAAATCGGACGATTTGTTTACGTACACCGATTTGACTGATATTGATTGGGACGATAAATCTTATACATCGCCTAACTGCACAAATAAAAATCTGTGTTTGTTGATGTGAAACCCCGCACGGGTGTTGGGATGATATTTAACATACACTAATCCCGATTGTTTGGTTGTATGTTAATCGATGGGTTGACACACTGTGTAAGCATTGATTATTTATATTTAATGCTTATGCAGTTATGTGGTGCACTCTGGATGATGGTTGATGATGTATTGTTGCTATTATATACATGTGTTGTAGAAAATCCATATAATTAACATTATATGGTAATTGATTGGGCCTCATTCCAATATAGAAAATAAATTCATGTGTTGAATTGAAAATAAATTCATGCGTTGAATAGAAAATAAATTCATGCGTTGAATATAAAATAAATTCATGTGTTGAATTGAAAATAAATTCATGTGTTGAATTGAAAATAAATTCATGTGTTGAATAGAAAATAAACTCGTGTGTTGAATTGAAAATAAATTCATGTGTTGAATTATAAAATATTCATGTGTTGAATAAAAGCCGTGTTGATTAGATTAACGCCATTTTGACATGAACGATAATCATATCGATTTTATTCATTTTTATAATAAATACAGAAAACGAAGTGATTTCAAAATATAACGTTTTGAAAATATTATCATTTGTATATCGATGATGTGGAATATTCAATTTTGATTAGAAATTGAATATGAAGTTGAAATCATTTCGAAAACAAATTTAAAACGATTTATTAAATACGTTTTAAAAAGAAATCGACGAAATATATTATATATTTATATATATATTATATATAATGGCCTGAATAGAACGTACCGCGCCGCGGAAGTTCGCGAATTTCGACCATTGACTTCGAAGGGATATTACGGAAGATCCGACTGTCGGATTCTCCTAATACCGGAACCGCTGGGTTCGTATTGAAAAGAGCTTTCTAACGAATAATAGAAATTAGAAACCTAATGGTTGGATTTGGAATTATGTTCGAATCAAATTTAGAAAAGGTCGCTGTAAGTGCAGTTCGATGGCCGTTGATGGAAATCGACTGTACGGGCCTTGATAAAATTATTAAAAATAGTAATAATTTGTGTAAAATCATAAGAAATGATTTGGGAAAAATTGGGATGAAAAAATCCATATTTGAAAAGATAAAAATAGATTTTTATCTAAATGAACTAGTTTTGAACTAGAATTAAAATCAATTTATTTTGAAACAAATAAATTGAATCGAAAAAGGGGTTTTAAAAGTAACTAGAATTTCCAATAATTGAATTGGAATGGATTTAAATCGAAATTGTCTTTGGAATATTTCGATGTTGGATTTCGTGATTATGTAGATATTGTTATGGAAATTTGAAAATATATTTATATCGTTATTTCCAATACGATATTTTTTGGTCGTAGAATTTGATATTGAATATAAGCCGATATATTTTCTATTCAGAGCCTTGTATTTAATATCAAATGTGATTTGGGTTTGTCGTGAATGGTGTCTTCATTAACACTGTTCTTAAACCTAGTTTAGAAAGAGATTAAATCTTTTTATTTAGATTTAATGAAGTGTACCAATTAAATGGTATTTAATTGGAATTGAATTTGAATTGATTTTTGGGTTTATCGTGAACATTGTTTTAAATAACACTTGTTCTTTAACCTGATAATTAATGAATGTGATTTTGGGTTTTTCGTGAACCGTGTTTTAGATGACATTGGTTCTTTAACCCAGTTAAAGACAGGGTATTGACTTCTGTGTAGATTAAAACTAAGTGGGGTTTTAATGAATCTTTAATTAGATTGAAGTGATCGAGAATGGAGTATCACCAGTTTTGCTCCAGGCGATAGTTAAATCTTTAATTAGATTTGAACATGAAATGGTAATTGAATTTACCGATAACACTGTGGTGTTAGATATGAAGTATGACCAGTTTTACTTCATGGGATGAATAGGTTGGGATTGGGAAATAAAATAAATGATTACTTCGGTGTGGTTCGCTAAACCCGACTAATTTGAATTGAGATTCAAAAGGAGATTAAAGAATAAATTTAAAGAATATATCTTTGATGAAATTAATGGGAACCTTTCCCAAAGTGTAAGAATATTTGAATAAAATAATATTTTGAATTGGAATGAGGCGTATGTTGGGTTTGTGTAACACTTGTTTATTATATACGCGAGTAATTCAGAAAGACCGGGTTTATCCCATTCTGAACAACTGATTCGACGTGGTGTCAAGGATGAAGACGGTGGTCGAAGACCGGAGGTGTTCACGTCGTTTGGGTGATTACTGATGATCTTGATTGGGTCATACACCTAAGAGGAGGGAATCAGTTGGTGATCGTCCAGATGTACTTGGAGATCGATGGATATGCGAGGTACAAGGTGCCTCCGGTTTCGTTCAGACCCAGAACGGACTTGTAAATGGACTGTGTGTCTGACATTGGATTTCATTCTATGTGATTGATATCGGTTCCATAGCGTGAATTGCCTGCGTGGCATGCTGAGATGCAAATGATCAAGGCTTCTGTTGAAAAGCAAAAAGTTGTGGTTGATGATCAAAGCACAGCCTGTGTGGAACGGCTTTGTGTAGCGTTAATTCGCGAGCCTCACACACCGGTCGTGAACCAGAAACGGGAGAGGACTTCCGGGAGGACATGCGTTTCCTTCTAGCTAGAAGTGGCGTAAGTGGTTTGACACGCCCTGACGAGTTTGACTTATGTGGTTGTTGCTGTTGCGAGGCGCCTCGGATATATCGGTGACTGTGTGGAGCCTGCGCGCTTGCCTGAGGCTCGGGCTAGACAGTCTCGAATCGGTAGAGGACGATCCCAAGCCTCGGTTCATAAATGGAAATCCAATTTCCAATATGACACTGCGGTTTTAGTTGTAAACCTATATATGGCGACATAGTGGTATCGGGCATTCATGCCGCCTATGGTTGATACTTATTATTGAAATTGTTTTTGACACTATACACTTATAGTACTATTAAAATAATCTGTTTTAAACGTATCAAGAATTCTTTGGCTATTATAAGGTAAAAAACCTATCCTCCATCTTATGTTGCATTGTGTGATGCGACCTGTGTCTTATAATAGCTTCATTGTTCTTTATTTAGCATTCGCTGTTGTTTTATGCACCGGTATTCTTGGGAGAAAACTCGTTCCATGTTATACGGCGTGGTCCCTTGATTTACCTAACTTTAAAATAAAGATTAATAATTGTTTTAGTTCTCACTCCAGTCACATGACTGACCTGGAGTTTATTGTTTTAACCTAAACTCTGGATGCCCTATTTCTGCACGGACAGCTAGTAGTTTTGGTTTTGCAAATTTATATTCATAGGAACCTAGTTTACAGCTGGAATGATATCCGGAAAGCTCTGTATCCGTATATCTCTTTCAGTTGTGTTTTGTATTGTTTTTCCGCTGCTATGTAATTTATTGTAATCTCTGATATTTTTCTGTTGTATTATAATTATTCATACTCTGTATATTCTTGTATTCTGATGGAATTGTTGTAATAAGCAATGAAATGTTCTTCTGTTTGCGTCCCGATGTGGCTTGTTCTCAACTCAATCCGGGCTTTCCTTACCGGGGAAGTTTGGGTTGTAACATCACGATAGGGGATGAATAACCAAATTCGGTATATCATCACGGTACCGTAGGGCGCGAGGGGGAGCGTACGTCCATCTGATCATATACAAGGCTCCAACGGACTGGGTTTCAAAGCACGCGGCTTCGAGGGGACGAGAGGATACTCTTGGTATCCCTCTGTGAGAATGCAGTCACAGAGGTTAAGGTCTGCGTAAGAAGAACCAAGAGTATGCCTTGGTTGCAATAATAAGGAAACCTAAAGACTAGGATGGACCAGCGTGAGTCGGCGATAACCAATTGGCCCTGTGATAGCACGTCGTCGGCTACCTACCATCTTGAGTCAATCGAGCACGAAAAGCGGAAAGGCGGAGTACTCCAAAAGATCATATACTTGCTATCTAGTTATGGGTGAGGTTTGCAGATAGGTTTGTGGGGGCATAGGGGGCCTACGTACAGTTCTCATTCTTGATATTCTTTGGTGCCTTTCATTAGTTGAGGGAGGGTCAAGTGGGACCATAACCACAGTAAAAACAGACCTTAGCATCTGCATCGACAAATAACTTAAAGCTCCCGACCGAGTTTCATGATTCTTCATTTGCCCTGCCACGGGACTCGGGTCGAACATTTAGAGGACATGTGCAACTAGATATCTAGCACGTTTAATGATACGGTTGGTACGTAAAGTCTAGGAACGCATATCGCTCGGGTAGTGTGTCCTAGACTAGAGGGCATTGTTCGATAGGTAGCATAAACCATAGTTGGACCTAGGTACCATAAACGCTGGTTGAACCTAGGAAGTGTTCCATAAAGTAAACCCTAGTTGGACCTAGGTAACACTCGATGATAAACCCTAGTTGGATCTAGGTAGTATTCGATAACAGAACCTAGTAAGACCTAGGTTGGCAGTCCAAACGCTTACGCAACACAGGAATGGTGGTTTTATGCAGACGTAGTGAGAATATATATATATATATATATATATATACACACATAAAAGCCCGTACGACTTACGGCTTTTGATAAGGAACTGCATACATCTGACAAGATGACATGAGTTGGATAAGGGACTACGTACACATGAAAAGAGGACACGAGTAGGGGGTAACTACATAAACATTGCATTAGGTTAATCTACTAGTGGATGGACAAGTATAGCTTAAAGAGCTAACATTGTTAACGACCTAATAACCAAGAAAATGTAACTGAACGATATATGTAGGATTTTACATAAGTTTATTCTAAGTCCAGTCACACAGAACTTATGTTCTGACCCCCTCCTCATTACATACTTGCAGGTTAGGCTCATGACAAAGATGGTATAGCTTTAGATACTGGTTTAGCAGTATTGTTAATAAGGTAAGACTATATTTGAATATATTATACTTAATTTCCTTCCGCTGTGAGATGCTTTACGAGTTCTGATATGTTTCTTTATCTCTGTCTTCTTCTGCAGGATACCAGAGCACCCAACTCGGTTTTCGATAGATTAGATTTTTGAAAAAAAATTCGGTTTGTCGGAATCCTGGTTGTTACATCTGGTATCAGAGCTTCAGTTTAGTATTCCTAGGGAGATAATGAGTGAAAGTATTTGTATTTTCTAAAATATAAATATATTATATATATAAACCTAAATCCATAAAGTAGCCCACTAGGTATGGAAAGAGTTGGGATAACTATTTTGTACACTAAAGGAATGAACCTAGAAATTTTAAGACCCTTAGGTGGTTTGGTTGGAAAGTGTACGATATGATTTGGTATTGGAGAAAGGAAGTATCCCATAAGAATTAAAACTGAAATGTTATTATTTCAGAGTAGTGGGTTTAGAAGTGAAACCTTATAAATTAGAAAAAGGTTAAAATGTGCAAAATGGATTAGGAATATACATAGTTGAGAGAATCAGTTTAGAAAGTGCCTAGGAAAGCCTAGTTGAGTTGAAAGACCCACTTTGATTCTAGTCCAATGATTAACTTTCAAGAACTTGAATTTGTAAAAATTTTGATCTTAAAAGGTAATTTTGGATGTTTGAGAAATTATTTAGTGCATGTTGGGTTTTAAAAGTAAAGTGGGGTATATTTTGTAAAACAATGATTATTTGTTTTTTTAAAAAAAAATCTCTCATTAAAAGGTGCATAATATAGAGCATATATAGCTCGCTAGTCTTCATATTATAATATATGAAAGGATTGAAAAGAAATTGTTGCGTTTTGTAAAAGAAGTTTTAAAATCTCTATTCTGTTAACAATAAATTTTGATTATTGATTTACAAAGAAATTTTGTTGGGTGGACAAAATAAGTTATGGGAATAGAATAGATGTCTGCACCTTATAGCGAGTAATTAAATTAACATTGTAATTAGAAACAATGTAAGCCTGATAGTCGCCCTTGTCTACTCCAGTTTTGTGATTTGAAAAAAAATGTTTTGCATTTTATTTTGTAACATGTTTTTATGGTTTGGCGAAAACAAGTTTTGGAGAAGAAAATAATTTTTTAACACTTTTAATTTTTGAAAGAAAAATGTAATGAAAAGAAAGGAGGCCAAACCATATTTTAGGAAGAATGGAGTGGGCAAGGATTAGTGCCTAGAAAAGAGAGAAAGTTAAAGCTATGAATTAAACAATTGGAACCAACTAGAGAATGGTTGAGTTGAGTGATTCTCTGAGTGTCAATCTGATGTTGATTTCGGTCTTCGGGGTTGATATTTAGGGAATTACTCTCTTGCCAATTTACAGTCAGGGATTAGCTAATATTAAAGTAATGGGAAAATTTCCCGTAGAATGCATAAGCAATGAGAACCCTAGGTTTGTTGCTTGAGAAAAAGGATAGGCTAGTAATACACAATAAGTAGTAAAGGGCAAGTAAGTGGGTAGATCCTGTTGCGTGGACTCGCAATTGTCTGAGATGACAAAGTCCTAAGATTCTTGGCCCATAGTAGTAGCTGTATAGGATGTTGTTTGAGTTGAAAACGAAAAGCCTTATTTGAAAATAATAAACTTAAGTAATTTGATTAAGTCAAATAAGCTAAGAAAGAAACTAGCCTAACTAAAAAGAAAACAACAAATCCAGTAAGACAACAAATGTGACGGGAAAAGAAAATGAAAATCTTAAGAAAAAGATGAATAAATATGAAATTTTTCCCAAGATATGTTGAAAAAGAGAAGAATTTTTTTTATGTGGTTGTGCTTGGATAGGAAAATAGGAAATCTTCATAGAAAAATCATATAAAAATGCAAGTACGATTAGAAAAGAAAAATGGAGGATGTGAATTTTCCCGTTTTATACCTTTTCGTAACATAAGGAAATCGAATTTGGAAAATTAGATTTTTTTAAATTTCGAAGTTAATAATGTGTGGTAGGGTTTTGGATGCGACAACTGGGTGAACTATGCTCTTATTAAGAGTATGGGGAAAACTTGGATGAAAAATATTTTGATTTTTCAAGAATATTGCATTCATATAGAACTGCAAGTATATTTAGGATGTGAGCATCATGTTTTGAAAGAATTTTTAAATTTTGCATACATGTAGGTGGATCCAAATTAGGCATACATACTTTACTATGATGTATCTCACTTTGCACATGTGCACAATGTTTGCAACAATTGGATGCACACTTAATGGATGGATATTGCGAGGGATTATCTATTTTATTCTTATCGAATTTCGGAGACGAAATTCTTTAAGGGTGGGAGAACGTAACTCCCCACATTTTTAAATTAAAAAAGTACAAATATGTATATATGCATAGATAGATAAATAATGGTTATGTATAATGAAAATTAATTAATATATGGAAGAGAAGGAAAAATTAATTCGATAACAGTGTGTGTAACGGAAAAGGTAATAAAATAAGGATACTTAATCCAATTATCAGGAATTAGGTAAAACGGGCATCACCATTGCGTCCGCCTCGAAATTCTAGTTCAGATGGACACCAAGTTTACATAAAATGGATAACGTATGAAAAGTTATAAGCAATAGAAGTTTGTATACGCGTAAGATTATATACACACACACACACACATATATATATATACATACATACATACATATATATATAACTATCCCAGAAATTCAAACCGTTTTGAATTCATTCAAAATTGGGCTAAGCGGGAAATTTCCCGCTCAGATGTGTCGACCCCTCTTAAGGGGGGTCGACATAGGTGTCGACCCCCCTTAAGGGGAGTCTACATAGGGGTCGACCCCCATAAACAGATCTGGGCTCTGTTCGTTTGTGCGTTTCTGGATGGATTTGTGGCTCCATTCTTGACCTAACGGCTATATAATGACCATTAACACATTCTTTTTCTTCACCCAAGCCTATGGCGACGCCATGGCTCTGTTCTAACTCAAATTCTTCTTCTCCAAGAGATTTCTAGATCCACTTTCTTCCCCTTTTCTCTTCAAAACATCTATTCTTAAAATTAAAAGTTTAGAATCAAGACAACCTCCAAATTAAAGAGCAAAAGGGATTCAGAGCCATAATTTACACTACGCATGGAGGAGAAATTCGGATTCACAACTTACGCTGCGCAAAGAAATCAAAGATAGATCAGATCTATGTATTGGGGCATAAAATCAATCAAAGTTAAATCAAATCCATGAATTGAAGATGACAAGCAAGGTGAGTGTAATTACAATAAAATAGTTGCATAATAGTATTATTATCGTTCGCCATTCCCCAGTTATAAATTCAATTCAAGATTCATGTTGTAATAATTGTCCTTTTATTCTCCTTCCCCATTTTATTTTTGGATCTAGGTTATCTCCAACCTAGACGAAATCTTATTATAAATACGTACGATTGAAATATGGGAAATTGGTGCATAATTTGTTTTATGCAATCGAGGAATATAATATGTAATTTGGGGATTGTGGATAACAATTATTATTGCAAATATTGGGACAATTGGTGAATTGTATATTGGGATTATTCAATGAAATAAAGTTTGAATTGGGAATTTTGGAGCGTATTTCAATAATGAATCTTTGGGTATGTTTTGGAAACATGAATCTATGCTGAATAGTGCGCAACTATGAATTCCGATTTATAATGTTAACCTGAAGTTGTTTAAATTTAAATGGAATTATTGAATAAGGAATGGGATTGGGAAGAAGTGATTTATTTCAAATCTAATATTGCGGGATTGAGGTTTTAAACTGTAAGTTTAAATTTTGGGTTTTGGGAAAAACGAATCTAAAGGGAATAATCCTAAGTTGATTAAGGAACGGATAAAACTTAGCTTATGCGATTATGAGACCTCTTATGTGATTATGAAACCTAACTCATAACCTGAAATTGATGATTAACGTTCTCATAAAAATTGTTAATTGGCTAAAGATGAAACATGATTAACTCGAGGTTAGAATGAGGTAGCAGTGTAATTCTGCCCGGAACCGCCCGGCATTTCCATTGGCCGCAAACAATAGGGTCTAATGTGAGAAGTTAGTCATAAAGCGCTTAAACCCGAGGTTAGGTTGAGTTGTGGTGTAAGACTGCCCGGAACCGCCTGACACATCTAGCAACCGCAACAATAGGTCTAATGTGAGAGGTTGGTGCATTAATAATCAGTTAATGCTAATGACACATGCAAGTATGGTAAGGTTAGGTTAACAACACTTAACCAATATGACATGATGCGTGGGTGGGTTAAGTCAATATGAACTGATGGACAACACTTAACCAAATTTGTGGAATATACGAGTAATGCATGAGCGGGAAGGTAGGCTTAAGTAAAACTTGACATATGGACAAACTTAACCAACACGGTAATGGGGAATGATAACTACCTATTATAAACTAGAGTTGCGGTAATGTAAAATTAAATAATAGGTAAACTTGTCCTAGGGACAAGGGAAGATTATGACTTAAGATGTAATACAAGACTTGAAGGGTGGGACGACTTATACTATGAAATAAGTTAATCTAAGCTGAAAATGTGGGAAAGCACCCGTATGTTATCGTTTGATAAAGAAAACTTAAGTCATGTTTGAGTTCATTGGTAAACCTTAGTTCGTGAACTAAGTAAATAATGATAAAGGCAACCAAGTGTTGAACCTTAGTTAGAGAACTAAGTTAATAAAGATGAAGTTAACCAAGTGTTGAACCTTAGTTAGAGAACTAAGTAAATAATGATGATGGCAACTGGGTAATGAACCTTAGTTAGAAAACTAAGTAAAATGGCAACCGAAGTAACGAATCTTAGTTAGAGAACTAAGTAAGCAACGGTAAAGATAACTAAGTAAGTAAACCTTAGTTGAAGAGGACTAAGTAATAAACCTTAGTTAAAGAGAAACTTGGTAATTAGAATTGAAGGACAACATAAACCAGGATGACCAAGTTAATAAGACAAAGCAAGCATGTAATCAGAAGTTTAGACATAAGGTCTAATAGTACGAAAGGATAAGGTGCTTGGACCAGTCCATACGATAGGGTATGAATAACCAAACTCGATATATCATCACGGTGCCGTAGGGTGCGAGGGGGAGCGTACGTCCATCTGATCATATAGAAGGCTCCAACGGATTGGGTTACGAAGCACACGACTTCGAGGGGACGAGAGGATACACTTGGTATCCCTCTGTGAGAATGCAGATGATCCTCCTGGGCTCACAGAGGTTAAGGTCCGTGTAAGAAGAACCAAGAGTATGCCTTGGTTGCAATAATAAGCCAACCTAAAGACTAGGATGGACCAGCGTGAGTCGGCGATAACCAGTTGGCCCTGTGATAGCATGTCGTTGGCTACCTACCATCTTGAGTCAGTCGAGCACGAAAAGCGGAAAGGTGGAGAACTCCAAAGACCATATACTTACTATCTAGTTATGGGTGAGGTTGGCCAATAGGTTTGTAGGGGCATAGAGGGCCTGCATACAGTTCTCATTCTTGATATTCTTGGGTGCCTTTCATTAGTTGAGGGAGGGGTCAAGTGGGACCATAGCCACAATAAAAACAGACCTTAGCATCTGCATCAGTAGATAACTTAAAGATCCCGATCGAATTCCGTGTTTCTTGATTTGCCCTGTCACGGGACTCGGGTCGCACATTTAGAGGACATGTGCAACTAGATATCTAGCACGTTTAACGATACGGTTGGGACGTAAATTCTAGGAACGCATATCGCTCGGGTAGTGTATCCTAGTCTAGAGGCATTGTTCGATAGGTAGCATAAACCCTAGTTGGACCTAGGTAGCGTAAATCCTGGTTGAACCTAGGAAGCGTTCGATAAAGCAAACCCTAGTTGGACATAGGTAACACTCGATGGTAAACCCTAGTTGGATCTAGGTAGTATTCGATAACATAACCTAGTAAGACCTAGGTTGGCAGTCCAAACGCTTACGCAACATAGGAATGGTGGTTTTACGCAGACGTAGTGAGAATATATATGTATATATATATATATACATGAAAGCCCGTATGACTTATGGCATTGTATAAGGAACGACGTTCATCTGACAAGATGACACGAGCTGGATAAGGGACTGCGTACACATGAAAAGAGGACACGAGTATGGGGTAACTACATATACATTGTATTAGGTTAATCTACTAGTGGATGGACAAGTATAACTTAAAGAGCTAACATCGTTAACAACCTAATAACCAAGAAAATGTAATTGAATGGTATATGTAGGATTATACAGAAGTTTATTCTAAGTCCAGTCACATAGAACTTATGTTCTGACCCCCTCCTCATTACATAATTGCAGGTTAGGTTCATGATAGAGATGGTATAGCTTTAGATACTAGTTTAGCAGTATTGTTAATAAGGTAAGGCTATATTTGAATATATTATACTTTATTTCCTTCCGCTGTGAGATGCTTTATGTACTAACTCGGAAATTTTGAGCCAGTTTAAAATTTTTATACTGGCAATTTTAGCGAATTTTGAATATTAAAAATGAATTATTTTAAATAGTATCGATGAGAAATTTATTTTGAATAGAATTCGAACGTATATATTATATACGTCATCGTTAGAATATAAATAATTATATATAATTATAAATAGAATTGAAAATGGCGCGGTAGTTCGATAATTCGATTTCAAACTTCAATTGAATGTACCAGGTGCAAAACAAACCGGATTTTAGTGAAACGAAAAATATTACAATCTATTTGAGAATATCTTTCCAACGAATCCGAAAAATCGAAATTTCATAGCGGGAATCAAAAGATATGTCCAGTTGAAAATTCTGAATAGTCGCTATGGAATTCAGGCCCTTAAAAATGGAAATTTTGCAAACGACCTCGAATTTCGACGAAACCACTTTTGTTGGGTCCGTGATGTCAAATTATTGCTAGATTCCAAATTTCATAATTTTTCGAATCAATATGTGAGCGTGGCAAAGGAAAACGCGTTTGACCAGTTTCAGTTGATTTTAATCGACTGGAAAATGGCCATTTTTCTAACGGTCTCAGAATTCGACGAAACTAGTTTTGTTAGGACCGTATCATCAATACGAAGCTAGAAAATATTTTTTTGGGATTTATAGATTTAGTATGTGACCCCAGTAAATTGAAATGCGCGTTCAAAATTCAATATATAGAGTTATATGTTGATTTTGATGAAAATTGATCGAAACGATCGAACCAGCTTACGATACATATCCCATTGTGTTTGGAATGGGGGTAATTAGCTATGGACGACAAGCGGTGGGCCTCGTTTAGAGGTCGTATGAAAAAGTCAACTTTTTGAAATTAAATAATTAAAAATAAAATCCTTCCTCTCTCTTCCCCTTATCTCCTCTGCCCCCCCCCCCCTTTTGTTTCGAACCCGATTCATTCGAAAGGAAAAAAAAGAGAAAAAAAGGGAGGAGCTCGTCGCTCCCCCTATCGGAGCGCCACCGCGTCGACAGGGGCGCCGCCACTGGCGCGGCCAACCCCCCTCTCCTCCATCGAAGAACCGCAACGCCCCCCTCCTGGTGCTGCCGCCGCGGCTTCTTCTTCTTCCTCCTTCAAAAACCGCACACCCCCTTTTCTTCCTCCTCCGTCGCGATGAACCCCAGACCCCACACCGGAGCAGCACATCATCCCATGTGCCCTCTTCCTCCTCCGGCGCCGCAGTGACGCTCCAGCCCCCCCCCCTTTTAGACGATGTACAGTAAGTTTTTGTTTTATTTAATTAATTTATTTAGTTTAAAACAAAATCCAGTTTTTTTTGTATATGAAATAACAATGAAAAAGTTTGCATTTTTATTAAACAGAAAATATTAGATTTTTAAAACAGAAAAGATTAGATTTTTAAAACAGAAAAGATTATATTTTTAAAACAGAAAAGATTAGATTTTTGAAATGGAAAAGGCGAGATCTTTATATTTAAAAAGGTGAAATCTTTAGATTTGAAAAGGCAAGATCTTTATATTTGAAAAAAAATGAAATCTTTATTATGTAGGAGATATAAAGATATGATTTTTATAAGGTAGAAGTATTAAAAATATGATCTTTATATAAGAAGTAGAAATAAAAATATGATTTTTATTTATTGAAATGTAGCAATAAAAATATAATTTTTATTTGAACAGCATGAAAAGACTGTATTGGAATTTTAACTGGATTCTAACGGTTCAGCGGTTCAACAGCAAAGCACGACGGAGTGAAACCCTCGGTGAGAACTTCTCACTCTAAATTCTCTTTTTCTAGTTATATATATATATATATATATATATACTAGGATGCAGACGGTGCTTAGTAGCACCCGACACCCGTCATCAACAGACCATGGATGGCTTGTTTGTTTGATTGATGTGTTGTGAAAATTGTTTGTGATGTTGATGTGAAATCGATAATAAATTGTAGATGGTTGAAATAGATTAATTATCGTTGAAAATATAATTTTTAACGTGAATGTGAATAAATGAATATCTATAAACAAATCAGCCGATTTGTTCATATACACTGATTTGACTGATATTGATTGGGTCGATAAATTTTACACATCGCTCAACTGCACAAATAAAAATCTGTGTTTGTTGATTTGAAACCCCAAACGGGTGTTGGGATGATATTTGGGTACACTAATCCCAATTATTTCATTGTATGCCGATCAGTTGGTCGACAGACCGTGTAAGCGTTGATTATTGATATTTGATGTTTATGCAGTTGTGTGGTGCACTTTGGATGATGGTTGATTGTTTATCGTTGCTATAATATACATGTGTTGTATGGAATCCATATAATTAACGTTATATGGTAATTGATTGGGCCTCATTCCAATCGGGAAAATAATGAATATTATAAAAGAAAATTCATGTGTTGAATATAAAAATAGTCATGTGCTGACGATGTTCATGTGTTGAAAATATTCGTGTGTTGAGTAAAATATTTTATATAATAAAATTTACATCTTTATCATATTTAAAATTAGAACTACTTCACGGTGGAGTCTGATTGAAAATCAAACGATAGATACCATAGTTTTATAAAATATTTTACATAACAAAAATACTGATGTGTTGACAGTACTCATGTGTTTAGATTAGTCGTGTGTTGAAAGAAATATAGATTCATGTGTTGAATGGAATATATATATTCATTTGTTTAATAGAATAACAAATTATTGAAATATACAAAGTCGTGTTGATTAGAGTTGCGCTATTTTGACGTGAATGATATTTATATCGATTATATTCGCTTTTACAATGAATATAGAAAAGAAGTGATTTCAAAATGTAACGTTTTGAAAATATTATCATTTATATAGTAATGATACGAAATATTCAATTTTGATTTGAAAATGAAGATGAAGTTGAAATTGTTTTTGAAACGAATTTAGAACTATTTATAAAATTCGTTTTAAAAAGGAAATCGACGAAATACATATAATATATATATATAATGGCCTGAATAGAACGCGCCGCGCCGCGGCAGTTCGTGAATTTCGACCATTGATTTCAAATTGATGTTGCGGGAGATCCGACCGTCGGATTCTCCTAAAACCGGAACCATTGGGTTCGTATTGAAAAGAGCTTTCCAATGAATATTAGAAATTTGAACTCTAACGGTTGGATTTGGAATTATATCCAAATCAAATTTGGAAAAGGTCGTTGTAAGTGTAGTTTGATGGCCATTGATGGAAATCAACTGTACGGGCCTTGATAAAATTATTAAAAATATCTATAATTTGTGTAAAATCATAATATGTGAGTTGGAAAGAACTGGGGTGAAAAATTCCATATTTGAAAGGATAAAAATAGATTTTTGTCGAAATGAACTAGTTTTGAACTAGAATTAAAATCAATTTATTTTTGAAATAAATAAATTGAATTTGAAAGTGATTTTAAAAATAATCAATATTCCCAATACGTGAATTGGATAGGAGTTGAATCGAAATTATCTTTGGAATATTTCGATATTGGATTTCGTGACTATACAGATATTGTTATGGGAATTTGAAAGATATATTTTATATCGTTATTTCCAATACGATATTTGTTAGTTTCAGAATTTGATATTGAATATAAGCCGGTATATTTTCTATTCAGAGCCTTGAATTTAATATCAAATGTGATTTGGGTTTATCGTGAATCGTGTTTTATATGACATTGGTTCTTTAACCCAGTTAAAGGCAGGATGTTGATTTTTGAGAAGATTAAAACTAAGTGGAGTTTTAATGAATCTTTAATTAGATTGAAATATGAATTGATAATTTAAATTATCAAATCTGAAAAGTGATCGAGAATTGAGTATCACCAGTTTTGCTCCAAAGCGATAGTTAAATCTTTAATTAGATTTGAACGTGAAATGGTAATTAGTTTTACCGATAACACCATGGTGTTAGATATGGAGTATTACCAGTTTTGCTCCATGGGATGAATAGGTTGGGATTGGGAAATAAAATAAATAATTACTTCGGTGTGGTTCGCTAATCCCGACTAGTTTGGAATGATTTCCAAAGGAAGATTAAAGAATAAATTTAGAAGAATTTATCTTGGATAAAATTAATGGGAACCTTTCCCTAAGAATGTTATTTTGTGAATAAAAGAATATTCTGAATTGGAATGAGGCGTTTGTGTGTTTGTGTAACATTTGATTATTATATACGTGGGTTATTCAGAAAGGCCGGGTTTAAACCCATTCTGAATAACCGATTCGACGAGATGTCGAAAATGAAGACGGTGGTTGAAGACCGGAAGTCTTCACATCGTTTGGGTGATTACTGATGATCTTGATTGGGCTGTACACCCAAGATGAGTGAAACAGTTGGTGATCGTCCAGACGTACTTGGAGATGGATGGATATGCGAGGAAAGTGCCTCCGGTTTCGTTCAGACCCAGAACGAACTTGTAAATGGATTGTGTGTCTGACATTGGATTTTATTCTGTGTTGATTGATCTCTATCAAATATACATCTGTTTGGCGGCGGAGAATTTATTCTCTTGCTTAACGCCCTTCTCTGAGACGTACGAGCTCAGAGGTTGTATATCGATGGACATCAGTCGCATGGAGTTAATTGCCAGTGTGGCATGCGTAAGTGGCAATTGATCAAGGCTTCTGTTGAAAAGCAAAGTCTTGTGGTTGATGATCAAAGCACGGCCTGTGTGGCGTAGCTTTGTGTATAACGTGAATTCGCGAGCCTCACACCTCGGTATGAGTCAAAAACGGGAGACGGACCGTTGGGAGAGCACGACGTTTCTTTCTAGCTAGGGTGGTGTCAGTGACCTACCAGCCCTGACATTTATATACTTTTCACCTGTGTGGTTGTTGGAATGCGAGGCGCCTCGGATTTAGGTCTGTTAGGACCGGGAAACGTGTGTTCAGGAATAACTAATCCTCCAAAGTTAGGTGAGGACCAGCCCAGTCGATTCCAAGGATCAAAGTGGGGTCCTGAGACATTTGCTAGAGTGTCTCGAACGCGGAGAGGAGCTTGCCCCTTGCCTCGACTCATGATGGAATCCAATTTCCAATACGTGTGTTTCGGTTTTATTTGTAGAGCCTGGTATGGCGACATAGTAGATGGTAGCTATGCTGCCTGTGATTGATACTTATGATTGAAATTGTTTTGACACTATACACCTATAATAGTATCAAATAATGTGTTTTAAACGTATCAAGCATGCTTTGGCTGTTATAAGGGAAAATCCTATCCTTCGGCTTGCGTTGCATTGTGTGATGGGACCTGGGTCTTATAACAGCTTCATTTTTCTTTATTTAGCATTGCGCTGTTTGTTCTATGCACTGGTATTCTTGGGAGGAAATCCGTTCCGTGTTATACGGCGTGGTCCCTTGATTTACCAAACTTTAAAACCAATATTAATAACTGTTTTAGTTCTCACACCAGTCACATGACTGACCTGGAGTTTATTGTTTTAACCTAAACTCTGGGTGCCCTTATTTTCGACACGGGCAGCTAGTAGTTTTGGTTTTGAAGATTTATATTCACAGGATCCTAATTTACAGCTGGAACGATGCTCGGAAAGCTCTGTATCCGTGTATTACTTTCAGTTGTGTTTTATATTTTTTTACCGCTACTATGTATTTAAATGTAATTTAAATCTCTGATATTTATCGAATGTAATTTATTCATTTATACTCTGTATATTCTTGTATCTGATGGAATTGTTGTAATAACAATGAAATGTTCTCCCGTCTGCATTCTGATTTGTCATGTTCTCAAAACGATCAGGGGTTTCGAACGGTCTTTGTTGGTTTAATGATCGATTTGGATCGAGTGAAATTCCTTGCCGTTACAATTTACGAGTTTTGATATGTTTCTTTATCTCTGTCTTCTTCTGCAGGATACCAGAGCACCCAACTCGGGTTTCGATAGAATAGATTTTTGAAAAAAATTCGGTTTGTCGGAATCCTGGTTGTTACAAACTTCAAACAGTTTCAGGCTTAACTACGTATAGGCAAAAATCAACTTTATTTTTAAATAAAGCTGTTAGTAACAAGGAATTCATAGCTTCTACATCCATGTTAAAATAAGTAACCTGCTTATCATTTATCTTGGAATACCTCTGTCTCATAACAAATTGAACCAGAGAGGTTTTGGTCTCGAAATAGAAAAAATTAATAAAAGAAATTAATCATTGGAGTAGCAAACAACTCAACATAAGCGGCGGGACTGAACTAGTTGCCTAGCCTTATTTTCCAAGCTATACTTAAAAGTACACATCACCAAAAAGCAATAAGAGATTAGCGGTAATCATCACCAAATAGTAATGGCCGATTTGATTATAGTTATACTTATGATGAAATTCGTACCTTCGCCGTCAACGAAATAGTGAATCATCTGAAAAGTGAAATCGGATTTATGCATCAGTGCTGAATGGCTCCGAGCTTGTACAGTGTAACAGCTCGCTTTTTTCTTGTCCCATAGTTGTTGTCGCGATGTATGTGTGGAGTCGAGATGGAGAAGTGCTCACTGTGCCGCCGCCTAGATGGCCATTTGTTGCACGCTCGCCCTCGCCGTCAGCTGGAGTTTGAGAATCGCGATGATTTCCTTCTGCTCCTTTGAATTGGTGCCCTAATTTATTCGGGGCCCTAAGTGATTGCTTCACCCGCTTTGGCAAAGGGCCGGGCTTGTGTGCATGTAAGAGATTATAGAGTTGAAGGTTCGGACAAATACAAAATTCCACATGTGAACAAAAATTAACTTGAAAGAGAAGGTTGCCTTCCCACACAAGTTAGTTGTGGCTATAATCTGGCCCAAATTGTTTGGAACTTGCTAGCATAAGAGAGAAACTATGAATTATGTCATCATATATTATTTGCTGTCATTTCAGATAATTATAATCATTTCTTCTACCTTATTGTTATTTGATGTTTAAACTTCTATCTTACTATCATTTCACATAATAAGTAGTGCTTTTGTATCTTGTTGAGCTTGTGGCCCAAGACTACAAGTAATAGCACTCATGCACTCATGCAACTCAACTATAAGGATATTAGTCCAAAACTACAACGTGCATTTTTTTCGATTGTGAGCATGGCGATTGAGCTAAGGTAAAATAAAAAAAATACAACAAAAATTAATACGGTCAAAAGATGCTTCACATTCTTCTATTGAAGCAACGAATTAGGTGAATAAAGTGGGACTGTTTTCGACAAGGAGCACGAATGGAGAAAAAAGTTGTTGAAAACATAATAGTATGCAGAAGCACGTAAGTGGAGTAGCGAACCGTCTCCTAATTTGTTTAAAAGTACTAGTACAGAAACAGATCACATTAGATTTATATCACTAGAAAAATGACTCCGATCGTGGTATATGAATTCATCTACAGTAAAATCTTGGCATGTTAGGGACGTGGTATATGAATTTATCTATGGTAAAATACTGTAACTAATTTTATGTGTTTGTTCCACTTTTTAATTTAGATTAAATTATCGTGGAAGAATATTTTATTTTATCAAATCACATGTTATTTATGGATGGATCTTTACTGTTAGACCTTCTTTTAGGTAATCAATTCTAAATTGCTTTACAAATTCACTTATGATTTTGATTGGTTTCACTGGGATTCCATAATAACTGTTATTAGAAATGTAGAAAAAACATTTTGTATAATTTCCTTTACTAACAAAAATAAATAAAATTAAAATATATACACTTTGTCAAGAAATTCATTATCTACCCATAAAATTAGATGACAGTGTTTGGATATTACAAACCACGTGCTTTATTATATGTTTATGTACAGTTTGAGATCAATAAAAACAATGCATATTTCTACATTTTAGTTGGGAGCAAAAGGGTAGGAATAACTCATCAAAAAAGGTAAATCATACAAATTGAATCATGTTGAATATGAAGTTGCAACTTATTTTTCTATACATTGCTTTATGCTTAATTCATTTCTAGGTTTGCAAAATGATTTATTTGGTTTCGTTCCAATAGGTTTCATATTAGAGAAATCATGGATATCGAATCTCCAGACAACATAACAAAAGAAAGTATGAACAATGATTGCTTTTAGTTTTCTTTATAAAAGATCAGGTATGATTTCTGTGGAACTCATTTGTTAATCAACTCTTTAATGACTTTAAATCCTATAACATTTTGATACTTTTTAAGTTGAATTCTTTAACATATTTCAGGTATTTTAAAATTTAGTTTTGTCTTTCGTCGTCTTTTGTTAAAAGCATATCGATTTAATCAGAAAAGGGAGAAACATAAAGTACGTTTTATTAATTTTATTTGTAAGAATGGTCATATGTATATTTGTTACCAACTTACAGCTATGTACAGTGGTATGTTATCCTCTACAGAAAAGAATCCCAATTATGATATGTTGATTTTAGTGGACAATAATTAAACGACTTCATCATAAAAATAGGTTTCCATTACCTCCAATTTCATATCTTTAACCACTTTCATTAAATCCTGAATCTTAGAATGTTGTTCTCTATTAGAAAATGCCATCACTTATAGAATCAGTGATTATGGGGACGATGGACCTCTTAAGGTAACAGATGTCTTATCATCTGTTCACTATAACTCTATATTTCAGTTGTATTTTATTATAATTTTTTGAAATTCATTATTACTTTTATAAAGGCAATGTAGTTTGGACTCTTAAATTCTAAATATTTGTTATTTGGTTAAATGCACAAAAATTTAATAATCTTGGTTCATCAAAATGAATGCATTTGACTATAAAAGTAGAGGTTCTTGGAAATTATCTCTTAATATTTTCTCTTTTTCAATTTGTATTGATTAACTATTGATGTATTACTCAACTTTTGTATTCATAGGATATAATTTTCATATAGTGCTATGTAGTTAAGATAACATTTAAAATTCTACATTTCGACATAAGTCATATAATTACTATGCTAGCTAACTAAATTTCATACTTTTTAAATTTATTTGTTCTCTTACTTTCAATTAGCTACAAGTAGGTGTACTTCTGCTTTCGCACAATAAAGATGAGCGTAGTATGCATCAGCCTATGACTTATGCGAAGATTAGGTCTGTTATGGAACTAAAATTGCTTCCATTAAACCAGACCTGATGCCTAATCCAATTAAAACAACCAACATCACCTTAGCGACTCATATTTTCTCTCGGTCGAACATAAAAGCTTTGTTGATATTTTTGATTTGCAAATATTATTAATTAAGGACAAAGATAATAGTAACTTCTTGAACTATAAAATATTAAAACCAACAATTTAAATCTAAACAATCATATGAAACAAACAACATAAATTTCATTCGTCTTTACGTGTCATCCTACAGGAGAAACTTTTTGTCATCCTACAGGAGAAACTTTTGCATCATGAAGCTTATTTACACATGAACATCATCAACATTCCATACCATTTTTAGTAGTTTATCGGACACACTTGGGTTCAAGTATTGCACTGGGAGGTTTGAGTAAGTTATATCTTATCTTCTGTTGCTCAGTTAGTAATTTATGTATCTTTCAATTGCTACTTGCTTGATATGGCTGCATAAAGAACTATCATTGATGTCATTTTATTTTTTTATGGCTGTATATTCTCTGTGCCATATGAGTTAGTGACCTCATTTCGTCTTCAAATTTTTAGCTCAATTCAAATGATTTTCTTGCCTTCAAGTCCATTAAAAAGATGGAGTTAGGTTGTTTGATTATCATAGAACTTAGCTAACATACGGTTTTAATTGATTATTTTAGGTATTAAAGAAAAGTTACTAAATTAATTGTGGTATTGAAGTCATTGACTAGGTTACGATGTAATTATCTTTTTAGTTTTTTTATAAAAAAACTGAATTCTTAACTGATTAGCATACATGTAGCATTTAATACCAACTCCAAAGGAAAACCAATTTCGATATTGGTACGTTTAGGTTTTTGTCTTTTTACCTCACTTTGTAATTTGATGCAGCGATGTACGTATCTCATATGTGTAAAACCATAATTACCTTTTTCTGTCAGTTATAGATGCAAAAGAGTTGCCAATAACGCTCTGCCTTACAACATGGATTTAAATTCAAGTATGTCATAAGGAAAATTGCTTGATTGTTATAAGCATTAGTTAGTCATTTTTGTATTTTCGATACTACCACTAGTAAATTTAATATGTCATACATATAATTGTTCATCTCCAATATTTCTGTTATTTTATCTTAAAAAAATTATTTTTACGAAGCCACGTTCTACAAACTCAAGCATGTATAATTGAAATGAAGGAGTAACATCAGAGTTTGGATCAACGAGAATTTGAAAAGGAGAAAAACGTTCAGGTGAGAACCATCAAACTAAATCAAAGAAGGAACCATTGCAGGCAACTGATTTAGGCATAGCATGTGCATAATTAAGCAAACTTGCATCAAAACCTAGGCCACGCAAAGGAGCAACATGAGCAAAAATTTATTGCAGAATCATAAGAAATTGGACGTGCGCATCATGTCCTATAATTAGAACAGTAGCTTGATTTTGCAGAAAATTGATATGCACTAAACAAGGTAAGCAAGCATGAACAGTTCGAGAATCTATCCCGTACTTACCTTGTTCAGTGCATATTAGTTTTTCGCAAAATCAAACTATGTTCTAGTTATATAACATGAACACATGTCCAATTTCTTCCGAGTTTGCAATTAAATTTTGCTAATGCAGATCCTTTACAGGTCCAAGATTTTGATGCAAATTAGCTTGACTATGCATGTGCTATGCCTAAATCAGTTGCTTACAACTTGGTTCCTTCAACTGAATTAGTCTGTTGATTCTTACTTGAACGTGTTTCTTCCTTCCAAATTATCGTTGATCCAAACTCTGATGTTGCTCCTTAAGTTGAATTGAACATGCTTGAGTTTGTAGTAAGTGGCTTCGCAAAAATATGTTTTTTAGCATAAAATAATAGAAATATTAGAGATGAACAAATATATTTTTGATATAAAAAATTGAATGGTGGTAGTATGGAAAATACAAAAATGACTAAATATAGCCTAGAATATTGTCAAGCAATTTGCCCTACAATACACTTGAATTTAGATTTGTGTTGTAAGCCAGAGCGTTATTGGCCGCCCTTTTGCATCTATAATTAACAAAAAATGGTAATTATGGTTTTACACGTGTGAGATATTTCGTTGCATCAAATTACAAAGCGAGGTAAAAAGACAAAAACTTAAACTTACAAATAGCGAAATTGGTACCTCCTTGGAGCTGATACTAAATGCTATATGTATGCTGAGCAGTTAAGAATTTAGTTTTTTCATAGAAAAACTAACAAGATAATTGCATCATGACCTAGTCAATTACTTCAATACCATAACTAATTTAGTAATTGTTCTTTTATGCCTAAAATAAGCAAATAAAACCTTATGCTAATTAATTTATTTGATAATCAAACAACCTAACTTCATCTTTTTAATGGACTTGAAAGCAAGAAAACCATTTGCATTGATTTAATTTTTTTTTAACAAAATGACGCCACTAACTCATATGACACAAACTAAGAGAGATTGAAGAGTATACTGTAGTGCAAAATCAGAGATTTGGGCAGTGGAATACGAATAAACCCAATGATCTAGTCTGTCAACAATTTCAACAATGCAAAAAACAAAAATCAAGTGGCACGAATTATAGAGAGAACAAAAACAAAAAATAGAGGAAAGAACACACCAATATAACGTGGTTCGGATATGAATATCCTACGTCCACAGAGACCCAACAACTTTTATTTCTCAATGAAGAAATGAGTACATAAGAACACAATAGAGAGAAGATTAATGGTGGATTGTTTTCCTTCATACAATAGCATAATCCCTATTTATATAGAGAAATTTCTTGGAGATAAAGAAGAGAAGTTTCTAGATTACTTGGTCATGAAGAAAAATAAATATAATATCTTCCTTGATTTGATTGGAGCATAAATGGTTGGCGCAATCACGGTCTCAATCTCTTTCCCTGAGTAAAATGATTATTCATTAATTGATTGATTGGCCTGTTGTTTTTCTTCCAAAAAGAAAACTTCCTCTTATATCTTTCCATATACGAGCCAAATATTTGATTAACAATCAATCAATTTCTTTCCTTCTCAACAAATATCTGAATCATTAATTTCAACACTCCACCTTGATTCAAATATGATAATATTTCTTCATCATCTCATCTTCAACAATCAATATAGAAGTTGTTGGGCCCAGCGCCCTATGGCGCTCAAGTAACAGGAAGCAAACTGATCAAGTTTGAGCAATGCTCAAACTTTTCCTTTGGAAGTGACTTGGTCATCATATCTGAAGGATTATCCGAAGTACCCACCTTCAATAATTTGATCTTGCTTTGTTCTTCCTCAAGCATAAGAAAGAAACCTCTAACATCAATGTGCTTCGTCCGTGAACTATAAGCCTGATTCTCAATGAGATGAATCGCGCTCTAACTATCTGAAAATAGCTCCACTGTCTGCTACGCCATTGAAAGATCATCCAACAACTGAAATAAGTACAATCCTTCCTTTGTTGCTTCCACAATCGATATTAATTCTTCTTCGGTAGTCGACAAAGCAACGATAGACTGCAAATTTGATCTCCACGAAATCGGGCCTATGCCAAGTGTAAAAACTTATCCCAACGCCGACTTCCGTCCATCTCTATCCCCAGCATAATATGAATCATAGTATCCTCTTAGAGAGATGTCTCCATCTACTCCAACATATAACAAGCCAACTGAAGAAGTGCCACGAAGATATCTGAGTATCCACTTCACTACTTGCAAATGCTCTTTACCTGGGTTAGACATATATCAACTAACAACACCAACTGCATGAGCTAAATCAAGCCTTGTGTATACCATAGCATACATAAGGCTTCCAACCGCACTAGAATAAGGAATATTACGCATACCCCTTTTGTCTTCATTCGATGTGGGACACATATCTATGGATAGCTTGAATTGAGAGCCTAATGGAGTAGCCAGCGGTTTAGCATTCTCCATACCGAATCGAGATAGGACTTTCTCGATATAATAAGTTTGAGTGAGATTCAAAACTCTTTGCTTTCTATCCCTCTCAATCTCCATCCCTGTAGCGACCCGGGAATTTCCGACGCTCGAATCTCGACACTAATACATCTCGTGTCCTAACTCAAGCATTGAAATCCCAGAAAGTTAATAGAAAGAAGTTAGAGGGAGAGAGAAGAAAGAAAGAAATATTAGAATATTAGAATAAGAAGATCAGAGTCTCACGGCGGAATGGACAAAATATAATAATCAATAACACTTGATACAAACAGAACTATATATATACTATTACAGCATCAGAGTATACATTCATATCAATACAACACATAGCGGAAATAAACTAGTACCAGTGAATATATGGAATATGCCTCGACTTCAACTCCTATTCTGAAGCTCCAAGCGATACCTAACCTGATAATATATTCGGTCTGACCCAAGCACATTTGAAGCAAACCAAAATTCACCCGGATCAGTCTGAAATACATTCAGTGATAAATTCATAACACGACAAATTGTTTAACTTTGAAATCCTTTTAAAACAAAAGGATAATAGTAAGACCAATCCACACATAAACACGGATGGTTTTTACCTTACTATAACCCAAAACATTTTGAAATCAATATCTTATTCTGATATTATAATAGTGTCTAAATACAAATAAATAGAATCTAGCAGAACGCTTGCATCTCACGCTCCACATATATAGTATACAATCAAAACCGTGGGCGCTTATTGGAGATTGGATTCCGACTATGACGAGGTATGGAACCACCTGTCAATAGTGTATCTCTAGGTATGAATACACTGGGTTCAACAAGAACGTCTTGCAACCCAGCCACACATGACCGACCACTCATTTCTCTTGAGTGTATCAAATATATTATCACCTTACGGCTGCACGCTACCGTTTTCTCGGGAGATACAGAAATGAAAAGAAGTAACAAATATGAATATTCTCTAGATGATGACAATACACCCTAATGGGTGCGACCCACATAGCCATGCTGCCTACCCGATTTTTGTCATTTCCCGATTGATGAGGCTTGATGTTATAATCGACTTTTGGGACATCTGGGCACCATTCACATCGTCCATACAAGTCATCCAGGAACAGGATAAACCGAAGGTACTCTCCTGCTGCATCCAATATAGGAATCACCCCATGGATCAGCAGCGAGAAGTCCTTGCAATCCATAGATTTCAAATACGACAGAATCACAGTATATCTCTGGAGATCAGCCAGAGATTGTAAGTAACTCTTCCATTTTATGAAGATCTACGGTCTTCAATTGCTCCATCTTGATCAGTATCTTCAACGTATTCGTATTTATTGATCGGAATGGTTTCAAATATAATTTCGATCCTGGTATTTCCGTACCAATAACGTTGGGTTAGATTTTGATAATCGGTTATATAACTATCAAAATAAACAACCATAAAAATAAACAGGTCCATTGGTTTATACACAGCATTACTTGGCCATTTAAAAATAATATATCAGTTGAAATACCCAAAAATGATATATTGGTTTAATATATAATTATACTCAAATCCTTTCACTTATATACCTAGAAAATGTCTTAAAATCTATCTAATTTAACTTTTAACTGACAATTTCAAAACATTGCTATAAAATTCCTTATTATCTTATCGATTCAATTTATCATTCGTAATACAATTATTACGACACCTTCTTTGCTTTCATTATTTGAAAACCAAAATCACCACTCATCCTTTTAGAATAAACCCCTTTAAATATCATTCCATAACTTTGAAAATATAATTATATTTCCACCAATCTCCATTTTATTTCTTTTATTATGGGGATATTATTTCATACCATCAAGCCCCTTTTTATTTCTTTTATTTCAGAATCTCATTGTATATATATATATTCAAATCCTTCAAATAACGTTACACTGTTGTTTCCCAAAATAATTTACTCTAATAGCTTCACCACTACGACTAATATCATCCTTTGATAATCCTGAAGTTGTTCAAGTTGGGGTATCTTAATTACCTCTTAGACCTTGATCAACAACGTTCTTATCGTCAGATAGATATCAATTATAATACAAAAACCGATACACATTCCCAATATCAAAGCTAATCCTATTTTAATTCCTTCTTTATGAAATATCATCTCTTCTTTAAAGTAGCGATCCTATATCACATCTTTATAACTCATCTCGTTTAACTACTCTAATCCAGATTTGGGTTTACATTTGATTTTCCATTTCATCTCTCCACTAGTTCCAAACAGTAAATCAATCAGAAAACAATTCTCTAAATATTAACCCTAAAGGCCGAAACCAACATCAGACCAATATTCAGAAAATCAGTTATCCCAACTAATTCCCAGTTAAGTTCTAATTCTTTAATTTCCAATCTTGGCTTTTACTTTATTCAAAAGTCGCTTCTAATAACTCGTTCCATTTATGTATTCAATAATACTTTGGTTATATAACTTTGTATAACTTGGATCCATAGATTCCAATTAAATATAATTCAGTTAGAATCAAGTTAAAACTTCGATTAAATACTAATTTGTTTTATCAACTATAAACATGGCTTTACACTTCACAAACTTTCCTTACTATATTTAACATTCCAAACTATCACTTCGATTATTTTTAAATGACTAATGATCCAATGACAACATTTACTAAAATAAAAATGGGTTTCTTAACCATTAACTACCCCCTTTAAATTAATGAACTAATTTAATAAGCATTTTCAGTTAACGCCGTTAACTTGTTCAACTCTAAACCTGATTAACGCGTTAGTCAATCAATATTGGTCTTGCCATTTAAATTAATTAATAGTTAATTAATCTAAATAATTCTATTCACTTTGATTTTTATTAAATCAATATCAATGTAAACCCATTCTAATTGTTACGTTAATTCTGGTTACTTGAATTAGCTAGATCAAATCATTTAATAATCACTTAATAAGCACGTGCTTCGCGCACGGTAAATTTTTGTACCAAAACGGTGATTTTTGGTTAAACCAATCAATGCATATATGTTGTTGGTTTATTCCCTTTTTAGAACTTCTTTTAAAATAATATATTTAAAAATCTATATTCGGTTATAAAAATTTCCATAACCTCATTTCTAGCGATTCACCTGACGATAAATAAATCTTTATACGACTGTGTATATCTGGGCCATCTGCTATTTATTTCTCAACCAATATTATATATATTGGTTCAAACTCAACCAAATTCAACAACTAATAGGGTTTAAAGTCAATGGGTTTTTAAACAATTCATATAAAATATGAAATAACAGTATATTAAATATTTGAGGAATCCGGTTTGATTCCTCCTACCCGTTCTTCCCTACATCACAGATCATTATAATATTTCATAACATCATATTAAATGACGATAATATAATTAACAACAATCATTAAATCAACCATAGGCATCCAAAGCATCCAATCAATCAATTATCAGTAATTAAATTTAATTATATGAATTTAATTACATCATAGGATGCCAAAAAAGTGTGAGAGTTAAATCACCTTATTTTCAGTAGATGATGATCGCATTATCTCGTTTAATTTTAAACCGACGTTTAAAATTAAACGAAAAACCAATTTCGTTAGAACTCCTTCGAATCAACTCAACGTCATAGCCTTCGGTGATACAATCCCATCAAATCCAATTTCACGCTACTCTGTGTACGAACGAGCGATTTAACGCAATTAAAAGTTAACAAATTATCTTATAAACTAAATTTTGATTAACCAAATTATTAATCATATAATTATACCTTAATTATGTTTGTTGTTCCTCAACGCATTCCCCTCCTTTTTTCTTTTAAGGCCTTAAGCCCACGGAGCCCATCACATAATCATCTTCTCGCATGAAAACACCTAGAACTTACGAAAGCAGCTATCCTCTTAAAACCGCGTACTTCCTCCATGTTTTCCTCCCTCCTCCCATGGTACACGAACTTGAACACTAAAACCGCCATCGAACAACTCGAATTGCACCTCATGAGCCAAAACTGATCATAACATGTCCAAACTCCACCATGACTTGCAGTAGTGGAAATCCATACATCTCCATGCAACCAGACTTTCACCTCATCTTGTTTTTTTTCTTTCTTTGAACTTTGAAACCCTCTTCTCTACAAACTCCTCACGTCTAAAACTACCATGCATCCCCCCATAAACACATTCGGTTTCCAAAGCTAGCTATTGCTCCATTATTTACCTTCAAAGAGAACAGCACCTGAACCTTCCTTCGTCGATTTCCACCGATACATGCTTCATGAAAGAACTCCACTTTCCCTTCCACATAATATTTCAAATTTCTTGTATAATATTATTTCCTACCGCAAACTTGTCTTTCCATATACTCATTTCTGCATGTCAACTTCACCAGACGATGGCTTCTCCTACACTGATGCGACAGTTCCGGTCACCAGCCCCTTCGAGCTCCGCCCTTCCTATCTGCTACTTTGTTTTCCATCATCGCTTCTTCTTGTTCAACCGAAAACTGCTGCTCCTCATACACACGCCTTTACTTCAAAAGCCTTAAGACCCAGATAATCACCCCCTTCACTACTGTAATGACCCAGAAATTTAGCGATCTTGGTTATCCGATATACAACACATATCGAACATCCAAGGATCGAAAATAACGGGTTATTAATGAAAGAAATTAGAGGGTGAGGAAATATAAGATAGAAACTTATAATAGAAGAAGAAGAAGAAGAAGAAGAAGAACACAACATCAGAGTAACACGAATCTCACAGCGGAACGAACAACATATAATAGATAATATATCCTTGAAATAAAATCATTATATGTATACAAAAACATTATCAGAGTACAACACTTACAGCACAGTGGAAATAACTATAGCTATATAATCCTGAAGCCTCCTGCTCCAAGCTCTTCAAGTATCTGTAAATCCTGACTACTTGACTGCCCGTACAAAATTGGGCACCCAAGAGTTTAGGGAAAACAAAACAAAATAAACTTCGGGTCAGTCATGGGACTGGTATGAGTAAAACAGTTTAAAACAGTTCAAGCAGGTAAGTGATATCTCATAAGACCACACCGTATAACGGAACAGGTTTTTCGCTTATGAGAATCCAAATTATCTTTATATCAAAAACCTTTTGATATTATAATAATGTCTATCAACCACAATATAGTAATCATCTAGCAGAAACGCTTTCATCTCACGTTCTACATATATAGTATACAATCAAAACCGCAAGCACGTACTGGGTAATGGTTTTCCAACTATGACAAGGTATGGAACCACCTTCCGATCAGTGTACTCTAGGAACGATACACTGGAGTACAACAAGAACATCTTGCAACTCAGCCACACATGACCGACCACTCATTTTGCTTGAGTGTATCGAATGTATATCACCAACAGTTGGGATCAGCAACCATTTCCCGAATGGGACAGCATCAACAATAGATTTTTAGAAATAAATGAAACTCTAGATCAGGTGATTATACCCCCTACTTCGGAGCGACCGACTTAGCCATGCTGCCTGCCCGATTTCTGTCATTTACCGGTGTGAGGCTAGAAGTTACGCTTCATCATCACATCAAATTCACTTCGAATGCCACATTGTCAGATCCATCGAAAATCACTAATTGACGTCTACAACAGTACATTACGTGTTAGCTAAAGAAGTTTCCTTCTCCGCTTCCACTCTTGGTACGATTGAAGAAATCAATGTACGTGACCTTTCAGGAAATACTCTGTCAGACATTCATCCATACAAGTCATCCAGGAACAGGATGAACCGAAGGTACTATCCAGTACATCCATCTTAGGCACTGTTATCTAAGACTTATATAATAGCCCTTGCACTTTACACCGTCTTCAATTATCTCTGGCATATATGATTCGCAACGCTTATGCCAATACAGAGTGGTTCTTTGGATAATAATCCAACCGGTCTCTCCATATTAACAACGTTAAAATGGTCAAAACTTTGATAGTCTGTGATTTAACTATCAAAGAAAAACACGTGTACAAACAACGATATTATTTCCAAATGGAAATTCTATCAATCTATCATCAATCATATATATATATATATATATATCCTTATTTTCTATGTTTAGAAAATATACGTTATTAACACTGGAAAAAAATTCCATTGTTATTTACATATCACTATCATTTCACAACTATCGGTCCCTGACTGTAAACTAGTAGGAGAACAATTCTCTAAGTATAAACCCCGAAGGACGAAACCGACATCAGATCGATACTCAAAAAACTATTCAACTTAACAAATCCCTAGTCAATTTCTAATCTTGTTTAACTCTATTTCTTTTAACTATGTTTGATTAACTTCTTTTGAATAACTATGTCCAATTGACTCCTTTTTGATGACTCTATTTGATAACTCTAATCGACTAACTCTTTTCTATCTCGTTAATTTCCTTTTATAATTCTATTTATTTTCCCAATAAATATTCCGTTATTCTATTTATTTATCAACTAAATATTCCTTTATTCTATTTATTTACTTTCTATGTAAATATCTTTCTTTATACTTCAATTTACTTCTTAAATAAATGTCATTTTACACTTCTATTTACTTGCTAAGTAAATAATCGTTTTATAAAATTCTTTGATTTTAAAATTATTCCCTTTCTAAATATGTCCTATTTATAAATATTCCAGTTTATAAATATTTTATTTTCAATATCACTTTGAAAATTCCCTTATCAACATTCCAGTATGTTATGGTATTCAACATATCAAATCACGATGATCAGTATCGTCCAAACACATATAATTGACAACATATTATATATCACATCATATATCACAATATATGAAAAACAGTAAAATAAATGTTGAGGAATCCAGTCGGATTCCTCCAACCTGTCTCCCTACATCCACAGATGTTATACAATATAAAATCAACATCACTTTCAGTTCCATATGATATATTCTGTTAAACAGAATCAATATAGAAATTTAACTAACTGACTAGCAGTTCAATCAAAAAGTCAACACACAGTCAATCAGCCAATATTTAACAGTTCTAAAAATACAACATGAAATTATAAACTGTTTAGAGTTAGTGAGATTTACTCACTTTGGCAGTTCATCGTTAAAGAACGATAAACTGTTGTTTGATTTGAATCAAACAGTTTATTTTGCCATAAATTCAAACGAGCTCCACTCCACTCCCAGTCAGTTCCATTGGGTAGCGTCCATCCATACGATCCCGGCGGATCTTGTTTCGTCTGATTCTGACACCGTACGAAATAGTTATGATATTACGAAGTTCGTATACATAGAAAATAAATAAACACTTAAGTCTCAACTCCATTGGGCCTTACAATTTCAAAACAGGCCCAGCTCAAACCCAACTACCACATGATAACCGATCTGCCTTGGACGCCTTATTCCCCAGATTTGAGCTCGAATTCAGGAAAATGGCCACTGCCACACTTTCATTCTTTAGTGCTCCTCCAACTTCCCATTTAAAATCAATTAAAATATGTGAAAATTCTCCTCTTCCAATCTACTTCCTCCCTCTGCCAACAAGAATAAACTCGTACCCCGAAACCCACTTCCGTCGAACAGAAAACCGACGCTAGTACTGTACACGAGCGACGTCCATACCCACTGAATCCCTCAAAATCACCTGCAGGGTGTGAAACTCCATGCTAATTCCAAAGACAACATCCAAACAAACCAATACTCCCTCGTTCAAGCTAAAACGTGAACCCTAGGTGTTCGATGAACATTGCCGTACTTCAAAACGAGAATCGTACTCAACAGAAACCACACAAGATCGAAGAGCTACATGCACTGATTATATATATATATATACACTTCGAGATTTATAGATTTATGTTAGATTTCTTTTTATTTTTCTTTTGATGCAAACTTTTACTGGTGGTATAAACCGACGACGGGTTTTGTGTTTGGCTGAGGAAAAATATGAATTAGGTTTTAGGAAGTTTGAGGTATTATATAGGAAATAAATAATATTTTTATATTCGAATAAAATATTAATTTATAAGCAAACGTTGATTGTATTCATCCTCAAAAATTCCTGTGACCACATACGATACCCAAAAACCACGAAACTGGACACACACCTACAGTTCGACATTGCGGACCCAACGAAACTGGTTTCATCGAATTCCGACTCCATTTGCTCACACAACGTATTTTTAACAGTCGAAATACTAACTGTTTATCACTCTAAAAATCCGTACGACCACACAGTGACTCTAAAAATCACGGAACTTGGAATCCAACAACAATTTAATATTGCGGATCCAACAAAACTAGTTTCATCGAATTCCGACTTCGTTTGCAACACTGGCTATTTTTAAAGCTCTGAATGACCCATTTAAATATATAAATATATTTAAATAAAATAAAATAAAATAAAATATAAATAAATTTATATTATCGGATATACTCACAGTGGAATACCATACAGCTTCAGAAAAATCTTATATGGATTTCTAATTCGACATTTCAAATCTGGGTCAACCCGATATTCGATTTATATTCAAATTCCTTCTTAAAATATAAATAATTTCTTTATAAATTATAAAGGAATTTCACAGTGACTTTTCTAAAATTTGATTTGGACATACATCAAAATCTACATGACGAAATCCCGATTTTTCTCTTCCACTAGAAAGATATACTCCACCAGCTCCACACGTTTCTTGTTTCACAGAAATCCGGCTTAAAACGAATCTTGTACATTCAATTGAAGTTCAAATCGCCAAATTACGAACTACAACGCCATTTCGAGGTCGTTTATAATTATATTATAAACTATACGTTCAACTGTCGTTTATATAATATATTTGTTATTATAATTCAACTCTAAACTGAATTATAGCTTATATATGATCCAGTTCACATCGTATTGTGAATTCTACTATTTCCGACTATTCTGGAATTTAACTGTATTATTTAATTATTATTTTAATTAAATATTCATTTTTGTTTAATTAAACGACCATTTAAATTCTCTAAACCACTCTTTAAATAATTAAATAAATTAATTATTATACCGCTGAAGATGCGGGCCATTACATTCTTCCCTACTTAAAATAATTTCGTCCTCGAAATTGCTAAGGTAAAAAACAAACCCTATCGACTTGTTAGAACTTATTTTTTCACTTCTTAACTTCAGTTTCAACTGAACCAATTTAATTTCAATTAAATTATTAATTAATTCTTATCAACGAAAATTTTTAAAAATCCTGAAAATTTTCTAATGCCTTAACTTTTCGAAAAATTTCGCCATGACCTCCTTTGTACTGGTCAATAGGTCAAACTCCAACTTGCCTCTCTGGGCTATCTCCAACCCAAAAGAAAATCAAACAGCCAAGAGGCTTGCCAAATCGGCTCATAAATCTCATATCCAATAGAAATATAAACTTGTTCCTTTTTGTCGACATATCATTATATCCTTTCCACCTGTTATCAATTCAATAGATACAAGGGTCATCCCAATCAAATTCCAATTTGTTTTTATCCATAACACAACCATTCGCTTATATCCGAGCCAAATATCATTTCAACTCGAGTTTCTTCTCGATTCCCAACTCTTAACTTGATTATCACATTACACTTCATATTTGAATCTTACAATCCAATTTGTCTTGATATTATTCTAATTCAATCTCAGTTACCACTTTACTGGCTTTACTTTAATTCAATTTTGCTTTCACAAATTCTGTTAAATTTGTTTTTAATTCAAACAGTCTTTCCCTGGGAGTTTTCAAACAGTTTACTGTTTTCAAAAATCAAATTTTCCTTTTGAACATGTCACTGACCCCTTAATTAATATTCCATTTGTTAAATCATTTCACTATTTCTTTATCAATATTTGTTAACCAAATATTTTCAATAACCATATTGGCCTTTTATGTTATTGGGAAAACATTTCCGAATATCGCCTTCCTTTATTTTCTAAACTTTAGAAAATGTATGCTATTTATAATTGGAAAATATTCCAATTACTTATCTCTTTTCTGATCTCGTTTATTCTATACTTAGGAAATATTCTTTATTATATTTCCAAGCTTACACTTATTTGGGTTAAAACGGATGTTGTGTAAAACATCGTTACGACAATCCAAATACTATACTCAACTAACTCTTATTCAACATTGATCTTCGAGCCTGAAATCATACTATTTATTTGTTAATATTGAAATCAATCAAGTTGGGGTATAACTACCTCTCGGACCTTGACAGAATAACATTTATAACGTCAAAACAGATATGACTACTGAAACGACCCGAACTTCCCCGGTAAGGAAAGCCCGGATTGAGTCGAGGACAAGCCACAAAAGAATGCAGACGGAAGAACATTTCATTGTATATTACAACAATTCCATCAGAATACAAGAGTACACAGATTATAAATCAGTAATACACATTTACCAAATATCAGAGATTACAATAAATTACATAGCAGCGGAAAATAATACAATACTCAACTGAAGGAGATATACGGATACAAAGCTTTCCGGATATCATTCCAGCTGTAAAACAGGATCCTGTGAATATAAATATGCAAAACCAAAACTACTAGCTGCCCATGTCAAAATAAGGGCACCCAGAGTTTAGGTTAAAACAATAAACTCCAGGTCAGTCATGTGACTGGTGTGAGAACTAAAAACAGTTATTAATCTTTATTTTAAAGTTAGGTAAATCAAGGGACCACTCCGTATAACACGGAACGGGTTTTCTCCCAAGAATACCAGTGCATAAAACAAATAGCGCAATGCTAAATAAAGAAAAATGAAGCTATTATAAGACCCAGGTCCCATCACATAATGCAACGCAAGCCGGAGGATAGGGTTTTTACCTTATAATAGCCAAGAATGCTTGATATGTTTAAAACAAATCATTTGATACTATTATAAGTGCATAGTGTATAAAACAACTTCAAATCATAAGTTTCAATCATAGACGGCATAAGCGCCCCATCCCACTATGTCGCCATACTAGGCTCTACAATCAAAACTGCAAAGTCACGTATTTGGAAATTGGATTTCCGTCTGTGAATCGAAGCAAAAGATAGTCCTCTACCGATTCGAGACGCTCTAGCCCGCCCCTCAGGAACAGAACGCATCGTCCCTTGGATCGTCAGGGCCGGTCCACCGATGTGGATTAAAATGCCTGAACACTGCGTTTCCCCACCCTTTGGGGTGTCAATGAGTCAACGAATGACTCCATCGGCTTCACATAGTCACCGATATATCCGAGGTGCCTCAGAACAGCAACAACCACATAAGTCAAACTCGTCAGGGCGTGTAAAACCACTGACGCCACTTCTATCTAGAAGGAAACGCATGCCCTCCCTGAAGTCCTTCCCCTGTTTTTGGTTCACAACCGGGGTGTGAGGCTCGCGAATCAACGCTACACAAAGCTATGCCACACAGGCTGTGCTTTGATCATCAACCACAAGACTTTGCTTTTCAACAGAAGCCTTGATCATTTGCATCTTAGCATGCCACACAGGCAATTCACGCTATGCAACCGATATCAATCACACAGAATGAAATCCGATGTCAGACACACATCCATTTATAAGTCCGTTCTGGGTCAGAACGAAACCGGAGTAACCTTATTCCTTGCATATTCATCGATCTCCAAGTACGTTTGGACGATCACCAAGTGATTCCCTCCTCTTGGTTGTACATCCCAATCAAGATCATCAGTAATTATCCAAACGACGTTAAGACCTCCGGTCTTCAACCACCGTCTTCATCTTCAACTTATCGTCGTAACAGTTACTCAGAATGGGATAAACCCGGTCTTTCCGAATAACTCGTGCACATAATAAACAAGTGTTACACAAACACAACATACGCCTCATTCCAATTCATCAGTCACTAACCGTAAATTAATCAAGAGAATAATTCCCCTAATATTAACCCCGAAGGCCGAAACCAACATCAGATCAATACCCAGGAAACTATTCTACTTAGCTAACCTACGGTTAGTTTCTAAATTTCACATTCTTAGGGAAAGGTTCCCATGAATTTTATCAAAGATAAATTCCTTGAATTTATTCTTTAATCATCTTTTGAATATCAATTCAACTAGTCAGGATTAACGAACCTTACCGAAGTAATCATTTGTTTTAATTTCCCAATCCCAACCTATTCATCCCATGAAGTAAAACTGGTTATACTTCATATCTAACACCACGGTGTTATCGGTAAATTCAATTACCATTTCATGTTTAAATCTAATTAAAGATTTAACTATCGCCTGGAGCAAAACTGGTGATACTCCATTCTCGATCTTTTCAATCTAATTAAAGATTCATTAAAACTCTACTTGGTTTTAATCTTTAACTGGGTTAAAGAATCAATGTCATTTAAAATACGGTTCACGATAAACCCAAAATCACATCACATTTCAATCAGTCCCTAACCTTAAATTAGCAAGTGAGCAATTCCCTAAGTATTAACCCCAAAGGCCGAAACCAACATCAGATCAATACCTCAGAAACCATTCAACTTAACTAATTGCTAGTTAGTTTCTGATTTTCTTAACTCTTTTGGGTCTAAGAACAGTATTATTGAAGATACCGTTCACGACAACCCAAAATCATATTCTATTAATTATCTTGTTAAAGAACAAGTGTTATTTAAAACACTGTTCACGACAAACCCAAAAATCAATTTCAATTCAATTCCAATTAAATATCATTTAATTGGTATTCTTCATTAAACCCAAATAAAAAGATTTAATCTTTTTCTCAACTGGGTTTAAGAACAGTGTTAATGAAGACACCATTCACGACAAACCCAAATCCCATTTGATATTAAATACAAGGCTCTGAATAGAAAATATATCGGCTTATATTCAATATCAAATTCTACGACCAACAAACATCGTATTGGAAATAAAGATATCTATATATCTTTCAAATTTCCATAATGCTATCTGTATAATCACGAAATCCAACATCGAAATATTCCAAAGACAATTTCGATTCAAATCCATTCCAATTCAATTATTGGAAATTTTGGATAATTTTAAAACCCTTTTCAATTTCAATCTATTTATTTTTAAATAAATAGAATTATAATTCTAGTTCAAAACTAGTTCATTTCGATAAAAATCTATTTTTATCTTTTCAAATTTGGAGTTTTTCATCCCAATTCTTCACAAATCATTTCTTATGATTTTACATAAATTATTACTATTTTTAATAATTTTATCAAGGCCCTACAGTCGATTTCCATCAATGGCCATCGAACTGCACTTACAGCGACCTTTTCCAAATTTGATTTGGACATAATTCCAAATCCAGCCGTTAGATTTTTAATTTCTAATAATCGTTAGAAAGCTCTTTTCTATACGAACCCAGCGGTTCCAGTTTTAGGAGAATCCGACGGTCGGATCTCCCGTAATATCCGTTCGAAGTCAATGGTCGAAATTCGCGAACTGCCGCGGCGCGGCGCGTTCTATTCAGGCCATTATATTATATATATAATATATACTTTGTCGATTTCCTTTTAAAACGTATTTTATAAATTGTTTTAAATTCGTTTTCAAAACGGTTTCAACTTCATATTCAATTTCTAATCAAAATTGAATTTTCCAATATAACTTCGTTTTAAATTCTTTTCAAATCGATTTCAATTCAATTCGAAATTCAAATCATTTCAATTTAATTCGAATTTCAAATCATTTCAGTTTAATTCGAATTTCAAATCATTTCAATTTAGTTCGAATTTCAAATCATTTCAATTTAGTTCGAATTTCAATCATTTCAATTTAGTTCGAATTTCAAATCATTTCAATTTTCATAGAAAAATGAATAAGATCGATATAAATATCGTTCACATCAAAATGGCGCAAATCTAATCAACACGGCTTCATATATTTTTGTTTACAAATATTCTATTTCAAATATTTCTTTTCCAAATATTTCTATTCAAATATTTCTATTCAAATATTTTATTTCTATATTTTATTTCAAATATTTCTATTTCAAAACTGGAATGAGGCCCAATCAATTACCATAGATTTTATTTCTATAGATTTCCATACAATGCATGTATATATCAACAATGACCAATAATCGTCCATCATTTAAAGTGCATTCTACACTGTATAAGCATCAAACATAAATATTTAACGCTCATAACAGTCTGTCAATCAATCGATCGACATACAACTAATTATTGGGATTAGTGTATGTCATATATCACCCCAATACCTGTGTGGGGTTTCAAACAATCAAACACAAATTTTGTTTATGCAGTTGGGCGATGTGTAAAATTTATCGCCCCAATCAATATCAGTCAAATGTGTGTATATAAACAAATCGTTCGATTTGCTTATATTAATTTATTTCATTTCATATACACGTTAAAAATTCTATTTTTAACTATAAAATATTTTTAGCTATATAAATATTTTATTTCATTTCACATCACATCACACAATCAACTACACATCAAAATCATACAATCAAGCATACAAGTCGTCCATGGTCTGTGGACGTTGGGTGTCGGGTGCTACTAAACACCGTCTGCATCCTAGTATATATTTCAACTAGAAATAAAATTAAAAGTGAGAAGTTCTCACCGACTAGCTAATCCAAACGCCTCGCCTCTTCTTATGTAGAAATCTTCGTCGTTCTCGCCTTTTGTCACTTTCGTTGCCCGTAGCCACTACATATATAAAAATCACATTTTTATATTGTTGCTATGTATATAAAAATCACATTTTTGTACTACTACTATATGGATAAAAATTCTATTTTTACATCTCTGTTATATATAATAAAGATTATATTTTTAAAACGCTATTCTCCATATAAAAATTATATTTTTATACTTCTACAATATAAAAGATTATATTTATACTTCTACAATATAAAAGATTATATTTTTATACTTCTACAATATAAAAGATTATATTTTTAAACTTTCTATAACATAAAAAATTATATTTTTATTCTTTCTATCACATAAAAATCCTCACTTTTTCTTGTTTTTCCCATGATAAAAATGCAAACATTTTTGTAAATAAAACCCTAACTTTTCTTCTTTTTCAACTGCATATAAATCAGTTTTATATGACTAAAATCCTAACTCAATGTATATAGAAAAATCATGGCTTTTTATGTTTAATTAAAATCAGAGAAAAAGAGAAAAGTAAAACAAAAATAAAAACGTACAGTAACTGGAGAGGAGGGGGCTGCCATCGTTCGCTGTGGTGGTGCTGGTGCGGTGGAGGCGGCGCTGACTGTGGGGGTGCGGCGGAGGTGGTTTGAAGCTCGCGTGAGGGAAGAAGAGAGAGGAGCGAGGGTTGGGCGGGTTTCTCCGTGGGGTTGCGGGTTCGATTTAGCAGAGGGGGCGGAGGAAGGAGAGGTGGAGGAAGATAAGGTGGCGGCGCCGCCCTAGGGCGTGGTGGTGGCTCGCGGGGAGGAGCGGCTCCTCCCCCCTTTTCTTTTTTATTTTTGATTTGGGAAAACTGACGGGGAGGGGGGGCAATATAAGGAGAGAATATATAATGGAGTTATATATTTTATTATTTATTTTAATTTCAAAAAGTTACTTTTTATTTCGACCTCGGAATGAGACCCACCGCCTGTCGTCCACAGCGTTTCACCCCCATTTCGAACACAATGGGATATACAACGTAAGCTGATTCGACTGTTTCGATCAGTTTTCGTCAAAATCAACATATAACTCTATTTATTGTATTTGAATGCGCATTTCAATTTACTAGGGTCACATACTAACTCGAAAAATTCCCGAAAAATATTTTCTAGCTTCGTATTGATTATACGGTCGTAATGAAACTAGTTTCGTCAAATTCCGAGATCGTTTGAAAAATGGCCATTTTCCAGTCGATTAAAATCAACTGAAACTGGTCAAACGCGTTTTCCTTTGCCACGCTCACGTACTGATTCGAAAATTTATGAAATTTGAAACCTAGAAATAACTTGACATCACGGATCCAACAAAAGTTGTTTCGTCGAAATCCGAGCTCGTTTGCAAAATTCCTATTTTTAAGGGCCAGAATTTCATAGCGACTATTCTGAATTTTCAACTGGACATATCTTTTTATCCCCGCTATGAAATTTTGATTTTTCGGATTCTTTGGAAAGATATTCACAATTAGTTTCTATTATTTTTCATTTCGCTAAAATCTGGCTTATTTTGCACCCGGTATGTTCAATTGAAATTTGAAATCGAATTATCGAACTACCGAGCCATTTTCAATTCCTTTTATAATTTAAAATAATTATTTATATTCTAACAACGATCTATATAATATATACGTTCGAATTCTATTCAAAATAAATTTTTCATCGTTATTATTTAAAATAATTCATTTTAAATATTCAAAATTCACTAAAATTGTCAAAATAAAAATTTTAAATTGCCTCAGATTTCCGGGTTATTACAATCTCCCCCACTTAAAACTTTTTGTCCCCGAAAAGGAACGAAGCTGAAAGTTGTTTAACAAATCAACTCAACTTTCGTTATTTTCATTACGCCTTAAGTTCTTCAACTTTTCAGTTTCTAAGGACTTTTCAATTTTTCAAAAATTTGGCTAACACCCTAAATTTTCGAAAAATTTCGCCATAACCTCCCCTGCACCGGGAGAATCCCGAAATTGCCATACATGCCCTCTGATCTCAAAAAGAAAAAGAAAAAGCCAAGCAGCTAGCCAATCGGCTCATAAAATCATCATCACCCAAACAAAACAGTAAATTATGGTAAACCTATACCTATTTGTCGGGCAAACAATTTTATTCTTCTGCTCTAGCCTCTTTGTTATGACTTGTTCAATGTAAGTACATGTATATGCAAGCTAATGTGACCAAATTTCAATACAATTCACTTTTTGGTCAACTGGGCTGAAGGTTCAACATTTTAATTATTCAAACTATAATCAAACAACACAATCATCAATCAATTAGTTGATTAGCTTTTGAAATTCATAACTTTGATATATAGTCAAAAATCAGATTTTTGATGCCAAATCACAACAATAAGCCCTATCTAGTTTCGGTTCTCACACCAGTCAATTGGAAATATATAGAAATATCACTTTTGTCGCTCGAATATAAATACTGGCGATGGTGCCCCGTCACCAGAGTTATCCCTAGGCAACTAGAGTGTGATTCTATTACTATCCAGCACATTAAAACTTCGAATACACGTTTGCAAGGCGTATATGCAAAATCTTTATATATTGGATTATCAGAATTCAATATAAAATATATAATCAAATACGAATAAGTGATTTAAATTTCAAAACAAAACTTGTTTTCATCGTAAAAATATACTCTTCACACTCGTTCTAGGATACTACTGATCCCATCTCTAACGAGTCATTCCCGTTGGATATTACTAATCCAATTTCTGATGAATTCTTTCATTTGGTTCTAACGTGTCTTGTTCTCTGAGCTTTGTAAACCAAAGCTCCAATACCACGCTGAAACGACCCGAACTTCCCCGGTAAGGAAAGCCCGGATTGAGTCGAGGACAAGCCACAAAAGAACGCAGACGGAAGAACATTTCATTGTATATTACAACAATTCCATCAGATTACAAGAATACACAGATTATAAATCAATTTTACACATTTACCAAATATCAGAGATTACAATAAATTACATAGCAGCGGAAAATAATACAATACACAACTGAAGGAGATATATGGATACAAAGCTTTCCGGATATCATTCCAGCTGTAAACCAGGATCCTGTGAATATAAATCTGCAAAACCAAAACTACTAGCTGCCCGTGTCAAAATAAGGGCACCCAGAGTTTAGGTTAAAACAATAAACTCCAGGTCAGTCATGTGATTGGTGTGAGAACTAAAAACAGTTATTAATCTTTATTTTAAAGTTAGGTAAATCAAGGGACCACGCCGTATAACACGGAACGGGTTTCCTCCCAAGAATACCAGTGCATAAAACAAACAGCGCAATGCTAAATAAATAAAAATGAAGCTATTATAAGACCCAGGTCCCATTACACAATGCAACGCAAGCCGGAGGATAGGGTTTTTACCTTATAATAGCCAAGAATGCTTGATACGTTTAAAACAAATCATTTGATACTATTATAAGTGCATAGTGTATAAAACAACTTCAAATCATAAGTATCAATCATAGACGGCATAAGCGCCCTATCCCACTATGTCGCCATACTAGGCTCTACAATCAAAACCGCAAAGTCACGTATTTGGAAATTGGATTTCCGTCTGTGAACCGAGGCAAAAGATAGTCCTCTACCGATTCGAGACGCTCTAGCCCGCCCCTCAGGAACAGAACGCATCATCCCTTGGATCGTCAGGGCTGGTCCACCGATGTGGATTAAAATGCCTGAACACTGGGTTTCCCTACCCTTTGGGGGTGTCAATGAGTCAACGAATGACTCCATCGGCTTCACATAGTCACCGATATATCTGAGGCGCCTCGCAACAGCAACAACCACATAAGTCAAACTTGTCAGGGCGTGTAAAACCACTGACGCCACTTCTAGCTAGAAGGAAACGCATGCCCTACCTGAAGTTCTTCTCCCGTTTTTGGTTCACAACCGGGGCGTGAGGCTCGTGAATCAACGCTACACAAAGTTATGCCACACAGGCTGTGCTTTGATCATCAACCACAAGACTTTGCTTTTCAACAGAAGCCTTGATCATTTGCATCTTAGCATGCCACACAGACAATTCACGCTATGCAACCGATATCAATCACACAGAATGAAATCCGATGTCAGACACACATCCATTTACAAGTCCATTCTGGGTCTGAATGAAACCGGAGGAACCTTATTCCTCGCATATCCATTGATCTCCAAGTACGTCTGGACGATCACCAACTGATTCCCTCCTTTTGGGTGTACATCCCAATCAAGGTCATCAGTAATTATCCAAACGACGTGAAGACCTCCGGTCTTCAACCACCGTCTTCATCTTCGACTTATCGTCGTAACAGTTACTCAGAATGGGATAAACCCGGTCTTTCCGAATAACTCGCATATATAATAAACAAGTGTTACACAAACACAACATATGCCTCATTCCAATTCATCAGTCACTAACCGTAAATTAATCAAGAGAATAATTCCCGTAATATTAACCCCGAAGGCCGAAACCAACATCAGATCAATACCCAGGAAACCAATCTACTTAGCTAACCTACGGTTAGTTTCTAAATTTCACATTCTTAGGGAAAGGTTCCCATTAATTTTATCAAAGATAAATTCCTTGAATTTATTCTTTAATCTTCTTTTGAATATCGATTCAACTAGTCAAGATTGACGAACCTTACCGAAGTAATCATTTGTTTTAATTTCCCAATCCCAACCTATTCATCCCATGAAGTAAAACTGGTTATACTTCATATCTAACACCACGGTGTTATCGGTAAATTCAATTACCATTTCATGTTTAAATCTAATTAAAGATTTAACTATCGCCTGGAGCAAAACTGGTGATACTCCATTCTCGTTCTTTTCAATCTAATTAAAGATTCATTAAAACTCTACTTGGTTTTAATCTTTAACTGGGTTAAAGAATAAATGTCATTTAAAATACGGTTCACGATAAACCCAAAATCACATCACATTTCAATCAGTCCCTAACCGTAAATTAGCAAGTGAGCAATTCCCTAAGTATTAACCCCGAAGGCCGAAACCAACATCAGATCAATACCTCAGAAACCATTCAACTTAACTAATCTCTAGTTAGTTTCTGATTTTCTTAACTCTTTTGGGTCTAAGAACAGTATTATTGAAGATACCGTTCACGACAACCCAAAATCATATTCTATTAATTATCGGGTTAAAGAACAAGTGTTAATTAAAACACTGTTCGCGATAAACCAAAAAATCAATTTCAATTCAATTCCAATTAAATATCATTTAATTGGTATTCTTCATTAAACCCAAATAAAAAGATTTAATCTTTTCCTCAACTGGGTTTAAGAACAGTGTTAATGAAGACACCATTCACGACAAACCCAAATCCCATTTGATATTAAATACAAGGCTCTGAATAGAAAATATATCGGCTTATATTCAATATCAAATTCTATGACCAACAAACATCGTATTGGAAATAACGATATCTATATATCTTTCAAATTTCCATAACGCTATTTGTATAATCACGAAATCCAGCATTGAAATATTCCAAAGACAATTTCGATTCAAATCCATTCCAATTCAATTATTGGAAATTTTGGTTACTTTTATAACCCTTTTCAATTTCAATCTATTTATTTAAAAATAAATAGAATTATAATTCTAGTTCAAAACTAGTTCATTTCGATAAAAATCTATTTTTATCTTTTCAAATTTGGAGTTTTTCATCCTAATTCTTCACAAATCATTTCTTATGATTTTACATAAATTATTACTATTTTTAATAATTTTATCAAGGCCCGTACAGTCGATTTCCTTCAATGGCCATCGAACTGCACTTACAGCGACCTTTTCCAAATTTGATTTGGACATAATTCTAAATCCAGCCGTTAGATTTTTAATTTCTAATATTCGTTAGAAAGCTCTTTTCTATACGAACCCAACGGTTCTAGTTTTAGGAGGATCCGACGGTCGGATCTCCAGTAATATCCGTTCGAAGTCAATGGTCGAAATTCGCGAACTGCTGCGGCGCGGCGCGTTCTGTTCAGGCCATTATATTAGATATATAATATATTTAATATATACTTCTTCGATTTCCTTTTAAAACATATTTTATAAATCGTTTTAAATTCGTTTTCAAAACGGTTTCAACTTCATATTCAATTTCTAATCAAAATTGAATTTTCCAATATAACTTCGTTTTAAATTCTTTTCAAATCGATTTCAATTCAAATCGATTTCAATTCAGTTCGAATTTCAAATCATTTCCATTTTATTTGAATTTCTAATCATTTCAATTTAATTCGAATTTCAAATCATTTCAATTTAGTTCGAATTTCAAATCATTTCAATTTAGTTCGAATTTCAAATCATTTCAATTTTCATAGAAAAATGAATAAGATCGATATAAATATCGTTCACGTCAAAATGGCGCAAATCTAATCAACACGGCTTCATATATTTCTGTTTTCAAATATTCTATTTCAAATATTTCTTTTCCAAATATTTCTATTCAAATATTTCTATTCAAATATTTCTATTCAAATATTTATATTCAAATATTTTATTTCAATATTTCTATTCAAATATTTCTATTCAAATATTTCTATTCAAATATTTTATTTCAATATTTTATTTCAAATATTTCTATTTCCAAACTGGAATGAGGCCCAATCAATTACCATAGATTTTATTTCTATGGATTTCCATACAACGCATGTATATATCAACAATGACCAATAATCAACCATCATCCAAAGTGCATTCTACAGTGTATAAGCATCAAACATAAATATTTAATGCTCATAACAGTCTGTCAATCAATCGATGGATATACAACTAATTATTGGGATTAGTGTATGTCATATATCACCCCAATACCCACGTGGGGTTTCAAACAATCAAACACAGATTTTGTTTGTGCAGCTGGGCGATGTGTAAAATTTATCATCCCAATCAATATCAGTCAAATGTGTGTATATAAACAAATCGTTCGATTTGCTTATATTAATTCATTTCATATACACGTTAAAAAATCTATTTTTAACTATAAAATATTTTTAGCTATATAAATATTTTATTTCATTTCACATCACATCACACAATCAACTACACATCAAAATCATACAAACAAGCATACAAGCCGTCCATGGTCTGTGGACGACGGGTGTCGGGTGCTACTAAACACCGTCTGCATCCTAGTATATATTTCAACTAGAAATAAAATTAAAAGTGAGAAGTTCTCACCGACTAGCTAATCCAAACGCCTCGACTCTTCTTATGTAGAAATCTTCGTCGTTCTCGCCTATTGTCACTTTCGTTGCCCGTAGCCACTACATATATAAAAATCATATTTTTATATTGTGGCTATGTATATAAAAATCACATTTTTGTACTACTACTATATAGATAAAAATTCTATTTTTACATCGCTATTATATATAATAAAGATTATATTTTTTATAACGCTATTCTCCATATAAAAATTATATTTTTATACTTGTACAATATAAAAGATTATATTTTTATACTTCTACATTATAAAAGATTATATTTTTATACTTCTACGATATAAAAGATTAAATTTTTATACTTCTACAATATAAAAAATTATATTTTTATTCTTTCTATCACATAAAAATCTTCACTTTTTCTTGTTTTTCCCATGATAAAAATGCAAACCTTTTTGAAAATAAAACCCTAACTTTTCTTCTTTTTCAACTGCATATAAATCAGTTCTATATGACTAAAATCCTAACTCGATGTATATAGAAAAATCATGGCTTTTTATGTTTAAATAAAATCAGAGAAAAAGAGAAAAGTAAAACAAAAATAAAAACGTACAGTAATTGGAGAGGAGGGGGCTGCCATCGTTCGCCGTGGTGGTGCTAGTGCGATGGAGGCGGCGCTGACTGTGGGGTGCGGCGGAGGTGGTTTGAAGCTCGCGCGAGGGAAGAAGAGAGAGGAGCGAGGGTTGGGCGGCTTTCTCCGTGGGGTTGCGGGTTCGATTTAGCAGAGGGGGCGGGGGAAGGAGAGGTGGAGGAAGAGAAGGTGGCGGCGCCGCCCTAGGGCGCGGTGGCGGCTCGCTGGGAGGAGCGCGGCTCCTACACCCCCCCTTTTTTTAAAAAAAAAAAATTGATTTGTGAAAACTAACGGGGGGTGGGGGGCAATATAAGGAGAGAATATATAATGGAGTTATATATTTTATTATTTATTTTAATTTCAAAAAGTTACTTTTTATTTCGACCTCGGAACGAGGCCCACCGCCTGTCGTCCATAGCGTTTCACCCCCATTCCGAACACAATGGGATATACATCGTAAGCTGATTCGACTGTTTCGATCAGTTTTCGTCAAAATCAACATATAACTTTATATATTGAATTTGAACGCGCATTTCAATTTACTAGGGTCACATACTAACTCGAAAAATTTCCAAAAAATATTTTCTAGCTTCGTATTGACGATACGGTCCTAACGAAACTAGTTTCGTCAAATTCTGAGATCGTTTGAAAAATGGCCATTTTCTAGTCGATTAAAATCAACTGAAACTGGTCAAACACGTTTTCCTTTGCCACGCTCACATACTGATTCAAAATATTATGAAATTTGAAACCTAGCAATAACTTGACATCACGGATCCAACAAAAGTGGTTTCGTCGAAATCCGAGCTCGTTTGCAAAATTCCCATTTTTAAGGGCCAGAATTCCATAGTGACTATTCTGAATTTTCAACTGGACGTATCTTTTTATCCCCGCTATGAAATTGTGATTTTTCGGATTCGTTGGAAAGATATTCACAATTAGTTTCTATTATTTTTCGTTTCGCTAAAATCTGTCTTATTTTGCACTCGGTATGTTCAATTGAAATTTGAAATCGAATTATCGAACTGTCGCGCCATTTTCAATTCCTTTTATAATTTAAAATAATTATTTATATTCTAACAACGATCTATATAATATATACTTTCGAATTCTATTCAAAATAAATTTTTCATCGTTATTATTTAAAATAATGCATTTTAAATATTCAAAATTCACTAAAATTGTCAAAATAAATTTTTTAAATTGGCTCAGATTTCCGTGTTATTACAACTACTTACTTGAATAATCAATACCATACAACTACTTATTCACTTTTAAACATGTATATGCTTCCTCTTTCTATTCTTACTATATTTTATTCTTAGTCTTCCTTTTTGATTTTACTATTCTATTTCTAAGTTCGTTTCCTTATCGACTTCTATATATATATATCGATACGTTGATTTCTAACTATCAAATTATCTTAAAAATATTCTAACTCCTTAAATTCCCGGAAAATTTTTCCATAACCTCCTTTGTACCAGGAGCATCGGGATATTTCAAATAGCCTCCCATGGCCCTCACCAATCCAAAAGAAAAAGAAAAAGCCAAGCGGCTAGCTGATACGGTGCATAAAATCTCATATATGAATTAAATACATACCTTTTCGTCGAGCATTCTATTTATATACCTTCATACCTTATCCATACCTATCTCATGTATATTTATACCTGCCCAATCTATTTTAATTATACCTGATCGTTTTAACTCAATTCGTTAATTAATTTGTTAATTAACTCTTTAGTCTGTTTCACTTTTATATTTGAACATGACATGTTCAAATATATTTTAACTTGCTTATTAACTAATTTGAATCTAAATTTCAAATTTAAGTTCCATGTTCGATTTCGAATATCCATTTACAAATCCAATTCACCTTTCAAAGTTCAACTTCAAATTCAAAACTCGATTAACTAATTCCTCTTCGACTTAGTTAATTCTATTCAATTTCTACTCAAATTTTATATCACTTCTATTATTCAAATCTATATATCAAATTCTATTATTCAAATTCTATATATCAAATTCTATTCAAATTCTATATTATAAATCCCATTTGAATTTCTATATTCAAATTATATATATTCAAATTCTATATTATAAATCCCATTTTGAAATTCAACACAACTTGTCTTCCCCAAAACAAATTCAAAACAGTATCTCTGGTAATAATTCGTCAGTTACAACTCGAAAATGAATACTAATGATGCAGCTGTCATCATCGGAATCTATTTTCCAGCTATCGAAGTGAGTTCAATACTATAAAACCATTTCTAAACATTTCCACTTTGAAATTCATTTCAAAATATAATTCACACTGCTTGCAAAACAATTTAAAATCTCCCAGGATCTTAATTTTTTCTTACTTACTTATCCAATTTTCCAGAATTTTAATTCATTTCTGGTTTAAATTTCAGATTTAACTCATCTGATTTCAAGTATTTCACTTATATGAATTCTGATTGGTTATTTACATAACCATTTAATTTATAATCTTGCTCGATTATAATAACAACCAATATATCCACTATATTATAATTTTGATATATATATATCTTCTCTATATCAAGATATACCTTGGGTAAACTAATTTTAATTTACCCCATTTTTTTCAAAACATATCGTGTCGACCCATTGTATTCGAGAGTTTATAAACTCCTACTGATACAGTGGATCAAACTGATCGACCAGAACCCATAAACAACTCAACCAATGAATCTCCACAATATAAAACCACTTTATATCAAATTACAAATACGCACTAGTATATATACACCCAACTCAATCTAGGGTATTACTAACCCCATCTCTACTGAGTCACGCCACAGAGCCAAGGTAATTACTTAACTTAAGCTCTGATACCAACTGTAATGACCCAGAAAAATTGGTTCAAGTAGGCTTTGCAACCATCCTCTCCTCATCCTCCCGAAGCAGCAAGGTAATACCCCACTGTGGCTTACATTGGTACCCCAGCACCATATTTTACGGCCGGCCTTTCGACTTCACAAGCAACCCTCATTTTCGGGACATGTAGGGGTAAGAGTCTCCTGTTCGCCACCTAACGAAAAGCGAGAACCCCCTATCATGCGACACATGCCCAAGCACGCAACATGGACTGGTATGATTAAAACAGTTTAAAACAGTTCAAGCAGGTAAATGATATCTCATAAGACCACGCCGTATAACGGAACGGGTTTTTCCCTTATGAGAATCCAAATTATCTTTATATCAAAAACCTTTTGATATTATAATAATGTCTATCAACCACAATATAGTAATCATCTAGCAGAAACGCTTTCATCTCACGTTCTACATATATAGTATACAATCAAAACCGTAAGCACGTATTGGGTAATGGTTTTCCAACTATGACAAGGTATGGAACCACCTTCCGATCAGTGTACTCTAGGAACGATACACTGGAGTTCAACAAGGACATCTTGCAACTAAGCCACACATGACTGACCACTCATTTTGCTTGAGTGTATCTAATGTATATCACCAACAGTTGGGATCAGCAACCGTTTCCCGAAAGGGACAGCATCAACAATAGATTTTTAGAAATAAATGAAACTCTAGATCAGGTGATTATACACCCTACTTCGGAACGACCGACTTAGCCATGCTGCCTGCCCGATTTCTGTCATTTACCAATGTGAGGCTAGAAGTTACGCTTCATCATCACATCAGATTCACTTCGAATGCCACATTGTCAGATCCACTGAAAATCACTAACTGACGTCTACAATAGTACATTACGTGTTAGCTAAAGAAGTTTCCTTCTCCGCTTCCACTCTTGGTACGGTTGAAGAAATCAATGTACGTGACCTTTCTGGAAATACTCTGTCAGACATTCATCCATACAAGTCATCCAGGAACAGGATGAACCGAAGGTACTATTCAGTACATCCATCTTAGGCACTGTTATCTAAGACTTATATAATAGCCCTTGCACTTGACTCTGTCTTCATTTATCTCTGGCATATATGATTCGCAACGCTTATGCCAATACAGAGTGGTTCTTTGGATAATAATCCAACCGGTCTCTCCATATTAACAACGTTAAAATGGTCAAAACATTGATAGTCTGTGATTTAACTATCAAAGAAAAACACGTGTGCAAACAACGATAATAATTCCAAATGGAAATTCTATCAATATATCATCAATCATATATATATATATATATATCCTTATTTTCTATGTTTAGAAAATATACGTTATTAACACTGGAAAACATTTCCATTGTTATTTACATATCACTATCATTTCACAACTATCAGTCCCTGACTGTAAACAAGTAGGAGAACAATTCTCTAAGTATAAACCCCGAAGGCCGAAACCAACATCAGATCGATACTCAGAAAACTATTCAACTTAACTAATCCCTAGTCAATTTCTAATCTTGTTTAACTCTATTTCTTTTAACTATGTTCGATTAACTTCTTTTGAATAACTATGTTCATATGACTCCTTTTTGATGACTCTATTTGATAACTCTAATCGACTAACTCTTTTCTATCTCGTTAATTTCCTTTTATAATTCTATTTATTTTCCCAATAAATATTCCATTATTCTATTTATTTATCAACTAAATATTCCTTTATTCTATTTATTTACTTTCTACGTAAGTATCTTTCTTTGTACTTCTATTTACTTCTTAAATAAATATCGTTTTACACTTCTATTTACCTGCTAAGTAAATAATCGTATTATAAAATTCTTTGATTTTATAATTATTCCCTTTCTAAATATCTCCTATTTATAAATATTCCAGTTTATAAATATTTTATTTTCAATATCACTTTGAAAATTCCCTTATCAACATTCCAGTATGTTATGGTATTCAACATATCAAATCACGATGATCAATATCGTCCAAACACATATAATTGACAACAGATTATATATCACATCATATGTCACAATATATGAAAAACAGTAAAATAAATGTTGAGGAATCCAGTCAGAATCCTCCAACCTGTCTCCCTGCATCCACAGATGTTATACAATGTAAAATCAACATCACTTCCAGTTCCATATGATATATTCTGTTAAACAGAATCAATATAGAAATTCAACTAACTGACTAGCAGTTCAATCAAACAGTCAACACACAGTCAATCAGCCAATATTTAACAGTTCTAAAAATACAACATGAAATTATAAACTTTTTAGAGTTAGTGAGATTTACTCACTTTGGCAGTTCATCGTTAAAGAACGATAAACTGTTGTTTGATTTGAATCAAACAGTTTATTTCGCCATAAATTCAAACGAGCTCCACTCCACTCCCAGTCAGTTCCAATGGGTAGTGTCCGTCCATACGATCCCGACGGATCTTGTTTCGTCTGATTCTAACACCGTACGAAATAGTTATGATATTACGAAGTTTGTATACATTGAAAATAAATAAGCACTTAAGTCTCAACTCCATTGGGCCTTACAATTTCAAAACAGGCCCTGCTCAAACCCAACTACCACATGATAACCGGTCTGCCTTGGACGCCTTCTTCCCCAGATTTGAACTCGAATTCAGGAAAATGGCCACTGCCACACTTTCGATCTTTACTGCTCCTCCAACTTCCCATTTAAAATCAATTAAAATATATGAAAATTCTCCTCTTCCAATCTACTTCCTCCCTCTACCAACAAGATTAAACTCGTACCCCGAAACCCACTTCCGTCGAACAGAAAACCGACGCCAGTACTGTACACGAGCGACGTCCATACCCACCGAATCCCCTCAAAATCACCTGCAGGGTGTGAAACTCCATGTTAATTCCAAAGACAGCATCCAAACAAACCAATACTTCCTCGTTCAAGCTAAAACGTGAACCCTAGGTGTTCGATGAACATTTACGTACTTCAAAACGAGAATCATACTCAACAAAAACCACACCAGATCGAAGAGCTACTTGCACTGATCATATATATATATACTTCGAGATTTATGTTAGATTTCTTCTGATTTTTCTTTTGATGCAAACTTTTACTGGAGGTATAAACCGACGGCGGGTTTTGTGTTTGACTGAGGAAAAATATGAATTAGGTTTTAGGAAGTTTGAGGTATTATATAGGAAATAAATATTATTTTTATATTCAAACAAATTATTAATTTATAAGCAAATGTTGATTGTATTCGTCCTCAAAAATTCCTGTGACCACATACGATACCCAAAAATCACGAAACTGGACACACACCTACAGTTCGACATTGCGGACCCAACGAAACTAGTTTCGTCGAATTCCGACTCCGTTTGCTCACACAGCCTATTTTTAACCGTCGAAATACTAACTGTTTATCACTCTAAAAATCCGTACGGCCACACAGTGACTCTAAAAATCACGAAACTTGGAATCCAACAACAATTTAATATTGCGGATCCAACAAAATTAGTTTCATCGAATTCCAACTTCGTTTGCAAAACTGACTATTTTTAAAGCTCTGAATGACCCATTTAAATATATAAATATATTTAAATAAAATTAAATTAAATATAAATAAATTTATATTATCGGATATACTCATAGTGGAATACCATATAGCTTCAGAAAAAACTTATATGGATTTCTAATTCGATATTTCAAATCTGGGTCAACCCGATATTCGATTTATATTCAAATTCCTTCTTAAAATATAAATAATTCCTTTATAAATTATAAAGAAATTCCACAGCGACTTTTCTCAAATATGATTTCGACATACATCAAAATCTACACGACGAAATCCCGATTTTTCTCTTCCACTAGAAAGATATACTCCACCAGCTCCACACGTTTCTTGTTTCACAGAAATTCGGCTTAAAACGAATCCTGTACATTCAATTGTAGTTCAAATCGCCAAATTACGAACTGCAGTGCCATTTCGAGCTCGTTTATAATTATATTATAAACTATACGTGTAACGACCCTGCGATTTTCGGCCTGAAAATCGACATAAATACCATTACCATACTTATGCCGACCTCCCAAACACCGAAAACACTGGAACATTTTATAGAAAGAAAGTAGAGGGTGAGATAAGAGAGAAAGAAATATTAGAATAGAAGAAAGAAGAAGAACACATCAGAATCTCACAGCGGAATATAATATCAAATATCTTTATGCAAAAGACTTTGTATACATACCAATCATCAGAGTACAACATTCATCAATCACAGCGGAAAGGTATCTGTATATAACTAACGGTGAAGCCGCCTGCTTCCAGCTCCTGAATCTCCAAGCGAAACCTAACCTGGAACATACTCGGTCTGACCCGAGCACATTTGATTTAAAACAAAATACGCCGGGTCAGTCTGGAATACTATCAGTGATAAATTCACAACACACACACACACTTGCTTAACTTTGAAAAATCCTTTTCGAAACAAAAAGGATAATAGTAAGACCAGCCCACACATAAACACGGACGGTTTTTACCTTACTATAACCCAAAATGTTTTTGAAATCATAACTTGATCTGCTATTATGATAATGTCTAATCACAAATAGATAACAATCTAGAGGAACGCTTGCATCTCACGCTCCCCATATATAGTATACAATCGAAAACCGCGGGCGCTTATTGGATATTGGATTTCCAACTTGACAAGGTATGGGACCACCTTCCGCACGTGTATCTCTAGAGGCGAATACACTGGGTTCAACAAGAACGTCTTGCAACCCGGCCCTCACATGACCGACCACTCATTTCGCTTGAGTGTATCGAATATATATCACCGACGGTTGGGATCAGCAACCGCCTGCCCGAAAAGGGACAGCATCAAAACATAGATTAAAGAAGCAAAAGGAATTTCTCTAGATAGGTGATCATACACCCTAATGGGAGCGACCCACATAGCCATGCTGTCTGACCGATTTTTGTCATTTCCCGGTTGATGAGGCTTGAGGCTAGAATTCATCTTCATATATCTGGCCACCATTCACTTTGAATGCCACATTGTCAGATCCGCCAGATATCACTAATTGACGTCCACAAAAATTCTCTAGTTGATAAGAGAACCGTCGTCCTCCGCCACCAACTATCGTACGTTTGAAGAAATCAACGTACATGATCCTATTGGAAATAATCTGTCAGACACTCGTCCATACAAGTCATCCAGGAACAGGATGAACCGAAGGCACTCTCCTACTGCATCTCATATAGGAATCACCCCATGGATCAGTAGCGAATAGTCCTTGCAACCCGTGGATTCCAACCACGACAAAACCACAGTTTATCTCTGGCCGCTAAACCAGAGATTCTTAGCAGTTTCTCCGATTATGAAGATCCACAGTCTTCAATGCTCCATCTCGACCGTCTTCTGATATCTTCACGTATTGGTTGGTCGGAATGGTTTTCGAATATAAATTCGATCCCGGTATTTCCATACCAACAATCGTATTGGTCAGGTTTTGATAGTCGGTGTTTTAACTATCAAATACTATAGTGTGAATATGAGTTTCTGATTCGGTACTTGGCAATACCTGGCCTCTTTAAATTTTATTTAACAAAATCACTAATATTCGACTTAACTCTAATTTGACTCTAGATCGCAGCGATCACAATGGTTACGCCTGATTCCCTCAGGAAACATCCGACCGCCGTAGGCTATCTACAGCCCTGCGAATTACGCTAGCAGTCGTATGCAATGGTAACTTTTCCTGAATAACTATATTTTGCTTAACTCTAACTATATTTGATCAACTCTAATTGAATAAACGATATTCACTATAATTTGAAAACAATATTCTTATTCCCTTTTTAAACTAATATCGTCATATTATTTGAATTCCAAAACCCTGCATCAGAGTTCGATATTCCTTGTATAAGGTAAGACCAATTTCAACACTTTACTCATTCCAAACTAATACCATCCTTTGATAATAGTGAAGCCAATCAAGTTGGGGTATTTTAGTTACCTCTCAGACCTTGATCGACAACGTTCTTACCTCCGAATAATATTAGTTTAAAACCCTTATATTAAATCTTGTTACCACCTTGATTTCAAGTCGGGTTTTATAAACCATGTCTCGTATTCGGAATCATCATTTAATAATCCCTTTTTACTTAATTCCCTTAATTAAGTAAGTTTTCCACTAAAACACATTTTTAATCTTAAACCACAATTTCAATTATAACCTTTGAGTTTAATAAATCCCCTTTTCTTAAATTAAGAAAAATCTTATTTCTATATTTACTCCCCATTTTTATTCAAAAATCTCATTTTTAAAACTTGGTTTCATAAATCTCTTTATAACTTTTATCACTTTTTCGATCAAACTTCATCGTCGATTAATCATTCTTTAGTCGAATTCTCATTATATCAATCTTGTTTGAACTTGGATTAAAATCCCCTTAATGAAATTCTTACATAAACTTGATTTAAAATATATATATATATATATATTTATAAATTTCCAAGTTAATTATTTATATAAAATATCTGAAAAGCTTCAGTCCAGTTATAAAACAATTTATAATTTTTAAATCGCGTCAATTCACCGAACGGTAAATCGACGTCTACAACAACACATTTGAGGCCCTTCACTGCCAAATACCAAATCAACACTGTCGGTTGATTTTAAACACAACACGGGGAATGTCTGTTCAACCATCACACTCAAACAGGTTTTACGACCATAGGGGGTTCAATAAGTTCACATATCAACGATATGAAACAACAAACAATATATATAATATTTGAGGAATCCGGTCGGATCCCTCCAACCTGTCCTTTCTTGCGTCACAGCTCGTTATACATTTCATAATAAAATATGAAATAAATTCAATCATCTATAGATAACAGCAACCAATAATCAGCCAATAGCAACCAATCAACCAATTTATATTTTTAACGGTAAATTATAATTTAGTATGAATTTACCCCATCACAGAATTCCAGAAGGTGTGAGAATTAACTCACCTGTTTTGTTTCTGACGGTGTTGCGTTATTTATATAGTTTTAAACTGACGTTTAAAACTATATAAAATTCCAGCGTCCTTTGAATCTCTTCATTCCAGCTCTTGTACATGTCGGCACCGTCGATGAGAACTCACCGGCACTCGTTTCATCCAATTCTGATCATACACACATGAGTTATACTTATTATAAGTTTACTGATTTAAATTAAATAATGGATTTCTTAATTAAGTTTAATAAATAATTTATTACTTTTGTTAATACGAAATCATGTCGATGCTTTAGTGTTCTTTGTCTCGTTCAAAACTCGTTCATCCCGTTCTTTATCCATACCTGCTTCACGTAATATCCCATATAAATCAACAATTTTAAATAATTAATTAGTTTCTTTTAATCATTACTTAATTAGCTCTAATTAAATTACTTTGTTAATATGGAAAATTAGCCAATCCTTACTATTTTTGGTCTACGGGTTTCCTTTGTTCGTTTCAACTCACTGTCCAGATTCCATCTTCTAATCCAAAATCATCCCCTGCAGCACCAAAGTAAGTTTCCACGTTTTAATTAATGACACACTCTTAATTATAATATATTGAACCTATTATCCATCAATAATTAAATAAATTACCATTTTTACGCTAATCACTTGCTTAAACTAATGACCCCCATGCAAACGTGAACCGCCAACACCCACCCTTCTCCCTCTCACGCCTCTTTCTCCTTATTTCTCCTTCTGCTGCGTGTACATTCCCCAATCTTCCCACTACTTCTTCTTGTTTTAAAAAAAACATGTACCCCCTTTTTTTCCTCCTCCTTATTTACAAAACCGAACTGCTACAGCTCCTTCAAAAGAACAGAACACTTCCGCTCAGGCCTTCCACCGCTGTCTACTTCCTTCTTCTTCGACTTCTTTTAGTTCCCTTCAAAAGCAACACAGTCACCTACACCTTCCATCGCATCCTCGCCCAGGGTACCGGATCCGACCCTGACATCTCCGTGAATCCAAGCTTCCAGACGCAGACCATCACCCAACTGTGCCACCTCACCTCGTCACCTCGTCAGTACACCTGACGGTGCCAAACTCCACCATGCTCCCAGTTCAAAATACCACACCACAGTACCACCTTTGAACTACACCATGCTGAAGTACAACCCCAAGGCTGCCGAGCCTTTGTCCACCGCCTACGTCTTTTCTGACGCCACCCTTAACTGTAGCACGAAGCTTACCACACCAGACAGGGTCCTTTCTCCCTCCTCGCAAGTATTTAATATATATATATATTTAATTTATTATTACTATTATGATTGGAGCTTTCGTTGAATGGGGAAACGGGTGTTTCATTTTCTCTTCATGTTGCAGGAGACGGAGATGAATGTATATTTATAGTAAGAGGAGGTGTGGGGAGCAAGTAATTGGGTATAGGTTCCGTATTATATGGTAGCACGTTTTTTCCTAGCTTATAGGTTTGCAGTGGGAATGGTTAAAGAAAACACTTTGTCGGCAAGTAATTGAAAATTTGGTCGGCAAGGAATTGTTTTGATTCGTCCAGCAATGCATTCAAAAGGAAACCACTTGGCTGGAAAGGTTTTCAAAGTTTATATATATATTTATATAGATTTATTATACGAAGCTTCGTGATGAAGTAACACCTCAAAACAATTTCATACGATTTCCGCTTTCTGATAAAAATGCTATTCTTACTGTAAAAAGGTATTCCGGACCCAATGGGACAGGTTTCGTTGAAATCCGACATCGTTTGAAAAAAATTCCTTTATAAAACGGGAAATCAACATGCGTTAAAATTTTTCACGATCACCAGATAAATCGAATCAATTTAAAACTTTGAAATTCTATAATAATTTTTCGATACGAACCCAACGGCACTAGTTTCGTCGCATTTTGAGACTGTTTTCCCGGTAGGCTATTTTTACGCGCACCGCAATGCCCTTTTGGACACCAAATTACCCGGTCTTCAAAAAATAACAAACTATATGCTTATCCTGACTCTAATCGACGATACGAATTCAACAGAACTAGTTTCGTGGCTTAATTCGATCGTCTGCTCAAGTTACACTCAAATATCTCTTTATTAAATTAATTACGTGCTATAGAAATTTGAACGGGCGTTTACGGCTACCGTGGCCACATACGACATCGGTTTGCCACGCCATTTAATACCGTACAATAATTTAACATTACGGTCCAAATAAAACTGATTTCGTCGAAATCTGAGTTCGTTTGCAAAATAGCTATTTTAAGGCCGATAACGATTTTCATAGCGTTTTTTTCCAAAATTTGATTTAGCCATAACTCGCAATCTATAACACGGAATCTGGATTTATATCTTTCATATGAAAACCATCGTCAACACGATCCCAACATTTCTTGTTTCACAGAAATCCGACTTATATCGGGCCCTGTATTCTCAGTTGAAGTTCAAAACTCGAATTTACGAACTGCACGCCATTTTCAAGCTAGATTTATAATTATATAAATATATAACGTTCGAACTTCGTTTAAATAGCGAATTAAATATTAAATTCCATCGATATTCCAGATATAATATTTAAATTAAATAAATTAAATTAAATATATGATGGACGAAAACACGGGTCGTTACATTCTTTCCCCCTTAAAATAATTTCGTCCTCGAAATTGCTAAGGTAAGAAAATGACGTTATATTCCATTATCTTTATAATAATAATTAATTTAAAACTCGAATTTATTTCAAACCGACCCAATTGGTTTTTAAAACCAATTTATTTCAAGTAAAAGAATTTTCCAAAGATTTCAAAAAAAAAATTTCTAACATCTTAAATTTTGGAAAAATTTCGGCAGAGTCTCCCCTGTACGGAGGACAGCTGCAAAATCGCAGGTTCAAGAAATATATATATCTCGACTCTCATGGTCGGAAAATTAAAAATCCAAACTCAAAACCCAAATAAAAAAACCAAAAATTTCATATTTGCGTGGGCATACCTTTTTGCGAGCGCTATTACGCGATAAACGATATATCATACTCGAGCTTGCTTAATCAATTATGCAGCTCTACGCAAACTGGGTTCAATTAACTCCAGAATTTCTCTTCGATGAAATTTTAAAGCCAAACTGACACTTCTACACCTGTTCTCAACTCAAACGAACTCATTAGTCATCAACCAATATCAATTAGGTTCAAAACATCCATTACACAATTCAATCCATACAGGTTTATAATCACTTCATTTATTCCTTAATTATCCATTCGGATTTATTTATCTGGATTGATTATCCAACTTCTTTATTTCATATTGGTTTTAAACCAAATCGATTCAGGTTCAGGTTCATATTCAAGAGATCGAGCACACCAACCAAACATATCATACAAATCAACCTTAATAAATAAATCTATTTGCCCATATTATAATAATTTGAAAAATCATTACTTTATTATTATAAAATAAATTGGGCAAAACAGATTTCAAAAATAATTTTATAACAAATTACAAATACGCGCTCTCGTATATATACTCAAACTCAATCTAGGGTATTACTAACCCCATCTCTATCGAGTCACACCACAGAGCCAAGGTTATCACTAAACCAATAGCTCTGATACCACTGTAACGACCCTGGGAAAAGACCGACAATCGAGTCTTCGACAACAATACATAAACCCGTATCGCTTGCCAAAAACCCAAGTATCGAACCCCCAGATTGTCATGAGAAAGAATTTAGAGGGTGAGAATAGAAAGAAAGAAATATTAGAATAGAAGAAAGAAGAAGAACACATCAGAATCTCACAGCGGAATATAATATCAAATATCTTTATGCAAAAGACTTTTTATACATACCAATCATCAGAGTACAACATTCATCAATCACAGCGGAAAGGTATCTATATATAACTAACGGTGAAGCCGCCTGCTTCCAGCTCCTGAATCTCCAAGCGAAACCTAACCTGGAACATATTCGGTCTGACCCGAGCACATTTGATTTAAAACAAAATACGCCGGGTCAGTCTGGAATACTATCAGTGATAAATTCACAACACACACACACTTGCTTAACTTTGAAAAATCCTTTTCGAAACAAAAAGGATAATAGTAAGACCAGCCCACACATAAACACGGACGGTTTTTACCTTACTATAACCCAAAACGTTTTTGAAATCATAACTTGATCTGCTATTATGATAATGTCTAATCACAAATAGATAACAATCTAGAGGAACGCTTGCATCTCACGCTCCCCATATATAGTATACAATCGAAAACCGCGGGCGCTTATTGGATATTGGATTTCCAACTTGACAAGGTATGGGACCACCTTCCGCACGTGTATCTCTAGAGGCGAATACACTGGGTTCAACAAGAACGTCTTGCAACCCAGCCCTCACATGACCGACCACTCATTTCTCTTGAGTGTATCGAATATATATCACCGACGGTTGGGATCAGCAACCGCCTGCCCGAAAAGGGACAGCATCGAAACATAGATTAAAGAAGCAAAAGGAATTTCTCTAGATAGGTGATCATACACCCTAATGGGAGCGACCCACATAGCCATGCTGTCTTCCCGATTTTTGTCATTTCCCGGTTGATGAGGCTTGAGGCTAGAATTCATCTTCATATATCTGGCCACCATTCACTTTGAATGCCACATTGTCAGATCCGCCAGATATCACTAATTGACGTCCACAAAAATTCTCTAGTTGATAAGAGAACCGTCGTCCTCCGCCACCAACTATCGTACGTTTGAAGAAATCAACGTACATGATCCTATTGGAAATACTCTGTCAGACACTCGTCCATACAAGTCATCCAGGAACAGGATGAACCGAAGGCACTCTCCTACTGCATCTCATATAGGAATCACCCCATGGATCAGTAGCGAATAGTCCTTGCAACCCGTGGATTCCAACCACGACAAAACCACAGTTTATCTCTGGCCGCTAAACCAGAGATTCTTAGCAGTTTCTCCGATTATGAAGATCCACAGTCTTCAATGCTCCATCTCGACCGTCTTCTGATATCTTCACGTATTGGTTAGTCGGAATGGTTTTCGAATATAAATTCGATCCCGGTCTTTCCATACCAACAATCGTATTGGTCAGGTTTTGATAGTCGGTGTTTTAACTATCAAATACTATAGTGTGAATATGAGTTTCTGATTCGGTACTTGGCAATACCTGGCCTCTTTAAATTTTATTTAACAAAATCACTAATATTCGACTTAACTCTAATTTGACTCTAGATCGCAGCGATCACAATGGTTACGCCTGATTCCCTCAGGAAACATCCGACCGCCGTAGGCTATCTACAGCCCTGCGAATTACGCTTGCAGTCGTATGCAATGGTAACTTTTCCTGAATAACTATATTTTGCTTAACTCTAACTATATTTGATCAACTCTAATTGAATAAACGATATTCACTATAATTTGAAAACAATATTCTTATTCCCTTTTTAAACTAATATCGTCATATTATTTGAATTCCAAAACCCTGCATCAGAGTTCGATATTCCTTGTATAAGGTAAGACCAATTTCAACACTTTACTCATTCCAAACTAATACCATCCTTTGATAATAGTGAAGCCAATCAAGTTGGGGTATTTTAGTTACCTCTCAGACCTTGATCGACAACGTTCTTACCTCCGAATAATATTAGTTTAAAACCCTTATATTAAATCTTGTTACCACCTTGATTTCAAGTCGGGTTTTATAAACCATGTCTCGTATTCGGAATCATCATTTAATAATCCCTTTTTACTTAATTCCCTTAATTAAGTAAGTTTTCCACTAAAACACATTTTTAATCTTAAACCACAATTTCAATTATAACCTTTGAGTTTAATAAATCCCCTTTTCTTAAATTAGGAAAAATCTTATTTCTATATTTACTCCCCATTTTTATTCAAAAATCTCATTTTTAAAACTTGGTTTCATAAATCTCTTTATAACTTTTATCACTTTTTCGATCAAACTTCATCGTCGATTAATCATTCTTTAGCCGAATTCTCATTATATCAATCTTGTTTGAACTTGGATTAAAATCCCCTTAATGAAATTCTTACATAAACTTGATTTAAAATATATATATATATTTATAAATTTCCAAGTTAATTATTTATATAAAATATCTGAAAAGCTTCAGTCCAGTTATAAAACAATTTATAATTTTTAAATCGCGTCAATTCACCGAACGGTAAATCGACGTCTACAACAACACATTTGAGGCCCTTCACTGCCAAATACCAAATCAACACTGTCGGTTGATTTTAAACACAACACGGGGAATGTCTGTTCAACCATCACACTCAAACAGGTTTTACGACCATAGGGGGTTCAATAAGTTCACATATCAACGATATGAAACAACAAACAATATATATAATATTTGAGGAATCCGGTCGGATCCCTCCAACCTGTCCTTTCTTGCGTCACAGCTCGTTATACATTTCATAATAAAATATGAAATAAATTCAATCATCTATAGATAACAGCAACCAATAATCAGCCAATAGCAACCAATCAACCAATTTATATTTTTAACGGTAAATTATAATTTAGTATGAATTTACCCCATCACAGAATTCCAGAAGGTGTGAGAATTAACTCACCTGTTTTGTTTCTGACGGTGTTGCGTTATTTATATAGTTTTAAACTGACGTTTAAAACTATATAAAATTCCAGCGTCCTTTGAATCTCTTCATTCCAGCTCTTGTACATGTCGGCACCGTCGATGAGAACTCACTGACACTCGTTTCATCCAATTCTGATCATACACACATGAGTTATACTTATTATAAGTTTACTGATTTAAATTAAATAATGGATTTCTTAATTAAGTTTAATAAATAATTTATTACTTTTGTTAATACGAAATCATGTCGATGCTTTAGTGTTCTTTGTCTCGTTCAAAACTCGTTCATCCCGTTCTTTATCCATACCTGCTTCACGTAATATCCCATATAAATCAACAATTTTAAATAATTAATTAGTTTCTTTTAATCATTACTTAATTAGCTCTAATTAAATTACTTTGTTAATATGGAAAATTAGCCAATCCTTACTGTTATTGGTCTACGGGTTTCCTTTGTTCGTTTCAACTCACTGTCCAGATTCCATCTTCTAATCCAAAATCATCCCCTGCAGCACCAAAGTAAGTTTCCACGTTTTAACTAATGACACACTCTTAATTATAATATATTGAACCTATTATCCATCAATAATTAAATAAATTACCATTTTTACACTAATCACTTGCTTAAACTAATGACCCCCATGCAAACGTGAACCGCCAACACCCACCCTTCTCCCTCTCACGCCTCTTTCTCCTTATTTCTCCTTCTGCTGCGTGTACATTCCCCAATCTTCCCACTACTTCTTCTTGTTTTAAAAAAAACATGTACCCCCTTTTTTTCCTCCTCCTTATTTACAAAACCGAACTGCTACAGCTCCTTCAAAAGAACAGAACACTTCCGCTCAGGCCTTCCACCGCTGTCTACTTCCTTCTTCTTCGACTTCTTTTAGTTCCCTTCAAAAGCAACACAGTCACCTACACCTTCCATCGCATCCTCGCCCAGGGTACCGGATCCGACCCTGACATCTCCGTGAATCCAAGCTTCCAGACGCAGACCATCACCCAACTGTGCCACCTCACCTCGTCACCTCGTCAGTACACCTGACGGTGCCAAACTCCACCATGCTCCCAGTTCAAAATACCACACCACAGTACCACCTTTGAACTACACCATGCTGAAGTACAACCCCAAGGCTGCCGAGCCTTTGTCCACCGCCTACGTCTTTTCTGACGCCACCCTTAACTGTAGCACGAAGCTTACCACACCAGACAGGGTCCTTTCTCCCTCCTCGCAAGTATTTAATATATATATATATATATATTTAATTTATTATTACTATTATGATTGGAGCTTTCGTTGAATGGGGAAACGGGTGTTTCATTTTCTCTTCATGCTGCAGGAGACGGAGATGAATGTATATTTATAGTAAGAGGAGGTGTGGGGAGCAAGTAATTGGGTATAGGTTCCGTATTATATGGTAGCACGTTTTTTCCTAGCTTATAGGTTTGCAGTGGGAATGGTTAAAGATAACACTTTGTCGGCAAGTAATTGAAAATTTGGTCGGCAAGGAATTGTTTTGATTCGTCCAGCAATGCATTCAAAAGGAAACGACTTGGCTGGAAAGGTTTTCAAAGTTTATATATATATTTATATAGATTTATTATACGAAGCTTCGTGATGAAGTAACACCTCAAAACAATTTCATACGATTTCCGCTTTCTGATAAAAATGCTATTCTTACTGTAAAAAGGTATTCCGGACCCAATGGGACAGGTTTCGTTGAAATCCGACATCGTTTGAAAAAATTTCCTTTATAAAACGGGAAATCAACATGCGTTTAAATTTTTCACGATCACCAGATAAATCGAATCAATTTAAAACTTTGAAATTCTATAATAATTTTTCGATACGAACCCAACGGCACTAGTTTCGTCGCATTTTGAGACTGTTTTCCCGGTAGGCTATTTTTACGCGCACCGCAATGCCCTTTTGGACACCAAATTACCCGGTCTTCAAAAAATAACAAACTATATGCTTATCCTGACTCTAATCGACGATACGAATTCAACGGAACTAGTTTCGTGGCTTAATTCGATCGTCTGCTCAAGTTACACTCAAATATCTCTTTATTAAATTAATTACGTGCTATAGAAATTTGAACGGGCGTTTACGGCTACCGTGGCCACATACGACATCGGTTTGCCACGCCATTTAATACCGTACAATAATTTAACATTACGGTCCAAATAAAACTGATTTCGTCGAAATCTGAGTTCGTTTGCAAAATGGCTATTTTAAGGCCGATAACGATTTTCATAGCGTTTTTTCCAAAATTTGATTTAGCCATAACTCGCAATCTATAACACGGAATCTGGATTTATATCTTTCATATGAAAACCATCGTCAACACGATCCCAACATTTCTTGTTTCACAGAAATCCGACTTATATCGGGCCCTGTATTCTCAGTTGAAGTTCAAAACTCGAATTTACGAACTGCACGCCATTTTCAAGCTAGATTTATAATTATATAAATATATAACGTTCGAACTTCGTTTAAATAGCGAATTAAATATTAAATTCCATCGATATTCCATATATAATATTTAAATTAAATATATGATGGACGAAAACACGGGTCGTTACAATACGTTCAACTGTCGTTTATATAATATATTTGTTATTATAATTCAACTCTAAACTGAATTATAGCTTATATATGATCCAGTTCACATCGTATTGTGAATTATACTATTTCCGACTATTCTGGAATTTAAATATATTATTTAATTATTATTTTAATTAAATATTCATTTTTGTTTAATTAAACGACCATTTAAATTCTCTAAACCACTCTTTAAATAATTAAATAAATTAATTATTATATCGCTAAAGATGCGGGTCATTACAACTACATCCAACATCACCTGCCTGTCACACTTTGGAACCTTCTGACCCATAAAACAACTTCCGCCATCCCATTATTTCTTTTTGTCGTGCTCCACCATTTTCACAGTCCACCATCATGCATTTCTTCCATTCAAAATTACAAACCGGCCACCCCATTTACTTCTCACCACGTAACAGTCTGCTGCAATAAAACTCCATCCTCCTTTCAATGCACGCCCGCCCAAACAGACCTTCCCATACCTCATCTGAAACCGATGAGGCTTCCAGTTTCCTTTTTGATTCTTTGCTTCATATGCAAACACGTTGGGCCAAACTTGCATTATCATATTTTTCTCTGGTTTCCAATGCCACGCAAATCCTTATCGCTAAAATACTGCAGTCAACTTCCCTTACTGTGTCCTTACTGTGAGCAGCATTATCCGCGGCACAAGCGACTCCACATAGTCATCACCAGATCACCTTCCAGGTTTGAAAACATACTTCAACTCCTTCACGTTCAAACCCTTCACTATAGGCGCTAACCACTGCCACCTCATCAGAATGCGGTCGGCTCTCTCCTGAATGTCACAACTTCCCGTCCATGTACCTGGTTACTGCGCTCGTGCAATGGAAGTTGGCATCAAATACTAGAGAATGGTTACCGACGTGAAAAGAGTGTGTTAAGGATCTAAAATATATGGGTTTCACATTTTCTTTCATGGATTATTTACGTCGTAATCATTTTTCTATGATGAAGCCATATATTTCTCCCACTATAAGAAGAGATATCAAAGGAAAAGGGGAGCTGCTCTATTTATAACAGGAGATACCTTGACTTTACGTATTTTAGGATTGTTGCATCACTAGACTAGGTAGTATAGGCTGTGTTTCCATTAATGGTGATGATTACTGCAGTAGGAGACTTGGGGTGGAAGTAAACAGGCGTGTACTTGTACTGATGGCAACAGGTGAGTAAGTTGGTGGAGACCAGACAATGCATGTACTATTTCTTTTATTTTTCTATACTCTTCTATTATTGTAGGCAAGTGTAAACTTTCTTAGCATTTACAGTAGTTGATGGAGACCAGACAATGCATGTAGCATGAGTAGGAGAGGTTTGTAACATTTGAAAATACATCATGCATAGTTTCAATGAGTTACAAAAAAGATAATGGGTGTGAAATGACTGGCCACTTTGTAATCTGTTGTATAGGGGTTGAATTTTTAAGAGGAGAGGCAGTGCTTAGTAATTAGGGTAGAGTAGCTATCCTTTCGGTTTCAACAGATGTAAGTTTTGTAGCTGTGATATTTATTTTTAGGTGGCAGCAGTTCTTTCACTTCAGTTTGAAGAAAACAAGTCATGTAGAGGTAAGGTTGTCCATAATCTAGGCGGTACAGTGACTAATTTTTTTTTGATGTGTATAGTTCATTTCTTAAAGTTTAAGCAATTGTCTAGACAGGCTAAATTTAGGGTAGACTACATTTTTTCTAAATTTTCAATTTGATTTTATATGAAATAACCCAAGATATTTATAGTCGGTGACGAACGTATCCTGTTATATAACTCCGTCCTCCTATGACTCGCTATCGACAAAAATTAAAATACCATCGCGCTCAGCAGTGTGCCACGATCACAAATATATAATAATATAAACAAGTTGACTAATTCTATGAAACCCCAAAATGTTGATATAGGTGTAAAATACTCCAAATAAAAAGTTGCTTATTTTCCAAATTATAAGTTACAGTAAGATTCTAAAAATTAAATTATAACTACGCCTCAAAGATCTTATCCAAATTCGAAACCAATATTTAATTATAATTATTAAATCGTTACGCGTATAAACGATTACATAGCGACTATTTCAGAATTTGATTTGGACGTAAAATAAAATCTACAATACGAAAACTCGATTTTTCTCTTCCATTAGAAAAATATTACCAATTAGATTCGAAAGTTTCTTGTTTCACAGAATTCCGACTTAAAACGGATTCTGTATGATCAGTTGAAGTTGAAATTCAATTTTTCGAACTAGTGCGCAGTTTCGAGTTCGTTTTATAATTAAATACAAATTTAAACGTTCAGTCATCATTTAATTAAAGAATTCAATATTAAACAGAATAAATATTCCAAATATAATATTTAAAATAAATTTAAATATTCGAATTGAAATAGCCGAAGAATCCGGGTCGTTACAATCCCCAAAATTCTTTGTGCGTTTCCCAAATCTTTCATCTCAAATTCCTTGCTGAGCTCCATCTTTAACTCCGAAATTTTAGACATGCTCTTAGAAGCTATCAACATATCATCAACATAAAGTAACAAACAGATGATGTCATCATTACATTTTTAAAATAGACACATTGGTCCTTAAAGCTTCTAGAGTAACCATGTGAGATCATAAACTTATCAAATTTCTTATACACTGTCTAGGAGACTGCTTTAAGCTATAAAGAGATTTACTAAGTTTACAAACTTGACCTGGCCTGCTGATATTAATGAACCCCTCTGGCTACCGTAGGTAAATTTCCTCCTCTAAATCACCATGCAAGAATGCTGTCTTGACATCTAATTGTTCCAACTCCATGTCAAAGTGAGCAACTAATGCCAAAAGAATGCGAATGGAAGTGTATCTAATAACTGGAGAAAAAATATCATTGAAACGACCCGCAAATCCGTGCTATCTGAGTTGACTAAATACACCACACGTCCAACTCAAATTGCACAGAAATACGACTCATTATTAGAAAGAAGTTAGAGGATGAGAAATAGAAAGAAAGAAATATTAGAATAGAAGAAAACAAAGATCACAAACTCACAGCGGAACGAATAAATTATATTATATAGCATAAGCTTCGAAATACAAATCTGTTTTGTACATATATACATACCATCATCAGAGTACACATAACATTTGATCCAGCGGAAGTAACTCTAGATAACTAACGTTGAAGCCTCCTGCTTCAAGCTCCTCCAAGTGTATCTGTAAAAGCCTGAAATACTTGACTGCCCGTACAAATTTGGGCACCCAAGAGTTTAGGGAAAACAAAACAAAATAAACTCTGGGTCAGTCATGGGACTGGTGTGAGTAAACTCCAACCACTTGTTTAACTTTCAAAACCCTTGTCGAAAGAAAAGATAATAGTAAGACCAGTCCACACATAAACATGGACGGTTTTTACCTTACTATAACCCAAAACACTTTAATATCAAATCCAGTGATATTATAGTAATGTCTACATCAAGTAAATAACCAAATTGCAGAACGCTTGCATCTCACGCTCCACATATATAATATAACTCAAAACCCGCATGGCGCTTGTTGGAGATTGGATTTCCATCACGACAAGGTATGGAACCACCTTCCGACTGTGTATCTCTAGAGAGGAATACACTGGGTTCAACAAGAACGTCTTGCAACCCGGCCCACACATGACCGACCACTCATTTCGCTTGAGTGTATCGAATGTATATCACCAACGGTTGGACTCAAACCACCGTTTCCCGAATGGGCAGAATCGATAGATTTAGAAACAAAAGGAATCTCTCTAGATAGGTGATTATACACCCTAATGGGTGCGACCCACATAGCCATGCTGCCTGCCCGATTTTTGTCCTTTCCCGGTTGTTGAGGTCTGAGGCTACGCATACTTACCATTCCTTGATAACACAATCACTTTGAATGCCACATTGTCAGATCCGTTAATCACTAGTTGAGTTTGCACAAATATTCTGGATATTATGCTAAGGGATAAATCCGTTGCAACCATATATATTCATACAGACCAACCCATTTGATCATTGGAAATACTCTGTCAGACATTCGTCCATTTACGTTCGTTCTGGGGTTGAACGAAACCGAAGGCACAATTTCTATTAATAGAAAAAGCCCTTGCACTTCACTCCGTCTTCAATATATTCAGCATACTTGGTTCGCAACGCTTATGCCAATACGGAGTGGTTCTTCGGATAATAATCCAACCGGTCTCTCCATATTGACAACGATGGTCAAAAACTTCGATAGTCTGTGATTTAACTATCGAATAAAAACAAGTGTTCATCCAAACATATCAAACAAATCACTGGCTCTTTAATTAATATTTCATTAATTAAATCTCTTTTATATTCTCTTATCAATATTTGTTGTCCAAATATTTCAATAACCATCTTGGTCTCTTATGCCATTTGGAAAACGTTTCCAAATATCAACTTCTTTTATTTTCTATATATTAGAAAAATCTCTATTTGCAATTGGAAACAATTCCAATCATTTATCTCTATCCCTTTTTATTTACAACATTCGATTTTTATATTCACTTTACTATCGAATTCAATACGTCGATACAATGATTTCAAATTATCGAAATATATTCTAACTCCTTAAATTTCCGGAAAATTTCGCCATAACCTCCCCTGTATCGGGAGCATCGGGAAATTTCAAATAGCTTCCCGGTATCTTCCAATCTCAAAAAGAAAAAGAAAAAGCCAAGCGGCTTGCCGATACGGCGCATAAAACCCATATATGAATTTAAACATGTACCTTTTTGTCGAGCACATAAATTTAAATCTTCATATGCTTCATAACAAACCTGCTTACACATGTTCACCTGTTTTCAATTCAATTCAACTCAATCCATTCGTTTGAATTCAAGTTTGAATCGTTTGAATTCGGTTTCGCTTAATTATTCTTTAATTAGCCCTTTTTGTCTATTTCACTTCTTTGTTGAACATAACATGCTCAAACAAAATATTTAACTCGTTCATAACCAAATTGAATTTTGATTTCAATTCTAGTTCTCTTTTCTATTTCGAATATAAATTCTCAAATCGAATTCACTTATTTAAAGCTCAATATTCATTCGAAATCTCATTAACTAATTTCTATTCGAATTAGTTAACTCTTTTCAATAAATCAAAAATCTGATTTTTATTTCAGAAATCAACTCATTACTCCACTGGAGTTCACATATATTTTATAACTCACATCTGGATTTTTCTAAATAGAAATTTCGATTTTTATTTGCTTAAAATCCTTTAATTTAATTAAACAAACCGTTATGGTTTTATAATGGTTCTGGCGCTGTTTTTCTGAAGATTTGATTTTGACATAACTCAAAATCTATACGACGAAATTCATATTTTTCTCCTTCATTAGAAAACTATTATCAAACCGGTCCTGACGTTTCTTGTTTCGAAGAATTCCGACTTCAATTGCGTTCTGTATATTCGATTGAAGTTCGAATCGCTATTTTACGAACTGCAGCGCTGCGGCGAGTTCGTTTTAATTATATTTATATATATAAAACCCTTTAAACTTCTTTAAAATGAATTCAACTCTGTTTAGCTCTATTTGAATTCTTGATTCAAATTCCAATCTCACTTTTGAATTCTACATTTCAAATTCAAATCCCTTTTTTATTTGATATTCAAATTCAATACTTAAATTCCTATTTGAATTCCCTATATTCAAATTCAATACTTGAATTCCTTTGAATTCTTTTATTCAAACTTTATATTTAAATTCCCTTGGAACTTCTATATTTCCATTTCTATATTTGAATTCTATTGAAATTCAAATATTCAAACTCCTTTTTAAATTCTATATTCAAAATTCCATAGTTTAAAACTCATTTGAATTTCATATTCAAATCCCATAGATTAAATCCTATTTGAATTCAATTTGAATCTCTTACATTCAAATTCCATTTTTCCATTTGAATTCTAATATTCAAATTCATTTTTCAACACCATTTGAATTTCTAATATTCAAATTTCATTTTCAACACCATTTGAATTTCTATTATTCAAATTCATTTGAATTCCCTTGAATTCAAATTCCATTTCAAAACTATTTGGATTTCCTATTTTGAAATCCTATTTCAATCCTACTTTGAATTCCTACTTCCAAAGTTTATTTCAAATTCTATTTTGAAATCTCATATTCAATTTTCTACTTGAATTTCTGTATTCAATTTCGTGTTCAAATTCAACACTTGAATTTCTATTTCAAATCTCAATTCAAATTTCATATTTAAATTCCATTCAAATCTCTGTTCAAGTTTCACATTGAATTCTTCTTTGAATTACTATATTTTAAAATTTCTATTCAAATTCTTCTTTGAAATTCTATAATTCAAATTCTATTTTGAAATTCTACATTCAAATCTCTATTTGAATTTTTTTATTCGGATTCCTTCGAATTCAAATTTTATTTTAATTCCTTGAATTCAAATTCTATTTCAATTTCGTCTATTCAAATTCTATTTGAACTTCTTATTTGAATTTCTAATATTCAATCCCCTTTTAAAATTCAAATATTTAATTCCCTTTTAAAATTCAAATGTTATACTCACTTTTCATTTGAGTTATATATTTAAAAATTCCATTTCACATCCTATTTTGAAATTTCATTTCAATTTCCAATTCCACGCTTGTACTTCTATTTCTGAATTATCAAATGATAATTCTTTTTACTTCATTTATAACTTCGTTATAAAGAACTATTTATAAACTTCGTTTATAAAGAAACTACTCGTTTTATTTCTCAACAACAAGTTTATATTTTTATTTCTATTTAAAATTCAAATTCTATTTAAAAATAGAATTTTACCCTTTCTAAATCTCAGTATCCTTTTAATTGGCCCAGTGATATTTAAAACAACCAAATCACCCAATTTTCAATCATTTGGTTTTTAACACATCATATATGAATATATATGAAATCAAACAAACAATAAACAAATAATATATTTTTGAGGAATCCAGTTGGATTCCTCCAACCTGTTTTCCTGCATCCACAGATGTTAGCACATAAATAATACCAATTCTGCTTCGTGGCAGAATATCGCGGTATAGAAGGTCATCCACTAATCATAGCGTGGGGCGTATAGGGTAATCATCCGCTATGAAACTGCGGGCATCCGCTAATGAGACTGCGGGAATCCAACCAATCAATCAACCCAATATATATATATAATAGCCTAAATAACTAATATATATAAACAACAAGAAAACATTCACACAAGCAACAACAATTATTTTTAATGAAATAAAAATAATTAGAAATAAAAGGTGAGTGAGATTTACTCACCTGGGATTGCAATTCTCGATATCCTGTTTATTTCCAAATCACCGTCTACAACTCTACTCAAATTGCCTCGAATATATTTCATTTTTGTACCTAAGATAATTTGATTTTGAATTTACTGATCAACATTTATTTAATTAAAACTACTGAAAATAAATAAACACATTTTCTATATATTTTTGGAAGTTAGAGTTTAAAATAAAACAGAAACCCTTGATTAATTTTGAAGGATCCAATTTTCCAAAATTAATGCTTTCACCATGTGGCATTTATATTATCTTGTATAAATTAAATATAACATTCCTCATTTAAGCTATCATATAATTTAGACGTAATTAAAAATAAATTAGATTAGAATAATTACCTTAACTCCTCTCAATTCTTTTATTTCACTTAGATTTTCATTGAACACAAAAGTGCAGATGAACTTCACTATCCTTCCGATCAGTCCATACTTATAGCACCCATTTCCCCAGCAGTTCACAGTCCGAACTCCTAATCACCACACTGTCGTACCCAGTTCAAACCATCTCAGCCTTTCCCTTCAGCTACCAGATGATGCCGACTTCCATGGTTCGCCAAACCCTTGTTCTTCTCGTCCAGTGGCCATCTTCCTCGATGCCAAGCCCTCACTCCTACCCCGGACATCGCAAATCTTCCCTCCACTCGCCGCAACCGTCCACCAATCACCACATCGCACCCAATTCATCGCGACCCCTTTCCGCGAAATCCCTGAGCAACCACGCTCGATAACCCCTGTCGCACCCTAAATCGCGAGCGTGGTGGTGTTGAGCGAGCTTCAGGAAACTCCCGATCCGCTTGGGACTTCAGAACGTGATTCGAATTTTCCCTTTTTTTTTATTTGCGGAGGATTCAATTTTGACTGGGAAGAAAACTAAAAGGGGGAAATGGTTTTCGTGAAATTGTGAATGGAAGAGATTCAACACAGTTCAATATATAGATGCGATAGCAGACAATCGGGTACAAAGGCCATTAATAAGATGTTTCTTTGATTTTTGAAGAAGGGAGACAAAAGTTTGAGCTCGAGGAAAATATAGATGTCGCGATGTCCACCCATAGGTCCGCGTTAGTACATGCATAGGTCGGCCTTCTTTTTTTATTTTATTTATTTTGATTTTTATTTTGTTTTAAATTTAAACAACTGAAATATCTCGCGGTCCCCGAACCACTATATTAAACCTAACGACCGACATTACCAGATTATAGCGTTGTCCTGGACTCAATGGAGTCGATCCTAAATTCTAATTCGACTGTATAGAGGAAACAACAATTTAAAATTTACCATTTAAATTTAATTCAATTTAAAATATTATCAATTTCCAACAATTAAATTTATTGATAATAAATAATTATTATCGTTCTAATTCAATATTAAATCATATAATGATTTTTAAACTGATAGATTTTATAATAAAAATCCATTTATTTTTGAATCAATATTTAAAACTATATTAAATATTTAAAATTAATCGACGAAAAATCTGGGTCGTTACATTCTTCCCCCCTTAAAATAATTTCGTCCTCGAAATTGCTAAGGTAGGAAAAATGGTACAAACCTATGTACTTTTTCAAAACTCACTTATGTTGAAACTCTACACTTTATATTTCAACAAATTAATTTCATTCTACCAAAACATTTGGTTTCTCATTCACATGCATTCAAATTGATTCTAAATCAATTTATTTACTTGATTTATTTAACTTGTTTTAAGTTAAATTTTAATTCCAGAATTCAAATCCCCGGTTTTTTTTTCTTTTTTTTTTATTTCAAATCACTTCTGAAATCACACATATATTTATTTCATCTCAAATTCAAAACATTTGAATTTTCAATCTACTTGTTTTCTTTCAAAACAAATTTCCATCAAAAACTTTTCTAAGGTAGCAATCCATCACTTAGGAACTCGAAAATGAACACTGATGATGTCGCGACTATCATCAGAATTATTTCCCAGCCACTGAAGTGAGTTCAGTGCTTTAGTATTTCAAAATCCATCTAAAATGATTTTCTTTCAAATCCTTTTTTTAAAACAAATCTATATTATTTTAATATACTTTGAAAAATATTTTTCAACTTCCCAGGATTTTGAATTCTTAATTCTGGTTTGAATTTAATTCTAATTCATCTCATTTGTATATTCAATTTCTATACAAATTCTATTTTGGGTTATAATTAACCATTCTAAGTTTATAATCTCATTTGATTATAAAATCAACATCCAACACATCCATATAATAATAATTCTAGAAAATTATTCTTTCTATATCAAAATAGAATTTTGGGTAAAATTATTTCATTTACCCTCTTTAAAACAATACTGTGTCGAATTTCTCTGTTCAAGTGTTTAGAAATCTCTATCGACTTCGTGGCGTCCCACGATTCGACCAGAATTCATAAACCACTCACAGACTAGCCAACACAATATAAAACAACTTTTTTTTATCAACTAACAAATACGCTCTCTCGTATCTATACACTCAACTCATTCTAGGGTACTACTGACCCTATCTCTAATGAGCACATCCCACACAAGCCTAGGTATTCGCTCAACCTAAGCTCTGATACCAACTGAAACGACCCGCAAATCCGTGCTATCTGAGTTGACTAAATACACCACACGTCCAACTCAAATTGCACAGAAATACGACTCATTATTAGAAAGAAGTTAGAGGATGAGAAATAGAAAGAAAGAAATATTAGAATAGAAGAAAACAAAGATCACAAACTCACAGCGGAACGAATAAATTATATTATATAGCATAAGCTTCGAAATACAAATCTGTTTTGTACATATATACATACCATCATCAGAGTACACATAACATTTGATCCAGCGGAAGTAACTCTAGATAACTAACGTTGAAGCCTCCTGCTTCAAGCTCCTCCAAGTGTATCTGTAAAAGCCTGAAATACTTGACTGCCCGTACAAATTTGGGCACCCAAGAGTTTAGGGAAAACAAAACAAAATAAACTCTGGGTCAGTCATGGGACTGGTGTGAGTAAACTCCAACCACTTGTTTAACTTTCAAAACCCTTGTCGAAAGAAAAGATAATAGTAAGACCAGTCCACACATAAACATGGACGGTTTTTACCTTACTATAACCCAAAACACTTTAATATCAAATCCAGTGATATTATAGTAATGTCTACATCAAGTAAATAACCAAATTGCAGAACGCTTGCATCTCACGCTCCACATATATAATATAACTCAAAACCCGCATGGCGCTTGTTGGAGATTGGATTTCCATCACGACAAGGTATGGAACCACCTTCCGACTGTGTATCTCTAGAGAGGAATACACTGGGTTCAACAAGAACGTCTTGCAACCCGGCCCACACATGACCGACCACTCATTTCGCTTGAGTGTATCGAATGTATATCACCAACGGTTGGACTCAAACCACCGTTTCCCGAATGGGCAGAATCGATAGATTTAGAAACAAAAGGAATCTCTCTAGATAGGTGATTATACACCCTAATGGGTGCGACCCACATAGCCATGCTGCCTGCCCGATTTTTGTCCTTTCCCGGTTGTTGAGGTCTGAGGCTACGCATACTTACCATTCCTTGATAACACAATCACTTTGAATGCCACATTGTCAGATCCGTTAATCACTAGTTGAGTTTGCACAAATATTCTGGATATTATGCTAAGGGATAAATCCGTTGCAACCATATATATTCATACAGACCAACCCATTTGATCATTGGAAATACTCTGTCAGACATTCGTCCATTTACGTTCGTTCTGGGGTTGAACGAAACCGAAGGCACAATTTCTATTAATAGAAAAAGCCCTTGCACTTCACTCCGTCTTCAATATATTCAGCATACTTGGTTCGCAACGCTTATGCCAATACGGAGTGGTTCTTCGGATAATAATCCAACCGGTCTCTCCATATTGACAACGATGGTCAAAAACTTCGATAGTCTGTGATTTAACTATCGAATAAAAACAAGTGTTCATCCAAACATATCAAACAAATCACTGGCTCTTTAATTAATATTTCATTAATTAAATCTCTTTTATATTCTCTTATCAATATTTGTTGTCCAAATATTTCAATAACCATCTTGGTCTCTTATGCCATTTGGAAAACGTTTCCAAATATCAACTTCTTTTATTTTCTATATATTAGAAAAATCTCTATTTGCAATTGGAAACAATTCCAATCATTTATCTCTATCCCTTTTTATTTACAACATTCGATTTTTATATTCACTTTACTATCGAATTCAATACGTCGATACAATGATTTCAAATTATCGAAATATATTCTAACTCCTTAAATTTCCGGAAAATTTCGCCATAACCTCCCCTGTATCGGGAGCATCGGGAAATTTCAAATAGCTTCCCGGTATCTTCCAATCTCAAAAAGAAAAAGAAAAAGCCAAGCGGCTTGCCGATACGGCGCATAAAACCCATATATGAATTTAAACATGTACCTTTTTGTCGAGCACATAAATTTAAATCTTCATATGCTTCATAACAAACCTGCTTACACATGTTCACCTGTTTTCAATTCAATTCAACTCAATCCATTCGTTTGAATTCAAGTTTGAATCGTTTGAATTCGGTTTCGCTTAATTATTCTTTAATTAGCCCTTTTTGTCTATTTCACTTCTTTGTTGAACATAACATGCTCAAACAAAATATTTAACTCGTTCATAACCAAATTGAATTTTGATTTCAATTCTAGTTCTCTTTTCTATTTCGAATATAAATTCTCAAATCGAATTCACTTATTTAAAGCTCAATATTCATTCGAAATCTCATTAACTAATTTCTATTCGAATTAGTTAACTCTTTTCAATAAATCAAAAATCTGATTTTTATTTCAGAAATCAACTCATTACTCCACTGGAGTTCACATATATTTTATAACTCACATCTGGATTTTTCTAAATAGAAATTTCGATTTTTATTTGCTTAAAATCCTTTAATTTAATTAAACAAACCGTTATGGTTTTATAATGGTTCTGGCGCTGTTTTTCTGAAGATTTGATTTTGACATAACTCAAAATCTATACGACGAAATTCATATTTTTCTCCTTCATTAGAAAACTATTATCAAACCGGTCCTGACGTTTCTTGTTTCGAAGAATTCCGACTTCAATTGCGTTCTGTATATTCGATTGAAGTTCGAATCGCTATTTTACGAACTGCAGCGCTGCGGCGAGTTCGTTTTAATTATATTTATATATATAAAACCCTTTAAACTTCTTTAAAATGAATTCAACTCTGTTTAGCTCTATTTGAATTCTTGATTCAAATTCCAATCTCACTTTTGAATTCTACATTTCAAATTCAAATCCCTTTTTTATTTGATATTCAAATTCAATACTTAAATTCCTATTTGAATTCCCTATATTCAAATTCAATACTTGAATTCCTTTGAATTCTTTTATTCAAACTTTATATTTAAATTCCCTTGGAACTTCTATATTTCCATTTCTATATTTGAATTCTATTGAAATTCAAATATTCAAACTCCTTTTTAAATTCTATATTCAAAATTCCATAGTTTAAAACTCATTTGAATTTCATATTCAAATCCCATAGATTAAATCCTATTTGAATTCAATTTGAATCTCTTACATTCAAATTCCATTTTTCCATTTGAATTCTAATATTCAAATTCATTTTTCAACACCATTTGAATTTCTAATATTCAAATTTCATTTTCAACACCATTTGAATTTCTATTATTCAAATTCATTTGAATTCCCTTGAATTCAAATTCCATTTCAAAACTATTTGGATTTCCTATTTTGAAATCCTATTTCAATCCTACTTTGAATTCCTACTTCCAAAGTTTATTTCAAATTCTATTTTGAAATCTCATATTCAATTTTCTACTTGAATTTCTGTATTCAATTTCGTGTTCAAATTCAACACTTGAATTTCTATTTCAAATCTCAATTCAAATTTCATATTTAAATTCCATTCAAATCTCTGTTCAAGTTTCACATTGAATTCTTCTTTGAATTACTATATTTTAAAATTTCTATTCAAATTCTTCTTTGAAATTCTATAATTCAAATTCTATTTTGAAATTCTACATTCAAATCTCTATTTGAATTTTTTTATTCGGATTCCTTCGAATTCAAATTTTATTTTAATTCCTTGAATTCAAATTCTATTTCAATTTCGTCTATTCAAATTCTATTTGAACTTCTTATTTGAATTTCTAATATTCAATCCCCTTTTAAAATTCAAATATTTAATTCCCTTTTAAAATTCAAATGTTATACTCACTTTTCATTTGAGTTATATATTTAAAAATTCCATTTCACATCCTATTTTGAAATTTCATTTCAATTTCCAATTCCACGCTTGTACTTCTATTTCTGAATTATCAAATGATAATTCTTTTTACTTCATTTATAACTTCGTTATAAAGAACTATTTATAAACTTCGTTTATAAAGAAACTACTCGTTTTATTTCTCAACAACAAGTTTATATTTTTATTTCTATTTAAAATTCAAATTCTATTTAAAAATAGAATTTTACCCTTTCTAAATCTCAGTATCCTTTTAATTGGCCCAGTGATATTTAAAACAACCAAATCACCCAATTTTCAATCATTTGGTTTTTAACACATCATATATGAATATATATGAAATCAAACAAACAATAAACAAATAATATATTTTTGAGGAATCCAGTTGGATTCCTCCAACCTGTTTTCCTGCATCCACAGATGTTAGCACATAAATAATACCAATTCTGCTTCGTGGCAGAATATCGCGGTATAGAAGGTCATCCACTAATCATAGCGTGGGGCGTATAGGGTAATCATCCGCTATGAAACTGCGGGCATCCGCTAATGAGACTGCGGGAATCCAACCAATCAATCAACCCAATATATATATATAATAGCCTAAATAACTAATATATATAAACAACAAGAAAACATTCACACAAGCAACAACAATTATTTTTAATGAAATAAAAATAATTAGAAATAAAAGGTGAGTGAGATTTACTCACCTGGGATTGCAATTCTCGATATCCTGTTTATTTCCAAATCACCGTCTACAACTCTACTCAAATTGTCTCGAATATATTTCATTTTTGTACCTAAGATAATTTGATTTTGAATTTACTGATCAACATTTATTTAATTAAAACTACTGAAAGTAAATAAACACATTTTCTATATATTTTTGGAAGTTAGAGTTTAAAATAAAACAGAAACCCTTGATTAATTTTGAAGGATCCAATTTTCCAAAATTAATGCTTTCACCATGTGGCATTTATATTATCTTGTATAAATTAAATATAACATTCCTCATTTAAGCTATCATATAATTTAGACGTAATTAAAAATAAATTAGATTAGAATAATTACCTTAACTCCTCTCAATTCTTTTATTTCACTTAGATTTTCATTGAACACAAAAGTGCAGATGAACTTCACTATCCTTCCGATCAGTCCATACTTATAGCACCCATTTCCCCAGCAGTTCACAGTCCGAACTCCTAATCACCACACTGTCGTACCCAGTTCAAACCATCTCAGCCTTTCCCTTCAGCTACCAGATGATGCCGACTTCCATGGTTCGCCAAACCCTTGTTCTTCTCGTCCAGTGGCCATCTTCCTCGATGCCAAGCCCTCACTCCTACCCCGGACATCGCAAATCTTCCCTCCACTCGCCGCAACCGTCCACCAATCACCACATCGCACCCAATTCATCGCGACCCCTTTCCGCGAAATCCCTGAGCAACCACGCTCGATAACCCCTGTCGCACCCTAAATCGCGAGCGTGGTGGTGTTGAGCGAGCTTCAGGAAACTCCCGATCCGCTTGGGACTTCAGAACGTGATTCGAATTTTCCCTTTTTTTTTTTTTATTTGCGGAGGATTCAATTTTGACTGGGAAGAAAACTAAAAGGGGGAAATGGTTTTCGTGAAATTGTGAATGGAAGAGATTCAACACAGTTCAATATATAGATGCGATAGCAGACAATCGGGTACAAAGGCCATTAATAAGATGTTTCTTTGATTTTTGAAGAAGGGAGACAAAAGTTTGAGCTCGAGGAAAATATAGATGTCGCGATGTCCACCCATAGGTCCGCGTTAGTACATGCATAGGTCGGCCTTCTTTTTTTATTTTATTTATTTTGATTTTTATTTTGTTTTAAATTTAAACAACTGAAATATCTCGCGGTCCCCGAACCACTATATTAAACCTAACGACCGACATTACCATATTATAGCGTTGTCCTGGACTCAATGGAGTCGATCCTAAATTCTAATTCGACTGTATAGAGGAAATAACAATTTAAAATTTACCATTTAAATTTAATTCAATTTAAAATATTATCAATTTCCAACAATTAAATTTATTGATAATAAATAATTATTATCGTTCTAATTCAATATTAAATCATATAATGATTTTTAAACTGATAGATTTTATAATAAAAATCCATTTATTTTTGAATCAATATTTAAAACTATATTAAATATTTAAAATTAATCGACGAAAAATCTGGGTCGTTACATTCTTCCCCCCTTAAAATAATTTCGTCCTCGAAATTGCTAAGGTAGGAAAAATGGTACAAACCTATGTACTTTTTCAAAACTCACTTATGTTGAAACTCTACACTTTATATTTCAACAAATTAATTTCATTCTACCAAAACATTTGGTTTCTCATTCACATGCATTCAAATTGATTCTAAATCAATTTATTTACTTGATTTATTTAACTTGTTTTAAGTTAAATTTTAATTCCAGAATTCAAATCCCCGGTTTTTTTTTCTTTTTTTTTTATTTCAAATCACTTCTGAAATCACACATATATTTATTTCATCTCAAATTCAAAACATTTGAATTTTCAATCTACTTGTTTTCTTTCAAAACAAATTTCCATCAAAAACTTTTCTAAGGTAGCAATCCATCACTTAGGAACTCGAAAATGAACACTGATGATGTCGCGACTATCATCAGAATTATTTCCCAGCCACTGAAGTGAGTTCAGTGCTTTAGTATTTCAAAATCCATCTAAAATGATTTTCTTTCAAATCCTTTTTTTAAAACAAATCTATATTATTTTAATATACTTTGAAAAATATTTTTCAACTTCCCAGGATTTTGAATTCTTAATTCTGGTTTGAATTTAATTCTAATTCATCTCATTTGTATATTCAATTTCTATACAAATTCTATTTTGGGTTATAATTAACCATTCTAAGTTTATAATCTCATTTGATTATAAAATCAACATCCAACACATCCATATAATAATAATTCTAGAAAATTATTCTTTCTATATCAAAATAGAATTTTGGGTAAAATTATTTCATTTACCCTCTTTAAAACAATACTGTGTCGAATTTCTCTGTTCAAGTGTTTAGAAATCCCTATCGACTTCGTGGCGTCCCACGATTCGACCAGAATTCATAAACCACTCACAGACTAGCCAACACAATATAAAACAACTTTTTTTTATCAACTAACAAATACGCTCTCTCGTATCTATACACTCAACTCATTCTAGGGTACTACTGACCCTATCTCTAATGAGCACATCCCACACAAGCCTAGGTATTCGCTCAACCTAAGCTCTGATACCAACTGAAACGACCCGCAAATCCGTGCTATCTGAGTTGACTAAATACACCACACGTCCAACTCAAATTGCACAGAAATACGACTCATTATTAGAAAGAAGTTAGAGGATGAGAAATAGAAAGAAAGAAATATTAGAATAGAAGAAAACAAAGATCACAAACTCACAGCGGAACGAATAAATTATATTATATAGCATAAGCTTCGAAATACAAATCTGTTTTGTACATATATACATACCATCATCAGAGTACACATAACATTTGATCCAGCGGAAGTAACTCTAGATAACTAACGTTGAAGCCTCCTGCTTCAAGCTCCTCCAAGTGTATCTGTAAAAGCCTGAAATACTTGACTGCCCGTACAAATTTGGGCACCCAAGAGTTTAGGGAAAACAAAACAAAATAAACTCTGGGTCAGTCATGGGACTGGTGTGAGTAAACTCCAACCACTTGTTTAACTTTCAAAACCCTTGTCGAAAGAAAAGATAATAGTAAGACCAGTCCACACATAAACATGGACGGTTTTTACCTTACTATAACCCAAAACACTTTAATATCAAATCCAGTGATATTATAGTAATGTCTACATCAAGTAAATAACCAAATTGCAGAACGCTTGCATCTCACGCTCCACATATATAATATAACTCAAAACCCGCATGGCGCTTGTTGGAGATTGGATTTCCATCACGACAAGGTATGGAACCACCTTCCGACTGTATATCTCTAGAGAGGAATACACTGGGTTCAACAAGAACGTCTTGCAACCCGGCCCACACATGACCGACCACTCATTTCGCTTGAGTGTATCGAATGTATATCACCAACGGTTGGACTCAAACCACCGTTTCCCGAATGGGCAGAATCGATAGATTTAGAAACAAAAGGAATCTCTCTAGATAGGTGATTATACACCCTAATGGGTGCGACCCACATAGCCATGCTGCCTGCCCGATTTTTGTCCTTTCCCGGTTGTTGAGGTCTGAGGCTACGCATACTTACCATTCCTTGATAACACAATCACTTTGAATGCCACATTGTCAGATCCGTTAATCACTAGTTGAGTTTGCACAAATATTCTGGATATTATGCTAAGGGATAAATCCGTTGCAACCATATATATTCATACAGACCAACCCATTTGATCATTGGAAATACTCTGTCAGACATTCGTCCATTTACGTTCGTTCTGGGGTTGAACGAAACCGAAGGCACAATTTCTATTAATAGAAAAAGCCCTTGCACTTCACTCCGTCTTCAATATATTCAGCATACTTGGTTCGCAACGCTTATGCCAATACGGAGTGGTTCTTCGGATAATAATCCAACCGGTCTCTCCATATTGACAACGATGGTCAAAAACTTCGATAGTCTGTGATTTAACTATCGAATAAAAACAAGTGTTCATCCAAACATATCAAACAAATCACTGGCTCTTTAATTAATATTTCATTAATTAAATCTCTTTTATATTCTCTTATCAATATTTGTTGTCCAAATATTTCAATAACCATCTTGGTCTCTTATGCCATTTGGAAAACGTTTCCAAATATCAACTTCTTTTATTTTCTATATATTAGAAAAATCTCTATTTTCAATTGGAAACAATTCCAATCATTTATCTCTATCCCTTTTTATTTACAACATTCGATTTTTATATTCACTTTACTATCGAATTCAATACGTCGATACAATGATTTCAAATTATCGAAATATATTCTAACTCCTTAAATTTCCGGAAAATTTCGCCATAACCTCCCCTGTATCGGGAGCATCGGGAAATTTCAAATAGCTTCCCGGTATCTTCCAATCTCAAAAAGAAAAAGAAAAAGCCAAGCGGCTTGCCGATACGGCGCATAAAACCCATATATGAATTTAAACATGTACCTTTTTGTCGAGCACATAAATTTAAATCTTCATATGCTTCATAACAAACCTGCTTACACATGTTCACCTGTTTTCAATTCAATTCAACTCAATCCATTCGTTTGAATTCAAGTTTGAATCGTTTGAATTCGGTTTCGCTTAATTATTCTTTAATTAGCCCTTTTTGTCTATTTCACTTCTTTGTTGAACATAACATGCTCAAACAAAATATTTAACTCGTTCATAACCAAATTGAATTTTGATTTCAATTCTAGTTCTCTTTTCTATTTCGAATATAAATTCTCAAATCGAATTCACTTATTTAAAGCTCAATATTCATTCGAAATCTCATTAACTAATTTCTATTCGAATTAGTTAACTCTTTTCAATAAATCAAAAATCTGATTTTTATTTCAGAAATCAACTCATTACTCCACTGGAGTTCACATATATTTTATAACTCACATCTGGATTTTTCTAAATAGAAATTTCGATTTTTATTTGCTTAAAATCCTTTAATTTAATTAAACAAACCGTTATGGTTTTATAATGGTTCTGGCGCTGTTTTTCTGAAGATTTGATTTTGACATAACTCAAAATCTATACGACGAAATTCATATTTTTCTCCTTCATTAGAAAACTATTATCAAACCGGTCCTGACGTTTCTTGTTTCGAAGAATTCCGACTTCAATTGCGTTCTGTATATTCGATTGAAGTTCGAATCGCTATTTTACGAACTGCAGCGCTGCGGCGAGTTCGTTTTAATTATATTTATATATATAAAACCCTTTAAACTTCTTTAAAATGAATTCAACTCTGTTTAGCTCTATTTGAATTCTTGATTCAAATTCCAATCTCACTTTTGAATTCTACATTTCAAATTCAAATCCCTTTTTTATTTGATATTCAAATTCAATACTTAAATTCCTATTTGAATTCCCTATATTCAAATTCAATACTTGAATTCCTTTGAATTCTTTTATTCAAACTTTATATTTAAATTCCCTTGGAACTTCTATATTTCCATTTCTATATTTGAATTCTATTGAAATTCAAATATTCAAACTCCTTTTTAAATTCTATATTCAAAATTCCATAGTTTAAAACTCATTTGAATTTCATATTCAAATCCCATAGATTAAATCCTATTTGAATTCAATTTGAATCTCTTACATTCAAATTCCATTTTTCCATTTGAATTCTAATATTCAAATTCATTTTTCAACACCATTTGAATTTCTAATATTCAAATTTCATTTTCAACACCATTTGAATTTCTATTATTCAAATTCATTTGAATTCCCTTGAATTCAAATTCCATTTCAAAACTATTTGGATTTCCTATTTTGAAATCCTATTTCAATCCTACTTTGAAATCCTACTTCCAAAGTTTATTTCAAATTCTATTTTGAAATCTCATATTCAATTTTCTACTTGAATTTCTGTATTCAATTTCGTGTTCAAATTCAACACTTGAATTTCTATTTCAAATCTCAATTCAAATTTCATATTTAAATTCCATTCAAATCTCTGTTCAAGTTTCACATTTGAATTCTTCTTTGAATTACTATATTTTAAAATTTCTATTCAAATTCTTCTTTGAAATTCTATAATTCAAATTCTATTTTGAAATTCTACATTCAAATCTCTATTTGAATTTTTTTATTCGGATTCCTTCGAATTCAAATTTTATTTTAATTCCTTGAATTCAAATTCTATTTCAATTTCGTCTATTCAAATTCTATTTGAACTTCTTATTTGAATTTCTAATATTCAATCCCCTTTTAAAATTCAAATATTTAATTCCCTTTTAAAATTCAAATGTTATACTCACTTTTCATTTGAGTTATATATTTAAAAATTCCATTTCACATCCTATTTTGAAATTTCATTTCAATTTCCAATTCCACGCTTGTACTTCTATTTCTGAATTATCAAATGATAATTCTTTTTACTTCATTTATAACTTCGTTATAAAGAACTATTTATAAACTTCGTTTATAAAGAAACTACTCGTTTTATTTCTCAACAACAAGTTTATATTTTTATTTCTATTTAAAATTCAAATTCTATTTAAAAATAGAATTTTACCCTTTCTAAATCTCAGTATCCTTTTAATTGGCCCAGTGATATTTAAAACAACCAAATCACCCAATTTTCAATCATTTGGTTTTTAACACATCATATATGAATATATATGAAATCAAACAAACAATAAACAAATAATATATTTTTGAGGAATCCAGTTGGATTCCTCCAACCTGTTTTCCTGCATCCACAGATGTTAGCACATAAATAATACCAATTCTGCTTCATGGCAGAATATCGCGGTATAGAAGGTCATCCACTAATCATAGCGTGGGGCGTATAGGGTAATCATCCGCTATGAAACTGCGGGCATCCGCTAATGAGACTGCGGGAATCCAACCAATCAATCAACCCAATATATATATATAATAGCCTAAATAACTAATATATATAAACAACAAGAAAACATTCACACAAGCAACAACAATTATTTTTAATGAAATAAAAATAATTAGAAATAAAAGGTGAGTGAGATTTACTCACCTGGGATTGCAATTCTCGATATCCTGTTTATTTCCAAATCACCGTCTACAACTCTACTCAAATTGTCTCGAATATATTTCATTTTTGTACCTAAGATAATTTGATTTTGAATTTACTGATCAACATTTATTTAATTAAAACTACTGAAAATAAATAAACACATTTTCTATATATTTTTGGAAGTTAGAGTTTAAAATAAAACAGAAACCCTTGATTAATTTTGAAGGATCCAATTTTCCAAAATTAATGCTTTCACCATGTGGCATTTATATTATCTTGTATAAATTAAATATAACATTCCTCATTTAAGCTATCATATAATTTAGACGTAATTAAAAATAAATTAGATTAGAATAATTACCTTAACTCCTCTCAATTCTTTTATTTCACTTAGATTTTCATTGAACACAAAAGTGCAGATGAACTTCACTATCCTTCCGATCAGTCCATACTTATAGCACCCATTTCCCCAGCAGTTCACAGTCCGAACTCCTAATCACCACACTGTCGTACCCAGTTCAAACCATCTCAGCCTTTCCCTTCAGCTACCAGATGATGCCGACTTCCATGGTTCGCCAAACCCTTGTTCTTCTCGTCCAGTGGCCATCTTCCTCGATGCCAAGCCCTCACTCCTACCCCGGACATCGCAAATCTTCCCTCCACTCACCGCAACCGTCCACCAATCACCACATCGCACCCAATTCATCGCGACCCCTTTCCGCGAAATCCCTGAGCAACCACGCTCGATAACCCCTGTCGCACCCTAAATCGCGAGCGTGGTGGTGTTGAGCGAGCTTCAGGAAACTCCCGATCCGCTTGGGACTTCAGAACGTGATTCGAATTTTCCCTTCTTTTTTTTTTATTTGCGGAGGATTCAATTTTGACTGGGAAGAAAACTAAAAGGGGGAAATGGTTTTCGTGAAATTGTGAATGGAAGAGATTCAACACAGTTCAATATATAGATGCGATAGCAGACAATCGGGTACAAAGGCCATTAATAAGATGTTTCTTTGATTTTTGAAGAAGGGAGACAAAAGTTTGAGCTCGAGGAAAATATAGATGTCGCGATGTCCACCCATAGGTCCGCGTTAGTACATGCATAGGTCGGCCTTCTTTTTTATTTTATTTATTTTGATTTTTATTTTGTTTTAAATTTAAACAACTGAAATATCTCGCGGTCCCCGAACCACTATATTAAACCTAACGACCGACATTACCAGATTATAGCGTTGTCCTGGACTCAATGGAGTCGATCCTAAATTCTAATTCGACTGTATAGAGGAAATAACAATTTAAAATTTACCATTTAAATTTAATTCAATTTAAAATATTATCAATTTCCAACAATTAAATTTATTGATAATAAATAATTATTATCGTTCTAATTCAATATTAAATCATATAATGATTTTTAAACTGATAGATTTTATAATAAAAATCCATTTATTTTTGAATCAATATTTAAAACTATATTAAATATTTAAAATTAATCGACGAAAAATCTGGGTCGTTACAATCATGAAACTCCACATCTTTCTTCTGAACATAACCCTTTGCCACTAATCTTGCTTTGTACCTAAAGTCACCATTGCCGCCATCTTTCACCTTATAGATCCATTTACATCCAATTGCTCTCTTGCCTGAAGGAAGTGGCACTAAATCCCAAGTGTGATTTTTGTGCAAAGACTCAATCTCCTCCTCCATTGCTACTAGCTAACTGGAGCTATTAACGAAACTAATGGCATCTCTGTAGTCTCTTTGTTCGTCATGAAATATGCTTAATGCATAAGCTACCATGTCATCAAAGTCAATATCTTCACTGTTTAATCCCACAAAATCATCAAGCCATGTAGGTCCTTTCTTCTCTTTCGTTGGTCGAGTTTGAATTTGAGCTCCACCTTGAAATTGATCATCTGTCTCTTCCCTATCAACCACGGTGTCATCGGAATCACCATTTTTACTCGTATGGAAGTCTGATGATCTGCCTTGTGTTTGGTATTCTGAATTTGTCCTCTCAACATCATCATTAACTGAAGAAGAAGAAGGCTCCACCTTCAACATAGTCCTCTCATCAAATGTAACATGCCTGCTAGTAACAATCTTCTAGGTAGTAGGACACCACATCCTATAACCCTTAATTCCTCTCTTGTAGCCAAGAAAAATACACTTGCACGATCTTGGATCCAACTTCCTTTTGCACTCATGCACATAAGCTAGAAAACCAAACATTCTGAGAAAGGAATATGATACAGTCTCTCCCTTCCACACTTCTTCAAGAATCTTCGTATCTATGGCAGTAGAAGGTGTGCAGTTGATAAGGAAAACCGCCATAGATAATGCTTCTACCCAAAATCTCTTATTTAATCTTGCAGTCTGCCGTAAGCAACGAGTTCTTTCCAACAAAGTCCGATTCATTCTCTCTGCAACCCCATTTGACTTAGGGTCTCCGTGTGTGTTGTAGTGTCTTTTGATTCGCTCAGACTCACAAAATTTGATGAATTTTTGAGAAGTGAATTCACCACCATTATCTGAATGAAGAACCTTCACTTTCTTTCCAGATTGCTTCTCAACAAGAGATTTCCAACTTTGAAACCTATCAAAAGTTTCATCTTTGGACTTCATAAGGTAAGCCCATACTTTTCTAGAAAAATCATCCACAAATGAAACAAAATACCTAGCTCCTCCATAAGATAGGCACGGTGCGAGTCCCCAAACATCAGTATGAACATACTCTAAAACATCTTTAGACTTATGCTCTGCAATGCCAAAAGAAACCTTTGTCTACTTTCCAAGTACACATCCTTCACAAAAGTCAAGTTTTGAGTGATGTACACCGTCAATCAAGCTTTTCTTTCGCAATACTTCTAAACTACGCTATCCAACATGACCCATACGAAAATGCTACAACCTGGTAATATCGGAATCAACTGAATCAATAACCGAAGCAGTCTTCGCAACAACAGTTGTACCCTTCAGCAAATATAGATTTCCAGCTTTTCCCCCTTCATTACTATCAATAGCCATTTGTAATCTTTAATGAATCTTTTTCTATTACACATTTTAAGCCAAAATTGCATAATGCTCCAATAGAGATCAAACTAAGCCTTAAATCAGCCACTTGCCTGACATCACATAAAGCACGAACAACACCATCAAACATCCTGATTTTTAATGTTCCAATACCAATCATGCGACAAGTAGCATTATTCCCCATGAGAACCTCTCCTCCATCAAGTCGACGATAATTTAAAAGAGTGCCTATCAGGTGTCATGTGATAGGATGCTCCCGAGTCAATAATCCACATAGTACTCTTCATGGGAGAGGCTGAAGCTGGAAAAATGCCAGGATCATTATCTGAATCTGGTGTCTCCGCTTTAGATGCTGAAGCCTTCTGGGGAACAGCTTTTTTTTTATTCTCTAACTTGGGGCAACTTGCAATATAATGTCCAGGTTTTCTACAATAATGACAAACTCCCTTCCGAGCTCCTCTTGACTGAGATCTGGACTTAGCTCTATCTCCACCGTATTTGGGTCTACTTTTACTTCTTTCTCTCTGTGCAACAAGGCTTTCAGAATCATTCTCCATGCTCGTGCTTGCTAGCTTTCCTCTCAACATCTCGTTATGCAAATATGTCTTCACATCCTCCAAGCAAATAGACGAACGTCCACAGATCATAGAGTTAACAAAAGTGTTATACTCCGCAGGTAAAGAAAATAAAAGAATAACCAGCTTGTGCCTCATCCTCAATCTTTACATCAGCTTCTCGAAGATACATGACAAGTGTGTTAAGGGCATCTATATGAGCAAATACATCTGTTCTGGGCCTCATTTTGAAAGAATAAAGTTGTTGCAGTAAGATGATGCGGTTGGTGAGAGACTTGTCGTAGAGCTTTCTCTGAAGAGCATCCCACAATTCCTTAGCAGTTTTCACATGAGAAAACTCTCTAAGTACTTCATCAGAAAGGCTAAGTTGGATGGTAGTAAGTGCATCCTCTTCCATTTCTTCTATCTCTTCAGCTGCTAATTTGTAGCGCTTCTATCACCGTTATTCTTTGCGGAATTTGACATGGCTGAAAAAGTCTTTGAACATGACAACTAGCTCTGATACCAATCTGTAGTGCAAAATCAAAGATTTGGGCAGCGGAATACGAATAAACCCAATGATCTACTCTGTTGACAATTTCAACAATGCCAAAAAATAAAATAAAAAATCAAGTGACACAAATTATAGAGAGAACAAAAACAGAAAAGAGAGGAAAGAATACACCAATATAATGTGGTTCGAATACGAATATCCTACGTCCACGGAGACCCAACAACTTTTATTTCTTAATGAAGAAATGAGTACATAAGATTACAATAGAAAGAAGATTAACGGTGGATTGCTTTCCTTCATACAATAACGTGACCCCTATTTATATAGAGGGATTTCTTGGAGATAAAGAAGAGAAGTTTCTAGATTACTTGATCATGAAGAAAAATAAATATAATATCTTCCTTGATTTGATTGGAGCATAAATGGTTGGCGTAATCACAGTCTCAACCTCTTTCCCAGAGTAAACCGATTCTTCATTAATTGATTGATTGGCCCATTATTTTTCTTCCAAAAAGCAAACTTCCTCTTATATCTTTCTATATACGAGCCAATTAATTGATTGATAATCAATCAATTTCTTTCCTTCTCTACAAATATTTGAATCATTAATTTCAACATATACAAACGACATCAATTATAGTTCCTTATGAAGCCATATTAAGCAAGTAACATTTGAAAGAAACATAACTTACTAACTGAACAACAAAAGGTAGGATAAAACTTACTCAATCCACCAAGTGCAATAGTTGAACCCAAATGTGTCCAGTAAACTAATAAAAAGGACTGTTGTTGATGTTCATGTGTAAATAAGCTTCATGATGCAAAAGTTTCTCCCGTAGGATGATACATAAAGACTAGTGATGTATATGTTGTTTGTTTCATATGATCCATTTAGATTTAAATTGTTATTTTTTTATACTTTATAGTTCAAGAAGTTCCTTTTATTTTTGTCCTTAATTAATATTTGCAAATCAAAAGTAGCTTATCAACCAAGAGAAAATAGTGAAGAAAATATGAGTCGCTAAGGTGAGCCTGGGTGTTTTAATTGGATTGGGCATTAGGTATGGTTTGATGGAAGCAATTTTAGCTCCGTAACAGACCTTATCTCTGCATAAGGCATAAGCAAATGCATACTACGCTCATCTTTATTATGTGAAAGTTTAAGTACACCTATCTAAAGTAAGATAACAAATAATAAAAAAATCTAAAATTTAGTTAGCTGGCATAGTAAATACATGACTTATGTTTGAATGCGGAATTTCAAATGTTATTTCAACTACATAACACTATATGCAAATTATATCCTATGAATACAACAGTTGAGTGTAATACATCAACAGTTAATCAATAAAAATGAAAATTTGAAAATATCAAGATATAATTTCCAGGCACCTCTACTTTTATTGTAAAATATTCATTTTAATGAAATCGTGTTTATAAGAGTTCTTTGCATTTAACCAAATAACAAATACTTGAATTTAAGAGTCCAAACCACACTGCCGTTTTTGCAAAAGAAATAATGCATGTCAAAATTATAATAAAATACAGTTGAAATATATAATTATAGTAAGCAGATGATAAGACATTTGTTATCTTAAAAGCTCTATCGTCCACATAATTATTGATTCTGCAAGGGTTGACATTTTCTAACAAAGAACAACACATCTAAGATTCAGGATTTAGTCAACAAATGAGTTCCATAGAAATCATACCTGGTCTTTCAAAAACAAAACTGAAAGCAATCATTGTTCTTACTTTCTTTTGCTATGTTGACTAGAGATTTGATATCCATGATTTATCTAATTTGAAATCTGTTGGAATAGAAACAAATAAATCATTTTGTAATCCCAGAAATGAATTAATAATGAAGCAATGCATAGTAAAATAAGCCGAACCTTCATATTCAAAATGATTCAATTTGTTCGATTTACCTCTTTTTGATGAGTCATTCCTACCTATTTTTGCCCCCAACTAAAATTTAAATATATATATATATGTTGCTTTTCTTGATCCTAAACTGTAAATAAACATATAATAAAGTAAATGATTTATAATATCCAAACACTATCATCTAATTTTATGGATAGATAACAGTTTTCTTTTCAAAGTTTATGTATATCAATTTAATTCATTGTTGTCAATGAAGTAAATTATACAATACGCAGTAACTATATTTCTGATAACAGTTACACAGTGAAACCAATCACAGTCATAAGTGAAATTGTAAAGCAATTTAGTATCAAATACCTGAAAAAGGTTTAATAGTAAAGATCTATCCATAAATAACATGTGATTTTACAAACCTTTTTCTTTTCTTCCACAGTAGTTTAATCCAAATTAAAAGGTGGAATGAACATAGAAGATTAGTTACATTATTTTCCAAACCATTATTTTGCAGAAGAAAATAAGCAAAAAAAATCATAGTATTTTTTAATGTGTATATGGGGATTGGTGAATCTTTCGTTATGCCTCCCATATTTGAATTCAATCAAGCTTCACATTTAATTGCTATGGTATGCTAACACGGGTCCGGAGGGAGGAAATCAAAGCTTTTGTGAATTAATATCCAAGCTGCAAGAAGTAAAAATCAGGACAAAAGAATATTAAATTCAGATTAATCTACCTCTTCAAGGTTCAAAATCGGTAAGATAGCGGTTTAATGAAAGTACCAATTTGATTTTTGTATGCTAGCAGTCGAAGCTTGAATCACTTTCGAGCCTAAATATATTATGAATGCATCTCTTAGATATATTAGCAAACATATTAAAGGCATAATTATAGAGCTTAAATCAAGTTCGAGGCTGAACGCATGATGCATGCATCTCTTAAACGTATTAGCAAATATATTCAAGACAAAAGTAGTTGTTGTATAAGATATGAAAATTGATGACAGTAGATTTTAGTTATGAAATTTTGTAATTATGTTAGTATTGAAAATCACTTCCTATTTTGTATAAAATCCAACAATCAATATAGTAAAATTTAAAACTGACGCGGTAAAATAATATAGCAGTCTACCTTTGAAACAACCAGACATGAAAAATGTAATTAATAAACAGAGATAGTTGGCTAGAGTAAAAAGGGAGAATTCAAAGTGGAAAACAAACATATCTAAATTTGTACAAACCTGAAGTCGAGATCTTTGATAAAGTGAATAACCTGGCTCACATCATGAAGATCGACAAAAGATGAGAAAAGCGTTGTTCCTTTGCTAGGCTCAGTTGTAGAAAGGAGAAGTAGTTTATGTTCATGCTAAACGGCTGAGAATGTGGGGTTGTGATTCGGCCATCCCCCTTCTGTTTAAAGTATAAATATAGCCTTGCAAATTTGAGAAGTTGTTTTGACAAAAAGGTTATTCTAGATACTAAAAAAGCTTCACTTTGATCCGTTAACCAAGGTATTTGCATTATCCATAAAGACATATGTACACACACACACACACAGACACATATATATGTATATGATTTTTAAGACGCATGTTCAAGAGTGAGTGTAATACTATATAAGGATGAATATGCTTCTTAGTTTATTATTAAAAATATTCAACGACGTGGGAATAAACATAAATTTTAAAAAACATATTCATCCTTATATAGTATAACACTTATTTTGGGATATGCATATTTAAAATCTTGAATGCTCATATGATAACTGTAACAACCCGAAAATTCCAACCTTTCGAATCGACTATAAACCATACAGGTCCGATCTGAAACGACAGAAATTCTCGAACTGTTAACTTTGGGAATACAACGCATCAGACAGAAACAAAAGAACTTTACATTGTTATTACAAAAATTTATATCAGAGTACAAGAATATCAGAGTATGAAATATATCACAGCGGAAACATATCAGAGAAACAACAACAATGCAGTAGAAAAATAAATACATAAATATAATCAGTGGAATGTTACTAAATAATCCAGAGCAAAGCTCTAGCAAAAATCCAGGATTCTGTCAAAAATATATGAAAAACCAAAACTACTAGCTGTCCGTGTAGAAAAATGGGCACCCAGAGTTTAGGTGGGAAACAATAAACTCCAGGTCGGTCACGGGACCGGTATGAGAACCAAAACGGATTTTCTTATTTTTAAAGTGAGGCATATCACGGGACCATGCCATATAACACGGAACGAGTTTATTCCACATGAATGGCAGTGCATAAATAACTACCAAAATAGACTTATGAAGCTTACGATGCAAAAAACAATATGCAATCCTCAAACTACCTATTTAGGCTTAATTCCCAAACTTAGATTTTCAAAATCTAATTCAATTTACAGAAGTTATTTCTTTGGACTTTATTCTCTATATCTTATTCCAAATCATTTGAAATACATACCTAGCTTTCATATCAAAGTAGATTTCACTTCGGGATCTCAAACCGAAAACATATTCAAAAATCTCAAATATCTACTATACAAGCATATCAAAATATATGCCACCTGATCAGGAGGTTCCCCTGATGTCCAGGCTCCAGGTAAACCCTACCATCTTGGTTATAATCTAGCTACGTCCACTCTCCATTCCCGAGAGCGAACCATACCTTCCTTTGACCGTAGTCCACAAATGCCCGACTTTTTGTCACTAGGGTCGTTACCCGATTATTGGTAACATATAGAAATCATTTTTATATCCCGAAGTGGAAAAATCGTTAACACCAATACTAAAAAATAAATTAAACCATGATAATTTCCGCTTTGAAATCATTTCAGAATCATCGTATTTTGTCCTTGAAAACCTTTTTGTTTTATAACACATTTTTATAAAACATTCCCTGTCCAAAATCAGGAAAAAAAATTCCTTTCACTTAAGAAAATTTCATTTCAAAAACCATTCATTAAATTGAAATGAACCAAATAACATTGCTAAACACCTCATACTCAGACCGTGAAATAAATCACAAGGTGTTAGCATACAGTTAGTATTTTCTACCCAACCCAATGCTAAATATAATAGCATATTTGCTCATAAACTGGTCGAGCATAGTCCAAACAATCAATCAATCACAATAAATATCAAAAACCAAGTATATTTGGTTTATAGTTCTTTCAAATCATTTATTATGATTTAACGTATTTTTTTCATATTTTTAATAATTTTAATATGGCCTATACAGTCGGTTTCTAATTTCGGTCATCGAATTACATCTATAGCGATCCTTTTCAACATTGATTTGGATTTATCTTGAGATCTAATCGTTATATTTCAAAAAAAATATTTTTATTTGACAGCTCTATTCGTTTTGAATCCAATTCTACGGTTTTGGGAATATCCGATGGTTGGATCTCCCGTTATGTCCATTTGGAGTTAATGGTCGAATTTCGTGAATGGTTGTTGCGCGACACGTCCTATTCCAACCATTTTATAATTTATAATAAAATTCATCGATTCTGTTTAAACGTATTTTAGAAAATGTTTATAATCTCGTTTTTAAAACGATTTAGCCTCCAATTTAATTTTAAATCAAAATTGAATATTCCATTTTATTACAATATTAAAATAATAATATTTTCAAATCTCATATTCATGGCGTAAATTTTTATGTCAATCATATAAATACATCCATATCAACTACCATCCATCAATCAATATTTATAAGATAAGTGTTATATTCGATAATGCTTATATTCACAGTTTAATAATAATAACATTAAAAACTGTGAACATCAACCATCAACCACACAACAAATATTGCAATCACAAGCAATCAATACATATTTAAATATGATTATAATAACATAACAGTTGAGTAAGAGAGTTCTCACATTGGTCGTTTATTGTTAAATAACGATAAACAGCCGATTGATCCCAACATGCGTTTTCCTTCACCAAAAATTGCAACAATCTCCAAATCGCTCCAAATTAGTTTATTGCGAAGCTCTCGTCGATACGGTTCCAACGGATCATGTTTCGCTCAACTGCGATAAAGTATGAAAAGTTATACTTTTTACAAGTTCGAATATATATATACATATACATATATATATTGAAAAAGTTATACTTTTTACAAGTTCATATATATATATATATGTGTGTGTGTGTGTGTGTGTGTGTGCGCGCGCGAGCGTGTCAGTAGCAATATAACTAATTATAATTTAATACCCTTAATACCTTCTACTCTCATCGCCATTACTTCTTCCTCTAGTATCTTGTTTTTAACGCAGGCTCCCTCTCATCCCATTGCGCACATTTCTTCCTCCATACACCATGATTCTTCAAACTAAAGTCACCCACGTCTTTCTCTTTGAAATCTCCTCCGTACTAACCCCATCACACCAACTCGGTACCCTCCTAATGGGCATGACTTTCACCGTCCAGCACACAACATTACAGTCGACAGTGACACTTTTTCTTCTGGAAATTTAGAAAAAACCCCATTAGAAATTCAACTACAAACGTGAATTCGTGAATTAGTGCTTCGATTATCTACAAATCCCAATCCTAGTCGACATAAAACCATGGAAGTCACACTATAAACTTTTGGTGCGATAAAAATCTTTATTGAAACCATCAAAGTTTATATTAGATTGAAAAGGAGCATCCCACGATGTCAAATAATTTGGTTTCATGAATTTGGGGATTTTATTTGAATTGTTCTCTATTTTTGAAGTGAATGTTTTCATTTCCTGTGAAGAGAAGAGGTAGCGTGGGTTTTTGACTATGGGAGAAATGGAGAAGGGTTTGAGGAAGTGTTAGGATATCATATAGGAGAGGAAAAATATGTTTTCTATTTGATTATTATATTTATTTTGTTCAATCATTGCTTACATTCATTCTTTAAAAATCCGTATGATCACGTACGAATCCTATTTTATATAGAAAATGACATGCAACTATATTTTGAAATTATGCACTCAACGAAACTTGTTTCGTCGAATTCCAAGTCCGTTTGCTCCAACAGCGTATTTTTAAAGTCAAATTATTGATCGTTTCATGTCTAAATTACACCATCACATACTAGCTCCAAAAATTATGAAATTTGAAATCTAGCAATGATTTAATATTCTAGATCCAACAAAATTGGTTTCGTTATAAACGGAGGTCGTTTGGAAAATGACTATTTTTAGGCCAATGTTAAATTATTAAATTCCAAAATTATTCAAATTAATAATAAAATAATTGTTAGTATCGCATATATATATCCAAATGAAATATCATATAGTTGTAAAATAAACAAACCTGGATTTATAACTCGATATTTTCAAAATTCAGGTCAAATTGATATTCAATTTCATAACAAATCCTTTTATTATATTTAATAAATCGTTATAATTTATAAACGACTTCGTAGAGACTTTTTTAAATTTTAATTTGGACATAACTTAAAATTTATAACATGAAATCTCAATTTCTTTCGTCCATTAGAAAGATACAACTAAATAAATTCTAGCATTTCTTATTTTACAGAAATCCGACTTATTTTGAGTTTGGTACAATCAATTGAAATTCAAAGCTAATTTTCAAACTACTGCGACGTTACGAGTTCGTTTTATAATTAATATGAACTTAGATGTTCAAACTTCGTTTTAAATAAATTCTAATTCGTTAATTCTCAAAATAAATCATTTTAAATATTTAATTTCCATTAAATATTTCTAAATAAATTTTGGGTTGTTATAGTCTCCCCAACTTAAAAACTTTTCATCCTCGAAAAGGGAGGAAAACCGAACTGAAGGTCGTTTACTTAACCAACTCAGCCTTCGTTGTAACTGACTTAAGTTATTTAACTTTTCAGTTTCTAAGAACTTCCCAATTTCTCGAAATTTGGCTAACGCCTTAAATTTTCAAACATTTTTTTGATATTTTCTTATCTTATTGAATTTCAATCCAAACGATTTCATAAAAAATATAAACTAGGTAATAAAAAAAATTACTAGAAGAATTAATGCCATAACCTCCTTTGTACTGGTCAATCATAAAAACACAACTACAACTTGCCTCCACGGGACCTCATCAATCAAAAGAAAATCCAAAAGCTAAGCGGCTTGCTAATCGGCTCATAAAATTACCATACCCAATTAATACAATAAACATGTACCTTTTTGTCGGGCTTGCAATTTTGTTCCTCTTCTTAACCTTCATGCTACAACTTGTCCAACATATACACATATCCAGTCTGAACTAATTTTCGATTCAGTTCGACATTAAATTTCATTTGGTTAAATTTAACTTCTATTCTTATATTGGTTTTATCATTCCAATATTTTTACTTATTATCACACATCACAACCAACAATCAGTTGGTTGATTAACTTTTCAAATTTATATGTTGTCAAAACATATATCTTTATATACTCAAAGTATATTTCAAAATCAGATTTTATATAAATATATATATATATATATATATATGTGTGTGTGTGTGTGTGTGTGTGTGTGTGTGTATTTAATAATCACAAATATGTCTCCCATATACATATAACTCTCTCAACTCATTCTAGGGCACCCCATCAATAATGAGTCATTCTTCTAGGATGTTACTAATACTATCGCTGATGAGTTCTTTCATTCTGTTCTAATGAGTTGTACCCCAAAGCTTTTGGATTAACCAAAGCTCTGATACCATTTGTAAAGACCCAAAAATCCCCGCCTTTCGAATCGACCGTAAACCACACAAGTCCAATCCGAAACGGTGGAAATTCTCGAACTGTTAAGTTTGGGCATACAACGCATCAGACGGAAACAAAAGAACTTTACAATGTTATTACAACAATTTACATCAGAGTACAAGAATATCATAGTAGGAAATATATCACAGAGAAAAAAAAATCAGAGAAATAAATTACAATGCAGCGAAAAAATAAATACATAAATATAATCAACGGAAGACTACTAAATAATCCAAAGCAAAACTCCAGCCAAAATCCAGGATCGTATCAAAAATATCTGCAAAACAAAAATTTCTAGCTGCCCGTGTAGAAAATATGGGTATCCGGAGTTTAGATGGGAAACAATAAAGTCCAAGTCAGTCATAGGACTGGTATGAGAACCAAAACGTCTTTTCTCATTTTCAAAGTGAGGCATATCACGAGACCACGTCGTATAACATGAAACGAGTTTAATACACATGAATGTTAGTGCATAAAAAACTACCAAAAATAGACTTATGAAGCTAACGATGCAACAAACAATATGCAGTTCCTCGAACTACCTATTTATGCTTAATTCCATAACTTAGATTTTCAAAATCTAATTCACTTTATAGAAGTTATTTCTTGGACTTTATTCCCGATATCTTATTTCAAATCATTTGAAATACATATCTAGCCTTCATATCAAAGTAGATTTCACTTTGGGATCTCAAACCGAAAACATATTTGAAAATCTCAAATATATACTATACAAGCATATCAAAATATATGCCACCTGATCGGGAGGTTCCCCTTATGACCGGGGTCCAGGTACACCCTACCATCTCGATTATAATCTAGGTTACGTCCACTCTCCATTCCCGAGAGTGAACTATACCTTCCATGGACCGTAGTCCACATATTCCCGACTTTTCATCACTAGGGTCGTTACTCGATTATTAGTAACACATTGAAATTTTTCTATATCCTAAAGTGGAAAAATCATTAACACCAATAATCACGAATAAATCAAATCTATGATAATTTCCACTTCCAAATCATCGGGTTTAGTCCTCGAAATCCTTTTTGTTTTATAAAACATTTTTATAAAACATTCCCTGCCCAAAATCGGGAAAAACATTTCCTTTCACTTAAGAAAATATCATTTCAAAAACCATTCATTAAATTAAAATGAACCAAAAAACATTTCTAAACACCTCATAGTCAAATTCTGAAATAAATCACAATGTGTTATCATACAAGTATTTTCTACCCAACCCAATGTTAAATATAAAAGCATATTTGCTTATAAACTTGTTGAGCACAATCCAAATAGTCACTTAATCACAATAAATATCAAAAACCAAGTATATTTGGTTTATAGCTCTTTCAAATCATTTGTTATGATTTAACATGCTTTTTTCATATTTTTAATAATTTTTAATATGGCCTCTACATCCGTTTTCCAATTCTGATCACCGAACTGCATCTATAGTGAGCCTTACGAATATTGATTTGGATTTGTCTTGAAATCTAACCGTTGGATTTTGAAACTTTTCTTTTTAATTGATAGCTCTATTGATTTCGAACCCAACGCTTTCAGTTTAGGAAGATCTGACGGTCGGAGCTTCTGGTATGCCCGTAGAAGTCAATGGTCGGAATTCGCGAATGACCGCCGCGCAACACACCCTTTTCAAACCATTTATATTTATATAAAAATCATTGATTTCATTTAAACATATTTTATAAAACTTTTATAATCATGTTTTTAAAACGATCCAACCTCCAATTCAATCTTAAATCAAAATTGAATATTCCATATTATTACAATATTAAAGTAATAATATTTTCGAATCTCATATTCGTGGTGTAATTTTTTATGTCAATCATATAAACACATCAATATCAACTATTATCTATAAATCAATGTTTATATTTTATTCGATAACGCTTGTATTCATAGTATAATAATAATAACATTAAAAACTGTGAACATCATCCATCAATCGCAAAATAAATATTGCAATCACATGAAATTACTACATATTTAAATATGATTGTAATAACATAACAAAATAGTTGAGTGAGAGAGTTCTCACATTGATCGTTAATCATTAAATAACGATAAATGGTCGATTGATCCAAACAGGCATTTTCCTTCGCAAAAATTTGCAATGAGCTTCAAATCAGTTTTACTGTGAAGCTTTCGTCGATACAATTCCAACTATAATTTTTCGCTGAATTCCGATAAAGTATGAAAATTTTATACTTTTTACAAGTTGAAATACATATATTTGTCATTAGCAATATAATTAATTATAATTTACAAGTTGAAATACATATATATGTCATCCTCATTACTTCTTCCTCTAGTATCACATTTTTCACGCATGCTCCCTCCCATCCCATTGCGCACGTTTCTTCCTCCACACACCATGATTCTTCAAACAAAAATCACTCACATATTTGTCTCCGAAATCACCTCTATACTGACCCCGTCACACGCAACTTGGCACCCTCCGTATGAGCACGGCTTTCATCGCCCAACGCACCCCATTATAGTCGACAAAGACGCTTTTACTTCCAGAAATTCAATAAAAACCCACAAATGGTGCTAAAACCCACTACGAATCCAATTACAAGATTAAATTCATGAATTAGTGCTTCGATTGACTACAATCCCAACCCTAGTCAACATAAAACCCACTCAAGTCACGCTGTAAACTTTGATGCGATAAAAATCTTCATCGAACCCCTCACAGTTTATACTAGATTGAAGAGGAGCATCCCATGATGTCAATAAATTGGTTTCATGAATTTAGAGATTTTATTCGAATTGTTTTCCATTTTTGAAGTGAATGTTTTCATTTCCTATGAAGAGAAGAGGGGGCGTCGGTTTTTGACCATGAGAGAAATGGAGAAGGGTTTGAAGAAGGGTTAGGATATTATATAGGAGAGGAAAAATTTATTTTATTTGATTATTATATTTATTTTATTCAATCATTGCTTAAATTCATCGTTTAAAAATCCGTACGATCACATACGAATCTAGTTTTTGATGAAAATTCGAAATTTAGTTTTATTTTGACATTACGAACCAAAAGAAACATGTTTCGTTGAATTCCGAGTCTGTTTACTCCGACAACGAATTTTTAAAGTCAAATTGTTAATGGTTTCACGTTTAAATTGCGCACCTTCACATACTAGCTCCAGAAATTTTGAAATTTAGCAATAATTTAATATTTCGGATGCAATGTGACAACCTGCCTTTTCTGAATAATCCAAGTTGACAATAAAACCACACATGTCCAACCCGAATAATTTAAAACTGACCGATAATCAATTTAGGGTATATAATAGAATTAGAACATATAATCACATATACAGAATAACATAGAATCTCGCAGCGGAAATAAAATAATATACATAAGCAAGCTGCTTAAACAGATACATTTTAATTATACAATATAGCGACTCATAAAGTTCGCAAATACAAGCCAAACGGAAATAGGAAACTAATACTGGATAGGATGGAGTCTTCGACTAGGTCTTCGGCTCCAGATAAAGTGCTCCGCGAGAACACTGCAATACTCAGTCTGACCCAAGCGAAATGAGAGAAACACAAAACACTCGAGTCAGATCTAAACATTCTAATGTGATTAGATCTAAACTCAAATGCAAATAACTCAAGAGATGTTACGTTATTTTTCCATCTCTTAAGGATCCGTTAAACTACTATATATAGTAAGATATGCTATTATATGTAATGTCTATCAGTGATATAAAATATTAAAAATAGCGTTAAGGCTTTACATTAATCCCTCTTTAACACCTTTTTAAACAATATGGTCTATACAGGTCCTGTAACACAACCTGTAGAACGTCGGTAGCCAGTGAGTCCCTTATAGGCACATGTTAAATAGAAACTCGTAGTGGTCGCGCATAAGGATAAAACGTATGACAAGGCACGTGAGGCAATGCCCAAGGTAGGATACTACCAATTTGCCTGATCCGGACTGGTGGTAACCCCTAACGACCCACCGCAACACAACACTTTCAAAATCAAGGGTGATCACCAAATAACAAAAAAATAGAATACATGAAGAAGTGTGTCTGCTAGAGGTAGCTAGCCTCAATGGCCCGGCACGGCTCCTGTTTTAGTCATTTCAAATTTGACACAAGTGTTGGTCATCCATTATCGTTCACTTTCTTCAATCCAATAAATGTACACCAAAAACAACCACTTCATTCTGGATCATCACTTCACGAACATAGTTATCAAAGTGGTTCCAGTATCAACAGAGAATGTGTCCACGACTGGCTTCGGTCTCTTTGACAACTAATGTCATTTATTTTATTTTTCCATTGATAATTCGTCGAATAGATCAAAATATAATTGTATTTCAACTTCCTTATTCAAACTTGAACTATCAAATATTCCACTTTGAAATATTAACAATACTTTGTCGTTTAAAATTTACACTTAACTTTGTGTCTAATTCCAAAGTTCCAAATCAATAAACTAAAGTTGTGTTTTTCCTTTATAAAATTTACAATTTCCAAATATTGAATATTTCACTTAAGTTCACTTTCAAATTTTGTAATTTTACTTCATTTAACTAATTTGTTTTTCTCAACTAAATTTGTTTCCAAAATTTTCAATTTTGAAATTTATTTCCTTAAATATTTAGGCTAACGGTTTTTTTGTAAGAGGTTCAACAATGGTTATTTCAATAAGTTTAAATAAAATTTAAATCACTTATTATCAATTTAAATCAAATTTTCATGTATATAATTTAAACCAATGTTTAATCTTCAAAATTTGAAATAATTCTATTTTTTCCAAAATGGGAATTTAAAATTTGAAATACGTATAGTGAAATGTAGAAGCCGTGAAAATTTCATCGGAAAATTTAAATGTCGTCGGTTGCGCAATTTTTCAGTGCAAAACTGCGCATAATAGTTCAAATTTTAGCGATTTTAAAATATCTTCGAAACAAGTTCGGACAAACACGAAAAACATTCTATTCATTGACAATAATCCAACGGCGAAATTCATTTCGCGAAAATCGGATGTTTTGATCTCCGTTTCACATCCGCATTTTTACAAAAGGGGTCCGTAATGCGTTTTTGAACGGAGCATGCAGACACTGCAAATTATATACCGTTGTGTCCGTCTCGTCGAGATGATTACCAAACTATATTCATTTATTAGTTTCGGTGATCAATTTGCGTGGAAATTATGAAAATGCTTGCACAGTTCATTTTAAAACAGAGCCATTTGAGTTCGATGTGTCCTTTTTACGATCTTACATATCTTTCTAGATATTTTGGGTCTACAAAAAATATCCTTTTGGTTTATATACATGCACATTATCCATTATTCTTGTGAACTTTAAATCACCCACGTTTTGGCCATGTCCAACGTTCATGCATTCTTTTGTGTCATGCGTTCATGTAAGCATTCTTTTGTGTGCATGTCCAACAACAAGTCATATTTCTAAAAGTTTTTTTGTTAAGAACAGAAGAGAAAATCGAATGTCATAGAAAGAACATAATGCAAAGGAGGAGGAAGGAATTGTTAGAAAGTGGGAAGAAAATAATGTTGGCGCCTCACTTTCCAGGGAAGAAAAGTGGACAAACCATCCCAATTTCCATTTGCAAGTGAAGCTAAAAATAATGGAAGCCCCTCCTGTTTTTGTTGCGTGAGCTTCCTCTTCACGTTCCAGCATACATGTTCATACTCTGCACCTGTTAGCTTCTCCTTTTCTTCCATTCATTCACATGCAGGAAATCAAACCCTCCATGTTTAAAATCCAAAGGCTATGCAACCGAAGCCCACTGTTCTCTCCATGTATGCACCCAAACTAAGAAATACACACACTGCACTCCACAAGGACCTGCTCACATGAACACACACATGTCCTCCATGCACACACACAAACACGCTTATATATACACGCAACTCACACATATATAACATAAATATATTATGTAAATTCATGCACCCAATACTCGCACACATACATTTAGACAAGAGAGTTTTGGAGTTTAATGTTTTCGTGAAGATGGGATTTTTCTTCAAAGCAGTGCATGGATATTTTTTTAAAGGGTCAACAATATATATAAATATATAATAAACACATTAGAGAGGTTTAGACGTGAGTAAAAACTCACGTTAGGTACCGAGAGCTAGCGATGAGAGAACGGAGCTGTCGAATGTTGGTGCAAGGCTGTCGGATGAAGGCGCGGGGATGTCGGGAGAAGGCGGAGGAGAGAGTGCGGAAGCAAGATGGGAGTTTAAGGGTGGACCTGCTACTTCATGAATGCGTCTGTCATTTCTCTTTTGTTTTTTTCCTTTGTTTGTTTCTTTTTTTTATATGAAAGAAAATTTTGTCTGAAGCAACAAAAATGAACGGAGATAAAAAATGAAGATGGAGCGAGAGCACAGCAAGTTTTGGGCTGATATACATAAGTATGGTGGTAGGTGAATTATTGTGATGTACATTAGGCTTGCGTGTAAATGGAGTGAAAGGCGGGCTGAACACTCCTCATTTAATGCTTGTGTGTAAATGCATTGACATAAAAAAAATGAAAATTAGGCTCACATCCCTATTTTCAAACTTAATTAAAGTCACATCCCCCCTAACTTTCCATACGTTTCCGCCCCCAGTTTTTAGCTGCCGCCCACTTTTTTGTGTCCATTTTCGGACCTGCCATGAAATGTTACGTGTTTTCCAATTTTTGAAAAAAAAAGTGCGCTAGTGAGTAAAAAAAAAAAAGTTTTTAAAAATAGGAAATATTCTCAAGGGCATTCGCCAAAAAAAAAAAAAAAAGTTGCATACTTATGTGCAACAATATCTGAAAAGTAGCATACATGTATGCATATATTCATATAGTGTATTTCTGTTGAAAATCTGGACCAATATACGCATATATGTATGCAACTATTAGCAAATAACTGCATACATTTATGCATACAAAGTTGAACTGAGATTCACGTGTAACGAAAAGTTGCATAGATGAATGCAACTATTCTGTATATATGCATGCATGTGTGCAACAATTTTAAAAGGGAAGACGGCTAGCGAATATATGCATGTATGCATGCATTTATTCTGTACAAGAGCATAAATGTGTGCAACAATGTCTGAAAACGGCGAATGCTTGAAAAAAACAGGTCAAATTTGAATATACGCATAAAAGGATGCATGTAATGCAGTTTACCTGCATACATGTATGCATTTATACTGCAGTTTGGGCGCAACACTGAAATAGTAGCATGAATGTGTGCAACTATTTACAAATATGTGCATCTTTTGATGCAAAAACCTGCTGTTTCGCTGATTTTGTGTTATTTTGGGTTTTGACGTGGTTTTTGACTGTTTTTCCACCTGATTTTTTTGGCGTGAACGTGTTTTATTTAATAATGAATTTAAGTGATTTTTTTATATTTTTTATATGTTTTTGAAAAATAGGGAACTAAATTACAATAAGTTTAGAACCGGATGTGAGCCTAATTTTGAAACTTAATAGGGACCTGTGGCAAACGGACCCAAAAAATAAAGTTGCCTGGAATATACATGCGTGAAAACTTTTGCAACTTGTTTCTGAAGAAGTATGTTTTTAGGTTCAACAATATATATCAGTCCAATGGGAAAATTTTCTCTTTTGAAACATAAATGATATCTGCTCCCTCTCAATATTATATAGCATGGATACATTTATTCAATCGACATAGATATTGTATGTTATCCTATTAGAAAATCACAATTAAGAAGATCCAATGGGAAAAGAATAGAAGGAGAAAAAGATTGTAAATGTAGTATCATGGATATCATATTAAAAACGATATTTCCTTCAAAATGTTTGATACTTAAGACCAAACCAATATCTCGTTAAAGCCTTCAGAAAAAGCCTTGTGTGAAAAATCTATTGTAGAAAAAAGTGTATAATGACGTCTTTTAGCATTATATTTCATTTAAAGAAGTTTAATACTTCCAAGTTAGTACAATATCTTGTTAAAGCATTATTAGAAGAAAAAAACTAACAGAAAAAAGATTACAGTATGATATGTCGCATTTCAGTAATTTTATGCATCAAATATTTTGGGTCGATCTAATTCTCATTTAAACCATATCAAGAAAAAATCATGTCATAAAAATCTTAGTGTAGAAAAAATAGTACAGTATAGTATGACATATTTCAATAATGTATTACGTCAAACGGTGTTTGATAATTCTGAAGCAATGAAATGCCTAGTCAAAACCTTGTTAAGAAAACCCCAATAAGAAAAAAATTAGTGAAGAAAAAATAGTACATTATAATTTATTTAGGTATGATCCCCCTGATTTTATTTCAGTTTCCTTTCAAGTTCGAATACATGTGTATATGAATCAATTCAACTACAATATTTTTGAATCATATATGTGTAACATAACTTGGACAAACATTAAGAAAATTAAATCAATATACGATAATTCTACTTTTCCTTTTTGCACTTTTATTTTGGTGCTTCATATCAGTTTTTCTTATTGCAAACTTCCTCAATGGATATTGAAAGTTTATTCAAAACTATATGTAAAAACATGAAGTAATATACTAATCATGAATTATATCAAAATTCTCATTACAAAAATACTTAAAGAATGTGTAACATATGCTCTGTATTATTTGCGCTTTTTATAACCAACAAAGTTATTTATTTTCTTCAGGAATTAGTATTCTTTCATTATCCAATATGGTTTAACCAATATTTATACCATCAAGGTGTTCTAAGTGGTTCAAACACTTTCATTTTTTCAAGCAATTGAATTATTTTTAAAAAAATTAACATAATGTTGACATTATGTGCTTAAGTAATTTCTATGTGCCTTTGTCATTTCATATGTGTATGTATATTTATGTGTGTATGTGTGCATATGAGTATGCGTTTCTAATTATATGCATCATGGGCTACACGTCCACATTCCTTATCTAGGTAAATTTCATGACGGTCGATCATTTTTTCTTTAATTCGGGATTTTTAATCCATTTATAAACTTAAATGCTTTATTATTTACCAATCTATCATCGACGATTATTTCTTGCAATTCTACAAATAATTATTGAGATCTCATTACTTATATCATATTTCAGGTATCTAAATCATTTCTAAGGTTATTCAACAATCATGTCGTGTGTCTTTTTCAGAGCATCCTTAAGTGTTTTTTCAAGGACACTATTCTCTTTTATTTTGCATATTTCCCACTTAATCCAAAAATATTTTGGACTAATCCTTTCGTCACACTTCAGATGTGATTTTTATCTTTTGATAATTCAAGGGTTTGAATTTGTACTAGAGCAAGAGAGAAATGCCATAGCCATTGATGGCTATGGCATTTCTCTCTGGGCTCAATGAAAGCCACAACCAGAACTTTTGTCCTTCTGAAAACCGTACTAGAAAATAATAACAACAACTGCTCACTAGGAGAATTCATAGTCAATCCTGACATCAAATGAAAGAGCGGAGCCCCTATTATGTAAACATAAGCACCTCAATCAACAACTTGGTAACGAAAGATCAATTCCACTGATCAATATATTGATTTACCAGTGGATTTATTCAACGAGTTTATTGGTTTGGTATACTGAGCCTCTACGAAACGAAAATAATAATTCAGTCCCCCTTAGAGTCTTCGTATCCTTAGCTTGATTCGGCTCGGGATGAGCTTCTTAGCGCCTACTCCTTAGGCACCTGGATGAGTTTAACTGAAAGGAGAGAAATGGAGAGAGAAATGCCATAGACATCAATGGTTATGGCATTTCACTCCTTTTTAATAATTTATTTAAGTTACTTAATATTTCGAATCATTGTACACGTTACCAAATATTTAACTCACTATTCAAAATGAACTCGTAACCCCTTTATTCTCCCCTAGTACTGTTGATGTACATTGCCATCTTAAATAATAAATTTCTTTGGATTCCCGTTTTGATCCTTTTTCACATTGTTACTAGCAAATACATTATATATGTGTGTGCCCGCACGTGCATGTGTGTGTATATGTCAGTTGTAGGAGGATAACCCTTTTATTAGTTTGTAAGATGAATTTATATAATATCGTTTATTATTATTCTTTGATTTAGCCATTTGGAGGAATCTACTTATTATACAGATCATCTGAATATACACATGACTATCGGTTCCAATTCACTAAATGATGTTTATGCATAACTTATAAGATAACCTCTATCTATTTATTCAAACAATATTCCAATTATTAGTCGTATACATATACATATATGCAAACACACACCACACACACACACACACACACACACAGATATATATATGTATATATATACACAAACAGAGAGACATATATACAAATACATAAGTGAGTCCATGTATTATATATATACATCTATATATTATAGATTTTCATATTCTTTTTCATTTAAGTTTATCATTTTAGAGCAAACTAATACAAGTATCCAAACTATTGATTTTCATTTATCAACTGATGTAAGTGTGAATCCTTAAAGACCACATGGTAATATTCACAACATCAAGTTTGAAATCATGTTGAGCTTCTAATTCTAATAAATTATATACACAACTTCAAGTTATGAAGGTCTTCAATTATATTTCAAATATACTTGTATGCATCATGCATAATTATTTATTATATAATAATACATAGTTGAATTTCATATCAACATCTCATCTAGAAAGTTTTAAAAGGAGATATATTCATAACAAATAAGAGCATCTTCTGAAGTCTGCAGCATTAGTCCAAGGATTAAGAACTTTGCATCGTGGTAACATTAGCACGGGTTCGAAACCTAGAATGACATGCTAAGAGCTTACCATGTGCATACGCCAAGATCGGCCTCTTACGTAGTGCTCACAGACTGGGCTAGTTGCACTAGGATGGTTTTACGTTTCCGGTCAATTTCCCCCCGAGCATTTAAAAAAAAAATACATCTTCTGAATATTTTAAGTGTTACATAAATATGATATTATATTAGTTACAAATATTTTCAAGACCATACTTATAACTTTAATTAAAATTATGATATATATATATATATATATATATTCTCTGTAGGAGAATATCCAAAAAAAAATCTTCAAAAATAGTTGTGCATATGTTATTCAATTCATGGCGTATTTTTGAAAATCAATAGACCACACAACTTTATTTATTATTAAATGTATGTAACGGTGATGAATTGTATTTTATAATTCTATCGTGCACTCATTTCGAATTGTTCTATTTTGATTTACAAATTATGTATGTTATTTATTGCCACATCACTTCTTGAAGTGTTATGTCATATTTGAATATATCTCATAGGTAAGTCTTTTATAGTGGTATATAAAGATATAATATATCTTTTAGAGATTTTTTTAAACATCCTGTTTGGAGTGTGATAATAAAACTATTATGTTGTCGGTCTACTTAGTGGAGATAGCGATACATATTTTCTCCTTCAAAACAATTTATAAACCACTTTTTGGGATATTTTGTCATAGCCACTTTTGAAATATAACATAATTCTTCTAGAGATATTTTGTATGCACTATATTGAATGTCATATCAACAATCAATATCTTTTTCTACGTAAATGGCACGACTACTGCGACAATCCACCGTTTCTCATAGTTTAAATCGATAATAAACCACATGTGTTCAATTCCTACTATTCAAAAAGATAGATTATTAATGGATTTGTTTTAAAAAAAATGAATTCAGATAAACAAATACAGAACCTCGTAGCGGAAGGATGAAAATATAATAAAATGTATCACGAGTACATAAAATAGTTCATGAAGCTATTTACATTTGAATTCCTTGTGCATAATACAAAGAATTGTATAAATTACCACACAGAATAAGCAATACTATTATAGTACTTAGTAAGCTCTTTGACTTCATCTTCGTTTTCAAGAATGAGTTTCTTCCAAGAACTGAATTAATCTGTCTGACTCGAGCGCAAAGTAAAACAAAACACTTTAGTCAAGATCAATATTCTTATGCAAGTAAATTAACTTAAATTAAATGTTAGGTGACATATAAGTAATTCAACCAATGAAATACTAAGTTTATGTAAACATCGTATTTCATGTCATAATTTGGTTCAGTTCAAACACTAATTTTTGTTATTGTAACAGCCCGCCATTTTGTCCGCCCCAAGTTGTAATTAAACCAACTCGAAGCGTTCAAAACGAGGATTATTATTGGATTATAGGGTTTAAACAGAATTTAACACATAATCACAGTACACAATATTTACAGCGAAATAAATTTTATATAAATATCAAAGTTTACAGTATTAATACAGCGGAAAAATATATATGATTTTACACTTAAATTCCCTTTTTAATAAAATTACAGCTGTTGTCGAGCTTTGCGCGCGCCTATGATTTCTCGTACCTGTCCTCTTAGAGAGCTAAAATACAACTATAATCTTTAATAATAAATAAAAAAATGAAACTTCTAGCCTGTCTTCGTACAACATAGGTATCTCAAACCTGTATGATACCAAACTGCACAAACATGGCTCTTATATATATATATATATATATATATATATATATATATATATATATATATATATATATATAAACAATCAGGGCCGGTTCTAGACTTTGGGTTGCCATAGGCAAACTCAAATTTTGTTGCCCTCTGCACCAAAAAAAAAGCACATAAAGAAAAAGTGATTTACAAAAAAAAAAACAAAGCAAAACTGAATACCATATGTTATATGTTAAGTAAGGCATACCAGACCATGAAATATATTGTTGCATTATTATACCATGAAACACTAGTGCAAGAAATGTATTGTTGCATTATCAAACCATGGAATATATTGTTAAGAAAGGCAAACCAGACCATGAAACAAAGCAAAACTGTGTTGCATTATCATGCCCAAAGACCAAGTATTGACATAGAAGCAGATCAAACACCGGTGCTACAGACGTTAAGATTCCTACGCATAAATATTCATAATTGATAAGAATATTAATCATTATATTTAACAAGTTAAGAATCCACAAGTGATAAGAAATCTACAACTATTAATCCTTAAGTATTAACCTTAAAAATCAAAAAAATGGATAGACAATGGTTGCAATCTAACAAGTTAAGAATTTAAATGCTTTTAACATACTAATTTTTATCATCTAACAAGTGTTAATCAAAATATCATATGCTTGTAAATATTTAAAAATGTCATCATAACATTGTAAATATCTTTCATTAACTTCACATAATAAAAAGTTCATACGAAATACAGTTCCGACAAATCTTCCAAAATATTGTCTCTTTAACTTCCAAAATATCGTCTTATAACTTCCTATGTGAAAATCGTTCAACAAAAACATCTTCTTCTTGAATTATTGGGAGCAAATTCTTCAATGATATCATCATATTTTAAACTATCCAAATATCCATTCTCGATTGAAATCATTACCAACCCACTTGGCCGTTCTTGCGATATGGTAGTTCGAAGATAAATTTTTATCAACTTTAACTTAGAGAAACTTATTTCCGCCGAAGCAACCGTAACCGGTATAGTTAATAAGATTCGATATGCAACCCATACATTTAGGAATCCACTCACATCAGGATACAATTTTAAAAATTCAAGAATGCTAATTGATTTTGTTGTTTCTTGTGGCAATATTCTTTTCAATTGTCTAAGTTCAAGAAATAATCCTTTCCCACAGATGTCGCTCTCTTGATTATGCTCCAAGAAATTTTCTAATTTTGTACATTGCTCTTTCAATTGTCTTTCTTCGATAGTTTTGAATTCAACAAAAATCCAAAAATTCCTTCATAAAGTTCAAATTGTTCAAATCGATCTTTAAGTGAAGAAAGAGCTTGGTCTATTATATGAAGAAAGTAAGTGGTTCTAAGATTATCTTCCAAAGATTGACTTTCATGAACATCAACATTCATATCCTCATCAAAATGCTTATTTCTACGAACAATTCTTTTTTGAGCAAATTTAGACTCAATGTCAACTTCATCCGCTAGTTCTTTTGCTTCATTCATCATGCTTGCAAATCCATCTTCTCTAAATTTCTAAAAAAATACACTAAGCTCTTTTATTTTTGTATTTGCGTCTTCAATATCCATTTCTTCACTTTGAAGTATTTTGCTAACTCGATTAATACTATCCAATATGGTGTACCAAATACATAGACTAATCAAGAACTCAATATCTTCTAAAGCATTTTGACATAGACATTTAGCTCCACCCTTACGATATTATCATCTTTATACTTGTTTCCAATTTCAATCAAAGCGTCTCTTAACTCCACCGGTTGAGTTCTTATCGCTTTCACACTTTATATATGACTTTCCCATCGAGTTGCCGACAATGGTTTTGGCGTTAATCCTTTTACAAAATGTCTAAGTATCTCCCAAAGTTGAGTTGAACCGAAAAATAAAGTATAGATCTTTTGGACATAAGCAAAAAAATCTCTAGCTTTCATGTATGACTTCGCCATATCCCATAGAGCGAGATTCAAACTATGACACCCACATGAAATATAAAATGCTCTTGGATTTTGATCAAGAAGTCTCTTTTGTAATCCGGAGCATACCGCAAGTCTTATAAAATGGGTTGAGTTGCATAAGGGACTTCAAGTAAATGCAACAATTGATTGTAAAATGGAATTGTTAATTGATCAAGAGAGGCAACGTTGGAAAAAGGTATTGATACGTATAATTGGCATTGTGAAAACTCTTTGTCGAAATAATTTACCATTTCGTGGGACTAATGAAAGAATTTATGAAAAGAATATTGGACTTTTTTGCTAACTTGTGGAATTTGTTGCTGAATTTGATCCAATTATGGAAGAGCATCTTAGAAAAGTGGTAAATAATGAAGTAAACTATCATTATCTTAGCCATAGCATTCAAAATGAATTAATACTTTAGTTTGCAAAAAAGATCAAAGAGGCCATGCTTTCAAAAGTATTGAAGGCAAAATATTATTCTATTATTGTTGATTGTACTCCGGATTTGAGTCACAAAGAACAAATGTCAATTGTTATAAGATGTGTTGACGTTGATGATGCTATCAAGGTGGAGGAATTTTTTCTTGGTTTTGTAGAGGTTGATGATACATTGGGACTTGTTCAAAAGCTTCAAAATATTCTAATTGATCTCAAACTTAACATTGATGATGTGAGCGGCCAAGGCTATGATAATGGATCAAATATGAAAGGTATGATATATTTTATGACAAGAGTTTAGTAGTGTTGTATTATTTTATTTTACCATGTAATGAATAACTTAAATTTAATATTAGGTAAACATCAAAGAGTACAAAAGAGACTTCTTGATCAAGATCCAAGAGCATTTTATATTTCATGTGGGTGTCATAGTTTGAATCTCGCTCTATGTGATATGGAAAAGTCATGCATGAAAGCTAGAGATTTTTTCACTTATGTCCAAAAGATCTATACTTTATTTTCCAGTTCAACTCAATGGTGGGAGATGCTTAGACAATATGTAAAAGGATTAACGCCAAAACCATTGTCGGAAACTCGATGGGAAAGTCATATAGAAAGTGTGAAAGCAATAAGAACTCAACCGGCGGAGTTAAGAGATGCTTTGATTGAAATTGGAAACAAGTATAAAAATGATAATATCGTAAGGGTGGCAGCTAAATGTCTATCTCAAAAATGCTTTAGAAGATTTTGAGTTCTTGATTAGTCTATGTATTTGGTACACCATATTGGATAGTATTAATCGAGTTAGCAAAATACTTCAAAGTGAAGAAATGGATATTGAAGACGCAATTGCAAAAATAAAAGAGCTTAGTGCATTTTTTTAGAAATTTAGAGAAGATGGATTTGCAAGCATGATGAATGAATCAAAAGAACTAGCGGATGAAGTTGGCATTGTGCCTAAATTTGCTAAAAAAAGAATTGTTCGTAGAAAGAAGCATTTTGATGAGGATATGAATGTTGATGTTCATGAAAGTCAATTTTTGGAAGATATTCTTAGAACCACTTACTTTCTTCATATAATAGACCAAGCTCTTTCTTACTTAAATATCGATTTGAACAATTTGAACTTTATGAAGGGATTTTTGTTGAATGCGAAATTCAAAACTTTCGAAGAAAGACAATTAAAAGAGCAATGTATGAAATTAGAAAATTTCTTGGAGCATAATCAAGAGAGCGACATATGTGGGAAAGGATTATTTCTTGAACTTAGACAATTGAAAAGAATATTGCCACAAGAAACAACAAAATCAATTAGCATTCTTGAATTTTTAAAATCGTATCTTGATGTGAGTGAATTCTTAAATGTATGGGTTGCATATCGAATCTTATTAACTATACCGGTTACGGTTGTTTCGACGGAAAGAAGTTTCTCTAAGTTAAAAGTTGATAAAAACTTATCTTCGAACTACCATATCGCAAGAACGGCCAAGTGGGTTGGTAATGATTTCAATCGAGAATGGATATTTGGATAGTTTAAAATATGACGATATTATTGAAGAATTTTCTCCCAAAAATTCAAGAAGTTTTTGTTGAACGATATTCACATAGGAAGTTATAAGACGATATTTTGGAAGATAAAGAGACAATATTTTGGAAGATTTGTTGAAACTGTATTTTGTATGAACTTTTTATTATGTGAAGTTAATGAAAGATATTTACAATGTTATGATGACATTTTTAAATATTTTCAAGCATATGATATTTTGATTAACACTTGTTAGATGATAAAAATTAGTATGTTAAAAGCATTTAAATTCTTAACTTGTTAGATTGCAACCATTGTCTATCCATTTTTTTTATTTTTAAGGTTAATACTTAAGGATTAATAGTTGTAGATTTCTTATCACTTGTGGATTCTGAACTTGTTAAATATAATGATTAATATTCTTATCAATTGTGAATATTTATGCGCAGGAATCTTAGCGTCCGTGGCACCAGTGTTGGATCTGCTTCTATGTCAATACTCGGTCTTTGGGCATGATAATGCAACACAGTTTTGCTTTGTTTCACGGTCTGGTTTGCCTTTCTTAACAATATATTTCATGGTCTGATAATGCAACAATATATTTCATGGTCTGATATGTCTTACTAACATATAACATATGGTATTCAGTTTTGCTTTTTTTTTTTTTTTTTTTTTTTAAACCGCTTTTGCTTTATCTTTCTTTCTTTTCTTTTCTTTTTTCTTTTTTTTTTCTTTTTTTTTTTTTTTGGTGTAGAAGGCAACAAAATTTGAGTTTGCCTAGGGCAACCCAAAGTCTAGAACCGGCCCTGCTAACGGTGCATGACCACGGTTACACTAACAATAGAAAACCAACAGAAAACAAAGGCCAGTTCGCTTATGCCATTTTTGACTCAATATTATTCACTCATAACAATATGTACACATCAGCTCACGTTCACCAAAATACTCAAGCAAATAAAACCGTATCATATTGATACGATAACAGGCACAAGGTCAAAACCAAAGGATGTTGCAGCAAAGTACATTAGATGCATGAAATAGAATAAAATAACGTATTGTTGCAATTTTATTGTTACAAGCTTTAATGAGCATCAGAACTTCAATAAGATTTGTTACCGCCTAGACTAATAATACATAAGAAGGGGAAGCGATTAGAAATACCCTTGACTTGTACTATTTTCAAAATCTGTAACGGACCTTATGTTCAAGTAAGACTTGGATTAGCTACTTAATTTTATTCTGTTCATGTTTACTATGTATTTTAAGTCTAAAAATACTTTTGTTCACACAATGCACTCATGCTGTCAGTTAAAAGCAGAAGCAGCTTTGTGAAACGACACTTTAAAACCTTGGTATTTGTGCTACTGTAAAAGAGAACGCTAAATATATTAGAGAAAGTGAACATGTCATAGCTAGTTTGGCCAATATACTTCATTACCAAGTGTTACTAACAAGGCTTGGATGACCAAACTGTGATGTATGCATAATGGCACAGACACGGGGATCTATAACGAGGAGAAACAAAAAAATGAGTAGTGAAACAACAATCATAACTAGTAGTAGTCTGCTTACTACCACAACCATAAAAACAGCAGCGACTACTGCAGTCAGAAGTTATAGAAAACCCATGGCATTTTCCATTTTATCACTGGGTTTCATCTTCTTAATGTCAAGAAGAATTGCCGAATTAGTAAATATATATAGAATTTTTATATGTATTATATGTTACTATAGCGTGGATGCTCATATTTTACTTGCTGGAAGACAAATAATGACATATAATTGAGTTAAGGATGTACAATACTCCAACTCAGATGGAGTTGTTAATATTTTAACACACCCTTTGCTTCAAATTAGTTGTGATCAAAGCACTTTCTCTTCGATTTTGTGATGCACTTTCTCATTACATTCAATTGTTGAAGCACTTTCTCTTCAACTCTACTGAAATCCTAAACTCTGATACCATGTTAGAATTTATTAATCCCCTTATTATCACAAAACCAATTGGTAATGTGACGGGGAACATATTAGTTTATATCTAGGATCTTAGTTCAGTATTTCTCGATGTGAGACAACTTTGAAGCACCATTTTAACATAATGTACAATGTGCAATATCACACAATTGTGCACACCTTATATAAAAAATATCTCATGTTAAGACTACTGCTAGTAGGCATACTTTAAAATGAAATAGAAAACTCAAAAATAACCCTGAATACATAGCATCCTATAAACACGCTTAAATAGAAACTATGCCAAATCAACACAAGGAGGACTAGATAGTTCGTCAAGCATTGCATACAAGCAATACACAACTGTTGGCTAGCTTTTCGACCATGCCATCAGGGATTTAAATATTTGCAATTAAAGGGGAGAAGGCTCACCCATTCACAATTCGAAGACAAGCATCATGGCTCGCAAAAGTGGTTCGCTGTCCATGTACTCGAACCGGCTCGTGAACCTCCCTTTCACTCACAACCGGCTCGTGACTCAAGACCCCGGCCCGCTCGTGATATATGGTCACGACCCGACCTTGCCATCAGGAGAGAATGGTCTGGACTTGGTCAAGCCCTATGTTCCACGAACCGGTTACCATGGATCTGACGACACGTGTCAATAACGACCATATTGACCACTTCTCCACTCACTCACGAACGGCTCCCGAGATTTTTGAGATGGATGCCACGTGTCCTCATGAACTGTCTGCTGGAATTGCCTATAATTAGCCCTACGCTTAGCATTTTTTGGGATCGTTTGGCAAATTAAGACTGTTATTCCACCATTATCATATTTCTTCCATCTCTAATCAGAAATAACTCGAAATTACTGAGTGAATTATTAGCGTAGTAGTGAAATTGGGAGGAGATTGTGATTGTACTTGTATTCAAACGTATAATCAGAATCATATAAAGTGGACGTAAGCTCTTTAACGCCGAACCACTATAAATTTGGTGTGTTTGCTGCATTTTCATTTATTTCTAGTTATAATTCTCTACGATCCAGGATAATTTGGGTGCTAGAACCATATTTTGATCTAATATTTGGTGCTTTCACTGAGAATCGAATTCTTAGCCTATCAAATTATTACTCTACTATTTGGATTTTCGGGTCCAAAGAAGATAATCCGCACTCCCACGTTTTGTTTTTGAAGATTTCAGCAAAGTCAGAACATTATGACCGCAAAGAAATCCAAGGATTCACGAGCCTCTCGAGCGAATGAAGCTAACGAAGAAAATGTCTAGGAGCAAGCCGAGGTGTTCTCCCCGGTTCATGGCTCTCAGAGGGCGACCTGACCCTAGGAGGGTGTCACGACCCTCTCTCAGGAAGGGGTCACGAACCGCTCTCAGGAAGGGATCATGAACCGCTCTTAGGAATGAGTCACAAACCGGTCCCAGCAAGTGACCACGACCCGACCGGGAATGGAAATCGTGGACCGCTCCGCCTATGCTGATGCTTATGCTCGACCTGGCTCAAATGCTCCAAACCCAGCTGTGAATGTTAATGACCAACTACCTGCCTCTGCTCCGGTGACAGAAAGAGATTTTTCTTGTGTTCTCGACATGTTGGAAAGGACAAATGATGCGTTGGAGGCTCAAAGACGCGAGTTCTTTGACACGGGGGATTATGACTGTGATGAGTAGGCAGATAGATGAACTCCGAAGGCAAAGGACACCTTCACCAACACATCGCTTTACTCTAGATTACTCATCCTCGTGAGCCTCCGAGACTCCAACGGCGACCATTAGAAAGGGCTGAAAACATGGAAAAACTTCGATTTCGATCACTTTATTCTTGAGAGGAAACGTCACTTAATCTACGACCCGACAATCGTAATTTGAATAATCCCGCTTTGCAATCAATGAAGGGGTCCCGAATGTTACCTAGCGGTCAGAGCATTGTTAACTCTACTCAGAATCAATAGCTACAACCTCCTCGCCGCGTGAATGACCATGGCCATAGGGGGCAAGGAAGCTCTGCTCAGATTCTGGACTAGGCGACGATGCACTGAAGAGATATTGGAGGCCCCCGTAGAGCAAGAAGCTCTGGCCCTGAGTCCACCTTGACCAATGCTGACGTTGAGGCGATGGTAAGGCAGATCATGGAAGACAACCGAGGACAAAGAAACGAGGATTGGGGAGTAGACCACTGTCATGCGCCTTTCACTGATGACATATTAGACGTCCGATTTTCAAGATGATTTAATATGCCGAATATGAACTGCTATGTGTGTAGGACAAACCCTGTTCAACACTTGATGAGATATTCATGGTATATGAATGTCATCACCGCTCTAGACGCGGTAAAATGTAAAGTATTCCCGATCTTTCTAGAGGATGTATCATTAATGTGGTTTACTTGGCTACCGCCACGATCAATCTCCAGCTTCAAGGAATTGAGTGAAAGGTTTATAAATCAATTCCGATTACATATTCCGAGGTCCAAAAACGTCATTGAATTGTCCCTTATTAAGCAACGCCCTGATGAAACTTTGAGGTCATACCTGGATCGTTTTAATTTAACAGTAATGGAGGTAAGAGACCCTCACGAGCAATCCGTCTTGATGGCATTGATTGTCGGGGTAGATAAAGATATTGAGTTTGATAAATACTTAGCCAGGAAACTGCCACTGACCAGGGAAATATTTTATGAGAAAGCTAATACCCTCCTACGACATGAAGAGATATATGCCAATTGAAAGACGAAAGTCGCTGATAAGGAAGCTATACAGAGTAATGGCCATTAAATAGTCTAGCGATAGCTCTGGGAAGGTAGAGGTCAATGTTGGAAATAAGAAACAGGGCAATGGACGCCAAAATGGTAGTGGCAATAAGAAAAAGAGTAGGGGAAACAACTCACAAAAGAGGCCTCGGTTTAGAACCTTTGAAAACCTCACACCATTGAACAACACGCTGGGGACTATCTACCTGGATACTTACAATATTCTTTAATATAAGAAGCCTCCACCAAGGGACACAACGGAGAAGAAGCGTGAAACAGGAAAGTTTTGCCTTTTCCATGAGACCTATGGGCACTCAACAAATAAATGCTGACATTATGGAGACTTGGTAGAGAAGCTTCTTAGGGAAGAAAAGTTGGACGAATATAAGGCAGCCCTGAAAAATCGAGGGCAAGGCAGCCCAGAGCAAAATAAAGGGCAGCAACCCAACACGGCTACTGCTCAGCAAAAAGGTAAAGGCATCATCATCAATACTATAGTTGGAGAACCCCATCCAGCTGGACATAGCAATCGGGCGATGGATCAGTATGTTAACGCAGCCAAGCACCCTGAGGTAGGAGAATGTAGCAATCCTGAAGATATTGCCCCGGTAAAACAATAGAAAATGATGTCAGATGATGTCATATTCCGTGATAGAAAAAGTATCGAAGTTCAGGCCCTGACCGAAGACCCCTTGGTGATCACTACCACCGTCGGTCCTGCCCTAGTTCACAAGGTTATAGTAGACAACGAGAGTTTTGTTAACACTTTATTTAAAAAGGCGTTCAACCAGATGAAGCTAGAAGCGAAGTACTTAAAGACCTGTAAAGGATGGATACGCGGCTTCAATTGAGCATCAACAGCTCCGATAGGATTTGTTGAACTGTCAGTGACTCTTAGTGAAGGAGACTGCCGGAGGGTGAGAATTCTCCTATTCGTGGTTATGGATGTCGATTTACCTTATAATGCCTTTTTGGGTAGACCAGCCCTTGTAGATTTCAGGTCTTGTATTGCCATTTGGTGCTTACTAGTGAAATTCCCAACTGAAGTGGGAGCGGGAGTGATCATAGGTGATCAAGTAACTAGAGAAACCTGCTATACGGCATAACTTAAAATGCTCCGTAATGGAAAGAACGTTGAGACCAAGGGTGCTTCCCTCTTAGCAAAGGAAGATTCAGCATAGCAATTAAAGGGAACAATATTATCGAATGGGTCACCCGGGGACTTAACCGAGGACATAGATCCTAAAGAAGATAAGGAATCCGAGGGCAGAATGGCGACACCTAATGAAACGACTGTGGATATCCCTATCGATGGCAATGACCCAGCGAAGGTCTTAAAGATCGGATCCCAGTTGGACCCTCCTCGAGCAAAGGAACTAATGATTTTTTGAAAGCAAACATGGATGTGTTTGCTTGGACCCACGCTGACATGTGTGGGATATCCCCCTCGATCATGAGCCATTCACTAAGAATCAACCCAAAGCATCACCCCATTAAGAAGAAAAGGCGAATGCTTGGCCCAGAGAGGTCAACTGCCTTAAACGAGGAAGTTGAAAAGTTAAGGAGCAACAATTCATTAGTGATTCGACTTATCCAGACTGAATTTCCAACCCCGTCCCGGTCAAGAAGGCAAATGGGAAGTGGCGCACGTGCATTGATTTCTCGGATCTAAATAAAGCTTGCCCAAAGGATAGGTTTTCACTCTCTAGAATTGACCAACTAGTAGACTCAACGGCGGGTCACGAACTTCTCTCTTTTTGGATGCATACTCAGGGCATAAGCAAATTCCCATGCATACCCTGGATAAGGAGCATACCATCTTTATCATGGATCTGGAATTATATTGTTATATGGTGATGCCCTTCGGCCTTGATAATGCAGAGCAACATACAAACGCTTAGTAAATCGGATGTTCTACAATCAGATCGGGAAAACGATGGAAGTATATGTTGCTGATATGCTTATGAAATCCAAGCAATCATCCGACCATACAACTGACCTGGCTGAGATGTTCGATATTCTCTGATAGTATGGAATGAAGCTTAACCCTCTGAAATGCTCATTTGGAATCTCTTCTAGAAAATTCCTTGATTTTATTGTTAGCTCATGAGAAGTCGAAATTAATCCCGATCAAGTTGCGGCGATTAGGGAAATTCAAGATCTGAGGAAAATCAAAGATGTGCAGAGCCTCGCTGGAAAAGTTGCGGCATCAAGAAGATTCATTTCTAAAGCCATGGATAAATGCATCCCGTTCTTTGATTTGATAAAGCGACGCAAGCGCAACTTCTAGTGGACTCATGATTGTGTTGAGGCATTTGAAAACCTTCTGGCTCACTTGGAGAGACCCCCGATACTGTCCAAGCCGGTCAATCACGAAGATTTATTCGTGTACTTAGCAGTCTCATCCCATGCAACAAGCTCAACCTTAGTAAGGAAGGAAGATAAGGTTCAAAGGCCAGTATATTACGTTGCGTAAGAGATTAGTGATGGCAGAACGAAACTACCTGAAGATAGAAAAACTAGCCTATAGCCTGCTAATCACATCTAGAAAACTTCGTCACTATTTCCAAGCTCATCCTATCACCATATATACCGGTCATCCTCTCTGACAAGTTTTGCAGAGACCAGAAGCATCTGGAAGGCTACTCAAGTGGAATATCAAGTTAAGTCAGTTTGATTTGAACTTCCATCCCCGAAGATCAATAAGGGGGCAAGTGTTGGCTGACTTCATAGCTGAGTTCACTATCCCTAAGGAGGATGTGCCAAGTGAAAAAGCTGGTCCTTTAGAACGACAATTCGAATCTATCACTTGGAAATTATACACCGACGGTGCTAAGAATGATAGACTGTCCGGTGCCGAAGTAGTCTTAGTTACTCCTAAAGGACGGTCGATCTACTATGCTCTAAGGCTAGAGGTTCATGCCATGAACAACAACTCCTAGTATAAGGCCCTAATTGCCGGGATAAAATTTGTAAGAGAATTGGAAATAACAAGGTTGGACATTTCCTGTGACTCCAAGATAGTCGTAAACCAAGTTCAAAAGGAGTTTCAAGCCAAGGGGCCGAGACTTGTACCATATTTAAGAGAAGTAGGAAAGCAGCTAGGTGGTTTTGAACACTACAGTATCTCCCATATCCCTCGATTAGAGAATCAAAAGGCAGACAAATTAGCCAAACTGGCTAGCACTGACAACCCTGAGGACATGGAAATAGTCCCGATTGAAATGTTGGAGACTCCAAGCCTTGATCAGATGGAAGTCGATCTAATACTGGAGAATGAACTGGAAAAGGAGTCGTGGATGACACCCATAAAGAACTTCCTGATAAATGGAACGCTTCCAATCAAGAAAAGTGAAAGGCGTTCCGTTATTTGTAAAGCCTCTAGATATGTTATGCAAGACGAAGTTCATTATAGACAAGGGTTCTCGATGTCACTCCTCCGGTGTATAGGCCATAATGACATCAAGCAAGTACTAAGGAAGTACACGAAGGTGAATGCGGCGGCCATACCGAAGGCCATATTTTGGTTAAGAAAATTTTGCAGTATGGCTATTTCTGGCCTACTGTGAATAAGGATGCGGCTAAATATGCACGACAGTGCGACACGTGCAAGAAATTCGTTAAGATTCGCAGAGCACCTCCCAGTAGATCAAAGACAATGGTGAGCCCATGGCCGTTCGCTGTCCGGGGAATTGACATTATCAAAAGCTTACCAATCGCCAAAGGCGGGGCGAAATTTGCAATCGTGGCCATGTATTACTTTATGAAATGGGCCGAAGCAGAACCACTAGCCACAATCACGACAAAGTGAGTGATAAACTTCATCGTCAGAAATATCATATGTCGATTCGGGATCCCGAAAGCCATTATAACCGACAAAGGGACCCAATTCGATAGCATAGAGTTTCGAGACTTCTTCCAAAAATACCGTATCGAGAAAAGATACACTACCATAGCGCACCTACAATCGAATGGACAAGTAAAAGCGGTAAACAAAGTAACTAAGTCCATTCTGAAGAAGCGATTGAAGCGGCCCAGAGCCATGTGGCTCAATGAATTGCCCTTAGCACTATGTGCTTACAGAACGACCTACAAATCTGCAATGGGTCACACTCTCTTCTCCCTCTCATTTGGATCAGAGGCGGTCATTCGGTGGAATTGGAAGTACCGTCCCACACAATACTATTTATTACGACCCGATGACTAACAATGAGCTACTCCTCGAGTCTTTGGACATGATTGAGGAAAAGAGGGATGAAGCAGATTTACGTGCCTCGAGGCACAAGCAACAAGTTGCCCGATACTATAACAAGAAAGTTCGGGCTCGAACTTTTGAACCTGGTGACTTGATTAGCAAAGTGTCTTTCCCGACCCTGCCTTCTTAGGCCCAAAATGGGAAGGACCGTATACCATCTGATAGAGGAATGATAATGGATCCTTCAAGCTAGTGATCGTGGACGGTATTGAAATCCCCATAGTGTGGAACGCCCAACATTTGCGGCATTACTTAACACGAATTGTCAATTTTACTCTTTTGTTTTTAGTACCATGTAAAAGGGCACGACTTGCCTAGAACAGTCTATTTGCATAAGCAAAAGATTATGAAGTGGACGTAGGTCATGATTCGACCGAACCACTATAAAAAATCTTGTGTCATTCACTTTTACCTTACTATTTCGTGCTTACTCTTTTGTTTCTATTCATATATGCTATTATACTCGTGATTTTCGTCGTAGGCCATGTGGCGATCCTAAGGAACGTTGACACAGAGTCTAAAAGACAAAATTAATAACAGTACACTCCAACTCTTGACTTACGAAGTATAGTGGAGGTAATAAAGTAAATGACACAACCACCAATACTCTAACTCTCATGATTCGAGAAAGAGTATAAAGGACGAGGAAACGAATTATCAATAAGGCGTGAAGGTGCACCACGATTGAAAGACCTCCTTGACTCCACTCTACCCTTGGCATCCGATGGGAGAGTATAAAGGCACCAGAGACTGAGCACTACAAATGAACTCCTATCCCACTGACGGATTGGGGAGCAAACCAAATGCTGAGTTCGAACTCCACCCTGGGCCATACAATAGGAGAGTATAAAGGCATTTTAATTAAATGCCATAAAAGGGCTCCAACCCCACTGCAGGATCGGGGGCAAGAATGAAAGCTAAGCATGAACCCTTCATTTCCGGACATGGGGGGCAATACGAAGTTGATCCTAATCAATCCTCAACAAGCCCTGGACAGACACCATGTTAATGATTGATTGGGGGCATACGTATATATACTTTACAATGAAAACAACACGATATGCTGCAGAAATTTTAATTTTTGTCTATGGTGATGACTTATGATGTAGTTTTGTTTATAACTTAGTTGTAACTTGAATATTCACGTACATGACTAAGTATGAGAAATTCACAAGCACACCACAATGCAAAAGAAACAGAATTTTTATTTACAAAGCGCAAATCTACAAAACGAAGCTGGTCAAAAAGCGAGGGACACTATCGCAACTACAACAAAAAGGCCAGTGGAAACTTAAAACAAACAAAAACAGACAAACTTGATTTGGGCTTCGAGGATGACTTCAGCTTCTTCTCCTTCTTCTGTTTCTCTGGATTCTCCTTACTAGCATCATAGATATCATGCTTTTTCCTTTTCTTCTTTTTCAAAGGAGGATCTTGTGGAGCGCTAGAGGACTGGGATGCAAGCTGTGTAGTTATCAACTTAGAAAACTTTATAACCAGCCCAGAACCAGGGGCAACTGTAGTGAGAGGCGGTATATTTAAAGGCTCTTCCTTGGCTTTAACTTTCAAAATCTCATCATTCTTAGCCTTTATCTCAGCTAAGGTCATACTATCATCCTCTTTAGTCTCTCCCGTTATGGAAACATCCTCCTCTTCATCTTTGTCATCACCATCAGTGTCCTTCAGAGCTCTAATTATCTCAGCATCTTTAGGGACATATGCACTTGGCGGTATAATGGTCTTCTCAGCCGCCTCAATATCTATTTGCTCCTTTCCAATCCCTTCAGCTAGTTTGGCACCTACATCAGGAGTTAATTTAGGAGAGAACGTGGTCTTCTCAACTGTTTGCTCCATAATGCGACAAGATATAATAGCCTTGACAAATTGTAGAGAGAATATGTAGATACCTTCCGCCGATTGCTCGTTTGGAGCAGTAGTAGAAGCTTCAGCAGGCGGAGGAACAGGAATTCTAGAAATTAGCGGATCATTAGGGTTATACTCCTCAATCTCACCAGCCTTGAGTTCAACAGATGAACTAGAACCTTTCTTAACCTGATCCTTATCTTTAAGCTTACGCCTCTCCTCCGCCGTAGTTTCTTTAATTAGACGCCTCCCTTCTGCTAGCCTATCAGGTTCCTCAGCTTTAAGGTAAGTCCGTATGAGCTGATCCTCATCAATAACCTCAACCTGTAAGCATTGCTTTTCACTTTCAACAATTTGGTCCCACACGTCAACTAGAGTGGTAGGACAATTCTTGATCCAGGAAACGTCTCGGGTTCGAATGACCTGGGCAAAGAAATCTATTAGCAACTCATCAAATTCTTCTATCTCCTGCTCAGTCGTGCAAGTTTAGTGGTAGCATTGGAAGCAAGCTCGAGGGCTTTGTCAGCATGTCCCTCAGCGAGAACCGCTCTTTCCTCAGCATGAGATAGCTTGTCCTTCATACTAGTCATTTCCTTCTCCCAAGCAGCTCTCTCCTCAGCAAAGTGATCGTGCAACAGTTTCAGCTCGGTATTAGCTGATCTGAGGTCCTCTACATCTTTCTTCATAGTCGTACGCTCCTTGCTATTTGAGTCAAGCTCAATGTGAAAACGTCCCTCCGTGTCCTCAAACTGTTTCTTGTAATTTTCGACATCCCGCTAAGCTAAAGAAAGCTGAGCTTGAGTGTCTTCTAATTTCTTCTTGGCCTCATCTCTAGCTTAACATCGTATTCTGATTTTTCCTGGGCATCCTTAACATCTATCTCAAGAAGACGGATGACCTCGGAGAGCTTCTTAGCATGCTTCCTCATTACTTTGTACTGTTTAGCCACAAAGCCAACCTGGTCTTGGACCTCTATCTACCAATCATCGGGAACCGGTTCAAGATCTAGAACGAAGTGCATCTTTCTGAAGTAGATTTCGGGGAACTGCTCCCGCAAATGCTCCAGTTTTTCCTGATTTTCAGTAGTAAGGACTACCGGTTGTGTAGTAGTAATGTCGACATTACGCTGCTTGGAAGGCTAAAGAGCTTTCTCCCCATTTTTCAATCCTTTGCTTGGCTCCTTATGCTTGTCTTTGGTCTAGTAATGCTTTTTGGAAGATTTCTTCTAAAGGCGAACACTCTTCGGAGGGATCGCAAGTCTGGGTGGCTGTTTGCTTCTCCCTTGTTGAAGTTGATGACTATGATGCTTCTCGATGTCATGCCCTAGGGGAGTGCGAGAGCGGGAAGAATGAGGTTGGTAGGAATCATAATGCTTTCTGCTATCTCTCCCGCGACTGTCACCGCGGCCAGGCTCGGTAACAAGATTGAATCTAGGCGTGTACTCATGAAGATCATGATGAGAATAACAACAAGTCATTTTTCCTGCAAAATAACAAATAAGTATAAGAATCATGGGTTAATACGACACGTAAGTGTTGTGACGTGCGGTGCATGTGGTGTATGTATCTTGTGTGATCCCCCCAATAGACCAGGGCCCGGACCCAAGTTTTGTTGTGCAGTATCTCCACCCTTAACAGCTGTAGGCTCTTCCTCAAAGATAGAAAAGAATGGATCTGTTCCAAAATCCTCAGAAGTGTAAATTTCATCTGGCAAAGGAAGTTTGGCTAAATCCTTATATATTTGTTCTTCTGTTAAGGAATCATGAGCTAAAGGCTTAATTGGTGGCAGTGTTTTTGGAGAAGATTGCCCTTCAGGAATGGAAACACCCTTCGGTTCATCAATTTGAACTTCACCTCCAATATACACGTTCAGATCCTCATCATCTTGGACACTCATCGGTGACGGACTTTTGGGAAGCCCATTTGATGCTTTGACCCCTGCGGTCATGTGTCCCTCGACCGGGGGAATTCTGCTAGACACCCAAGAGCTTGACCTAGGGGCACATACTTGTAAGGCTTACCGCCCTGACCAAGCCCCCGTCTTATATCGAGAAGACGATGTTTATGGAGGTTCTTGTCGGTTATACATTTCTTGATTTTGAGAAAATCAGACTTTCTCTTTATAAGGCGGGACAAGCGATCTTCGTATATTTCACCCTCTTGCTTCTTGGGATTGGGAACTGTGAAATGAAATGAGATATTAGTACATTAGTTAATGCAATCAAAGCAGACACTGAAGGATCTAAAACCTACTTGACTTCAACCAATTCCTCGCACATCCATTCTGGTGCTTTATATAGATCCAGTCGATTTAGCATTGCCTAAGTTACTGTGTCCTTCAGTCAGGACTTTCTTAGTGAGGATATTCTCGAAGAAAAAAAAGTTCGGGGTCCCTGTGGAATGATGTTTAAAGTGGAAATAGAAGTTCAAATCTTCATAAAAAAGCCCGATGTTCAGAATTTCTGCATATGCGATGTACAAGGTATACAGAGCAGCATAGGCATTGGGGTGAAGTTGCATGGGAGCAATATGCAGTCATCTCAGGAGATCTACGACGGTTGGAGGAAACGGAGGGATAGCGCCTATCAAACACATGTTCTTGCTAATAGCCATATACCCTTCCGGAGTAGAATGGGGCCTATCCTTTTTCTTTGGAGTTTTATCGTCATCCCATGGAATCCCATGCTTTAAACAGATTTTCTTTAGCTTTATATCATCAAGTGTGGAAGCTATGGAGTCACTTGGATTGTCTAATTCTATGGCACTCAAATTCATCGGGAGCACGACTATCTCCAGTTCCACCCTCTCTTTCTTCTTCCTCAAGTGATGTACTCTCAGGTGAGCTCGATCCTGTACCCTTATCTATTTCATACTCTGATCCAAAGATATCCCAATCTGGGTCTGATGGGAGTACATCAGGGTAGTAATAGCTTGTAGACGCTGAAGCCGTGCTTTTATCTGATAACCTTGTTGAACCTCTATCTGACATATTTGTTGTGTTGATGAACAAACATAAAAGACTAGAGTATAGATGCCCATGAACCCCATGTGTGCAAGTGCCAGTGTGTGCGTTACTAAAAAGAAAAGCATGAAGAAAGATAAATAATCATGAAATTGGTCGCTATATGCCATTAAGTCATGTTCTCGTCTAGCATAGATTGATCCACCTGAAGGCTCTAACCTAACTGTCCATCGATTTGCTTGAGTTATAGTAGATTCTCGGCTGAAGTACATTTCGAAGTGTTTAGTTAATTTGTGTTACCTGAGCAAGTGTAGTTGTAAGACAAGACTTGGCTTGGAGATAGTTTGACTCATGTATTTATATAGTATGGTTCGTGAATAAGGCCTACTTCATGATCGTGAAAATCCGAGACATCAGGGAAGGCTCGTGGTGTGAACATAGTCCATAAGCCATAGAACTGGCTTGCATCATGAGATGGCTCGTGACAACACATCGGTTTGCCCTCCTCTTGCCAATTGCCCACGACTCGATCACGCCATCTGTGCTCGCGAACAAAGGCTGGCTCGTGATTAGCTCGTTCGAAGAATGACTCGTGAGCATTCCCTTCTAGGCAGACACGGGGTTAGATCGCTAGAGCATGACCCGACCCGTCACCCTCTATCCCTCCACGAACCGGATCACCAAAGCACGACTCGAATTCTAATACATTTCCCACCAACTCCACGAAGCCCTGAAAACCCAACGTTCACCAGCGTCCTTTTCTTCTCCACTAGGCACTCGCTCCATCGGTAAATTCACACACCCTCACTCATCGACTGCTTTACCCACACACAAAAAGTGCGGTCAGACTTCGAGTTAACGCCTGAGGGTAAATACCATCGCCCTCGACAGCGGCGGCTCTGAGATGAACCATCGTCAAAATACGGTTGAGATTAATGCGAAGACTCCCTCAATTCGATTCAAAACTTTCCTACAACCCGAATTGAAACAAGAAATACTAGTATACTACAGTTCTCAATTACCTATTCAGATCTGAAAAGAGTTAGGAAAGTGAAGGTTAGGGTTTAGATTTTGGGGAAGACAAGGTAGAAACTGTAAAAACAAAATCGCAGCAATAAAAAGTAAGTAAAAGAGAAGAACAAAAGGGCTTTTATGCAATACGAGTTGGACCGTTTAATTCCCCAACGATTGGATAGCCTGACCAAGCCCAATGGCCCAATATATAGCACGGTCCAATTTAGAGCTTTAAAGCTCAGTTGATGCAATATCCTACGCCAAGGCAGAATTACCCAAATGGGATGGCTCACAGTCTGATTTAACGATCGAGCTGTCAAGGAAAGTTAAGATATATACCTGAAACTTTGACTACTGCTTGCTGCAAGACTTTGAATTGGAAGATTGATGAGCATGTAAAAATAATTGGAAACTAGATTTCATATTTATACTTGTTTTAAAGGTTAAGTAACACATGGTTTCATTAAGCGATATAACGATAAAAACAGACACAACCGTCAGTGCTCGTTGAATCAAGAACAGACACACCGATTACATCGAAGTACATCTCATCAATGATAAAACGTACTTTGAGGGGGCATAATGTTAGCTAGCTTTTCGACCAAGCCACCAGGGATTTAAATATCTACAATTAGAGGGGAGAAGGCTCATCCATTCACAAGTCAAAGATAAGCATCATGGCTCGTAAAAGTGGTTCGTTACCCATGTACTCAAACCGGCTCGTGAACCTCCCTTTCACTCACAACAAGCTAGTGAACCTCCCTCTCACTCACAACCGGCTCGTGACTCAAGACCCCGACCCGCTCATGATATATGGTCACGACTAGACCTTGCTATCAAGAGAGAATGGCCCAGACTTGGTCAAGCCCCATGTCTTCCACGAACTGGTTAGCATGGATCTGACGACACATGTTAATAATGGCCATATTGGCAACTTATCCACTCACTCACGAACGGCTCCGAGATTTTTGGGATGGATGCCACGTGTCCTCACGAACAGCCTGCTGGATTTGCCTATAAATAGCCCAACATTTAGCATTTTTTGGGATCTTTTGGCAAATTAAGAGCTCTTATTCCACCATTATCATATTTCTTCCAGTTCTAATCAGAAATAACTTGAAATTACTGAGTGAATTATCAGTGTAAGAATGAAATCAGTGTAAGAATGAAATTGAAAGGAGATTATGATTGTACTTGTATTCAAACGAATAATCAGAATTATATAAAGTAGACGTAGGCTCTTAAACATCGAATCACTATAAATTTTGCGTGTTTGCTGCATTTTATTTTATTTCTAGTGATAATTCTCTATGATTCAAGATAATTTGGGTGCTAGAACCATATTTTGGTCTAACAACAACACAATTCACCAGATTGATAATAACGTAACGATTGGAACTGGATTTAAAATGTTAAACAATTAAGAAAATCACAAACATTTGTAATTCAATTCATAAATCAATCAGAATAAGAAATTCAATGTTAATGGATTAACTCGATTCAACTTTAATAGATCAACTCAAAATTCTATTAAAATTATATAGTTTACTTATAAAGCTTGCCTAGCTAACGACCTAAGCTTATCAAGGAGCGTCAACTCAAAAGGCATACACAATTTGTAGTGGGAGTGAGAATTCTAATTGTAGTGAGGAGTTGGTCGATGGATTTTGTTGCCTATTTAAAGTCTCGATAGACTCGGTTCTTCTTGTTTTTAATATCGATTCTCCAATCAAGTTGATGATCACCCTGATTGAAAACTAAAAACACGTAGAATTACCATTTTAGCTCCGTCATCGGCTATGATTTAGGAATGCTTGTTATTAATGTCGCCTTACCTTTAACCTCAATTCTGGCATTACTGGCTTCAAATCTGCAGCGGCTAGGGAAGGGAGTGGTGGTACGGTTCAGCTGCCTTGTTGGTGGTGCTGGTCCTTGCAACAGCCAGAGCCGGGGAGCAACTCTCTGGCTTATTCTAACGACCAATGACAGGTGATGGCACAGCGAGACAAAAACAACCTTGTTTCATGTAGTCGAAGAACTGACTTCAGTCACGAAGGTGGCTAGGGTTGGTAAACGATGACTAGGCGTTTATTGATGAATGGTAAGGAAGTGTCATGGCTTCGTTCAGTGAAGGAGGAAGCGATTTGCGGCAGCACAATTTGGAAAGGAGGATCGGCTATGATTTTGAAAGACCGAATTATAATTTTTGAGGGAGGGTGAATTTGTGGATAAAGAAGGAATCGGCTGCGGAGGAGTGGGTGGGGCTTGCGACGGAGTACGATGGGTGCAGCGCTGCTTGAGGCAGCAGATGCACAGAGGATTTCGGTGGAGCCATGTATGATGAGACAAAAGAATGGGTAAGGAAAGAAATAAGGGACGGTGTAAGAAAACAACTATGACACGTGTAATGATTCTTCTAACACAAATTGAACAAATGTAAAAATATTTCAACACACAATAACAAGTGGCAACAACCATCCAATCAATGTTTGCCAAAAGTGTATACCCATTTTTAAATCTATGTAAACATACTATTATATCATATAAACCATACTAGTATATTCAAGAGACTTCTAATTTAATACTTAAATTGATTACAAGTTAAATTCAAACTAAAATAAAACAAGTTATGAATAAATCTTATGTTAAAATCAAAATTTATAACTTCCTTCATAAACTATATTTCAAATCAAATACATTAGATTAAAATTCTCAAAATTAATTTATATTTTCAAATTTATAATTTCTCAATAGTATATTTAAATATGTTTTAAATATATTAATACCGTTCAAATTTAACAAAACTAATTTAGAAATAAATATAAATTAAATTCACGCTTATAAAGACAAATTCAAAACCAAAGTTTTAAATGGACCCGATTCAAATTTCAAAGTTGCATTTATCTCCCACTCGGCCACACAATCTATTTAAATCACAATTTAATTCATTTTCTAAATGCCCAAAATTTCTGAACTATTACAACCCCTCTCCAAAAATCCGGGATACAAACTCCCCCCTTAATGAAATTGCGCCCTCACAATTTATTGGGGTTAATATATAACGTTATGAAATTTCTACATTTTATCTAACTTCCTCCCCGACTTATTTAGATTGTAATAATAGAAAATTTTCGAACTTTGAATACTCAATTTTGTTAAAATTTCAACTCTTATCCCAGATATAATACATATTTGGGATGCCCACCCTCTGTTTTCAGTATTAAATAAAGGTATCGTATATAAATTAATACAATCTCAGCAACAATAATTCTAGAAAATATGATAAAATTAGACAGAGTACCATATATAAATTAATTGATACCCATAACAAATACCATAAGTAAAACAATTTGGTGAGATCAAACTATAATAGAGCATAATATACTCAACAATTAACAATTTGGGTCAAAGCCACTTAAATATTCATATTTATCATACATAAGAACAATATGATAATATATATTAAGATCTACGTGGCGTTCATAAATCAAGTTGGGGTATAAATCAATATGATACTCATAATAAATACCATATATAATCAATATAATAACCGATCAAGTTAGAGTATCATATAGAGAAATCTTCATATGTAAAGACAATTTGATGAAACAAATCAGGGTATAAATCAATACTATATTCGTAATATATACCATATGATAAAATGAATAAATCAATCGGATACTCGTACTATTATATATGTGGCCAAACCAGAGTATCGTATACAAATCAATAAAATCTTCATGGCACTTATCATATGTAAAAACAATATGATCAAATCAGAGTATCATATGTAAATCACTACGATACTCTTAACAACTGTCATATATAAATCAACATGATAAAATGAATTAAGACAGAGTATCACATATAAATCAATGCGATACTTATAATAAATATTTAATGATAATCTATCAAGTCGATAAAATTTTCATGGCATTTATCGGTTGTAAAACAATATGATAACATAAATCAAATCAGATTATGATATATAAATCAATATGATACTCATAACAATTATCATAGATAAATAATATGATAAATAAAAATCAAATCAGAGTATCATATATAAATCAGTACGATACCCATAACAATTATCGTATATAAATCAATATGATAATAAATCAAATCAGAGTGTCATATATAAATCAATACGATACTCATAACCGTATATAAATCAATATGATAATAAAATTAATCAATTACAATAATGTAATAAAATATTAGGGATTATGGGATAAATATAACCCAACTCATAACATACCAAATAATTAAACAGACGCTAATTTGTAAATCACAGTGGTAGAGCTCGAGCATGCATTGAGACATCAACACCGTAATCTACTCCTAGCACCATAACACATCTGGCGATCAACCCAGGATAACCAAGACGACCTAAGGCTAAGGCTGTATGTTACCTGTTCATGATACTACAGTGGGATCTCCACGCCTTCATCTAATGTAGTTCGTGACCCACCGATCGGGATTCCCGACCGAAACAACAAAATTGCCCACTGTAGCAGACCGTTGACCTTTGGTGTCAAAACTAGTTTCACTAAACATGTCATGACTTTATAATTTCTATTATATGCTAAAAGTACTAGCATACGACTATAAAAGAGAACGCTAAATATATTAGATAATGTGAACATGCCGAAGCTAATTTGGCCAATATACTTCACTACCAAGTGTTACTAGCAAGGCTTGGATGACCAAACTGTGATGTATGCATGATGGCGCAAACGGGGATCTATAATGAGGAGAAACAAAGAAGTGGGAACTGAAATAGCAATCGTAACTAGTAGTAGTCTGCTTACTACTCCAACCATAAAAACTGCAGCGACTACTGCACTCAGAATTTCTAGAAAATCCATGGCACTTTGCATTATATCACTTGGTTTCATCTTCTTAATGTCAAGAAGAATTGCCAAATTAGTAAATATATATAGAGTTTTTTTAATGTATTATATCTTACTGTAGCATGGATGCTCATATTTTACTTGTTGGAAGAGAAATAATGACATATAATTGAGTTAAGGATGTGCAATACTCCAACTCAACTGGAGTTGTTAATGTACAATGTGCAATACCACATAATTTTGCACACCTTATATAAAAAAATCTCACATTAAGACTACTGCTATAGTAGGCATACTTTAAAATGAAGTAGAAAACTCAAAAATAACCCTAAATACATAGCATCCTATAAACACTCTTAAACAGAAACTATGCCAAATCAACACAAGGAGGACTAGATAGTTCGTCAAGCATTACATATGATTTAGACAGCCTAGCAATACACAACACAATTCACCAGATTCATAATAACTTAATAGTTAGAACAGAATTTAAAATGTTAAACATTTAAAAATGTCTCAAACATTTCTAATTTAGTTCATAAATCAATCAGAATAAGAAATTCAATGTTAATGGCTTGACTCGATTCAACTTTAATAGATCAACTCAAATTTCTATTGAAATTATACGGTTTACTTACAAAGCATGCCTAGCTAATGACCTAAGCTTATCAAGGAGCGTCAACTCATAAGGAATACACAATTTACAAAAGGTTTGAGAATTCTAGTTGTAGTGAGGAGTTGGTCGATGGACTTTGTTGCCTATTTAAAGTCACGGTAGACTCGGTTCTTCCTATTTTTAATACTGATTTACCAATCAAATTGATGATTACCCTAATTAAAAACTAAAAACACGTAGGATTTACATTTTTAGATCCAGGCCGGAGGCTATGGTTATAGGAGTTCTTGTTGCTAATGTCGCCTCCCATCTTAATTCCATCACTTTTAACCTCAATTCCTGCATCACCGACTTCAAATCTGCAGTGCTAGGGAAGGGGGTGCCAGTACGGTTCAGCTGCCATGTCGGTGGTGCGAGTCCTTGCGACAACCAAAGTCGGGGAGCAACTGTCTGGCTGATTCTAACGACCAATGACAGGTGATGGCATAGCAAGAAAAAAGCAACCCTGTTTCATGTAGTCGGAGAACCGGTTTTAGTCGCGAAGGTGGCCAGGGTTGGTGAACGATGACTAGGCGTTGACTGATGCATGGTGAGGAAGTGTCGCGGATTCGTTCAATGAAGGAGGAAGCTATTTGTGCAGGCACGATTTGGAAAGGAGGATCGACCATGATTTTGAAAGACCGAATTATAATTTTTGAGGGAGGGCGAATTTGGGGATAAAGAAGGAATCGGCTACGCAAGAATGGCTGGGGCTCGTGACAGAATACGATGGGTGCAGCACTGCCCGAGGTGGCGGATGCGCGGAGGATTTCGGTGGAGCCATTATCGTTGAATTTTAGGATACATTATTTGGGGAGGAAAAAAATATAATTGGCTGGTGATCCAAATATGAGGAGACAAAAGAATTGGTATGGAAATAAATAAGGGACGGTGTAAGAAAACAACAATGACACGTGTTATAATTCTTCAACAAAAATTGAACAAATGTAAAAATATTTCAACACACGATAACAAGTGGCAACAACCATCCAATCATTGTTTGCCAAAAGTGTATACCCAATTTTAAATCTATGTAAACAAACTATTATATTATACAAACCAAACTAGTGTATTCAAAAGACTTCTAATTTAATACTTGAGTTGATTAAAAATTAAATTCAAAACTAAAATGAAACTAGTTATGAATAAATCTCATGTTAAAATCAAAATTTATAACTTCCTTATAAATTATATTTCAAATCAAATACATTAGATTAAAATTCTCAAAATTAATTTATATTTATGAAATTATAATTTCTCAATAATATATTTAAATCAGTTTTAAAAATATTAATACCATAAAAGTTTAACAAAACAAATTTAGAAATAAATATAAATTAAATTCACGCTTATAAAAATAAATTCAAAATCAAGTTTTAAATGGATCCGATCCATATTTCAAAGCTGCATTTATCTCCCACTCGGCCACACTATCTATTTAAATCACAATTTAATTCATTTTCTAAATGCCCAAAATTTCTCAAATGTTACAACCTCCCTCCAAAAATCCAGGTTGTTACAGTTATCATTTTCCAAATTAGTTCATTTTCATAATGGTTTCATATACAATATATGGTGTTGATAACTTGCAGTGTGATAACTGCAACGATGTCAAATGAGTGGACAATCTTAATGACACACATATAAACATACATAACATAAGGATTAACAATCATAAGTAATCACATGAATCGATTACTTATTATTTCAGTCGATTTACAATACAACTATTAATTCCATGTAAATTAACAGTATAATTTCATGAAAGTAACAACTATCATTTAATGTAAACAACTAATATTTTATGTAATTTACTACCACTGAATCATGTAAATAAAAAATATTCTCACATTTAATAGTTGATTTAACGTCATGTAATGAACAATTAACAAACTAAATTTTAACAAGAATATTATCATTATTTCTTTCAATATCAATACTTGCAAAAAGAATGTTAATTGTGAGAGAAATCTCACATTATGTGGATTTGAAGATGGATACAAGAAGACATAGGAAAACCAATATAATACATCAACAAAACTGTAACAACACGAATTTTAATAACATGTTGAAACAAGAAATCAAGGTATAATTAATTTTTAAAATGAGAATCAAGGGAAACGGGTTACGCCAATGCGTTCATCTCGGAATTCTACATGAAATTGAGCCCAAGTTTTTGAAAATCGGAGTCCGGATGAAGAAGTTATGGCCTGTAGAAGATTCAACAAATTTCAGGCAGCACAGGACCAGGCAAGTAGACCTAGGTGCCGACCTGGGGGTCAGTTCGACCATGTGGTCGACCTTAGGGTCGACCTACCCCCCAGGTCGACCATGTGGTCGACCTCCCACCCTTATAGGTCGACCTAGTCGGCCTGTTTTGACCCATAACCCATTTTTGAAGCCTGAGACATGTTTTGATGGTCCGGATTGATTCTAGGGTTGATCTAAGGGCCCTAAATAGTTCCTACACCTATAAATATACCCTAAGACCTAGCCTAATTCATAACAAATCATTCTTACACCATTATGCTGCAAAAATATCTCTTGAACCATGTCCGCCGTCTCCAAATCAAAGTACAAGCATTCAAACTCAAATCAATTCAAAGAACAAGGCTTCTACAATGATTCAAGACAATAAATCAACAACGCTGCAACATTTTTACAATAAATTCAATTTTTTATTCGTTGTCCATGATCTATAAGTTCTAGTTATTTTCAGATTAAAATAATTAAATTTAATACGGACATGTGATGAAGTGAAACTGGACTTTTGATTCAAGTCTATTCTTGTTTCTTCTTGGATCTTGATTTTGGGAACTTTTCTATCTTTATTCTCATGACAAGTTTATGGTCTATTCAGCTTGTTGTGAATCAATTTTCTTAGTTCATGTTGATATTATTATCAAGATCTATTCTTTATCATTGAGATGATGTTTTTATGTTGTTTTCTCTCTGATCTTGTTTTGATTGCAACTTCTACCTTCCCCTATTTATTTTCTTTTGATGAACCTAGGTTAATTTCGGACCTAGGCCTAAACTACGATATACATGCGATGGTATGCGGGGGAAATATTGGAATATTTCCTAGTGGAATATATGTGTTTGGTGGAATTGATGGCATAACATAAAAAATGGATATTTGGGTATTACTACCATTAACATGAAATTGGATATTTGGGTATTGTCATTAAAATGGTAATTACAAGAATGGGGATTGGCATATGTAATTTGATATGGATCTTGATATATGTAATTTGGCTAGGACTTGTTATGGGTAAATTGGTGTAAACGTGGTATACATGTAATTTTGGGTATAAAACTTGATCTATGTAAGATTTGTAAACATGTAAATCATGAATCTTGACATATGTAAAATGGCATGAAACTTGGTATATGTGTAAATTGGCATAAAAATTGGCATACATGTAAAAGGCATGAATTGAACATATGTAAATTTGGTATGAGTTGGGAATATGTAAAACTGACATGAAATCTAGATCTTGGGCATATGTTAATTATGTAAAATTTGGAGTTGAAACATATATAATAATTTATGACTTGGTAGAGGTTTAATATGAACGCGCCTAAGTTGAGTTTTGGGTAGTTGGCTTGTATTGTAAATAAAAGGCTATAACTTGGCATAACCTTATAGTGAATTATGATAATAATTTGGGAATACGTTTTGGGGCAAAAATATGAATTATGAACTTGATAATCGGCATATAACTGGAAATATGAATGAGGTTGAAACAAGAACATTTTTATATGTTAAACACATGAACTGATATTGGGGTTTTGGGGGGAATACGACCATTAATGAACCTTTGACACGAGGTTAGACTCGGTTTGTGGCGTAAATCTGCCCGGAACCGCCCGGCAAATCCAATAGCCACAAAGTGGTAGTCTAATGTGAGAGATCGAAGGTCGAATTGTAGGCGTAATGGTTTATGACACGAGGTTAGACTCAGTTTGTGGTGTAAATATGCCCGGAACCGCCCGGCAAATCCAATGCCACAAAGTGCACGGTCTAATGTGAGTGGTCATGATTCGTGCGTCATAATGAATGAATTAAGGAAGTACTAACCATAATAAGACGTGGGTATGGTTAGAGGGTTAGGTGGGATGGCATGGAAATTTGACATGTAAATATGGACCTAACCGGTATGAGTTAAGAACACGTAAAACTTATAAGTGTGGGCTTAACAATCATAACATGTTAAATAGACCAATGGGTAGGGTTAAGTAAATTAAGAATGCTTAACCAACATAACTGTTAATCAGACCAATGGGTGGATTAAGTAATATGACTAGACTAATGACACTTAACCAATTTAACATGACACATGGCAGGGTTAAGTCAACTTGAACATATAGATAACACTTAACCAACTTAGCATGATACGTGGGCGGGTTAAGTCATGAACTGCTTGAAAACACTTAACCAATTTGATATGCTATGATAGCGGGGTTAAGTTATGAATCACTAGACATCACTTAACCAACTTGACATGATACGTGGGAGGGTTAAGACATGAATTACTTGAAATACTTAACCAATGCAATCTGACGAATGGGAGGGTTAAGTTAAATGGGTTGGCGATGCTTAACCAATATGACATGGTATGTGGTAGGGTTAAGTAAACACGTGAAGGCAACGCTTAACCGATTTAACAAGACATGTGGTAGGGTTAAGTAACACCAGAAAGAACACTTAACCTAAGGTAACATGATGGGGGGTGGGGTTAAGTTAACTTGAATGAATAACACTTAACCAACCTGTGGGGTATACGAATAGACCCTTGGAAAACCCTAGTAGCGGGACCTGTTTCAGCAGTAACCCACACCAGGTATCAACGGTACCCTGAGCTAGGCAGGGTGGGGCACGATTACTGGGCTGATTGTAATTGGTCAAAACAACGGCGGGTGATGCAGCAGTGCAGGTTTCGACGGATTACGGGCGTGCACGTATTCCGAAGTGGAAAATTTAGCCACTGTGCATCAGTAGATATAAAGCTGTGCATCAAGAATTGCGTCGGGGTTGCCATCCTAGGGATTGATACACCATAGGGTGGGACCAGCACAGGTATCTACAAGTAGGTGGCCGCAAGAACTAGGTCGAGTAGGAGCCGATCGATTAGGGTAGTAAGGATACATCTAACACATTCATGGAAATTGGGCTGGTTGAGGTGAAACCCTTATATTAGATGTAGTCCTGAAGGCTACCACAATTACGGGGTTGGGATAACCTTAGTTTATAACACATGTAAAATATTGTAAGTAAGAGTCGATCAAATAGGTACGGCGAGGACACGAAACTGTCAATATGAGGTGGGACACTCATCGTAGGATATGTACCTATAAAACTATCATGTGGGTTATAGGGGATCAATTATCTTGTAATTATAACTAAGTAAACTAATTGGAACGCTAGTTAGGTGGTGCAAAGAATATAGGAAATCAAGGAAAATAGGGTAATGGTGAAACTTAGAAATATTGCGACGTTATAGAAACCTTGCGATGTGATACTTGGTAGGAACCTTGTGATGCTACCCTTGATAGGAAGTATGGGATGTTATACCTGATTCATCGTGTCTGTAGCTTACCTCGTCATCATGCTTATGCTTACTTTCAGTTTATTCATTCCATATTATCTTTACCTGTTTTTTTGCTGAAAGTCAGTAGGACTTACTCAGTCTTTATGACTGACCCGGTTTGTTTCGCCTCTTTTTCTTCCGTCCCCCCCCCCCCACACAGGTTCGCAGGGTGGGAATACAACTTAGTTCGGATCTTACCAAGCTTCAAGGCTCTTTCATGTACGGCTTGGATTTCTCTTGGCTATGGCTTGCTTTGCTTTATTGGGGAATGCTGCAATTTATTTTTATGCTTCTTTTTTTTTTAGCAAGACATATATTTTAGCTATGTAATTGGGTATGGGAAGTTGATGGGATTTTATTGTAAACAACATATATTTAATAAATGATTTGAAGTACTTCTACTTTACCATCCACTGTTTTATATATGTCTGTCTTGTAATATTTCTGTTCCAGTACCCATAATGCTCCATTGAAGTTAAGGCATTCCCTTTGTTAGTGACCTTAACGGATGTGGGGTGTCACATTTGGTATTAGAGCAGAAGATTACCAGACCGGGCAAAAGCTAAAAATATGGTGTCTCCTTAACGTTTACAAAGAAGCATTTTTCTAAGAAAAGTTTTGTTTTACGAAAGGCATATTCCCCAAAGCCATATGCAGTATCTTTTGATTCTCTCCTTGAGTCTCTTCTCTCTTTCTTTTTCACCATAGTTTTGTAGGTGTATGACACGTGTAGGAGGGCAAAGAAGTGCCCAACTTCCATCTGTAGCCGCAGTAGTTCCATCTGCAACTAATCTTATTTCAAGCTTTGTAGGGTTACCGTGCGATGGAGGTAGCTTTCGAGAAACTTGTCGACAAACTATACAAGGATAGTAAGAACGAGGATAAAGAACACAAGCCTAAGGATGAGAAACTTGTTGATATGGCTTAATCCACGAAGGAGGAAAAGGTGAAAGGAAAGAGGCCAAAGTGAAAGAATAATAAAACACATGACAAGAGAAAGTATCTTTAGTATGGTAAAAAGGGACATGTAGTTAAGTATTATAGGACAACGGAAAAGGACAGGATCGTCGAGAGGGCAATTGTATGCCCTCACTACTAGCGTACATAAGAGAGGTGGTAACGTTTCTGTTAAAAGTTTAGCTTTTCTTTCATACCATGGGAACTTTGTTTTTGTACATCGCATCCTTTTTAATTCTGCTTCGATAGTTGAGTCTCTACACCTTAGTACTACATAGTAGGGGATCCCATTTTTGTCTCAAATCTTGTTGGGGAATCGGCTCATTTATTCAGGACTCGTTTGGATTTGAGAAAGTCTATGCTAAGTGTTGAGTTTAGAAGTAAAGCTTATGTCTTTGGGCTATGGGTTGATTCTAGGGATGGAGTAGTTATCCAGAAATGGTACCATTCTCGAGTATGAAAAGAGGGTAGTTAGGCTCTTGACTCGCCTCGGTAATGCCCTTGAAGTCTAGTGTAACCCTTAGGGTTCTGCCATGCTTAGTTACCTAGAATCTCTTGATACATTTATTGATCTGCTCGAGTAGTGTTCGCCACTAAGGCAGATGGTTCATCTCGCTTATGCATGAGTTATAGAAATTCACCTTAGTAAGTACACTTGGCAACATGGTTGGCATTTATTTATTTTCAAGATAATATTCATTTATGTGGAATACCTTCTAGTAAGTGAACGAGATCCGAGATCCACTAGTAAATTTTGGAGAGCTTGCATGAAACCATGAGTATGTAGTTATGTTTGAGCCGAGTATACTAGAAGGAGAATAAGTGAAAGTGAAACAAGAGGCAATAGTGGAATGAGTTCCAACTCATATTTTGGAAACAAGAATTAAGAAGCTACGAAATTGTGAAGTTAAAGACAATGGAGTTAAGCTCAAGGAAATGCGACTCAGAAGATTGAAGACTAGATACGCGCATCATATCTCTTTTTAACAGTATATCCTTGATCCCTCTTTTCCTATAGAGCTTATTTGCATGCTATCTTTTAAGCATATCCTCTCGGTCCTATTCTCCATCCTATTTCTGCTGCAAACCCCATAGGGAGTATGGCTCATCTGTTAGTAATACATGTTGGGGCTTGAGGGTGTCCGTTGGGTTGACTAAACTTTTTGGGTTTTATAGGATATGGGTTGGTCTTAGGAAGGGATTTCTTGTGACCAAGAAGGAGTCCATCATGCTTAGTTTCCTAGAAACATATATATTGGTTGGTTAATTCTTTTGGTATCAGTCTGATATTGATTTCGGTCTTCGGGGCTGGTGCTTAGGGAGTTCTCCTAATCATCATATATATGACATAGATTTCTAGTTTTGACATTGCCTAATGGGCACAAAGTTTTCTTCTATCGTTCGACTATATCTTTAGGTAGGAACAATTGGGTGTAAACATGTGTTTGAGACATGTTATGATTGATGGCTGCTAGTGGTTGCTCATGGATGCATATACACGCACATTAGACACTAGATCGGCTCAGTCACCTTTCATATTGCATATGCATGAGTGTTTGTACTTGTTTTTGAATGAAATTGAATGTGTTATCATGTGGATGTTGCATATGGATGGATGTTTGTGCACACATATTGTGTTTATGTGACTAGGACTATTTGCATACATGTTGGACTCATGGCATTGAACATATTTTGCATTAAGAAGATCAATCAGGCCTGATCATTTGCATTAGATAAGGAACATATACACACAGTTTCTGCATATATTCATACAACATTAGAAATCTATTAAGGACAATGGATGTCTGTGATTGATGATTGAGTAGATGGATGATTGGATGGTAGGACACATTCTTCTTAACTTGAAGATTTCAGGGACGAAATCCTTTAAGGAGTGGAGAATGTAACAACCCGAATTTTAATAACATACTGAAACAAAAAACATGGTATAATTAATTTTTAAAATGAGAATCAAGGGAAACGGGTTGTGCCAATGCGTTCGTCTTGGAATTCTACATGAAATCGAGCCCAAGTTTTCGAAAATCGGAGTCCGGATGAAGAAGTTATGGCCTGTAGAAGATTCAGCAAATTTCAGGCAGCACAGGACCAGGCAGATCGACCTAGGTGTCGACCTGGGGGTCAAGTCGACCATGTGGTCGACCTTAGGGTCGATACCCCCCAGGTCGACCATGTGGTCGACCTCCCTCCTTACAAGTCGACCTGGTCGGCCTGTTTTGACCCAGAACCCATTTTTGAAGACTGAGACATGTTTTGATGGTCCGGATTGACTCTAGGGTTGATCTAAGGGCCCTAAATAGTTCCTACACCTATAAATATACCCTAAGACCTAACCTTATTCATAACAAATCATTCTTACACCATTATGCTACTAAAATATCTCTTGAACCATGGCCGCCGTCTCCAATTCAAAGTACAAGCATTCAAACTCAAATCAATTCAAAGAACAAGGCTTCTACAATAATTCAAGATAATAAATCAACAACGCCGCAACATTTTTACAATAAATTCAGTTTTTAATTCCTTGTCCACGATCTGTAAGTTCTAGTTATTTTCATATTAAAATAATTAAATTTAATATCGACATGTGATGAAGTGAAATTGGACTTTTGATTCAAGTCTATTCTTGTTTCTTCTTGGATCTTGATTTTGGGAACTTTTCTATCTTTATTCTCATGACATGTTTATGGTCTATTAAGCTTGTTGTGAATCAATTTTCTTGGTTCATGTTGATATTATTATCAAGATCTATTCTTTATGCCTGAGATGATGTTTTTATGCCGTTTTCTCTCTGATCTTGTTTTTATTACAAGTTCTACCTTCCCCTATTTATTTTCTTTTGATGAACCTAGGTCAATTTCGGACCTAGGCCTAAACTACGATATACGTGCGATGGTATACGGGGGAAATATTGGAATATTACCTAGTGGAACATATGTGTTTGGTGGAACTGATGGCATAACATAAAAATTGGATATCTGGGTATTACTACCATTAACATGAAATTGGATATTTGGGTATTGTTGTAATGGCCCGGATTTTGAGCGACTTTGGTTATCGACATAAACTCGATGTCGATAACCAAAACATCGAAAAATACCAGTCATTAGTGAAAGAAATTAGAGGGTGAGGAAAGATAAGATAGAAAATTAGAATAGAAGAAGAAGAAGAACACAACATCAGAGTAACATGAATCTCACAGCGGAACGAATAACATATAATAGATAACATAACTTTGAAATATAACAGTTATGTATACAATAGCACTTATCAGAGTACATCACTTACAACACAGCGGAACAAAACTCTATATAACTAATGTTGAAGCCTCCTCCTCCAAGCTCCTTTAGATAGATCTGAAAAATCCTGAACTACTTGACTGCCCGTACAAATTTAGGCACCCAAGAGTTTAGGTAGAACAAAACAAAATAAACTCCGGGTCAGTCATGGGACTGGTATGAGTAAAACAGTTTAAAACAGTTCAAACAAGTAAACGATATCTCATAAGACCACGCCATATAACGAAACGGGTTTTTCCCTTATGAGAATCCAAAATATCTTTATATCAAAAACCTTTTGATATTATAATAATGTCTATCAACCACAGTGTATATTAATCATCTAGCAGAAACGCTTTCATCTCACGTTCTACATATATAGTATACAATCAAAACTGCAAGCACGTATTGGGTAATGGATTTCCAACTATGACAAGGTATGGAACCACCTTTCACTAGTGTAACTCTAGAGAGGAATACACTGGGTTCAACAAGAACATCTTGCAAACCGGCCACACATGACCGACCACTCATTTCGCTTGAGTGTATCGAATGTATATCACCAACGGTTGGGATCAGCAACCGTTCCCGAATGGGACAACTTCAACAATAGATTTTTAGAAATAAATGAAACTCTAGATCAGGTGATTATACACCTTACTTCGGTGCGACCGACTTAGCCATGCTGCCTGCCCGATTTCTGTCATTTACCGGTTGTGAGGCTAGAAGCTACGCTTTATCATCACACCAGATTCACTTTGAATGTCACATCGTCAAATCCATCAAATCACCGATTGACGTCCTCAACCATACATTATGTGTTAGCTAAAAGAAGTTTCCTTCTCCGCTTCCACTCTTGGTACGGTTGGAGAAATCAATATACGTGATCGTCTGGAATTACTCTGTCAAACATCCGTCTATACAAGTCATCCAGCAACAGGATGAACCGAAGGCACTATTCTGTAAACAGGATAGCCCTTGTATAACTCCGTCTTCAATTTCCTTTGGCATATATGATTCGCAACGCTTATGCCAATACAGAGTGGTTCTTTGGATAATAATCCAACCGGTCTCTCCATATTAACAACGTTAAGATGGTCAAAACTTTGATAGTCTGCGATTTAACTATCGAAGAAAAACAGGTGTGCAAACAACGATATTATTTCCAGATGGAAATTATATTGATCAATCATCATTCAACATTTATCTCTTTATTTCATTAATTTACTTATCTCCTGTTTCCCTATATTCAACATTTCTTATTTTCTAAATTTAGAAAATATATGTTATTACCATTGGAAAACATTTCCATTGCTTGTTTTCTATATCAAAAAAACATTTCTGATTCTTATTTGGAAAACCTTTCCAAAACTCCTTCATTGGACTTAGACAGATGTTTAAACAAACATCGCTATGCCAACTCAAACCATTTCCTTTACTGCCGAACCTTAACTATTCCTTAGTTAAAAACGAAGCCAATCAAGTTGGGGTAGAACTACCTCTTAGACCTTAACTGAACAACATTTCTAACTTTGAAATAGGCATGGTTCACTTTATATTCCTTTTACTAACTTCTTTACTTAACCCTCCTTTGAATAGCTATATTAGATTGACTCTTTTCACTTAACTTTATTCGATTTACCCTTATCAATTAACTCTATTGGACTAACACTATTGGATTAACACAATTTGACTAACGCTATTGATTTACTCATTTCACTTTACTCCTTTCGAATAAACTATATTCGATAACTCCTTTTACTTTATTCGAATAAACTATATTCGATTAACTCATTTGCTTCAATTCGAATAAACTATATTCGATTAACTCCTTTTACTTTAACTCTAATCGATTAACTAACATCGATTAACTCCTTTTAACTTTATTTTCTAATCGATTAACTAACATCGATTAACTCCTTTTAACTTTAGCCTCTAATCGATTAACTAACATCGATTAACTCCTTTTAACTTTAACCTCTAATCGATTAACTAACATCGATTAACTCCTTTTAACTTTATTCTCTAATCGATTAACTAACACCGATAAACTCCTTTTAACTTTAACTCTAATCGATTAACTCCTTTTAACTTTAACCTCTAATCGATTAACTAACATCGATTAACTCCTTTTAACTTTAACTCTAATCGATTAACTAACATCGATTAACTCCTTTTAACTTTAACCTCTAATCGATTAACTAACATCGATTAACTCTTTTTAACTTTAACTCTAATCGATTAACTAACATCGATTAACTCCTTTTAACTTTAACTCTAATCGATTAACTAACATCGATTAACTCCTTTTAACTTTAACTCTAATCCATTAACTAACATCGATTAACTCCTTTTAACTTTAACCTCTAATCGATTAACTCCTTTTAACTTTAACTCTAATCGATTAACTAACAACGATTAACTCCTTTTAACTTTATCCTCTAATCGATTAACTAACATCGATTAACTCCTTTTAACTTTAACTCTAATCGATTAACTAACATCGATTAACTCCTTTTAACTTTAACCTCTAATCGATTAACTCCTTTTAACTTTAACTCTAATCGATTAACTAACATCGATTAACTCCTTTTAACTTTAACCTCTAATCGATTAACTAACATCAATTAACTCCTTTTAACTTTAACTCTAATCGATTAACTAACATTGATTAACTCCTTTTAACTTTTACCTCTAATCGATTAACTAACATCGATTAACTCCTTTTAACTTTAACTCTAATCGATTAACTAACATCGATTAACTCCTTTTAACTTTAACCGCTAATCGATTAACTAACATCGATTAACTCCTTTTAAATTTAACTCTAATCGATTAACTAACATCGATTAACTCCTTTTAACTTTAACCTCTAATCGATTAACTAACATCGATTAACTCCTTTTAACTTTAACTCTAATCGATTAACTAACATCGATTAACTCCTTTTCGAATAAACTATTCATTTATAAAGATTTACTTTTAGTAACGGTTCTTCACTTTACAAATGATTTCCTTTTATTCTAACTTATCCTTTGATTTTATAAATATTTCTTTTATAAAAATTCTTTTCCTTTTCTATATATAAAATCCATCGATTTTATATAAATAATTCATTTTCAAAATACACTTTGAAAATCCCCTTCCCCATATCCAGTATTTCTTATGGTATTTAACATACCATATAACAACGATAAATATCGTCCAAACACACATAATCAACAACAGATTATATATCACATCATATATCACAATATATGAATCACAGTAAAATAAATGTTGAGGAATCCAGTTGGATTCCTCCAACCTGTTTCCCTGCATCACAGATGTTAAACGATATAGAAAACATCACTTTCAGTTCCATATGATATATTCTGTTAAACAGAATCAATATAGAAATTTAACTAACTGACTAGCAGTTCAATCAAACGATCAACACACAGTCAATCAACCAATATATAATAGTTCTAAAAATACAACATGAAATTATAAACTGTTCAGAGTTAGTGAGATTTACTCACATTGGCAGTTCATCGTTAAAGAACGATAAACTGTTTGTTTGATTTGAATCAAACAATTTATTTCGCCGTAAATTCAAACGAGCTCCATTCCACTCCCAGTCAGTTCCATGGTGTAGTGTCCGTCCATACGATCCCAACGGATCAAACCGTTCGAAAATCTGATAACATGTGACCGAGATATTTAGGTTACAAGATCATATATTGTTTTAAATTAAAATAAACTAACTTTATTTTAACCTTGGGCTTTACCACTCAACAACCCGGCCCATTCCTCCTGCTTGCAACCGACCTGCTTTACACTCTTGCCTTCCCCGACAATTCCTTGCTCCTTCTGGTTTGTACCAACGTCCCCCTTTTTCCTTTGAACCTCCTTCTACTTCCTTTTTTTTTTAAATAACCGGGCCACTTTAGTTTTAAGCCCACCCAAACTTTAAAATGTAAATACCCAAAACCGACATGGGTATTTCTTCTCCAAACCCAAAGTGTTTCCACCTCCTAATGGAACAGCACGTTCCTGTAAACCACTCGTCATTTCCAAACAAACAGTGCACACCCTTTCTTCCTTTTACACAGTACCCTTTGGATTCGTTCTACCCTGTTAACCAACAACGCACCCTTCATTCCTCCACTCTTCTTCTTTACTGATTTCCAAGACCCGCACCTGCTCGTTGAACCCATCATTTCTGCATCCTTCCTTCCAGAAACGAACCAGCGCCTGCTTCCATCAGAAAGTGTACGCAAGTACTAGGACCACTTCAAGTACCACAGCTAACACTTCCTATTTTCATGAACCAGACCTCTCTCCTCAATCCACTCCACCACATGCAGCACGTCTTTACTTTGTAACAACCCAGAAAATCTGAACCAATTTAAATTTTTTAAATTGGCTAAAATAATGGATTTTAAATATTTAAAATAAATATTTTAAATAAGTAAGATGTAAAGTGAGTTTGAATTGACCATTGAAAACGAATATAATTAATTATAATTATAAACAAGGCCTGAAAAGGCGCTGTAGTTTCGAAAATTGAATTCAAACTTTGTCGGACTGTACCGGGTGCAAAACAATCCGGATTTTAGTGAAACCAAAAATAATGGAATCTAATTGATAATATCTTTCCATCGAATCTGACAAATCAAAATTTGATAGCGGGAATCAAAAGATATGTCCAGTTGAAAATTCTGAATAGTCGCTATGAAATTCAGGCCCTTAAAAATGGACATTTTGCAAACGACCTCGGAATTTGACGAAACTAGTTTTGTTAGGACCGTATCGTCAATACGAAGCTAGAAAATATTTTTGGAGAATTTTTCTAGTTAGTATGTGATCCCGGTAAATCGAAATGCGTGTTCAAATTCAATATATAGAGTTATATGTTGGTTTTGACGGAAACTGATCGAAACAGTCGAATCAGCTTACGATACATGTCCCATTGTGTTCGGAATGGGGGTAATATGCTATGGACGATAGTCGGTGAGCTTGATTTCGAGTTCGTATTAAAAAGTAACCTTTTTGAATTTAAAATTAAAATTAAATATAAAAATTTATAAAAACCCCCTCCCTCCTTTCTGTTCCTTCATAACTCACGAGCCCCCCTTTTTACTAAAAATCTATTTCCACCCCGATCCAAGAGGCACGCCGACACCGTCCTCCCCCACGACCACCTCGCTCCGCCTCGAGACCCCCCCTCGTTCTCTCTCTCTCTCCTCCTTCAGGCGAACTCCCATTCGCGAACTCCGGGACAACGAGCACCATCGAAGACCGCGCCGCCGAGGCCAACGACCACCGCCCTCCTCCGCAAGCCCCAGCCACCACTAGCGCCACTTCCGACGTCCCCAGCCCCCCCGGCGCGCCTCAGCCCTCCTCCGACAGTGAGCCTTTCTGCTGTGACCTCCTGAAGCAAAACAGTGAGCATTCCTTCCTCTTTTTATTTTAATAATTAAACACTGAACTTCCTCTTCAGATTTGATTTTTGTATATTTATATAACATAGAAAATAAACTGATTTTTATATGCGATATTAACATAGAAAGGTCGGATTTTTATATGCGATATTAACATAGAAAGGTCGGATTTTTATATGCGATATTAACATAGAAAGGTCGGATTTTTATATGCGATATTAACATAGAAAGGTCGGATTTTTATATGCGATATTAACATAAAAAGGTCGGATTTTTAATGAAGTAAAGTTTTGATTTTTCAAAATGAAAAGATTAGATTTTTTTTATACGAAGAAAGTTATGATTTTTCTTCATAGAAAAGATCGAATTTTCCATATGGAACAGTGAAGTAAAAATTAGTTTTCTCCAGATCGAAGTGGCGATAAATATTATATTTTTATAAATATGAAATGGCGATGAAAAAAATTCTATTTTTACATTATATATGTAGCGAAATAAAAATTCGATTTTTATATATAGGAATTGAAATAAAAAAATATAATGTTTATATAGAATGAAGCGTCAAAGCTATATATGAAGAAATAAAAATATGATTTTTATTTATCAGAATGAAGCAATAAAAATATAATTTTTATTATGAACAGCGGGACAAAGAACTGCATTAGGATTTCAAGCAGATCCAGACGGTTCAACAGTTCAAAAGCAAAGCACAGCGGAGTGGAACCCAATGTGAGATTTCTGATTTAAAAACAATATGGAAAACGACGATGTATAAATTATATAGTCGATGTATGAGTTATATAAACGTTGTACACCTCATGTATAAGCGTTGTATAAGTTGTATGTTCGACGTATAAGTTATATATGCGTTGTAAAAATTATATATGTGTTGAAATAAAAGTGAATTGCTATATATAAATATAAATATATATATATATATATATATACGCCCCTCGTCCACAAACCATGGACGATATTTATTGATTGTGATTGGTGTGAAAATTGATTGATAGCGAATGATTGTTTGGGATTGTTTTGTGGTTGATATTGATTGATTGTGGTTGAAAAATACCCATTTGTGGTTGAGAAATATTCGGTTGAAACCACATAGGATTAGTTCGTGGAAATGAAATAAATATATACATGCCGCCTGCGTGCGAACTAGATGCATGATCCCCATTGTCAAAAACCGCGAGGTTTTAAGGTAGAGCGAGGAGCCGTACTAGGGACGGTCCCGGTTTTAACTACCCTGCCGTTATGCTGCCGAAATTTTGAATAATACTCGTGTGTTTGAATTATTTTCATCTGCTTAAACTATAGAAAACCTTCATGTGTTGAATTGATATTCATTCGTTGATTTGAAATTCTTGTGTTGAATGGTATTCGCGTTTTAAATATAAAAATCACATTTTTATCTATATATAGAAACTATAGAAAACCTTCATGTGTTGAATCGATATTCATTCGTTGATTTGAAATTCATGTGTTGAATGGTATTCATATTTTGAAATAAATTGTTTGATAATAAAAATCACCTCTTATCGACTATATGAACTGTGTAAAATAATCTCGTTTTGAAAGAAATTGTTTTATAAGAAAAATCCTATTTTTGTCACCAATATGAAATATATAAAAAAATAGTGTTTTGAAATGAGTTGTTTTACAATAAAAATCACATTTTTATTATATGCATGAATCGTTGAAATGTGAAGTGTTAAAAATAGCCACTTGTTCAAATAAATATATATGAGTTGAAATATTCATTAATTAGCTAATGATATGATTTGTACCTATGTATGTAACATTAGAATGAATGGTGTTTTTAAACCAAATAGAAATCAAATATGAAGTTGAATAGAAAATGATAAATGATAAGAACTATATATATGTACATGCATATTCATTGAACAGGTTATAGCAAAGGGGTTAGAGAAGAGGAATAAAATTTTGTGCCCGACAAATAGGTACACATTTACTGTTTTGTTTGGGTGATGATTTTATGAGCCTGTTGGCTAGCCGCTTGGCTTTTTCTTTTTCTTTTTGAGATTAGAAGGACCGGGGAAGCTATTTGAGATTTCCCGATGCTCCTGGTGCAGGGGAGGTTATGGCGAAATTTTCCAAAATTTTAAGGCGTTAGTGAAATATTTGAAGTGAAAACGATATTGAAATCATTGAATGAACTATATTTATATAAATATATAAATATAAATAAAATTAAAACGAAACGAGGCCGTGCAGTTCGTATTTTGAAACCGTGATTTCAAACAACTAGTGCGGGAAATCCGACCATTGGATTTTCCCGAAACCGCAACCGCCGGGTTCGCCTTGGAAATATCTTTCTGACGGCACCAACTTTGTAAAAATCCAATTGTTGGATTGTCTGGAATGTTTAATTCAAATCTGAAGAAAAACAGCGCCAGAAACGATTATATTTATATATAAATATAAATATAATTATATTTAATCGAATAACGACGCTGCAGTTCATATTTTGAAATCGAAACTTCAAACGATTGTACCGGGAGATCCCACCGTCGGATTTTCCCGAAGCTGGAACCGTTGGATTCGTTATGAAAAGACCTTTCTAATGATATAAATTGTGTGAAGATCCAACGGTTAGATTTTCAGATATGTGTAAATCAAATCTGAAGAAAAACAGCGCCACGGCCGCGTTATGGCCCGAAGCGTCGTTTTGAATATATGGGCTATTTTAAAATAAATAAAAATAGCGATAAATCGTTATAAAATATTATAAACGATGTGGAAGGGAAATAAACTGAATTTGCTCGATTTATGTGGCTTTTGATGGTTGAATGTATTTGGTGTGAAAATTACATTAAAGAACAAAATTGGTGTTGTCGAATAATTTAACCATTGAAATAAATTGATTTGAAATTCTAAATATACGTGAATTATTTGAAAAGGCCGAGTTAATTCTCATTTCAAATAATTGACCGACGATTGAAATTTGAAGATGAAGACGGCGGTCGAAGACCGGAGATCTTCACCTCGTTTGGATGGTAACCGAGGTCCTGATTGGGAGGCATCCCGAAATATGGATAATGAGTGGTGATCGTCCAGACGTACGTGGTGATCGATGGGTTTGCGAGGTATTTAGTGCCTCCGGTTTCGTTCAGACCCAGAACGGACTTGTAAATGGACTGTGTGTCTGACATTGGAGTTTATTCTGTGTTGATTGATTTCTGTTAAATATACATCTGTTTGGCGGCGGAGAATTTATTCTTTTGCTTAACGCCCTTCTCTGAGACGCACGAGCTCAGAAGTTGTATATCGATGGACATCAGTCGCATGGCTTGAATTGCTAGTGTGGCATACCTAAGTGGCAAATGATCAGGGCTTCTGTTGAAAAGCAAAGTCTTGTGGTGATGATCAAAGCACCGCCTGTGTGGCGTAGCTTTGTGTATAACGTGAATTCGCGAGCCTCACACCCCGGTATTAACCTCAAACGGGAGAAGGACCTCAGGGAGGGTATGCGTTTCTTTCTAGCTAGGGTGGTGTCAGTGACCTACCAGCCCTGACATTTATATACTTTTCACCTATGTGGTTGTTGTTGTTGTGAGGCGCCTCGGTTTGATCGGACGATCCGGGTCCGATGGAGTCATTCGTTGGCTCATTTGCGCCCCAAAGGGCGGGGAAACCTATTGCTCAGGCATTTTAATCCACATCGGTGGACCGGCCCTGACGATCCAAGGGTCACTCGAGCTCTGATCCTGAGACATGGTAGGCTAGATTGTCTCGAATTCGATAAGGACTATCTTTTGCCTTGGTTCATGACGGAAATCCAATTTCCAATTACGTGACGGTGCGGTTTGATTGTATACTTATATGTGGCGACATAGTGGTATGGGGCATTAATGCCGTCTATGATTGATAGTTATGATTTGAAATGGTTTTCAAAACATATAAACACTACCAATAATATCAAATGCCTTTGTTTTATTCGTATCAAGCATATTTTGGCCGTTATAAGGTAAAAACTCTATCCTCCGGTTTGCGTTGCATTGTGTGATGGGAACTGAGTCTTATAATGGCTTCATTTTTATAAAAAGCATAGCGATGTTTAAAAGAAAGATTTGTTTTAGAGCACTGGCAATCCAATGGAGTAAACTCGTTCCACGAAAGTGGCGTGGTCCTGTGATTGGCCATATTATATATGTGTTGAATAGATTTCTCATACCAGTCCCATGACTGACTCGTAGTTTGTTTCACTTTCAAACTCGGGTGCCCCTTTTTCTACATGGGCAGCCTTGTATTCAGGTTTAGCAGGCTTTTTCTGGATAGCTGGAGCTGAAGATGGATTCTATCATTTATCTCTTTTTATGCTGTTCAGCTCCTATTGTACATATTTCGTTTGTTTTCCGCTGTAGGCATTTATGTATGGCTGAACTGTGCTTGTACTAAGTAAGATCCTGTATACTGTGTAACTCTGATGATTAATTTTATCCAGTATATTTTATTGTTCATTATCTGGTGTATTTATTTAATTTTGTTCTGCTATTATCTGTTTCTGTGTTATATTCCAAAGATAACCCTTGTCTCCGTCAGAAGCGAGATTTGGGGTCGTCTCATACTTCCACAAAGGGTACCACCTACCTGTAGCATCCTCCCCTATACCCTCAACATTCTTCCCACGGCATCCCCATGTCATTTGCGACAAATAAACTCTAGTACACTCGACCTATACCCTCAACGTTCTTCACACGGCATCCCCATGTCATTTGCAACAAAGAAACTCTAGTACACTCGAAAGAAGAGAGACAAAAATATGGTCATGCCATTGGGTTTTCCTTTGATTATCAATGAACTTCGAAATGAATGGGTTTCAGAAGAAGATCCGAGAATGAATGCGTATGGCTATATATGTAGTGGAAGTAAAACTTAATAGCTAAGTTTAAGCAAAAGTACAAGAGGCTGAATGGTGGCCACGTTCTTCTCAGTTGCACCGTAGGCATCGTGAGGTAGGTAGGTTGACAGAACAATTATATGCGTGGATACTTTAGATGTTAAGGAAATCAAAAACAAGTGTTTTAAATAGATAAAAACACGTAGGATATGTCCATGTTTTATTTTAAAAAGTTATACACCTCGATGTACCCAATTTCATTCACGTATGATCTGCTATGGACAGAAAACAGATTACGGTTGTATCCCACGAGGTGTCACGATCCCAAAAATATAATAATATCGGTAGATTAACTTATATTGTGAAACCTCACCATGTTGATTTCAGGGTGCAAAATACTCCGAATAAAAAGTTGCTTATTTAATTAATTAAAAATTACAGTAAAATTCTAAAAATTAAATTATCATTATGTCCCAAAAGAACCTTTTCTAAATTCAAATCCGATCACTAGTTATATCGAATAAACCGCTACAGTCGATAAACGATTCTATAGCGACTATTTTAAAATTTGATTTGGACATATCTCAAAATATACACAATGAAATCCTGATCTTTCTCTTCCGCTAGAAAGATATACTCCACCAGCTCCACACGTTTCTTGTTTCACAGAAATCCGGCTTAAAACGAATCATCTACATTCAGTTGAAGTTCAAGTCGCCAATTTACGAACTGCAGCGCCATTTCAAGCTCGATTTTAATTATATTATAACTCTACGTTCAAACTGTCGTTCAAATAATATATTCGTTATTCTAATTCAATTTCAAGCTAAATTAAATATCACAGATGATCCAGTTCACACCATATCGCCATTTCAGCCAATTCTGATTATTTCAGAATTAAATATATTATTTAATTATTATTTTAATTAAATATTTACCATTATTTAATTCCACGACCATTAAATTCTCTAAAACACCATTTAAATAATTAAATAAATTAATTATAATACCTCTGCCAATGCGGGTCATTACAATCTTCCCCACTTAAAATAATTTCGTCCTCGAAATTGCTAAGGTAGAGAACGACCCTATCGACTGGTTAGAACATATTTGTTCACTTCTTAACTTCAGTTTTAACTGAACCAATTTAATTTTAATTAAAAATTTATTTAATATTTATCAACGAAAATTTTCAAAGATCCTGAAAATTTTCCAACGCCTTAACTCTTCGAAAAATTTCGCCAGCACCTCCTTTGTACTGGTCAATACGTCAAACTCCAACTCGCCTCTCTGGGCCATCTCCAACCCAAAAGAAAATCAAACAGCCAAGCGGCTTATCAACATTTCAAACCCATATGTAATATAAACTGGTACCTTTTTGTCGGGCATATCTTTATATCCTTTCCACCTGTTATCAATTCAGCGGATACAAGGGTCATCCCAATCAATTTCCAATCTGCTTTTATCCACAACACCACCATTCGCCTATATCCAAGCCAAATCCCATTTCAACTCAAGTTTCTTTTCGATTCCAAACTCTTAACTTGATTATCACATTACACTTCAAATTTGAGTCTCACAATCCAATTTGTCTTGACATCATTCTAATTCAACCTCAATTACCACTTTACTGGCTTTACTTTAATTCAAATTTGCTTTCACAAATTTCTGTTAAATTTGTTTTTAATTCAAACAGTCTTTCCCTGGGAGTTTTTAAACAGTTTACTCTTTTCAGAAATCAATTTTTTTTTTTGAAATTCAACTGAGCCCATAATCAATATTCCATTAGTTAAATCACTTCTCTATTTCTTTATCAATATTTGTTAACCAAATATTTTCAGTAACCATATTGCCCTTTTATGTTATTTGGAAAACATTTCTGAATATCGCCTTCCTTTATTTTCTAAACTTTAGAAAATATGTGCTATTAATATTTGGAAAATACTCCAATTACTTATCTCTTTTCCGATCTCGTTTATTTCTATACTTAGGAAATATTTATTATTCTATTTCCAAGTTTACACTTATTTGGGTTAAAACGGATGTTGTGTAAAATATCGTTACGACAACCCAAATACTATATTCAACTAACTCTTATTCAACATTGATCTTCGAGCCTGAAATCTTACTATTTATTTGTTAATAATGAAATCAATCAAGTTGGGGTATAACTACCTCTCAGACCTTGACTGAATAACATTTATAACGTCAAAACAGATATGACTACTTACTCGTATAATCAGTACCATACAACTACTTATTCACCTTTAAACACGTATACGCTTCCTCTTTCTATTCTTACTAGATTTTATTCTTAGTCTTCCTTTTTGATTTTACTATTCTATTTCTAAGTTCGTTCCCTTATCGACTTCTATATATATATATATATCGATACGTTGATTTCTAACTATCACATTATCTTAAAATATTCTAGCTCCTTAAATTCCCGGAAAAATTCGCCATAACCTCCTTTGTACCAGGAGCATCGGGATATTTCAAATAGCCTCCCATGGCCCTCACCATTCCAAAAGAAAAAGAAAAAGCCAAGCGGCTAGCCGATACTGCGCATAAAATCTCATATATGAATTAAACACGTACCTTTTTGTCGAGCATTCTATTTATATACCTTCATTACGACATTCCAAACCTGTCTCCTGTATATCTATACTTGTCCAATTTAATTCAACTATACCCGATCGTTTTAACTCAATTTGTTAATTAACTCTTTAGTCTATTTCACTTTTACGTTTGAACATGACATGTTCAAATATAATTTAACTTGCTTATTAACTAATTTGAATCCAAATTTCAAATTTAAGTTCTATATTCGATTTCGAATATACGTTTACAAATCCAATTCACCGTTCAAAGTTCAACTTCAAATTCAAAACTTGATTAACTAATTCCTCTTTGACTTAGTTCATTCTATTCAAATTTTATATCACTTCTATTATTCAAATTCTATATATCAAATTCTATACTTTAAATTCCATTTGAATTCTATATTCAAATTCCATTATATTCAAATCCTATATTTGAATTCCATTTGATTTCTATATTCAAACTCTATTTCAATTTCATTGAATTTCATATATTCAAACTCCCTTTGAATTTCTATATTCAAATTCCATTTCACTTTCGGTATTCAAATCCTATATTTTCAAACTTTCTTTATTCATTCTTTATTATAAATCCTATTTGAAATTCAACACAACTTGTCATTCCCAAAACAAATTCAAAACAGTATCTCTGGTAGTAATTCGTCACTTACAACTCGAAAATGAATACTGATGATGCAGTTATCATCATCAAAATCTATTTTCCAGCGATCGAAGTGAGTTCAATACTATAAAACCATTTCTAAACATTTCCACTTTGAAATTCATTTCAAAATATAATTCACACTGCTTGTAAAACAATTTAAAATCTCTCAGGGTCTTTAATTTTCCTTATTTTTAATCCAAATCCATTTACAAACACTTATCCAATTCTCCAGAGTTTTAACTCCATTTCTGGTTTGAATTTCAGATTTAGCTCATCTGATTTCACGTATTTCACTTATATGAATTCTGATTGGTTATTTACATAACCATTTAATTTATAATCTTACTCGATTATAATACCAACCAATATATCCAATATGTATCAAATATACTTTGGGTAAAATTATTTTCATTTACCCTCTTCCAAAACATATCGTGCCGACCCATCGTATTCAAGTGTTTAGTAACTCCTACCGATACAGTGGATCAAACTGATCGACCAGAACCCATAAACAACTCAACCAATGAACCCACACAATATAAAACAAATTTTTATATCAATAACAAATACGTTCACTCGTATGTATACACTCAACTTAATCTAGGGTATTACTAACCCTATCTCTACCAAGTCACGCCACAGAGCCAAGTTAATCAATTAACCTTCTGCTCAAATACCAACTGTAATGACCCGGATTTTGAGCGACTTTGGTTATCGACATAAACTCGATGTCGATAACCAAAACATCGAAAAATACCAGTCATTAGTGAAAGAAATTAGAGGGTGAGGAAAGATAAGATAGAAAATTAGAATAGAAGAAGAAGAAGAACACAACATCAGAGTAACATGAATTTCACAGCGGAATGAATAACATATAATAGATAACATAACTTTGAAATATAACAGTTATGTATACAATAGCACTTATCAGAGTACAGCATTTACAACACAGTGGAACAAAACTCTATATAACTAATGCTGAAGCCTCCTGCTCCAAGCTCCTTTAGATAGATCTGAAAAATCCTGAACTACTTGACTGCCCGTACAAATTTAGGCACCCTAGAGTTTAGGTAGAACAAAACAAAATAAACTCCGGGTCAGTCATGGGACTGGTATGAGTAAAACAGTTTAAAACAGTTCGAACAAGTAAACGATATCTCATAAGACCACGCCGTATAACGGAACGGGTTTTTCCCTTATGAGAATCCAAAATATATTTATATCAAAAACCTTTTGATATTATAATAATGTCTATCAACCACAGTGTATATTAATCATCTAGCAGAAACGCTTTCGTCTCACGTTCTACATATATAGTATACAATCAAAAACCGCAAGCACGTATTGGGTAATGGATTTCCAACTATGACAAGGTATGGAACCACCTTTCACTAGTGTACCTCTAGAGAGGAATACACTGGGTTCAACAAGAACATCTTGCAACCCGGCCACACATGACCGACCACTCATTTCGCTTGAGTGTATCGAATGTATATCACCAACGGTTGGGATCAGCAACCGTTCCCGAATGGGACAACATCAACAATAGATTTTTAGAAATAAATGAAACTCTAGATCAGGTGATTATACACCCTACTTCGGTGCGACCGACTTAGCCATGTTGCCTGCCCGATTTCTGTCATTTACCGGTTGTGAGGCTAGAAGCTACGCTTTATCATCACACCAGATTCACTTTGAATGTCACATCGTCAAATCCATCAAATCAACGATTGACGTCCTCAACCATACATTATGTGTTAGCTAAAAGAAGTTTCCTTCTCCGCTTCCACTCTTGGTACGGTTGGAGAAATCAATATACGTGATCGTCTGGAATTACTCTGTCAAACATCCATCCATACAAATCATCCAGGAACAGGATGAACCAAAGGCACTATTCTGTAAACAGGATAGCCCTTGTATAACTCCGTCTTCAATTTCCTTTGGCATATATGATTCGCAACGCTTATGCCAATACAGAGTGGTTCTTTGGATAATAATCCAACCGGTCTCTCCATATTAACAACGTTAAGATGGTCAAAACTTCGATAGTCTGTGATTTAACTATCGAAGAAAAACAGGTGTGCAAACAACGATATTATTTCCAGATGGAAATTATATTGATCAATCATCATTCAACATTTATCTCTTTATTTCATTAATTTACTTATCTCCCGTTTCCCTATATTCAACATTTCTTATTTTCTAAATTTAGAAAATATAAGTTATTACCATTGGAAAACATTTCCATTGCTTGTTTTCTATATCAAAAAAACATTTTTGATTCTTATTTGGAAAACCTTTCCAAAACTCCTTCATTGGACTTAGACAGATGTTTAAACAAACATTGCTATGCCAACTCAAACCATTTCCTTTACTGCCGAACCTTAACTATTCCTTAGTTAAAAACGAAGCCAATCAAGTTGGGGTAGAACTACCTATCAGACCTTAACTGAACAACATTTCTAACTTTGAAATAGGCAAAGTTCACTTTATATTCCTTTTACTAACTTCTTTACTTAACCCTCCTTTGAATAGCTATATTAGATTGACTCTTTTCACTTAACTTTATTCGATTTACCCTTATCAATTAACTCTATTGGACTAACACTATTGGATTAACTCTATTTGACTAACGCTATAGATTTACTCATTTCACTTAACTCCTTTCGGATAAACAATATTCGATAACTCCTTTTACTTTCTTCGAATAAACTATATTCGATTAACTCATTTGCTTCTATTCGAATAAACTATATTCGATTAACTCCTTTTACTTTAACTCTAATCGATTAACTAACATCGATTAACTCCTTTTAACTTTATTCTCTAATCGATTAACATCGATTAACTCCTTTTAACTTTAACCTCTAATCGATTAACTAACATCGATTAACTCCTTTGAACTTTAACCTATAATCGATTTACTAACATCGATTAACTCCTTTTAACTTTATTCTCTAATCGATTAACTAACACCGATTAACTCCTTTTAACTTTAACTCTAATCGATTAACTCCTTTTAACTTTAACCTCTAATCGATTAACTAACATCGATTAACTCCTTTTAACTTTAACTCTAATCGATTAACTAACATCGATTAACTCCTTTTAACTTTAACCTCTAATCGATTAACTAACATCGATTAACTCCTTTTAACTTTAACTCTAATCGATTAACTAACATCGATTAACTCCTTTTAACTTCAACTCTAATCGATTAACTAACATCGATTAACTCCTTTTAACTTTAACTCTAATCGATTAACTAACATCGATTAACTCCTTTTAACTTTAACCTCTAATCGATTAACTAACATCGATTAACTCCTTTTAACTTTAACTCTAATCGATTAACTAACATCGATTAACTCCTTTTAACTTTAACCTCTAATCGATTAACTAACATCGATTAACTCCTTTTAACTTTAACTCTAATCGATTAACTAACATCGATTAACTCCTTTTAACTTTAACCTCTAATCGGTTAACTAACATCGATTAACTCCTTTGAACTTTAACTCTAATCGATTAACTAACATCGATTAACTCCTTTTAACTTTAACCTCTAATCGATTAACTAACATCGATTAACTCCTTTTAACTTTAACTCTAATCGATTAACTAACATCGATTAACTCCTTTTAACTTTAACCTCTAATCGATTAACTAACATCGATTAACTCCTTTTAACTTTGACTCTAATCGATTAACTAACATCGATTAACTCCTTTTAACTTTAACCTTTAATCGATTAACTCCTTTTAACGTTAACTCTAATCGATTAACTAACATCGATTAACTCCTTTTAACTTTAACCTCTAATCGATTAACTCCTTTTAACTTTAACTCTAATCGATTAACTCCTTTTCGAATAAACTATTCATTTATAAAGATTTACTTTTAGTAACGGTTCTTCACTTTACAAATGATTTCCTTTTATTCTAACTTATCCTTTGATTTTATAAATATTTCTTTTATAAAAATTCTTTTCCTTTTCTATATAAAATCCATCGATTTTATATAAATAATTCATTTTCAAAATACACTTTGAAAATCCCCTTCCCCATATCCAGTATTTCTTATGGTATTTAACATACCATATAACAACGATAAATATCGTCCAAACACACATAATCAACAACAGATTATATATCACATCATATATCACAATATATGAATCACAGTAAAATAAATGTTGAGGAATCCAGTTGGATTCCTCCAACCTGTTTCCCTGCATCACAGATGTTAAACGATATAGATAACATCACTTTCAGTCCCATATGATATATTCTGTTAAACAGAATCAATATAGAAATTTAACTACCTGACTAGCAGTTCAATCAAACGGTCAACACACAGTCAATCAGCCAATATTTAACAGTTCTAAAAATACAACATGAAATTATAAACTGTTCAGAGTTAGTGAGATTTACTCACATTGGCAGTTCATCGTTAAAGAACGATAAACTGTTTGTTTGATTTGAATCAAACAATTTATTTCGCCGTAAATTCAAACGAGCTCCATTCCACTCCCAGTCAGTTCCATGGTGTAGTGTCCGTCCATATGATCCCAATGGATCAAACCGTTCGAAAATCTGATAACGTGTGACCGAGATATTTAGGTTACAAGATCATATATTGTTTTAAATTAAAATAAACTAACTTTATTTTAACCTTGGGCTTTACCACTCAACAACCCGACCCATTCCTTCTGCTTGCAACCGACCTGCTTTACACTCTTGCCTTCCCTGACAATTCCTTGCTCCTTCTGGTTTGTACAACCGTCCCCCTTTTTCCTTTGAACCTCCTTCTACTTCCTTTTTTTAAAATAACCGGGCCACTTTAGTTTAAAGCCCACCCAAACTTTAAAATGTAAATACCCAAAACCAGCATGGGTATTTCTTCGCCAAACCCAAAGTGTTTCCACCTCCTAATGGAACCGCACGTTCCTGTAAACCACTCGTCATTTCCAAACAAACAGTGCACACCCTTTCTTCCTTTTACACAGTACCCTTTGGATTCGTTCTACCCTGTTAACCAACAACGCACCCTTCATTCCTCCACTCTTCTTCTTTACTGATTTCCAAGACCCGCACCTGCTCGTTGAACCCATCATTTCTGCATCCTTCCTTCCAGAAACGAACCAGCGCCTGCTCCCATAAGAAAGTGTACGCAAGTACTAGGACCACTTCAAGTACCACAGCTAACACTTCCTATTTTCATGAACCAGACCTCGCTCCTCAATCCACTCCACCACATGCAGCACGTCTTTACTTCCACAAAGGGTACCACCTACCTCAACGTTCTAGTACACTCGACCTATACCCTCAACGTTCTTCACACGGCATCCCCATGTCATTTGCGACAAAGAAACTCTAGTACACTCGAAAGAAGAGAGACAAAAATATGGTCATGCCATTGGGTTTTCCTTTGATTATCAATGAACTTCGAAATGAATGGGTTTCAGAAGAAGATCCGAGAATGAAAGCGTATGGCTATATATGTAGTGGAAGTAAAACTTAATAGCTAAGTTTAAGCAAAAGTACAAGAGGCTGAATGGTGGCCACGTTCTTCTCAGTTGCACCGTAGGCATCGTGAGGTAGGTAGGTTGACAGAACAATTATATGCGTGGATACTTTAGATGTTAAGGAAATAAAAAAAAGTGTTTTAAATAGATAAAAACATGTAGGATATGTCCATGTTTTATTTTAAAAAGTTACACACCTCGATGTACCCAATTTCATTCACGTATGATCTGCTATAGACAGAAAACAGACTACGGTTGTATCCCACGAGGTGCCACGATCCCAAAAATATAATAATATCGGTAGATTAACTTATATTGTGAAACCTCACCATGTTGATTTCAGGGTGCAAAATACTCCAAATAAAAAGTTGCTTATTTATTTAATTAAAAATTACAGTAAAATTCTAAAAAATAAATTATCATTATGTCCCAAAAGAACCTTTTCTAAATTCAAATCCGATCACTAGTTATATCGAATAAACCGTTACGCTCGATAAACGATTCTATAGCGACTATTTTAAAATTTTATTTGGACATATCTCAAAATCTACACGATGAAATCCTGATCTTTCTCTTCCGCTAGAAAGATATACTCCACCAGCTCCACACGTTTCTTGTTTCACAGAAATCCGGCTTAAAACGATTCATGTACATTCAGTTGAAGTTCGAGTCGCCAATTTACGAACTGCAGCGCCATTTCAAGCTCGATTTTAATTATATTATAACTCTACGTTCAAACTGTCGTTCAAATAATATATTCGTTATTCTAATTCAATTTCAAGCTAAATTAAATATCACAGATGATCCAGTTCACACCATATCGACATTTCATCCAATTCTGATTATTTCAGAATTAAATATATTATTTAATTATTATTTTAATTAAATATTCACCATTATTTAATTCCACGACCATTAAATTCTCTAAAACACCATTTAAATAATTAAATAAATTAATTATAATATCTCTGCCAATGCGGGTCATTACAATTGTCATTAAAATGGTAATTGCAAGAATGAGGATTGGCATATGTAATTTGATATGGATCTTGATATATGTAATTTGGCTAGGACTTGTTATGGGTAAATTGGTGTAAACGTGGTATACATGTAATTTTGGGTATAAAACTTGATCTATGTAAATTAAGCATAGCTTTGTAAACATGTAAATCATGAATCTTGACATATGTAAAACGACATGAAACTTGGTATATGTGTAAATTGGCATAAAAATTGGCATACATGTAAAACGGCATGAATTGAACATATGTAAATTTGGTATGAGTTGGGAATATGTAAAACTGACATGAAATCTAGATCTTGGGCATATGTTAATTATGTAAAATTTGGAGTTGAAACATATATAATTATTTATGACTTGGTAGAGGTTTAATATGAATGCGCCTAAGTTGGGTTTTGGTTAGTTGTCATGTATTGTAAACAAAAGGCTATAACTTGGCATAACCTTATAGTGAATTATGATAATAATTTGGGAATACGTTTCGGGGCAAAAACGTGAATTATGAACTTGATAATTGGCATATAACTGGAAATATGAGCGTGGTTGAAACATGAACATTTTTATATGTTAAACACATGAACTGATATTGGGTTTTTGGGGGGAATACGACCATTAATGAACCTTTGACACGAGGTTAGGCTCGGTTTGTGGTGTAAATCTGTCCGGAACTGCCCGACAAATCCAGTAGCCACAAAGTGCCAGTCTAATGTGAGAGGTCGAAGGTCGAATTGTAGGCGTAACGGTTTATGAGACGAGGTTAGACTCAGTTTGTGGTGTAAATCTGCCCGGAACCGCCCGGCAGATCCAGTGGCCACAAAGTGCACGGTCTAATGTGAGAGTCATGATTCATGCGTCATAATGAATGAAATAAGGAAGTACTAGCCATAATAAGATGTGGGTATGGTTAGAGGGTTAGGTGGGATGGCATGGAAATTTGACATGTAAATATGGACCTAACCGGTATGAGTTAAGAACACGTAAAACTAATAAGTGTGGGCTTAACCATCATAACATGTTAATTAGACCAGTGGGTAGGTTAAGTAAATTAAGAACGCTTAACCAACATAACTGTTAATCAGACCAATGGGTGGGTTAAGTAATATGACTAGACTAATGACACTTAACCAATATAACATGACACATAGCGGGGTTAAGTCAACTTGAACATATAGATAATACTTAACCAACTTAGCATGATACGTGGGCGGGTTAAGTCGTGAACTGCTTGAAAACACTTAACCAATTTGATATGCTAAGATAGCGGGGTTAAGTTATGAATCACTAGACAGCACTTAACCAACTTGACATGATACGTGGGCGGGTTAAGCCATGAATTAATTGAAATACTTAACCAATGCAATCTTACGAATGGGAGGGTTAAGTTAAATGGGTTGGCGATGCTTAACCAATATGACATGGTGTGTGGTAGGGTTAAGTAAACACGCGAAGGCAACGCTTAACCGATATAACAAGACATGCGGTAGGGTTAAGTAACACCAGAAAGAACACTTAACCCAAGGTAACATGATGGGGAGTGGGGTTAAGTTAACTTGAATGAATAACACTTAACCAACCTGTGGGGTATATGAATAGACCCTAGGAAAACCCTAGTAGCGACACCCATTTCAGCAGTAACCACACTAGGTATCAACGGTACCCTGAGCTAGGCAGGGTGAGGCACGATTACTGGGCTAATTGTAAGCGGTTAAAACTGCGGCGGGTGATGCAGCAGTGCAGGTTCCGACGGATTACGGGCGTGCACGTATTCCAGAGTGGAAAATTTAGCCACTGGGCATCAGTAGATATAAAGCTGTGCATCAAGAATTGCGTCGGGGTTGCCATCCTAAGGATTGATACACCCCAGGGTGGGACCAACACAAGTATCTATAAGTAGGGGGCCGCAAGAACTAGGTCGAGTAGGAGCCGATCGATTAAGGTAGTAAGGATACATCTAACACATTCATGGCAATTGGGCTGGTTGAGGTGAAACCCTCATATTAGATGTAGTCCTGAAGGCTACCACAACTACGGGGTTGGGATAACCTTAGTGTATAACACATGTGAAACAATGTAAGTAAGGGCCAATCAAATAGGTACGGTGGGGACACGAAACTGTCAATATGAGGTGGGACCCTCATCGTAGGATATGTACCTATAAAACTATCATGTGGGTTATAGGGGATCACTTATCTTGTAATTATAACTAAGTAAACGAATTGGAACGCTAGTTAGGTGGTGCAGAGAATATAGGAAATCAAGTAAAATAGGGTAATGGTGAAACTTAGAAATATTGCGACGTTATAGAAACCTTGCGATGTGATACTTGGTAGGAACCTTGTGATGCTACCCTTGGTAGGAAGTATGGGATGTTATACCTGATTCATCGTGTCTGTAGCTTACCTCATCATCATGCTTATGCTTACTTTCAGTTTATTCATGTCATATTATCTTTACCTGTTTTTATGCTGAAAGTCGGTAGGACTTACTCAGTCTTTATGACTGACCCGGTTTGTGTAACACCCCACTCCCGCTATGATCACTCACTAAGGGAATGCCATAGCATCGGTGGAGTATTTTAGTGAATATAGAACAGAAAAATTACAACAAGACAGATATAAATAGTACTTGAAATTTTAAAACATCATCTCATAACAGCGGAAGTAAAACATGTCTGGTTACATCATAAAACCACAATAAAGGTCAAGTACAATATCCATCAAAATAAAGAAGTACATAATCCCACTCTCATACAATAGCCAAACAAAAGAAAAGATAACTGGATAACTGGAGCTTTACATCTATCCAAGCTCCTAAAGACTGGAACAGCAATCCGATCAAGCTCCACTACTGCTAGGATCCACCGTAGGACCTGAGGGTTGGGAAAAAGATAAAAACAACAGGGTCAGACATAAGTCTGAGCGAGTCCTATAACTTTAACAATACAATCGTTAAAGTAACCAGAGAAGACATAAACTGATATACGGTAACATATAGGGATGAATGGCTACCCTAAGCAGTCAACTAAACGAAGATAAAGGATAAAGACGCATCTACCCTCCCTAAGGTAAATTACTAAACTGCACCACACCAGTCGTTCCTAACTTAAAGGTTGATCCCACCCAAGGACTTATAAAATTTACTAATTAGTACCTGCGTACCCCTAGGTGACCAAGTAGGCGCCACGGGGCCCTACAATCCACTAGGTGTACACACTACTTCCCATTCGATCGGCTCCCTAACGTAGATACCCGTGCTGGCCCCACCGTGGGATGTATCATTCCCCAATGTGGCAACCTGATGAAACTAAAGGTGCACGGCTTATATCTACTCGATGCAACAACGGCTTACCTACCAGCCCGGGCCCACTCACGCATATGAAGCCCGTTGGACTTGCGTTGCCACCGCTAACCCGTTTGCCTCTTACAGTCAAGCCCAGTATGCGTGTCCCGTCCTCGACATGGGTCGAGCCCACAAAGATACGTATGGGTTACTGGTTGAAATGGGCCTCCACAAGCTACCCACCTAAGCTTGTCCCTTTTTCTAGTATATCCCACTTAACCCTTTAATCATGTTTTAATTACATGTTCTATTTTGGTTAAGTATTCTAATCGTATTTTCTATTGCCACCCAAGGCAACCACTAGATTTTCTCATGCCACCCGAGGCACCCACTTAACCCCTCATGTCCCTCTACATGCTAATGTGGTTAAGTGTTTCTTAATTAATTAATTAAGAACGTAACCTTTGTAAAGACCTCTCACATTAGACTGTCTTTTATGACCGCTGGTTAAGCCGGTTGGGTCCGGGCAGCCTTATGTCATAACAGAGTCTAACCTCGTGTCTTTACATTAATTACGTATTTAGTTTGTGCCTAAGACCTCTCACATTGGGCTAACATTTGTAGCAACTGGTTAAGCCGGTTGGGTCCGGGCAGTTTTACGCTACAACTGAGTCCAACCTCGTGTCTTAGTCAATTAATTACACCTAATTAATCACCCTCATAATTTTATATTAATTATCCCTAATTAATCAAGTTTTCTTAACATGGGTAGACCTAACTTAATAGGTAAATTCCCATGGGGTAGACCTAACTCAATAGGTAAATTCCCAACACATAGTATGGGTACACCTAACCAAATAGGCAAATTCCCATACTATGTTTATTTATTTTGTGTTATGCATAATTATATTAATTTCACACAATCTTATTAACTTATGCATTTAATTACCCCATCGTTCCCACGTAATTTCGTTCATGATATAACACATATAAAAGGTGTCAACTTGCATATGAATGAACATGTTTCAAAGGTGCCATCTTGCATATTAACAAACACATAACTTGCATATGAACTTGCATAACATGTCACATAACTTGCATATAATATGTCACATAACTTACATATTCATTTTGCATAACAAACTTGCATATTAGCTTATAGACTTGCATAATGTGTCATCATGAACTTGCATATTAATAAACATGTAACTTGCATATTTACATACATGTAACTCGCATATTAACAAACATGTAACTTGCATATAAAGAAACATGTAACTTGCATATTTACATACATGTAACTTGCATATTAACAAACATGTAACTTGCATATTAACAAACATGTAACTTGCATATTTACATACATGTAACTTGCATATTAACAAACATGTAACTTGCATATTAACAAACATGTAACTTGCATAGCATATTACCATGAACTTGCATAACATGCATATGATTACATAGCCCACAACTTGCATATTTAGCATCATGCAAACATAACATACATCATATTAAACTTGCATAAGCTTACATACTCAACATGCATAAACATAAGATTAATGCTAACATCATATCATATGATTCAAAGCTCATTAACCCACATACAAAACCATAAATCTCATCACATCTCATCTAATTAGTTTACCAAAAGATCATCAAAGTGATAGAAACTCACAACTAGCAACTTTGAACACCAAATGAAGAAGATTAAGATGCTAAGAAGGGATTAGAAGTTGATTAGAGAGTGATTAGTATGCAACCCTCTTCATAAAATTAGTGGAGGCCATGAGAGCTAGCATTTTGCCATAGTTTAGTCACTAGGTTTAATTATGAATGAATTAGGGTAGGTTAGGGTCTTATTTATAGATTAGGCAAGTGTTTTAGGCCATAGGATTAACCCTAGATTCAATCCAAGCCATCAAAGCATGTCTTGGGGAAGAAGTCAAGTGTAGGAACCATCTAGGGCCTTTAGATTAAAGATGGACCATGAGAACCATTCAAATGCAAAATCTGCACTTGAGCGAATCGGCCCACGGGTTGACAGCCAAACACCCTGGATTAACCCCTAGTCGACCCAGCGGGCTCGGGTCGACTTCAAAAATCGGCCGGTTCGGTTATTCCCCTCTCCCAATTCGCTGTTTTGAGCATTTTTGCATATTTATTTATTAAATTTTCAATTATATATATATATATATATATATATATCAATATATATATATATATATATCTACACAACCCATTTCACTTAATTAAGTATACTTTAATTTGGGAATTTTCGTGAAACTTCGCGAGGCCATATCTTGGTCATACGGACTCCGATTTTCGAAAACTCGGACTCTATTTCGCGTATTTTTCCGAGACGAACACAATGGCATAGCCCGTTTCCCTTGATTCCCATTTTAGAATTAAATTCTGCCTCGATTTATGTTATTACAGGTTATTGAAAATACGGGTTGTTACATTCTCCCCTCCTTAAAGGATTTCGTCCCCGAAATCTTCAAGTTAGGAAGAACGTATCCTACCATCCAATCATCCATCTACTCAAAGCATCATCCACGAGCAATCATTGTCCTTACAAGATTCTAAATGCTGGATGGAAATATGCAAAAGTGTGTGTATATGTACTTACCTAATGCGAAAATCAGGCGGTTACTGATACAGTAAACCTCCTTAATGCAAACCATGATAGTGCCATGCATCCAATATGTATGCGAAACCCTATTGACACATACAAATTTCTACATGCGTGCACAACCATACACAAAAATGCATCATCCATATGATAACACAGCCATGATACATCCATCAATCTAACTACCACATCCATTTATACAATATGCAACATGAAGTGACTGAGCCGATCTAGTGCCTAATGTGTGTGTATATGCATCCACGAGCAACCACTAGCAAACAATTGCATCCATATGCATCCATCAACCATAACATGTTTCAAACACATGTCTCAACCATAGGTTTTACCCTATCTAAAGGTCATAGGTATTAGCGAGAGGATATACTAAAGATAAGATAAGTACTAGACAAGCAATAAAGGAGAAGTTAAAAGACATACTCTCAAAAAGAAATGGATACAAAGAACGCATCTTTGCTTCCGTCTCCCAAGTAGCATTGCTTTCGTCATCTCCCCATTGCACTTTAACTAGCTGAACTTCTCTGTTCCTCAACTTCCTAGTTTCTGACCCAAGGATGCGAGTAGGAGCTCGTCGAATCGTCGCATCACGCTCTACCTCTACATCTCTAAGCAAGCTCGGCTCTACCACCTCCGCGGTCTCATGTAAGCACTTCCTCAAATGTGATACATGGAATACATCATGAACACCACTAAGTCTGTCGGGCAACTCCACCCTATATGCCATCCGTCCAATCCTTTCCTTAATAGGAAACGGCCCAACAAATCTCGGTGCTAACTTCCCTACGGACCCAAAGCGAACAACATTTCTCAATGGAGATACTTTGACAAAAACCATGTCCCCAACCTCAAACTCAAGATCCGTCCTTCTCCGATCCGCATAAGATTTCTGTCTATCTTGCGCTGCTTTCATCCTTTTTCGAATTAAATCAATCTTCTCTGAAGTCTCTCTAACCATATCCGGCCCAAGCAAGATCCTATCCGTAGATTCCCACCAACATGTAGGAGATCGACAAGGCCTTCCATAAAGAGCTTCGAAAGGAGCCATACCAATACTGGACTGAAAGCTGTTATTATATGCGAACTCCACCAAAGGAAGATGTTCTTCCCATGTACCTCCAAAATCCAAGATACAAAGCCTCAAAAGATCTTCTAAGATACGGTTCACCCTCTCGGTCTGACCGTCCGTCTGAGGATGATATGCGGTGCTCAAACACAACTGAGTCCCTACCGCCTCTTGCAAACTTCTCCAAAACTCACTAGTGAAGATAGGATCTCGATCACTCACAATGCTGGATGGTACGCCATGCAATCTAACAATCTCCCTAACATAGACTGAAGCAAGCCATGGAGCGGTCCTCTTACTCTTTACGGGTATAAAATGGGCACTCTTGGTAAGTCTGTCTACCACAACCCAAATTCCCGTATTGCCCTTCCTCGATCTCGGTAACCCGTCGATGAAATCCATCGAGACACTATCCCACTTCCACTGTGGAACTTCCAATGGGTGTAGCAACCCACCGGGTTTCCTTTGCTCCACTTTAACTTGTTGGCACACTAAGCATCTAGCCACATACTCGGCCACATCTTTCTTCATACCGGCCCAGAAGAAAACTCTCTTCATGTCTTGGTACATTTTGTCTCCACCGGGATGAATAGTCATTCTTGAACGATGTGCATCATCCAAAATAGCCTTCTTCAAACCCTCATCTTGCGGTACACAAAGTCTACCGTCTCTATGCAACCATCCCTTATCATCTATGGTGTATCTACCCAAATGGCTGGACGACTCCCCTCTTATAAGCTTCTCTACCAACACAACCAACTGTGGGTCGTCTCGCTGAGCCTCGCCAATCCGTCTCAAAAGAGTAGGTCTAACCTCCAAGGATGCCAACAAACCAGGTACAAAATCAACAGAAGGTCTGAAGTCAAACAAAGAAAGAAACTCCAAGCTTCGTCGTTCCACGAACAATGGACTCAAAGATAGCCTTTTTCTACTTAAGGCGTCTGCCACCACGTTACCCTTACCAGGGGTATACGCTATCTCGAAATCATAGGATGCTAAGAACTCCATCCACCTTTGCTGTCTTAAGTTTAAATCCTTCTGAGAGAATAAGTACTTCAATGATTTATGGTTGGTGAACAACTCGAATCTCTCACCAAGAAGATAATGGCGCCAAGACTTAAGTGCGAAAACAATCGCGGCCAACTCTAGATCATGGGTAGGGTAATTCTTCTCATGCACTCTCAATTGTCTCCCTCCATAGGCTATTACCCTTCCCTCCTGCATCAAGACTGCGCCTAATCCTGTTCCACAAGCATCGGTATAAACAACAAACGGCTTACTCCCATCTGGAAGCACTAAAACTGGAGCGGTGGTCAAAGCTCTCTTTAACCGTCGGAAAGCATCATCACAATCTACATCCCATGAGAAAACCAGATTCTTCTTCGTCAAGCGGGTTAATGGGGCTGATATCTTCGCGAAGTCTTTGATGAACTTCCTATAATATCCTGCCAACCCCAAGAAACTTCTTACCTCGGTAGCATTTCTAGGAACTTTCCAATCCTGGATAGATACTATCTTTGCGGGATCCACAGCTATCCCTTCCTTAGAGACCACATGCCCTAAGAATCGCACTTCTCTTCTCCAAAAATGGCATTTAGAGAATTTAGCTTTAAGACTATGCGCTCGAAGAGTCTCCAACACTTCCTTGAGATGTAAGGCATGCTCTTCTTCATTCTTGGAAAAGACCAAGATGTCATCCACAAAAACTACTACAAACTTATTCAGATACTCTCTGAACACTCTACTCATGAGATCAACAAAGTATGCGGGGGCGTTTGTCAACCCAAATGGCATCACTAGCCACTCATAAAAACCATCCGGAGTCCGGAAAGCAGTCTTCTCTATACTGTCCTCCGCCACTCTTAACTGATGAAACCCTGTAGCTAAGTCCATCTGCGAAAATACTGACGCGCCAACCAACTGATCAAAGAGATCATCTATCCTCGGTAATGGGTGTCTATTCTTCTTCGTGAGCTTATTAAGTTCCCTATAATCCACACAAAGTCTGAGGGACCCATCCGCCTTCGTGGCAAACACTACTGGAGCTCCCCACTCCGATATACTTCGCCTTATGAACCCCTTCTCAAGCAACTCCCCTACTTGCTTATGAAGTTCTCTTCTCTCACGAGGAGCCATGTGGCGTACTGGCAAAGACACTGGTTTGGCATTATCCACCAAATAAATTCGGAAATCTATCTCCCGCTTCGGAGGCAAACCCTTTACTTCTTCAAACACATCCGGATATTCCCGGACTACTCTGACAGAACACAAACTTTCGACCGAAGCATCGAGCGATTCAAGATAACTTAGCAAAACAGATTCCATGGGATTGCAAGAGATCTCGAGAGTGTTACCCAAGCGGGTCATGAGCCTGACAACTCTCCTTTCGCAATCAAGAACGGCACCATTACTGGATAACCAGTCCATGCCCAAGATCAACCCATAGCCCGTGAAGCCCAATACAAAAGCATCACATCTAAACTCAACGCTAAGTATAGAAATCTTCAAACCCAAACATATCATAGACAGATATATGGAGCCCCCAATTGGGTTTGAGACAACCAAGGGATCATCAACTAGACTGGTGTCTAAGTGCAGTGACTCAACTAACGATGATGAGATAAAAGAATGCGATGCGCCAGAGTCAAACAAAGTACGAACTGGATGATCAAACAGAAAAACCAGACTTTCAACGGAAATAGTTCTACCTCTCTGCTGAATCGGTGGAACTGAGAGAACCTGAACTTGCCCCCCTGACTGAGGTGGTGCTATAAGAGCTTGCACCTGGCCTCCTGAGGTAGACCCCGTCTTCTGCCCCTTCTTTGGGCAGTTTTTCACAAGATGCCCTGCTTCACCACAATGAAAGCAACCGGTCTTCTTCTTTTTGCGACAATCCTTACTGAGGTGTCCTGGTGTTCCACAATTGAAGCACTTCTTCTTCGTCTTCTTTTTGTCACCATTGCCTTTTCCGCCCTTGCCTTGTTGTTGCTGTTGCGGTTTCTTCTGATCCCCCTTTTTCTCTGGTGCCTTAGAATTCTTATCATCCTCATGCATAAGTGCCATGTAGACAAGCTTCTCAAAAGTGGCCCCCATAGGAATGTGAGTCATAGCTATTCCTTGCAATGGTTCGTTCAAGCCTCTAACGAACCTCAAAGCCTTCTTCTCCGGTGTATTCACCAACTTTATGCCAAACCTTGCTAATTGATTGAATTTGTTGACATATTCTTTCACCGTGAGATTCCCTTGCTTCAAATTCAAGAACTTCTCCATAAACAGATTCTCTTCCGCCCTTGAGAGAAACTTAGCCCCAAACCTTTGCTTAAAATCTGCCCAAGAGTCAACAGGGCGTTCTCCATTAGTGACCTCCCACCAGAATGAGGCCTCTCCCTTCATTAACCAAGCCGCCAACTTGACTTTCTTTCCCTCTTCCACTTCAAAGATATCTAGCAACTCTTCCACTTCCTTAAGCCAATCTCTAGCCTCTACGAAAGTCTCTGAACCAAGAAAAGGTTTTCCTCCTATAGCCTTGAACTCCTTGCAAACCTTAGCAAAATTATCCACTCTAGGCTGAGGAGGAGGAGCGGTTGTCTCTGGTGTAGTAGCATTGGCCGGACCCGCAGCCGCGGCCCTAGCCTCTTGCAACCTCCTATACCATAGTGGTATAACTAAACCCTCCGGGATGTTAAGATCTTCAGCCATGCTGAAACGAAAGAGGAAAGATTCAAAAAGGAGATTCCGAAAGATAAAGATATGGCTATTGGGGATTATGCTTTTCTTTTTCAAAAACTTTTTCTCTTAGAAGACATGCTTTTAAAAATACTTTCTTCGAAAATACTCTTAGAAAGTAGTTTTTCTCAAAAATTTTATCTGTTCTGGTAACCTTAAGCTCTGATACCACGTGTAACACCCCACTCCCGCTATGATCACTCACTAAGGGAATGCCATAGCATCGGTGGAGTATTTTAGTGAATATAGAACAGAAAAATTACAACAAGACAGATATAAATAGTACTTGAAATTTTAAAACATCATCTCATAACAGCGGAAGTAAAACATGTCTGGTTACATCATAAAACCACAATAAAGGTCAAGTACAATATCCATCAAAATAAAGAAGTACATAATCCCACTCTCATACAATAGCCAAACAAAAGAAAAGATAACTGGATAACTGGAGCTTTACATCTATCCAAGCTCCTAAAGACTGGAACAGCAATCCGATCAAGCTCCACTACTGCTAGGATCCACCGTAGGACCTGAGGGTTGGGAAAAAGATAAAAACAACAGGGTCAGACATAAGTCTGAGTGAGTCCTATAACTTTAACAATACAATCGTTAAAGTAACCAGAGAAGACATAAACTGATATACGGTAACATATAGGGATGAATGGCTACCCTAAGCAGTCAACTAAACGAAGATAAAGGATAAAGACGCATCTACCCTCCCTAAGGTAAATTACTAAACTGCACCACACCAGTCGTTCCTAACTTAAAGGTTGATCCCACCCAAGGACTTATAAAATTTACTAATTAGTACCTGCGTACCCCTAGGTGACCAAGTAGGCGCCACGGGGCCCTACAATCCACTAGGTGTACACACTACTTCCCATTCGATCGGCTCCCTAACGTAGATACCCGTGCTGGCCCCACCGTGGGATGTATCATTCCCCAATGTGGCAACCTGATGAAACTAAAGGTGCACGGCTTATATCTACTCGATGCAACAACGGCTTACCTACCAGCCCGGGCCCACTCACGCATATGAAGCCCGTTGGACTTGCGTTGCCACCGCTAACCCGTTTGCCTCTTACAGTCAAGCCCAGTATGCGTGTCCCGTCCTCGACATGGGTCGAGCCCACAAAGATACGTATGGGTTACTGGTTGAAATGGGCCTCCACAAGCTACCCACCTAAGCTTGTCCCTTTTTCTAGTATATCCCACTTAACCCTTTAATCATGTTTTAATTACATGTTCTATTTTGGTTAAGTATTCTAATCGTATTTTCTATTGCCACCCAAGGCAACCACTAGATTTTCTCATGCCACCCGAGGCACCCACTTAACCCCTCATGTCCCTCTACATGCTAATGTGGTTAAGTGTTTCTTAATTAATTAATTAAGAACGTAACCTTTGTAAAGACCTCTCACATTAGACTGTCTTTTATGACCGCTGGTTAAGCCGGTTGGGTCCGGGCAGCCTTATGTCATAACAGAGTCTAACCTCGTGTCTTTACATTAATTACGTATTTAGTTTGTGCCTAAGACCTCTCACATTGGGCTAACATTTGTAGCAACTGGTTAAGCCGGTTGGGTCCGGGCAGTTTTACGCTACAACTGAGTCCAACCTCGTGTCTTAGTCAATTAATTACACCTAATTAATCACCCTCATAATTTTATATTAATTATCCCTAATTAATCAAGTTTTCTTAACATGGGTAGACCTAACTTAATAGGTAAATTCCCATGGGGTAGACCTAACTCAATAGGTAAATTCCCAACACATAGTATGGGTACACCTAACCAAATAGGCAAATTCCCATACTATGTTTATTTATTTTGTGTTATGCATAATTATATTAATTTCACACAATCTTATTAACTTATGCATTTAATTACCCCATCGTTCCCACGTAATTTCGTTCATGATATAACACATATAAAAGGTGTCAACTTGCATATGAATGAACATGTTTCAAAGGTGCCATCTTGCATATTAACAAACACATAACTTGCATATGAACTTGCATAACATGTCACATAACTTGCATATAATATGTCACATAACTTACATATTCATTTTGCATAACAAACTTGCATATTAGCTTATAGACTTGCATAATGTGTCATCATGAACTTGCATATTAATAAACATGTAACTTGCATATTTACATACATGTAACTCGCATATTAACAAACATGTAACTTGCATATAAAGAAACATGTAACTTGCATATTTACATACATGTAACTTGCATATTAACAAACATGTAACTTGCATATTAACAAACATGTAACTTGCATATTTACATACATGTAACTTGCATATTAACAAACATGTAACTTGCATATTAACAAACATGTAACTTGCATAGCATATTACCATGAACTTGCATAACATGCATATGATTACATAGCCCACAACTTGCATATTTAGCATCATGCAAACATAACATACATCATATTAAACTTGCATAAGCTTACATACTCAACATGCATAAACATAAGATTAATGCTAACATCATATCATATGATTCAAAGCTCATTAACCCACATACAAAACCATAAATCTCATCACATCTCATCTAATTAGTTTACCAAAAGATCATCAAAGTGATAGAAACTCACAACTAGCAACTTTGAACACCAAATGAAGAAGATTAAGATGCTAAGAAGGGATTAGAAGTTGATTAGAGAGTGATTAGTATGCAACCCTCTTCATAAAATTAGTGGAGGCCATGAGAGCTAGCATTTTGCCATAGTTTAGTCACTAGGTTTAATTATGAATGAATTAGGGTAGGTTAGGGTCTTATTTATAGATTAGGCAAGTGTTTTAGGCCATAGGATTAACCCTAGATTCAATCCAAGCCATCAAAGCATGTCTTGGGGAAGAAGTCAAGTGTAGGAACCATCTAGGGCCTTTAGATTAAAGATGGACCATGAGAACCATTCAAATGCAAAATCTGCACTTGAGCGAATCGGCCCACGGGTTGACAGCCAAACACCCTGGATTAACCCCTAGTCGACCCAGCGGGCTCGGGTCGACTTCAAAAATCGGCCGGTTCGGTTATTCCCCTCTCCCAATTCGCTGTTTTGAGCATTTTTGCATATTTATTTATTAAATTTTCAATTATATATATATATATATATATCAATATATATATATATATATATATATCTACACAACCCATTTCACTTAATTAAGTATACTTTAATTTGGGAATTTTCGTGAAACTTCGCGAGGCCATATCTTGGTCATACGGACTCCGATTTTCGAAAACTCGGACTCTATTTCGCGTATTTTTCCGAGACGAACACAATGGCATAGCCCGTTTCCCTTGATTCTCATTTTAGAATTAAATTCTGCCTCGATTTATGTTATTACAGGTTATTGAAAATACGGGTTGTTACAGTTTGTTTCGCCTCTTTTTCTTCCGCCCCCCCCCCCCCCCCTCGATTCGCAGGGTGGGAATACAGCTTAGTTCGGATCTAACCAAGCTTCAAGGCTCTTTCATGTACGGTTTGGATTTCTCTTGGCTATGGCTTGCTTTGCTTTATTGGGGAATACTGCAATTTATTTTTATGCTTCTTTGTTTTTGAGCAAGACAGATATTTTAGCTATGTAATTGGGTATGGGAAGTTGATGGGCTTTTATTGTAAACAACATATATTTAATAAATGATTTGAAGTACTTCCACTTTACCTTCCGCTGTTTTATATATGTCTGTCTTGTAATATTTATGTTCCAGTACCCATAATGCTCCGTTGAAGTTAAGGCATTCCCTTTGTGAGTGACCTTAACGGATGTGGGGTGTAACAAAAACCAAAACAAATTGAATTCTTTTCTCTTTTTTTTTACAAAGAGAAGAGCATGAGAGGACGAGTTTTAAGAGAAAAGGGAAATCAAGAAGATTGTGAATTATTTCTAAGCGAAAGAAATAAAAGAAGAAGATAAAGGAATACTTGTGTGAATTCATTTGAAGAGACCACGAATTTCAGGAAGATGAAGTGGTCGTGAATTTTTAGAGAAAGTAATAAAAAATTCTTGGTGGAGAGGGGGAAGTGAATCTAAAATTTGCATCGGACGGAGAAGAGAAAAGAATAAGGAAAAAAATTGTGAAAGATACATGATTTATTTTTTAATGGTATCCCTTCACATATTATAGGTTGCGAAGGAAATAAATTGGTTGAGTTGGCACAATGTGTCGGACTAATCAACATTTATTTTTTATTCAAAATTCAAAAATAAATCACATAGGAAAAGAGCATAACGGAAAGAAACGAATGTGCGATTTATTGCCTGATTGTTAGAAAGTATTATGATTTCACATTTCGAAAAACATTTTTTTTTAAATAGGCGCTTTATGTACAAATTGGATAGTATGAGCCATACTATCATGACAAGGAGTCCGACAGTGTTGAACCCATGACTTCTTGCATCCTGCTCATGTTCTTTTACCAGCCGAATAAAGATGCTTGTCCCTTTTGAATAGACAAGAATAAGATAGAGAAAATGGCTATAAATACGCGTAGATAATGTTGATAGTTTTATGGGTTTTTTTTTGCTGTTTTTTTTTTCTGAATATAAACAACATGATATAGAATAGAAGAGAAATATATATGCGTGGAAATGGTTTGTTTTTGGAGAAAATAATAATGAGAAACAAAAGGGGAAAGGAGAGATAAGGGGATGTAAATTTAAGGAATGAATGTACGTAAATGAAATAAGTTGTGAGAAAATAGAGTGAAAGGAAAGATATTAACATAATGAATGGAAATAAATTAATAAAATGAAGGAAAGAAATGAATGTTGTATTAAGAAAATAACGAAAAGGAGAGGACATTGATAACTGATGCAATCATTCAAATTTCAGAATAAGTTAATTAATGAAGGTTTGAACATGTAATCCGCGTTCTAAATTCATAAACGTTACATTTTGAATAGACATGGAAATAATTAAAGACGATAACCAAAGATATATATGTGTGTGTGTATGTGTGTATATACATATATATATTTATGTGTGTGTGTGTGTGTGAATCTTCAATGAATTCCATTTGTTAATAAGCCAATCATTTATTTCATCCTATTTCCATAAGTAAAATAACTGCTTTGCGGTTTAGATCCAATTCTCAACACAAATTTGAACGACGTGGATAAACCTATGTTATTTCTTCATCTTTCCTCAATTAAAATTAGATCAGGGAAGCTTCCTTTCATTGTTTATCCCACTTCCTCTTCTGGGCCTAATATCCCCAAACCGCTATTCGAGAATTTCAGATCTAAGTACCCAAATCGCTATTCAAGAATTTCAGATCGCACTAAATCCGGGACCGAATATTGACTTCGAACAAATCTATGATAGATCCATCCTACAGTAGAAGATGGCATATTTTGTTCAAAAACAAGAGATCAAGCCATCAAGGTAGATGGGATCTAGCATTGCTAGCATAAGTGAAGTTTCACTTCCAACTTCTCATAACCGATCTGTCGGTTTTTCCACAAAATTTCGATTACTAAATCTACGTGGTTTGGTAAGTAATTTATTAATATAGTTTGGGTTGAATTTATGGTTTCAGTTCTTAATGGATTATTTACGTTCGGTTTGGGGTTCTAAGACCTTGATCTGGTTTTACTACAAATATGCGATTGGATTTTTGTTGGATATTTACAAGCCTTTCATCAGTACATTATAGATTTCAACAACATGGTAGAAGTATTCCAAGCTTCTTTGTTTTCATTTTGTAAGTGACTGCTGTTAACTTGATTTACACACTTGATATTTGGACGTAAATCAAATCTGCTCTTAGATCTGATATCTGCTTCATATGTTCTCATTGGCTTGTACAAGGGGAGATGATGAGATATTTTGGCTCGATAGCAGATAGTTCATTCTTCCAGATATTGTTTTGTTATAGCCCACTGCTGATTTGTTCTTGATTTTTATGGGGCTTTTTGAATTTCAAGTTTTTGCTGCTGTTCGATTTGGTTTTAGGAGGTGTACCCAGTTTCATTGGGTTCTTCTTCAGAAATCCGCAGAGCAGGATAAGGAAATTATGATTAGTTTAACCTTTCGGTCTTCTTTTTACAACTAGGAAAATGAGATTCAGTTCATACAAAAATAGGAGTATAACCTATTTTAATTTCAATTTGTACTGCTGAATCTTGTATTTAGTCTGTTAGAACTCATCGGCCGTTCAAAGTCGTGATTGCAGGAACTATGGTCTAATTTCTGTAGAATTGCCGCATAGAAACTGTACTGTATACAGTGGTCAAAGTGGCCTTTCTCACTATTGAAGGCGAAGGCTTAAATGTTTCTCGGTTGGATTTATAGTGACTTTTTGGGGGCCGATCCCATTTCTGCCACATTATGGAGGATTTCATATTATAGTGCTCACCACTGTTTAAGCAGTAACATGATTTATAGTAGTGGGTGAATTCATAGATGCATATGCGGTGAACAAAATATAGTTGTGTTTTGTGTTATCTCCACAAAGTATCTGTCAAGCAGTTTCTTCTTTTATGATATGCAGTAAGGAATGTAAGCTCAGTGGGATTGAGCTGGTGCATGCAAGGCCTGTTACAGGTGCGCACAAGTGGAGCAAGTGGCTCGGATGTGGTGCAGCGGGTTGCACTAAGTGGGATTGGCCTCATCATGGGACTGATTTATGTTTTTAGCATTTAAATCTATTGGTATTTCCTATTTTTTTAGCTTTTGTTTTAGTTTGTAATGGTTGCTAAGCTTCCTTTGTATTGATTTTAATTAGATAATAAAAGTGAACCAAATTTTCAAAAAAAAAGTGTGTGTGTGTATGTTGCTAGAATTTATTTCATCTAGAATCTACACATTATTTTCAATCAAAATTTCAACAGAAATTAATAAATTATCAAAATATCTAAGGCATTTTTTTTGCATGTAGTTAAGAGACTGCAAGAATTTAGGAATATCACCCTTGATATTAAGGGTATGATTAAAGAAATATTTATAAGTTATTTTTTCAAACTTTTTTTTTATATTTTTTTCGCAAGGCAAGCCATTTTTATAGTGGGTGTACCACTTATTATAAAAGAGAAAGGAAACAGGTACTCTGCACACTCACTGAGTAACTAAACTGGTTTGAAGTGTCCAAACACTATCAATACAACATAAATAGCTAAGGTCAACAAAACTGAGAAAATAAAGATTAAAATCTTGGTAAACTACTCAACATCACAGTCATAAACATCCCCATAAAAGTTCCCCATAAAAGGTGTCATAATCTGCTCGAAGGTCCACAATCGACTGACCAAATCATCCACATAGAAAGTAGCTGTCACGCAATAAAGAAGATTCCTATCCCAGGAAGTGTCCTGCGTGAGATTTAGATTATCATCACCAATTTCACCCACATCCCACAATTTCAAATCGTTACCAATAGGCCAATAAAAAAGACGTCGACGATCACTCGCTTTTCCAATAAATTTATAGAAATAGTGCTCAATGTCATAAAGCATGCCTGAGTAGGTGTGCACCCAAGCTATCTCCCCCTAAACCTAAGGGACGTCAGGGTCAGGTGAAACATTAGGTGAAATAGTAACAGGAGGATCAACCTCCACATCAGGTAATATAGTAACAGGAGGATCAACCTCCACATTAACCGCCTTCCTACCAACTAGGACCACATTCTTATTGGAGGCCGGGGGAGTGGTGTTTTAACTGGGGAGGCAAATTAGTTTCAAGCTAACAGGCGTTAGAGTAATGCCCAAAAGTTTTACATGTTTTGCAAATATCAGGTTTCCGTTTATACTTCGCATCCACATAATGCTCACGATTATCAATACAAACTTTAATCTGAGTAGACAATGGGTGTGATCTCAATCAGGTCGCTAGAATAAACTAAATTTCTCCTTGCAAAGTATTGGCATCAAAACACTTTAGCTTTCCTATATGACATGCAAGCCAATTTAGGCCGATAAGTTGTCAAAGTACAAAGGGAATATAGGTGGATTTTTTCCAGAATGGAATCAATAAACCTATTCTCGAACCCTGTCAATCGAAGTACTCCAAGTAGTCACAAAAAAAGGTCTTTCAGCTATAATAGATGGAGCAACTTCCAGAACACGTAATCTTTCGTTTGCTAGGGAAAACTTGAAATAATATAGTTCGTTGACAAAAGCCATTTTCAAGGAAGCATGGATTTGCAAGAAATTGGGACAAGCAGTAAGCATGTTTGCAGTAGGAGGTTTGGTATCTAGGAAAAAGCCTATAAGATGATCATTCAAAAATTTTGTTGCTTCTACATGGATTCTCGGTGGATGGATGGAGCCAAGCCCAGCATACAGAATGTCAAAATCCACTGGCAAGTATTCCTCAACTACATGAGGAAGGGAAGAAAATAGAGATGCCCATTTCTTAGCAGCAATAGGGCCTGAGTTTGATGTTGCGTTATCACAAACCAGCATAGCACAGTCAGTGGGAACTGGACTAGTAGGCTTAAAGGGTATATTGGAAAGGGAAAATTGTCGAGCAGGTGATGGGCACTTGATGTTCACAAAAGACGCAGGGCTAGAGGATCAGAAACCATTCAAACCAACACCCTCATGCAACTCATCCGCATTCTCACAAATATCCAATTCACAATCGACTGCATATTTAATATGTACATTAAACATGTGCGTACATAAGTTATGTCAAGCTGTAATATCTATACTTACAAATAATATATTTTATATAACTACATAATGTACCATAGTTTTGATATATATGCTTATCAATGCTTGAATAAATGTATAGATGAATACTAAACATTTGGATTGCATATTTACTTATTTAAATGTTGTTACATACCATATTCGCTTAGTGTTTTATTCAATGGCAGCATTATGGAAATTTTGTTATGGAATTTGTAACTTAACAATCAATCTACTTTATTTAAATTAAACTAAACACAAGTAATGCATATTAAAATTCAAAAATAAAGTTTTAAATTTTAACATCAAAATCGTTTCTATATCAATTACAGCTATTGTTAAATGACCACAAAAATATTATTTTAAGATTTAGATTTATTCCCTTTATAAAATTATACTTATATTTAAAAATGAACACATATAATTTATTTGATTATTAAATTCAACATTATTTTTCATTAATTACTATAGTTAACACGTACGTTATATACCGTTGACACTCTGTTTTGTTACAATTCTTCCTATACAAAATTAAACTAGAAACGTTCATTAATTTATTATCAATTATCGCATTAATTCCCGGATTAAAACTTCAAAACAAAATCAAGTATTCAAATACTGATTTTTTTATCAACAATAGTTCAAATTTAGCTAGTCCAAATGCATAAACAATATAATAGTTTCCATTATTATCAGTCATAGTTCATGTCAATGTAAAATATTGTTTATCTAAAATAAATTTTGGAATCATAAATTAATGACATCATAAATTTGGTTTTAATACCATTTTTTATTCAATAATTAAATTTAATTCTACATTTAATTCTTATTTAGTTCCTTTTCAAAGATGCAAAGTTCTGAATATGGGAGACTGTAACATTCTATAAATTTTGACCACTAGCAATTAAACTATATACCATTCATACACATATCAACTTTAGCTGCTTGTTCAAACACAAAATTTTGCTTCCAATTAGTATTGATACCCCAATCACTCTAGTGCAGGCTGTGGAAGAACAGATAGCTACAATTTATATTGGAGCAAATGGATATCTTGATTCGTTAGAAATTGGACTTCAATTCAAATTCTTGAGTAGAAACTTCCATGCTCCATACATAGCAATAAACTATGACAGAGAATTTCAGATTCGTATCAAAAAATCTTAATATTGTTGATCATCGAGAAACGGGTGAACAATTCTATTTAGAATCAGATTGTTATAAGCAAAATTGAATTAGAAATGTTATGCGAATAGAATGATTTACATTCAGCTACGTATTTATTCCATTGGTTCATTTTCTTTTTGGGGATGAAAATTAGTATTTTGATATATTTCAAAGCTATCAACTTGCAAAATATTGAAAGTCTCTTTCTTAGTTTATTATATTGAAGCAATATAATATTAAATGTTCATGTTACTGGTTTATTATTAAAAGTCGAAATAATTTTATAACACTAAGTCTTAACAAGTTTATTTTTGTGCTTACAAAATTTAGGCATATATTGATAAGGCACATGACTAAAAATCTTCAAATACTTAATAAACTTGTTTCACATCCCAGTGAAATTACTTAACACTTTAAAAATTAGATATGGAAAGCATATTCCTCCATGGATCGAACTTACGCAGTGGTTACACTGTTATCCTAGTGGACTCAATTTAACTATAGGCATCGCGCCCCTTGAATTATGACATGGTTGTTGCATAGATCATAGTTACCCAGTGGTGACTCCACTGTCTAGGTGGAATTGCTTGTAACTATAAGCATCACATCCCTCAAATTTTGCTATGGTTTTAGATCATAGTTATGTAGCAGTTACGCCAGTATCCTAGTGGAATCGCTTGTAACTGTAGGCATTTTTCCTCTCGAATTATGTTATGGAACGTATAATCTAAGTATAATCAATCAAAGTGACCCCACCGAGAGGAATTTCAATACATTTTCCTACGGAGTAGGACCCTGATTTCTAATGGACACTCCCATCGGGTGGAGCTCAAATTTAACCCCTACCGAGTAGGTTTGCGATTTTCAATGGAAGGTATTTCCTATATATCTTCAATTTGAAAACATATAATACTACACATAGTATTTCAATTCACTCCGCATATCTCATACGTATATAAAATTTAATTTACATAAGGTTTCACAAATCATATTTCAACATATCATTCTTATATAAATAAGATTATCATTTCATGTTGATTATTTTTCAATTCAATATTTTTCGAATTAGTTTCATTTTTAATACAAATCATTTATATATAAGTTTTCAAACTTATTATCAAAGTATTTACATAATCAAAGGTTATCGAAATCACCCATTTTCAATATCCGTTCAGTTCCAAACTCATATATGACTTCGAAAATCATTTACTTAAATTGGATATTATTTAAATTCAACTCTTTCGAAGTTTCAAATCAATAGTTTAGGACTTTACCTATAAATTCATGTTTACATGAAATCAATATATCTTCTATTTCATTTATTTGTTCAATATATTTCTTATAATAAAATTTAATTTAAACATCTCAAAACAAATGTTATACCCATATAATGTAAAATTTCATTCATTTCATGCTTCAAATATTTAACAGCTTTAAATTTCTTCAGATTGCACTTGGCTTAAAATTTTAACTCTCATTTGAAAGGGTTAGGTTATTCAAAGCAGGCGTAAAAATCAAATTTCTATTTAATTTGTAATCAATAATCAAACAACTCTTCGAAATAAAAAATTAAATTATTATAAAGCATTGAATAATATTATTCAACCAAAATTCAAGAATCAACTCCGAATTTTTATTCCAATCATTTGAAATATACATACGCTTTTATATATCAAATCACACTTCGAAGATTTAAACCAAATTCGTTTCATTAAAACAAACAAGCAGCAATGCTACTTTAGTGGTCTCTCCCACTCAATCTTGAAAATGAATTATGAAGATGTGGGCATCATCATCGAAATTATTTTCCAACACCCGAAGTGAGTTCTCCACTCTCATTTCTTTTGAAAAAACTGAGAATTTATTTTGAAACAATTTTATTTGAAAATACTTTTAAATAACATAAGGATCATTTTCCAAAATTTTAGAAATCAATTTCAGAATTTAATTCTTAAATTTTAATTAAATAACTTTTAAGTTGCAACTTAATCAAATTTTAATACATAACAACTTATTAAATCAAATTTTAATTCATATACACTTCATAAAATTTTCCATTTCAATTCATTAACCTTAAAATATTATCAATAATGACAAATAAATTTTAATACTTTAGCATAAATGTGCCTTCTACATCCATGGTTCATTACTTTAGTAGTTTTAAATTAATAACAATTTCATTTAAGCTTTAAATTATGAAAATCTAGGCTTACTTACTTAACTTATTATATAATTACTTCAATTTAATTCAATTATCAAATTATAGTAATTATTCAAAATCTCAAATATATTTACAAAAATACAAGTACACTCTCTCAATACATTCAACTTATTCTAAGGCACTGCCGACCCCACCTCTAATGAGTTTATCGCATATGCTAAGGTTTATTGCTAAACCAAAGCTCTAATACCAGATGTAACAACTCGCCTTTTTGAGATAATTCAAGTTGAGAATAAACCATACATGTCCTACTCAAACAATTCCTAAAATGACAAATTATTATTCGGGATTTGATATAAGAAAAAAAGGAACTAAACAATATACATAATCTTACAATGGAACGATAAAATATAATTATAACATATACAACTCATAAAATTGTTAAATAATATTCACTTGATTTCAGTTACAATATCATAGTTTTACATTTTAACATGATATACCAGTAATGCAGTGGAAATAAATATTATATATGATCTTCAACTCTGTTTTCATCTTTAAGAATAATGGTCTTCCAAAATGTTGAAAAACTTGGTCTGGACCGAGCACAAAGTAAAACAAATCACTCGAGTCAGGTTTAATATTCTTATGAAAGTAAATTAACTCAAGTAAAATGTTAGGTGACATATACAAGTAATTCAACTAGTGAAATATCAATTTTAAGCAAGCATCGCATTTCATGTCATAATTGAGTTCAGTTCAAACATTAATTTTCGTTATCATTTTCAAAATCAATTCAATTTCATAGTGCTTTCATATACATTATACGGGATTGGGAACTTGCGGTGTGATAACTAGAATGGTGTCAAATGAACGGACAATCTAAATAACACACATACAGACAGACATAACACAAGGACCATAGGCAAGATATCAAGCAAAACATGATGAATTTCCTGTTGAACATTGTCTTCAGTTTCATCTTCATGCACTTCTATAACATTGCCATTGCCATTATTTTTGCATGCAGAGTGAATTTTAACAGCAGAAGTTTTTACGTTTGTCTATCATTTTAATTTACAACCTTTTTTCCTTCTCTTTGATACTTTTCTCCACTGGAATGTTGGCTTCTGCTATTTCACTTGTTTGAACAATCTTGCAAGCAGAGTGAACTTTAACAATAGTAGTTTCTGCATTTGTTTCTACACTTCCATTCACTACCTTGTTTTCCTTCACTTTGTTTCTTTTCTCTACTGGACTGTTAGCTTCTAACATTTCACTTTCTTGTGTATTCTTTTCCTCAATGTTTCTTTTGCCTTTTTCATTTATGTTGCCTTGCTCATCTAATAGTTTATCTTGTAAAACTGCCAAAGTTGTTGTGAGTATGCAGACTCACCCTGTTTGTTCCATGAACAATTCTAGAACTATTGACTCTCTCATTGTTATTACCAGTTTGATGGTTATATTTGTCATTTTGAGTGTCATTGAGCATTTCCCCTTCTTCAAGTGAACCTTCAACTTGACTGGCAACTACTTATGTTCTTTTTTGCCAATGTGATTTTTTTGCAATTGCCCAAAAGTCACCAAAGGTAGGTTTGTTTCTATAGTGCTTGAACGAGACAAACTTCCTATTTCTTTCTACTTTCTGCCAGGGGTGTGCTTTGGGTGCCACCACTTTCCTCTGTCTTGTGATTTACCGTTATTTCATGATTGATAGTAACTGGCTTAACACTGGTACTTGCATTAGATTTGGTTGCCTGATTACCGACTCTGTATGTCTCTTGATTGCTTATTCCCTTCCCTGATGCATCAACTTGCTTAGATTTCATAACTTCACTTCCTTCATAGTTATACACACAGTGTCCAAGCACCTTACATTCTTACAAACCAAAGGCTTCCAAAGGTAGTTAAAATATATCTTTTGAGTTCCACCATCTGGAATGTTAACCATGAAGTCTTTAACTAGCTCTCTATCTGGTTTCACTTTAATCAAACATTTTGCATATTCTAATCGTTTGATCTTCTCTATCACTAATCAAGGCAGATTAGTTTGCCCAGCCTCAAGCTAGCCCGTGTATTCCAGGGTGTGACCAAGAAAATAGTGGAATATTTGAGAACTGAACCCGCATTAGCACCGCGTTGACAGATCCACATACATTACTAACTTGAGATTCATAGGGTTGTATCATAAACAGTTTGTTTTTCGTTATGATGAGGTCTCCCATTAATACATTTTTTCTTTCCTCTTCATTTGTAAATTGAAAAAGAAAGTGAATACCATTAGATTTTACTCTCATATAGCCTTTAAGCTTCCAGAGTGAATTAACTTTTTATGTGACTATCGTATAGGAAAGTGGCTCATCTAAGAAGAAGCCAAGTAGTATTTGTCCCCAAACATAAGCTCTTGCTTGTAATATTTGCTCTGTATGTTCCATAGCTCCATCAGTGAAAGTGGGTATCATTTCAGCTAGTGCATATTTGCCTGCATTTCTTGGTAAACGTTGAAACATTGATGTACAACGTCATTGGTCATTGGGAGCTAGTGATGTTTGTGGAAATGTCGCAGAGGAAGTGCCATTTGATGTCGCTTGTGGTGGTTTCATGGTAGTTGAAGGTGCCGGTAGAGGGTCCGGTGGTGCTGGAGGTGGTGGAGGTGGAGGTTCTAGAGCAGGAGGCAAGTCAGCGGGTGTAACGACCCGGAAAATATGAACCAATTTAAAAAATTTAAATTGGCTATTTTATTGGATTTTAAATATTTAAAATAAATATTTTAAATAATAACAATGAAAAGTAAGTTTGAATCGACATTTGAAAACGAATATAATTAATTCTAATTATAAACAAGGCCTTAAATGGCGCGGTAGTTTCAAATTTTCAATTCAAACTTTGACTGACCGTACCGGGTGCAAAACAAAACGGAATAGAGTGAAACCAAAAATATTTAAATCTGTTAGTGAATACCTTTCTAACGAATCTGAAAAATCGAAGTTTCATAGCGGGAAGCAAAAGTTATGGCCAAATGAATTTTCTGAAGGGTCGTTATGGAGTTTATATAGCCCGTGAAAATGGTCATTTTGCAAACGACCTCAGAATTCGATGAAACCACTTTTGTTGGATCCGGGATGTCAAAATATTGCTAGGTTTCAAATTTCATAATTTTTGAAGCTAGTATGTGAGCGTGGCAAAGGAAAACGTGTTTTGGTCAATTACAGTTAAATTGGATCGACCAGAATTAGGCCATTTTTCAAACGGTCTCAGAATTCGACGAAACTAGTTTTTTTGGGACCGTATCGTCAAAACATAGCCAGATTTATTTTTCTTGAATTTTTTGAATCAGTTTGTGGCCTTGGCAAATTGAAATGTACGTTCAAATCGAATATTGAATGTCATAATATTTTAAATTGAAGAAAAACTGACTGAAACAGTGGAATGGGCCTACGAAACATATCCCATTGTGTTCGGAATGGGGGTAAAACGTTAGGGACGACAGTCATTGGGTTTGGATTGGGGTTCGTGTGTGAAAGAGGGTATTTTTGGAATTTTAAAAGTTATAAATAAAAAAATGATTCGTCCACATCAGACCCCCCCCCCCCCCCGACATTCTCTCTCCCTGACCCAAAACGAATGACGGAAATCCTTTCCTTTCTTCTCTCCTCGATTTCTTCTAATCCGCTCAATAAAAACCCCTGCCCCTTTGGAGAATTTTGTAGTGCTCGAGAAGATCTTCAAATCCATATATAGTTTGATTTTTTCCGTTGTGTTGTTTGGGAGAATCGACGCCTGGAAGTTGCGGGTTTCAAACCGCCGCTGCACCCTCATCAGGTCGTCGAACTGGCCCACACCCCCTGTGCACGTGCGCCTCTCCTCCCCCTTCGACGTTGCGAAGGCCGATCCACGAATAACTACACGGATTCGAAGAAAAATCCAAACCTAGTTTTGAACGAAACAACTGAGGTACGGTTTGAATTATTTTAAACCATATTATAGCAGTTTAAAGCGCTACGGTTTTTGATTTCACTATGAAAATCATATCTTTTTCGTTTCTTGACGAAATTCAGTGAAATAAGAGACAGTGGACTCGTGTGGACGTCTTCTACATTTTAGAAGAGACCGCATATTTTTCTGAGCCTTCTGCTATTTTTGGTGGAGTGGAACCCAAAGTGAGATTTCTAAATTATAAACGATATGGAAAACGACGATGTATAAATTATATAGCCAATGTATGAGTTATATAAGCGTTGTACACCTCTTGTATAAACGTTGTATAAGTTGTACGTTCGATATATAAGTTATATATGCGTTGTAAAATTTATATATGTGTCGAAATAGAAGTAAAATGCTTATATAATTATATATATATATACACGCCCCTCGTCCACAAACCATGGAAGATATTTATTGGTTGTGATTGGTGTGAAAATTGATTGATTACGAATGGTTGATTAGAATTGTTTGTGGTTGAAATTGATTGATTGTGGTTGAAAAATACCCATTTGTGGTTGAGAATTATTTGGTTGAAACCACATAGGATTAGTTTTTGGAAAAAAAATATACATGTCGCCTGCGTGCGAACTAGATGCATGAATCCCCATTGTCAAAAGCTGCGAGGCTTTAAGGTAGAGCGAGGTGTCGTACTAGGGACGGTCCCGGTTTTAACTACCCTGCCGTTATGCTGTCGAAATTTTGAATAATATTCATGAGTTAGAATTATTTTCTTGTGTTGAAACTATATTCATGTGTTGAATCGAAATTTATTCGTTGAACAGAAATTCATGTGTTGAATGGTATTCGTGTTTTAAATAAATTATTTTAACAATAAAAATCACATTTTTACTCTATATATACAAACTATAGAAAACATTCATGTGTTGAATCGAAATTCATTCGTTGAATAGAAATTCATGTTTTGAATGGTATTCGTATTTTAAATAAATTGTTTTAACGATGAAAATCACATTTTTACTCTATATATACATACTATAGAAAACATTCATGTGTTGAATCGAAATTCATTCGTTGAGTAGAAATTCATGTGTTGGATGGTATTCGTGTTTTAAAAGAAATTGTTTTATAATAAAAATCCTATTTTTATCATCTATATGACCTATATAAAATAGTCATATTTTGAAATAAATCGTTTTACAATAAAAATCACATTTTTACTATATACATGATTTGTTAAAAATAGTGAAATGTCGAAGTGAATGTTTGTTGGATAAAAATATCATTTTTATCAAATGTTTGAAAAGCATATAGCTTTGAAATCGAAGAATCGATTATATATATATATATATATATACTTAAAATACATCGAATAACGAAGCTGCAGTTCGTGTTTTGAAACCGTGATTTCAAACGATTAGTGCGGGAGATCCGACCATCGGATTTTCCCGAAACCGAAACCGTTGGGTTCGCTTTGGAAATATCTTCCCAACGATACCCACTTTGTGAAAATCCAATGGTTGGATTGTCTGGAATGTTTAATTCAAATCTGGAGAAAAACAGCGCCAGAATCGATTATATTTATATATATATAATTAATTAAATTAAATTAAATCGAATAATGATGCTGCAGTTCGTATTTTGAAATCGAAACTTCAAACGATTATACCGGGAGATCTGACCGTCGGATTTTCCCGAAACTGGAACCGTTGGATTCATTTTGAAAAGATCTTTCTAATGATGTTAATTTTGTGAAGATCCAACGGCTAGATTTTCAGATATATGTAAATCAAATCTGAAGAAAAACAGCGCCACGGCCGCGTTATGGCCCAAAGCGTCGTTTGAATAAATTGGCTATTTTAAAATAAATAAAAATAGCGATAAATCGTTATAAAATATTATAAACGATATGGATGTGAAATTTAGAAACTAACTGAAGGTTGGCTAAGTCGAATGGTTTCCTGGATTTTGATCTGATGTTGGTTTCGGCCTTAGGGGTTAATATTTGGGAAATCGTTCTCTTACTGATTTACGGTTAGTGACTAATGAATTGAAATGATGCGTATGTTGTGTTTGTGTAGCACTTGTTTATTATATATGCGAGTTGCTCAGAAAGACCGGGTTTATCCTATTCTGAATAACTAAATCGACGATAAGAAATCGAAGATGAAGACGGTGGTTGAAGACCGGAAATCTTCACCTTGTTTGGATGGTAACTGATGTCCTGATTGGGAGGCATCCCGAAACATGGATAATGAGTGGTGATCGTCCAGATGTACGTGGAGATCGATGGGTTTGCGAGGTATATAGTGCCTCAGGTTTCGTTCAGACCCAGAACGGACTTGTAAATGGATTGTGTGTCTGACATTGGAATTTATTCTGTGTAATTGATAGCCATCAGTTGCCTGGTGTGAATTGCCTGTGTGGCATGCTAAGATGCAGTGATCAGGGCTTCTGTTGAAAAGCAAAGTCTTGTAATTGATGATCAAAGCACCGCCTGTGTGGCGTAGTTTTGTGTATAACGTGAATTCGCGTGCCTCACACCCTGGTATGAACCAGAAACGGGAGAAGGACCTCAGGGAGGACATGCATTTCCTTCTAGCTAGAGGTGGTGTCGGTGCTTAAAATGGCTGACATTTATATTATTTTCACCTATGTGGTTGTTACTATTGCGAGGCGCCAAGGTTATATCGGTCGATCCGGGACCGATGGAGTCATTCGTTGGCTCATTTATGCCCCATAGGGCGGGGAAACGTAGTGTTCAGGCATAATAATCCACATCGATGGACCGGCCCTGACGATCCAAGGGCCCACCTGAGTCTGGGTCCTGAGACACGGGCTAGAGCGTCTCGAATTCGGTAAGGACTATCTTTTGCCTTAGTTCAGGATGGAAATCCAATTTCCAAATATGGAGACATAGTGGTATAGGGCATTAATGCCATCTATGATTGATACTTATGATTTGAAATTGTTTTTGAAACATATAAACACTAGTAATAATATCAAATTCCTTTGTTTTATTCGTATCAAGCATATTTTGGCCATTATAAGGTAAAACTCTATCCTCCGGTTTGCATTGCATTGTGTGATGGGAACTGAGTCTTATAATGGATTCATTTTTATAAAAAGCATTGCGATGTTTAAAAGAATGATTTGTTTTAAAGCACTGGCAATCCGATGGAGTAAACCCATTCCATGAAAGTGGCGTGGTCCTGTGTTTAGCCATATTATAAATGTGTTAAGTAGATTTCTCATACCAGTCCCATGACTGACTCGTAGTTTGTTTCACTTTCAAACTCGGGTGCCCCTCTTTCTTCACGGGCAGCCTTGTGTTCAGGTTTTTAGCAGGCTTTTTGTGGATAGCTGGAGCTGAAGATGGATTCTATCATTTATCTCTTTTTATGCTGTTCAGCTCCTATTGTACATTATGTTTGTTTTCCGCTGTAGACATTTATGTATAGCTGAACTGTATTTGTACTAAGTAAGATCATGCATACTGTGTAACTCTGATGATTACGTTTATCCAGTATATTCTATTGTGCATTAACTGGTGTATTTATTTACTTCTGTTCTGCTATTATCTGTTTATGTGTTATATTCCAAAGATTACCTTTGTCACCATCAGTACGGGATTTGGGGTCGTCACAACGTGATATCAGAGCTTTGGTTAAGCTTAGTTCTGGAATATAACATATCAACGAACTCGTCAAAAATAGAACCAGTAGTGTTCTAGGACGGGTAACTCATTACAGATAGGATCAGTAATATCCTAGTATGAGTAAAGCAGAATAATTTTAAAAGAGTATATGAATTGATTAGGACATTTTTGAAAAGTTAAAAACAAATTGCTTGTTATTTGCATTGTGTGATAGTAAATTGGATTAATTAAATTATTGAAACGATAGTTAATTTAATTAATAAGAGAATGAATGGTTGGATTTATTCGACTAACTCACATATTGAACTGATTTAAAAATAGATAGATATATATACATGTGCATCATATATGTTTGAACAGGTAAATGGATAGCTGTTGAGTAAAGATTTTATTTGCGTGCCCGACAAATAGGTAAACCTTAATGAGTTGGATGCGAAATATTATTATATCAACTCCTGTGAATGCCATTGGATGCGGAGTGCTGGTTGTTCTGTGTGTAATAATAAACATCGCCATTGGATAGTAACAATTAATTTTGAACTACATTACATGGCATACTTCTGGAAGATAGGCATACTTCCTCATATACCACATAAGCATTTGGAGCTTGTGTGACGAGGTTGATGATTTACCATACGAGCGAGAGGCTTGTATGGCGATGACTATATTTTATAGGTTGAACTGATGACTGATATGACCATACAAAAATGTATCGATAAATTGCCAGATTAATAAAAAACCCACACGGGTCTGGAGTTGACAATAATCATGTCTCTCTAGTCATTAGATACGGCACATGGATTATTTATTTCCCACACGGGACGAGGTGACGAGGATTTATCCTCTGGAGCAATTAAAAATACACACTCCCTCGGGCTTTGACAGGGTGACGAGAATTTATTCTCTGGAGTTATTATCTATACACGCTCCCCTGTAAACACCAGAATATATCACTATAAATATGTGTATGCTTTATAGGATTTATTGGGTACCTAATACGACCCAATGAATTTCAAAACCCCTCCCCATACAAAGGAGGTTATGGCGAAATTTTTCGAAAATTCCGGGTGTTAGCCAATTTTTTTGAAGAATTTGAAAATTCTCAGAAACTGAAAAGTTGGAGAATGGAAGCCAGATTGAACGTAGAGTTGATTAATCAAACCACTTTCGACTTTGTTCCTTTTCGGGGACGAAAAGTTTTAAGTGGGGGAGATTGTAACGACCCGGAAAATATGAACAAATTTAAAAATTTTAAATTGGCTATTTTAGTGGATTTTAAATATTTTAAATAAATATTTTAAATAATAACGATGAAAAGTAAGTTTGAATTGACATTTGAAAACGAATATAATTAATTATAATTATAAACAAGGCCTGAAATGGCGCGGCAGTTTCAAATTTTCAATTCAAACTTTGACTGGCCGTACTGGGTGCAAAACAAAACGGATTTGAGTGAAACCAAAAATATTTAAATCTGTTAGTGAATACCTTTCTAACGAATCTGAAAAATCAAAGTTTCATAGCGGGAAGTAAAAGTTATGGCCAAATGAATTTTCTGCAGGGTCGCTATGGAGTTTATATAACCCGTGAAAATGGCCATTTTGCAAACGACCTCGGAATTCGACGAAACCTCTTTTGTTGGATCCGGGATGTCAAACTATTGCTAGGTTTCAAATAACTTAATTTTTGAAGCTAGTATGTGAGCGTGGCAAAGGAAAACGTGTTTTGGTCAATTATAGTTAAATTGGATCGACCAGAATTTGGCCATTTTTCAAACGGTCTCAGAATTCGATGAAACTAGTTTTGTTGGGACCATATCATCAAAACATAGCCAGATTTATTTTTTTGGAATTTTTCGAATCAGTTTGTGGCCCTGGAAAATTGAAATGTACGTTCAAATCGAATATTGAATGTCATAATATTTTAAATTGAAGGAAAACTGACTGAAACAGTCGAATGGACCTACGAAACATATCCCATTGTGTTCGGAATGGGGGTAATACGCTAGGGATGACAGTCGTTGGGTTTGGATTGGGGTTCGTGTGTGAAAGAGGGTATTTTTGGAATTTTAAAAGTTATAAATAAAAAAAATGATTCGTCCACATCAGACCCCCCCTGACATTCTCTCTCCCCGACCCAAAAAGAACGACGGAAAGCCTTTCCTTTCTTCTCTCCTCGATTTCTCCTAATCCGCTCAATAAAAACCCCTGCCCCTTTGGAGAATTTTGTAGTGCTCGAGAAGATCTTCAAATCCATATATAGTTTGATTTTTTTCGTTGTGTGGTTTAGGAGAATCAACGCCTGGAAGTTGCGGGTTTCAAACCGCCGCCGCACCCTCATCAGGCCGTCGAACTAGCCCACACCCCCCTGCGCACGTGCGCCTCTCCTCCCCCTTCGACGCTGCGAAGGCCGATCGACGAATAGCTACACGAATTCGAAAAAAAATCCAAACCTAGTTTTGAACGAAACAGCTGAGGTACGGTTTGAATTATTTTAAACTATATTATAGCAGTTTAAAGCGCTACAGTTTTTGATTTCACTATAAAAATCCTATCTTTTTGGTGTCTTGACGAAATTCAGTGAAACAAGAGATAGTGGACTCGTGTGGACGTCTTCTACATTCTAGAAGAGACCGCATATTTTTCTGAGCCATCTGCTATTTTTGGTGGAATGGAACCCAAAGTGAGATTTCTAAATTATAAACGATATGGAAACCGACGATGTATAAATTATATAGCCAATGTATGAGTTATATAAGCGTTGTACACCTCTTGTATAAGTGTTGTATAAGTTGTATGTTCGATATATAAGTTATATATGCGTTGTAAAAATTATATATGTGTTGAAATAGAAGTAAAATGCTTATATATATATACGCCCCTCGTCCACAAACCATGGACGAATTCACAAACCATGGACGATATTTATTGGTTGTGATTGGTGTGAAAATTGATTGATTACGAATGGTTGATTAGAATTGTTTGTGGTTGAAATTGATTTATTGCGGTTGAAAATAACCCGTTTGTGGTTGAGAATTATTTGGTTGAAACCACATAGGATTAGTTTGTGGGAAAAAAAATATACATGTCGCCTGCGTGCGAACGAGATGCATGAATCCCCATTGTCAAAAGCTGTGAGGCTTTAAGGTAGAGCGATACTAGGGACGGTCCCGGTTTTAACTACCCTGCCGTTATGCTGCCGAAATTTTGAATAATATTCATGTGTTGGAATTATTTTCCTGTGTTGAAACTATATTCATGTGTTGAATCGAAATTCATTCGTTGAATAGAAATTCATGTGTTGAATGGTATTCATGTTTTAAATAAATTATTTTAACAATAAAAATCACATTTTTACTCTATATATACAAACTATAGAAAACATTCATGTGTTGAATCGAAATTCATTCGTTGAATAGAAATTCATGTGTTGAATGGTATTCTTGTTTTAAATAAATTGTTTTAACAATGAAAATCACATTTTTACTCTATATATACAAACTATAGAAAACATTCATGTGTTGAATCGAAATTCATTTGTTGAATATAAATTCATGTGTTGAATGGTATTCGTGTTTTAAAAGAAATTGTTTTATAATAAAAACCCTATTTTTATCATCTATATGACCTATATAAAATAGTCGTGTTTTGAAATAAATCGTTTTATAATAAAAATCATTTTTTACTATATACATGAGTTGTTAAAAATAGTGAAATGTCGAAGTGAATGTTTGTTGGATAAAAATATCATTTTTATCAAATGTTTGAAAAGCATATAGCTTTGAAATCGAAGAATCGATTATATTTTTATATATATAAATATAATTAAAATATATCGAATAACAAAGCTGCAGTTCATGTTTTGAAACCGTGATTTCAAACGATTAGTGCGAGAGATCCGACCATCGGATTTTCCCGAAACAGAAACCGTTGGGTTCGCTTTGGAAATATCTTCCCAACGATACCCACTTTGTGAAAATCCAACGGTTGGATTGTCTGGAATGTTTAATTCAAATCTGAAGAAAAACAGCGCCAGAATCGATTATATATATATATAAATATAATTAAATTAAATCGAATAACGACGCTGCAGTTCGTATTTTGAAATCGAAACTTCAAACGATTATACCGGGAGATCCGACAGTTGGATTTTCCTGAAACTGGAACCGTTGGATTCGATTTGAAAAGATCTTTCTAATGATGTAAATTTTTGGAAGATCCAATAGTTAGATTTTCAGATATGTGTAAATCAAATCTGAAGAAAAACAGCGCCACGGCCGCGTTATGGCCCGAAGCGTCGTTTGAATAAATTGGCGATTTTAAAATAAATAAAAATAGCGATAAATCGTTATAAAATATTATAAATGATATGGATGTGAAATTTAGAAACTAACTGAAGGTTGCCTAAGTCGAATGGTTTCCTGGATTTTGATCTGATGTTGGTTTCGGCCTTCGGGGTTAATATTTGGGAAATTGTTCTCTTACTGATTTACGGTTAGTGACTAATGAATTGAAATGATGCGTATGTTGTGTTTGTGTAGCACTTGTTTATTATATACGCGAGTTGCTCAGAAAGACCGGGTTTATCCCATTCTGAATAACTAAATCGATGATAAGAAATCGAAGATGAAGATGGTGGTTGAACACTAGAAATCTTCACCTCGTTTGGATGGTAACTGATGTCCAGATTGGGAGGCATCCCGAAATATGGATAATGAGTGGTGATGGTCCAGACGTACGTGGAGATCAATGGGTTTGCGAGGTATATAGTGCCTTCGGTTTCGTTCAGACCCAGAACGGACTTGTAAATGAATTGTGTGTCTGACATTGGAATTTATTCTGTGTAATTGATAGCCATCAGTTGCCTGGTGTGAATTTCCTATGTGTCATGCTAAGATGCAGTGATCAGGGCTTCTGTTGAAAAGCAAAGTCTTGTAATTGATGATCAAAGCACCGCCTGTGTGGCGTAGCTTTGTGTATAACGTGAATTCGCGTGCCTCACACCCCGGTATGAACCAGAAACGGGAGAAGGACCTCAGGGAGGACATGCGTTTCCTTCTAGCTAGAGGTGGTGTCAGTGCTTAAACTGGCTGACATTTATATTATTTTCACCTATGTGGTCGTTGCTGTTGCGAGGCGCCTCGGTTATATCGGTTGATCCGGGACCGATGGAGTCATTCGTTGACTCATTTACGCCCCATAGGGCGGGGAAACGTAGTGTTCAGGCATAATAATCCACATCGGTGGACCGGTCCTGACGATCCAAGGGCCCACCTGAGTCTGGGTCCTGAGACACGGGCTAGAGCGTCTCGAATTTGGTAAGGACTATCTTTTGCCTTGGTTCAGGACGAAAATCCAATTTCCAAACACGATATCGTGCGGTTTTGATTGTATACCTATATATGGCGACATAGTGGTATGAGGCATTAATGCCGTCTATGATTGATACTTATGATTTGAAATTGTTTTTGAAACATATAAACACTAGTAATAATATCGAATTCCTTTGTTTTATTCGTATCAAGCATATTTTGGCCATTATAAGGTAAAACTCTATCCTCCGGTTTGCATTGCATTGTGTGATGGGAACTGAGTCTTATAATGGATTCATTTTTATAAAAAGCATTGCGATGTTTAAAAGAATGATTTGTTTTAAAGCACTGGCAATCCGATGGAGTAAACCCATTCCACGAAAGTGGCGTGGTCCTATCATTAGCCGTATTATAAATGTGTTAAGTAGATTTCTCATACCAGTCCCATGACTGACTCGTAGTTTGTTTCACTTTCCAACTCGGGTGCCCCTCTTTCTTCATGGGCAGCCTTGTGTTCAGGTTTTTAGCAGGCTTTTTCTGGATAGCTGGAGCTGAAGATGGATTCTATTATTTATCTCTTTTTATGATGTTCAGCTCCTATTGTACATTATGTTTGTTCTCCGCTGTAGACATTTATGTATAGCTGAACTGTATTTGTACTAAGTAAGATCCTGTATATTGTGTAACTCTGATGATTACGTTTATCCAGTATATTCTATTGTGCATTAACTGGTGTATTTATTTAATTCTGTTATGCTATTATCTGTTTATGTGTTATATTCCAAAGATTGTCGTTGTCACCATCAGTACGGGATTTGGGGTCGTCACAGCGGGAGAAGATTGGGTAGAGGAAGATAAATGCGCGTTTGAGGAGGAGGAGGCCATGAATATGATTGTTGCGCGTTTTTGATATGACCGCGCTATAGTTTTCCTTCTGCAAATATTTATATATACAAACACACATTTATATATACGCATACATACATATGTGCGTGTGTGTGTGTGTATATATATATATATCCCCTCCTTTTCTATAAATGAAGGCACTTGGTTTAGGGTGGGCGCAAGGTGGTGGGGGTCGCAAAAAGGTGGAGGAGGCCATGAGGGAGGAGGTGGAGGTACATGAGCATTGGAGTAGTTGGTGGCCAAGGGATGGCTGAGGTAGGGGAAGGATGTGGGCCGAGAGGATGTAGAGGGAAGAGGGAGGTTTTGGTTGTGGGGAGGAGGGAGGTGGCAGGACGAGGGGCTCTTAGGCCGAACTAAGGAGGAGGAAAGGAGGGCGAGGAGGACAGGAAAATGGCTAGGAAGCCATAGCCAAGCAGGAAAAAAAGAAGGAGAAAGAAGAGAATGGAGGATGGCATGAGAAAGGAGGGGTTTAAAGGTGCTTATAAAGGAAATGGAGAGGCATGGGAAGGTGACACCCCATGGACACATGTCCTAATCCTACACCTTTCATGCATGCATGAAGACAACTCACCAAAACCACTTAGAAAACCATGGTCTTAAGACGTGGTTTTGGTAAGTAACACATTTGCAACACTTCTTTGTGTTGCCAATTTGCAACACTTATTACGTTTCTAAATATCAACATTTATGTTACCGATTAGCAATTTTCGACAATCGACTTTTGACAAAAGTTGATATATTTTACAGTTATATTATACAGTTTTAAACAACTATTTTATTGTTTAACCCCAAGTCAAAATTCAAATTATTTGAAATTATATAAATAAACTAGAATTCCAAATGCTTAAACCAAATTAAATTAGACATTTTATAAAATTATATTATGGGTTGACAGATTGGTTAAACACTATTCATCGGCAAAAATTGATAATGTCACAATCTTATTTGCTGGTTGACCTTAGTAATTCAAAATAATTGTTTTCCTTTAATAATCTATATTTAAAATTATATTTAACCAAAAAAGAATAGTTTTATTAAATATGTACCAAAAAAAATTGTTAGACAAAAGCTGGTATTCTCTTATTAGTATTTTATAGTTTTAAATGACTATTTTTATTACTTAAACAAAAATTGTATTGGGTATATTCAAAATCACGATTTTAAATTGACCAAAAAAACCTTGGTCATTACATGGGAATTTCCATCTCCTAAATTCTATTAAACTAGATATTATATAATACAATACAATATTATAATAGTGTCTACGATGAATATACTATTGAAAATAGCGTAAGAGGGATTAACATTATTACCCTTACACCGTTTATAAACAATATTGTAAACATTGCATACAAAATACATGTTAAACGGTCAGTGGATAGGGATACGTCGCTATACGACAACGTTAAATCAAAATCGCAAGCGACTCGATCAGGATAATATGACAAGGCTCCAAGGCTAAATGGTTAGATTCTACCGGATTGCAGATCTAGGATGGTGGTAATGCATAGCCACAATTATCGTCCACCTCAGACAATACTCCCAAAATAAAAGGTGCGCTAAATAAATCATAGAGTAAGATATATAGTATCGAAGCAGCATGTCTATTAAGAGGAGCTAACTTACATTGGCCTGGGTATGGCTTATGTTTTCGTAACTTAAAATATGATTTATCAAAATAATTGATTTATATGGAGTTTATTAAAATAGTTAATATACATATAAGTTAAAATAAAAAAAATTATTTAGAAAAATAATTTAAATAGTCGGTTAAAATATTATAGTTTGATTTGGAATTGCTTCTTCTAATTTTAAATAAAGCTGAAGTCATATTCCAATTTCAAGTCAATTTGATTCATTTCCAATCTTTCAGTTTGAATCAACTTCCATTTTGAATTCAATCCAATTTAATTTGTTTCCACTTAGAATTCTCATTTAGAATGATTTCAGTTTGTAATAAATCTCGAGTTCACTATTCAGATATCACTTTAAATTAATTTTTTATTTAAAGTAATTTTCAAATGTAAGTATAAAAATTCAATTTCACTAGATTCAATTCATATTCAATTTATTTTTAACTCCAGTTTACAGCAACAAATATTTTACTTTAGCTTTTATATTTCAAAATCCAAAGTTCAAGTTCAAAGGAAATCAATTTATAAAACATCATTTGTATTATCTTTAAAACAATATTTCAAAGTTTAAAAAAATTATTTACCCAGCTGGTGTTCATATATAATATTATAGCTCATGGCCAAGTGATAGTTAAATTTAATTTTAGTATTTCAAGAATGGATATATATCATTTCAATCCAAATAAGGGACCATAGGTACTTATCATTTCAATCTAAATTCTTAATTCACCTATACTATATTATAATTACTGAGTTTACAATAGAGTGCTCACAGGCTCCCAAAATTTCACTCCTTAACTAAAGCTGAACAGTCTCACTAACCCTATCGTGATTGCTTCTCTTTGCCTAATCCTTTTCATTCCCTGCTGCCCTAAATTCATTCTCAAACGCCTCCTCCGCCTCCTCCTCCGTATTTCTCTCTCCGTTCCGCGTCTGCTGCCCTAGATCTTCTCTTTCCCATCCCGTCTTGCTACCTTGATGCACATCGCTCTCCACGAACAAACACCAGTTTTGTCCCTCCGACACTTTACCGCATCTGTCTACCCCCTATTGTTGTCGTGGACGAATCGTTTGATTTGACCTTTTCTTCCCATTCCACCACAAATCGCTAAAACCGAACCATTTCAGATTGATTAATTCCGTTGGGTTTCTCCAACATCGGCTTGGCATCACATCGTTACAGAGGTATGATCCTGCTGCTCTTTCTGCAATTTGTTCGCATATGTTAACCTGTATTGAGCACCCCTTTTATCAACCAGGGACACGATTAATCCACTTTTACATTAATTTCATTTCCCGTATTCTTAATTCCCTGTATTAAAGAATTTTTTAATTTTTCGGTTTTCCATCACTTACTTCACAAATTCGAAACAGAAATTTGTCCACTGTTACCTTCATTCCGTCAGGTATATTAGTTTACTATGTGTTTTCCTCCTTTTTTCAACTAATGGATGTTGCTTCTTCAAGCGCATGTACAAAAGGTAATGAAATGTGATTCCTCTTATCCATTAGTGCAATTCAAACATGTGCCACCCTTTTTGATTTTTTTTTTTTTTTGTACCAAACGACTGAATAAATGTGTTCATGCTCATTGACACATGTTTGGTACACTATTTTGTAAAAATTACAGTATGCATATAGTATATAATTGATATTTACAATATGCATGCAATTTCAAAATTACAGTGTGTTTGCATGGTAATGGAATCATCAGTTATAACGAATAATTTTTGTCAATTGTCATATGCATGCTTCGAAGGCCTACGAATATAAAGATGCAATGCGGGTGATAACTTAGAAGTTATGTTCATTCATACCTTAGTTGTATGTATCCAAAAGGACTTACCGTGTTCGGAAGGAATGTAGTGGCTATAGGTTATAAGTGTAGTCAATAGTATTCTGGTGCACGTCTATTTTACTAATTGCTCATAACTCTTACCTATTGCTGAAATACTCAACTGTAAAACTGAGTTAAAAATGAAATTGATGTTGCCTTTTCTTTATTTGTTTGGGGAAAACAATTTATTCGATCTTCGCGTCGGATTCATGTCAGTTATATGCAGATGATCTTGGGATGTTGTCCAACATTGTTTCCCTCATTTTGAGACTCATTAATTTAGACCAACGAACTTAACTATTCTGATGTATTACTTCACAAAAATGTGTAATTATTTTCAACACTTCCATTTTACATTCTGGTCTAATTTAAATACTTAGTTTGCTACTTCCAGATTATATGTACTAATTCTTCTTCATCTGCCTCTTCTTCATTGTAGATTACATGTACTACTTGCAGCTAGCTGGATTACACGTTGCCTTACATTTTCGGGGGTTGATAGTTCATTCTGATTGGAATGCCCAGATGTGTCCTGTTTTTAGGTTCGGTTCTTCAACTTTGTTACATTATCTTTTTTTTGGTTTCCTTTTTTTCCCCAACAATAGATTGTGCTTTTTAAACAAGAACTGCCACCCAGGTCTACTGCTTGCATCTACCTGGATTATACGTCATCTTAAATTTTTAAACAAAAATATAAAAAATGACAAACAAACATGCTATGAACAAAAATATAAAAAATGACACCATAACTTTTGACATACCACACCATATTATTACGTGTGCGTAGCACGGCTAATTATTTCACACCTTATTTCACACCATAACTTCTAAGTGTGCGTAGCACATGTGTGAATATGTACACATATATATGTGAAAGTGTTTGTTTGTCTTCTAATAAATCATTATACGTGAGAAATTTATTTAAATATTACAACATATTTTAAGTTCGCTTACAGAACTAATATCATACTTCGTTCCAAAATGTAAACTCAACTGTTATCAATTTCATGCTGGTTTGTAGAATAAATTTCATGCTTAAATAGAGGTAAATGCAGGTTATGGTGATTTGGTTGGGTTTCAAGTATGATATTTGTGAATTAACTTGTCTTCTTTATGTTGCAGTATTTTTCAATTTGGAAAAATATTTAGCACAAATATTTTATTTAGTTCTGTTTGCATTCGGATCACCCTGTCATTGTAACTCAGACATGTTAACTGTTCACGGTTCAAACAGTGTGACTTATCATCGTCGTTGAGTTATGTAAAGGGTTAAGATAATCACCTTCGGTTATTATAACTGTAATAGAAGATTCAGCAAAATTTTTTGGTACTATTTTTTGTTATTAAATGGAATTTAATGATATATTTAAACGAGATGATTGGATGTTCTTCTCCCTGTTTGCATTATTTTTAATCCAGTTAGAAGGAAAATGTTGCTATTCCTTCAAACTCAGACCATCATCCTTCAAACGGCTTTCCTGTCCTAATATGTATAAAATTGCAGATATGATACATTAATTTTAGCTATTTTCCATGCTTCTAATTATAGTATTAGTCTGAATTTGATAATTGGACAAGTATGTTATTATTTTTCTTGAAAAATAGATAATATTATTTTGGTTACTCAAGATAGAACTTTATTTTTTAGTGTTAAAAATGGTAATGTGCCACTCAAACAATTTGACAAACAGTATTAATAGGAAAATGATAAACTGTTTTGCTAACACATAAGTAAAATTATTTATAGGGTGCTGTTGTTCACACCCTAGTTTCCTCTCCCGGCCACCTTAAAAAATTTAATAGACATGATTATTTTTTAGGCACTTCTGGCTACCACAATCTATTCATTCACTCAGCCGTCAATCACCGAGAGTAATTCAAAATTCCGAATGCACAAACCGAATAGAAATATACAAATTTCTCAACATTTTCATCAGCATTCGGTGGTAAGGAATAGAAAAGCAATCACATTCATGGTGGTACACAACCGACCAAATCACCTAAAAGTGCAAACCCACTATACGGTTAACAACTACCGAATATAAATTGAAATAACAGTTGTAAACAATCGAAAGGAATTATTAACTTTTATATTTGAAAGTTTCACCAATTCGTTTGTAAGAGACCGAAAAAAAGGCTTCGGTGGTTATTCACCAAAAATGGAGTTAGTAAACGGTGGTTATGCACCGTGGAAAAAAAATCTGTATATATGCAAGATGTTTCATCAGTGGTCAACAACCGCATGACGAAGGTGATTTTGACTATTTGTAACTGAACAAGAGATTTCCATTTTAATGTCGTTCTACATTGATCTTCACAAATGAAAATAATCGAAATTTTGTGTCAAACCACGTACTATAGGCCAACAATCAACAAACAAAATCAGCTTTAATGTTTAAGAAAATATTGCACATATATTGCATTCAAATTAGTATCAACAATGTGACACGAGAGAAGGGGGAATTTATTTTTATTTTATTTTATTTACTGCGGTGGCCTCTCCATTTTAAGTTTTTAGTATTGCGGTGGCCTCTCCATTTTAAGTTTTTAGTATTGCGGTGGCCAGAAGGGTAGAATGTTATTAAATAGGGTGCTTTCAGTTTTGGTGGCCAGGAGAGGAAACTGGGGTGTCAATAGCAGCACACTATTTATATACATATATATTTGTGAAACGTTTATTATTCGATTATTCTTCTTTTTTTAGCAAATATTATTTTGTTCTTTTTGCATTCGAATCACCCTGTTATTGTAATTCTAACAGGTTAACTATTCATGATTCAAACAGCGTGATTTATCATCATCGTTGAGTTATGTAAAGGGTTAAGATAACCACCTTTGTTGATTATAACTCTAATAGAAGATTCAGCAAAATCTCATTTGTTGATTATTCTTTTTTTGATACTATTTTTTTTGTTATTAAATGGAATTAATGATATAATTAAACGAGATGATTAGATATTCTTCTTCCTATTTGCGTTATCTTTAATCCAGTTAGAAGGAAAATGTTGCTATTCCTTCAAACTCAGACCACCATCCTTCAGATGCTTTCCTGTCCTAATATGTATAAAGTTGCAGATATGATACATTAGTTTTAGCCATTTTTCATGCTTCTAATTATAGTATCAGTCTGAATTTGAAAATTGGACAAGTATGTTATTATTTTTCTTAAAAAATAGATAATATTATTTTGGTTACTCAAGATAGAACTTTACTTTTTAGTGTTAAGAATGGTAATGTGCCACTCAAACAATTTGAGAGACAATATTAATGGGAAAACGATAAACAGTCTTTACTAACACATAAGTAAAATTATTTATATACATATATTTATGAAGCATTTATTTTTGCATTATAATTCAGGAAGTTTATAATGTCCGTTTTCAAAATTTGGATGAAGAAAAGTTGCGTAGGTGGTTTTCTAAACTCAAATGTACACTAAATATCTAATTGACTCTTTTATTAGGTTCTATTTTAGTAATTTAAAATGAAATTTATGTATTCTATTTGATCTCTAATTTTATGTATTCTATTATATGTATTGAGAGTGTCAACCTTTTGAATAAAGGCCCATTGGTAATAGAGGAATAGTTCAAGATGTGTAGCAGCTTCTGCTAATCGAAGAAAAGGTCAAAATATGTTCACTAAAGGAAAATATGCGAAGTGCACAAAGGTTTATTTGACTGTTATTGGTAAGTGAAAGAGATATGTCTATTTTCTCTTTAGTTCTTTTCTAAACGCATTGGATATGTATAAAAAAACGTTCTTATTGATATTTATAAATAATAATAGCTCTACTATTATCAACATAAAATATCATTGGTGCGCAAAGTGTTAAATGATTAATATGCACTAGATTCAGGGCGAGAATAATAAGATTTTCTTTTTTCTGAAAGGCTTTGCGAAATTGATACAGTTTCAGACACCGCAGATATTCAACGGATTGACCAAAACGAAAAATATGTGTGTTTTGTTAAACCTATTTTTGATAAGGGTTGATTTTGTATTTTGAAACTTAAGAGGATGTTTAATGAAAATTATTCTCAGTATTTGTTCATTAACTTTGTTTACGCAATAGTAATAAAACTGTAAGAGTTTTCAGTGATCAACTTAATTCATTTTATATTTGAAAGGGCATTCAGTAGTTTAATATATTCCAAATATAGTATTCCATGATTTTATTAAGCGACAAAGATCAACCCAGAACTATAGTTTACAGTAAACTATAGTTTTGGACCCAACTATATTTTATGTAGATAAATAAATATGGTAATATTTACAGTAACATTACAGTTAATTTACAAATGGTTGAATTATTACGTTAATTTCAATTAATGTTTCTCTTAGTTTATTTACATATCAAACTAAGATTAAAATTATATTTTTACTATCTTTACTATCTTTACAGTAAATAAACTAAGATAGATTAAAATAAATGGTAAATATTTACAACAATCCAATTATCTTAAGTTATTCATGTCCATTAGCTATTTTTGCAACGTTGCCCATTATTTACCAGAGTTATACAATAATAAAAACAATTAATTATGCCTCTTTTCAATATCAAACTGAAATAGTGTTCTCCTTGCGAACAATATTAGTATATTTGTTGAACATAACCATCAACAGAACATATATGTAATCGGCATGCTTCTCATTTTCAAAATATTTAAAGGAAATATAATCTTTGTTGCAAGTTATGTGTAGACAGTTAGAGAAAAATTTAAAAACATCATTTACAGTTAGTTTAATGGCTGATTTAAAGAAAACAAAAATATAACTAGAATTTTATACGGCTAAAGTCTTCACAAAATGATAACTATGCAGATTTGTTTATTCTCAGCTCTGATCCTTTGGTTTATAATATAGCATTGTTATTTGTTCATGTATTGGTTACTGATTTCATTTTTTTGCAGTCACAGCGACATCGAAGGAATATTTTCTACTATTCAACTTGGTACTAAATGATGCAAATGAATTCATACGAGTTAATTCATTAATCAATATTGGCAAGGAAGCCTTTTGAGCACAATATATCTCTGAGCGCATGTGCATCTATCGGTATGTTTCCTTTAATTTTAACATAACATACATCCAAATACCACAAATAGCGCAAGCTTTCTTAGTTGAATGCATTCCCTTTTTATAGCAAGTGCATATTTTCAATTTTAGTCTAAGACAACATTTAGATAAGCACATTATAAAATTATTTTACATAACATGTACCATCATCTGGTTGATCTAAACTCATTCAAAGTCATTGTATTGTTTTTTTACATGTGACATTGGACCACTCATGAATTCTTGGGTTCGTTTAATCAAAATACTGTAGATGTAGAGCAAGAATCTCTTTAGGAATTCTAAGTACCCAGTGCTCTCTAAACAACAAAATAGCAGCTCTTAGGTATTGAAGTACATGAAATAGGTTATGCTATCATGCATATTATAATTACTAATCATTATGTGCCTTACTCATGCAAGAGATTGAAAACTAGCCTAGACGTGACGGCTCAGGCTTTAATGAATATAAATGAGACAGGTTCCAAATCAAGGGGTAAATTTTATATTATTTTATATAGTTAATTAGATTTCTTTTGATTCAAGCTTCTATATTTTTGGTTAATTTTGTGCAGTTTTATTTTCAGCAATAATCAGGAGTGGTTATTTATAGCATAGGCTTAAAACTTTTGTTGCCTTTGTTTTAAATTTAAGCTTTAAAAACAAAATATAGCATTATAATATTTATATTTCAATTTCAACATGTTTGTTTTTTCTTCTCTATTCAGATTTAGATGACTTGAACTCTCTATTTAGGTTTCTTAAAAATCATATTACTTTTTTCAAATATCTCTTAACTTTGAACCTTTAGGTTAGGTATGGATGAACTGGATGGTTAATTTCCCACTTCATTTAGGCATGGTATTGTTTGAATTCAGATATTGCAGCATGAGAAAATGGGTAGTCGCCCATTAACTTTAGGAATGGTCATGTCTGCATGAACTATATGGTTTATTTCCTATTTACTTTAAGAAATGTCCTGTATGGATGAACTGGATGGTTAATTGCCCATTTATTTTAGGAATGGCATGTATGACTTTGGATATTATAGCAAAGTTTTGGAACACAAATAATTCTTATTTTCATTTTATTTGCCATATAAGCTCGCAACAAACAACATTTTCCTTTTTCTCATTATAAGAAGAATACGATGAGAAATAGCTCACTATACAAATTTTATGCATGCTTACTAATAGTTTCAAAATTGATTAAAATAATCTATCATATGTAGAACATGATCTCTAGCTGATTTTAACTATTTGTACAGGTATCGAACATACAATGTTGTGAACTCTTAACAAAGGTCTTTTTGAAAGGAAAAAAACCACTACAAAAATCACTAATTTAACAAATCTGCTGTATTAATAGTGCACTAACTCTAAAATACAATATTTTTTAATTTTTGTTTGTATTTTTTTTATCAGCAATAATAAGTGAGTTGATGTCAGTATTAGACAATAGTCATACATGACTAATAAGCAGTCTTTCTTAAAATTAACACAAAAATATCCTACCATATAAAACGTGGATCTGCTTAGATGAATTCAATTCCCTTTCGTATGTGGAGACATAACCATGTTTTCTTTTATGGCAACCTTGCAATTTACTTTGGATTTATCTCTTCCCTTGGGTTGTCCATTGAAATTCAAGTGCTTTAGTGTCATAATATTTATAGAGCTTTATGTTTCCAAATATTGCATATAAATTTTAGTGGATCATTTATATTATTAATTCATATTATTATAACCAATTTTTTAACTGTAGCTTCTTTAATTGGTAACAAATAAGAACTATGATTTTTTTTAATTGCAATATATTTATAATTGTTTAATTCCAACACAAATTATGAAATTATTATTTGGTTAATTATATAAAGCATGTATGGTTTACAGTAATTTTAATATAAACCACATTATGAAATTATAATGCAAATTTCGTATGCATGCACGTATGGAAATTATTAATTGCAAAGGTTTATTATAGGTGATCTCATGTTTTTCCCTTTTTTACTAGATTCCTATTTGGAAATGGAATGATACAATATGAATAGAAAAATGAAAATAACCATATATGTGATGTCTTCAGCTAATGACCAACCTCCAATCATAGAGTCGTTCAACATATACTCATCGTGAAAACATCAATAGCGATATTCGACCTAAGACTAAACGATCCTTAAAGTCATCTTCAAAGTCATATTCAGACAGTCTAAGGGAATTTAATTCAGGTAACCGTGAACATAGCTGCATGAAACATCGTCAACAAAAACGTCTTCATCCTTCGGAAAGCCCTTTACTATCTTTTGGTTTCTTTTGGTTCGAGCTCAATGCCTCAATCGTACTTTCCTTCTACCGTGAATTCTAATCTACTTTCATCTGTTCATGCATCAGGAAACACCAACCGAACCAACCAGACATGTGTTCTATGGTTTACTGGTGTATTTGACAACCTTTGTCATTCCACTTCTTTTCAAAAACATCTACTATCAATTTTTTTCTACGAAATTCAATCATCATTCACCTTACGTGCCATTTAATAATGCCTTTACCGTTTACCTGTTTACCCTATTGCTCTGTTTAGGTTGTGAACTCAACATTGACCACTGTTTTGCGACACTTCAATACGTCCACTGTTTCGTAAAATGAGCATTCAATTAATAAATTAAAACATTATTTTCCATTATTTTTCCACTTACAAATATATGGATTAAATTCCAGAAAAATAACAAAAAGCAATCGTTGGTAAATTGTAATTAGGTTTCTATTTCTTAGACACGTTTGCAATTTTTCAGCAATTCGATGAATGTGCTGAAATGTGATGACATAAATGGAATTAAACATCTCTACTATAACATGTTGTAAGAATATATTAATTTTGATAACATAGACGACGTAGATGAAGTAACATCTCTATTCAAGCTTCGTTGTTATAATTTAACTGAACTCCCTCAATTCTGACATTAGCACATTTCTCCATTTTTTTATCTCGGCTGCAAAAATAATAAACGAAGCTGCTTTAACTAGATATAAAAACCAAATTTTTTTAGGTTATTAGTCAAATATTTGTTATTACCTATGCTACATAGGTAATACATTGGTAATAACAAATATTTGACTAATAACCAACTATGTATCAGACTGTCAGATAAGTACCAAATTTTTCATTTTTTTTACACTGATCCTAACCTCATGCAAGTTTGGTATTTTTTTCACTTGGGCGCATCTAGACAATTTCAAGCCATCTTATTCAATTATCATCACTAATATAGCAGAATAATTATGTACTTTTTTCCATTTATTTAGTAGATTTAAGCCTAAGTTGATTTACAAAGTTGTTGACAAACTATTTTTCCATTTGTTCTAAAGTACTCTAAAATCATGTAATAAATGCCTAAAGTCTTTATTGTAATTACTGTCTTTGCCTAAAATCATGTGCATCAACAGGTCAAACGCCAGAGGTTGACTGCATGGAATATGGTTGATGCTACTTTGCTTTCTATCTGCAACGTTCTATTCAGCTACTACTTTAGTGTAATTTTAATTGTGCTCATAATAAAGACCTCATGGTTTTAGATTGTTGAATTTAGCTAAATTTGTTTTACTTTAATTTCACTCCGCTTTGTTGGATATTGCATTATAACCTGTTCATGTAATTGTAATAAAGATGTTTTCTTCTGGCTGTTTGCTTCCGAGAAATATTTCACTCCTTTACATGTGTTTATTTTAGTCATGTTATACTGTCCTTCGCATGTTCCAATAAAAGGCAAACATCACATCAATTGAGGGAAGAAGCAATTGTGAATTTTGTTCCATTATGCTTAAAATGTAATATAGTATTCCATGGTTTGCCTAAACTTCCATGAATACAAAGGAATACGGTTCATTAAGGTCAACTATTTGAACCGTTGTGACAGCCGTGAATTACTTTTGCTTCAATTTGGAAAATATGTTATTTTGATAATTCCCATATGGTTCCTATTTAAATAACATGATGCACACCATATGCCCATTCTTTAGGAAACATAAATTTTGCATTATTATGCAAATTTCAATGTACTTTTCAATGATAATATTTCTGTACTTCAATGTTTATAATTAACGTTTAAATAATTTCACTGTATGTGACTTTGGCTATTGTTTCATGTATATTTCATTGAGCAACTTTCCATTGTCAATCACTGCTAACATGCTTACTACAATTTACTGTAACTCACATATTTAACTTTCCCTTCATTTATTGTATACACACATTATTTTCGCAACTCCGTGTGCGAAGCACGGGTACACACTTGTTTAAATGATTAATCCTGGGTTTATTTAATGCTTGTAACATCTAGGGTGGATAGTTAGGATTAATCAACACAAACAAACAATCATATATAATTAAGGTGAATAACATGGAAAATTCATACAATTAAATATCAATATATCAAACATATCATTCCAAGGAATCCATCAAAATCAATCCATCCAAACAATTTAATATCACATTAACTTATTAGTTATCATGTGTCTGGTTTAACTAGCAATTAAATTTCATTTTAATGTAACTGTAATAATTAAAATAATAGTTAAATTAAATCATACTATCGATGTAAGTCAACATAAATATGCAGTTTTAACTACTAGACGACAATCAATACAAGCATATCATACCATGATTTTAATCTAAGAAATGATCAAATATTTTGGTTAAGTGTGAGTGGGTTTAATCACTCATTTTGATTTCGAAAGCATTTGAAATCCAAATATAGGCCCAAATTTAACAATCTCCAAATCCAACAACCAGCTCCATATCGTCTGGAATTTCGATACAAATCCAATGAAACAAACCATGAGTCAATCTGAGTTCGTATGAGAAAGTTATACATGTTTTGCGTTTTGAATTCAAATATATAAAAATAATATAAAAGGAATCCTCACCCACTACAAATAGGCCACACCATCATCTTCTCTCTTCTTCCCCATCTCCAATTTGGAATCGTTGTATATATCGAAACCCGTTCCTACCGTGCATTTCAAACAATGATACGGAGCTAGGGACCTCGGTTCGACAAACCGATTTTCCTATTGCGTTGCTCTCCTTAAACCTGACATCTTCATCCCCATCACCTCCATCTCGTCCATCCCCATCAAAAACCGACCTCCCCACCCATACGTATGCCCTACTATGGTATTGGCATTATTTTTCCCTGAATCTCCTCAAATTTTAGATGTAGGTACAAAAATTCGCCACGAATTCGAATCTAACATCTAATTTTAAAATCGACGCTCATACGTCCTTCAATCCCAAACCTAGTCACAACCATGGATGCGTCGAACAACTCGAATCCCATTGCAACCCATTCCAGGGCCATAACCATGGAGCTTTTGGCTTTACAAGCTCAACGAATCAAGAATCATTTGATTTTATGGAGAACTGGATTTTATTTAATTGATCGAAGATAAATAGAAAAGGTTGGCTATGTTTATTTTGTTATAGGGCATAAAAAAGGATTAGGTTTAGAAAGAGAAAGGGATATTTAAAGGAAAAAGAGTTCAAGGTATTTTATTTTTATGTTCAATTATATTTTCGTATAGCATTTCATACTCGTATGGCCATGTAAAAGCTTTGATTGTCACGAAATTTGGCATTTTGCAATATTTCAATATTCCAGACTCGATGAAACGGGTTTCATCGAAATTCATGATCATTTGAAAAATGGCTATTTTAATAGTTTAATTAAGTTAATAAAAATCCCAAAATTTCAATTATCTACTTTAAATTGAATTCAAAGATTTATCAATTCCATTCTAATCAAACTAGATTTTAAACCAACTTTATAAATCAATTTCATTTAGTTTGAATTCAAACTTTGATTATTATCAAATTCCTTTAACTTTAAATTATAAATTAATTAAGTCAGTTTTATTCAAATACTTCAATATTTAATTTCAGTTTAATATTTATCAACACAAACCAAATCGTAATTTCATTTATAATCAATATAAGTTACTATTGTTATAATTAGTTGAAATTCATTACTTAATCAATTTAATTAAGTTGACGTCATAAAATTACATAATTAAATCATTATATTTTATTTATAACAGTAAAATATTCCAAAATCATATTAAATTCAATAAATTAATAGTCAAAAAATAAGGGTTGTTACACCTTTCGAAGGTGTTATATTGTACGTATAAGCTCATTGCTCTGCTAGGGCAAATAATATGGAGATCCGTCCACTTTAACCGTTAGTGGGTGATCCTTGCTCTTGTGTATTGTCTATTTATTTCCAAAAGAGCCGGAATTGGGCTCGTTCGAAAAAATGGTTGTTTGGTTTGTGGAACGCTAAGTGAATGGGAGTGTGTACTCGTAAAAGATGATACGAACCAGAACTACTTCAAAAACCATATGTGTGTTCTATAGGGGAAAATCAATATTATTTGGTGTTAGAATCCATGTAAGATTCTGAGACCCTTTGGGCATGGGAATCCATGTGTGATTCCAAGATCTTATGGGATGCAGGAAATCCATGTGTGATTCCAAACCTGTTGAGGTGAGTGAATCCAAAAGGGATTCCGTGAGCTATTTTGGTTGTAATGCGTAAGTTGGTACACCAGATGTAGCCTCATCAGCGAAGATGACTAAAACCATAGATATGAGACATGGCTTGAAGGATTGGCAAACCCATAAGGTATAGTATGTGACGACCTCCCACAACTTCTGCACTTAACAAGGTAAATGATGCACTGAAGGACGTGTCAGGAAGCTATAGATAATCATCATGTTAGGTTAACACATGCTAAACATGTCGTATAACTCACAGTGCAAGGATAAAATATAATACAACATATATAATAGGCAATAATAGTGAATCAGAATTGAGTAGAATCTTAAACTTTTACATATCACCATGAAATATCCATACAACATTGGATTACAATATAAGAGTCTGTACAAAGTGCCTCGCTACAAGTCTCTCAGAGAATACATCAACATATCACCAAGAAACTAATATGTAAGCCTCCAGCTCGTCATCGCTCAGCAACAACATCCTCATCAAGATCAACTACCTGTCACCTGATGTGACATCCCACGTCCGTTAATGTCACTCACTAAGGGAATGCATTAAGTTCCGTGAAGCGTTATTGGTAAACAGACACAGAATAATTACAAGACAAATATAAATAAGATAGCAGTGGAAATTCAAATTTTTATTTCAAACATAAATCATACTGCATGGTCCAAAATACCATAAGTCACAAAAACCATTACAACAATATAACTTTTGTCTTGTACCATCAGAGTACATAAATATAAAAAAAGCATAACATAATTCCACAAGAAAAAAAGAGCTAAGCCATAGTAGAGATAAGAACTTGAGCCATACTTTGAAAGCAGCTTCTAGCAAGATGATAATTGAGTCTTGACTAAGCCTGAGAATTCCCTCCCTGCGAACCTGGGGTGGGAACGGAAGAAAGAAGAGGAAACAAAAAGGATCAGACATAAAGTCTAGCGAGTCTAGTTACTTTTAGCAAGAAAATAAATAAAAGTAGCATGACAGGCATATAAAGTGGATAAGAGATATTACTACATAAAGACAGGTATGACAAGGTACAGGATAAGGTGTATACGCTTCCCTAATGATTACTCTGCATTATTACTAGTATATCCAGAATGAGATGATCCCTTCCAATATATGGTGGTAGACTTAGGCATACGTCCAAATGTACCCTAACCACTACCCTAATCGATTGGCTCACTAATCCGCGTAGATACTCTGTGTCGTCCCCATCGTAGGATGTATCACGTCCTAAAGTGGCAACCCCTCGCTGATATGCACAACCCCATATCTACAGGTGTCACGGTCGTCTTAACCCCCTCTGCTCGGCTCATGCATGCACATGGCCCGGCCGGTTTGCGCCGCCCACACCGTCCTCCGTGTTTGGATCTCTTGCAATCAGACCAGTAAGCGTGCCGCTTCTCCGACCTAGTACAGAATACATGTTTTGATACCTACTCAGGGTTACTGGATGAAACGAATCCCACACAATATGATACAAGCTCTCCCCCTTGTCTTGTATCCCCAACTATGTTTTCTTTAGTTATGTATACCACTAGGTGTCTTTAATTACATAACCCAATCATTTCTACAAGTTATGCTTACCCTAAAAGGTGTCTTTAATTACATAACTTTATTATTTCCACTGGTTATGTATACTATTAGGTGTCTTTAATTACATAACCTTGTTGGGTTAAGTTCTGTGGGCCTATATGTGTAAATATTACCCACCCCTTCCAGATTTTCTTAACCCACCCACTGTCTAACCAATTTTTACTTAACCCTAACTTTAGTTCATAGTCATACAATCCCTATGGATTAGATTAGGTTAAGTAATCCAATTTATTATCATGTCCATTTATGGTTTATAATGGGCTAGACCTCCCACATTAGGCCTGCAACTTGTGGATGCTGGATAAGCTGGTCGGGTCCGGGTGGTCTTATTCCACAAGTTGGGCCTAACCTCGTGTCTTAGCCCGATTCGTATTTGTGCACTTAGTCCTCTCACATTAGGTTCAACATTAGTGGTTACTGGATATGCTGGTCGGGTCCGGGAAGACTTACACCACTAATGCAACCTAACCTCGTGTCATAAGTGCAATTACAATTTCTAATTATAATTATTAGACATTTCATTCTTATCCAATTTCTTACCTATGTCTTTATAGGTGATTATGCCCCCTTTTCTCATTTTGAATTATATGTCCAATTCATATAAACATTATTTCAATTATCCAAATTCTAACCTTTTTCCCCTATTCCCTATCTAATGCATTCGCATATATTTGACGACATCTAAGCTAGAAAATAGCCTTGTCATAAAAAAGGGAAAAGTGATGGGAATAAATTAACAATAGTGATCATTCTAAAAGTGATATAAACATATATAATGGCATAGACAAGTGATAGGCATAATAAGGTGGACATGAAAACAGATCTAGTAAAAAGGGTAACGATAAAACTAGATCCAATATACATAGGATGCACAGATCCAAATAAGAGTTCATATGTCCAATAATAAAAGATCTCAATTAATCACAACTTGATGATCTAAATCTAAATAAAGGTTTTACTGTCCAGATAATGATAATCACAAACATAGAAAAAGGAAAGATCCACATATGAGACATGATGAATTAACCACAAAGAATTAGATCTATAAAATAGATCTAGTATATGATAAGTTCTAGGATCCAAGAATATTACAGGCGCACAAATTATGATAGATCCAATATGATTCAGTCACAGACATGTATATATCCAAATCATAGTCATGTCACAAAATACTTTTAACCATTTAAATCTAAAAGCAACTAACTCACAGTGTTTGGATTAAAAGAAAAGGTAGAAAATAGCAGAGGTTGGATCTACGCTTGAATCTCTAAGTTTGATTTGCTTTAGTTGATAGTTGTAGAAGAAAACGGATCCAATTCAGTTCAGATACCGGAAGAGTTTGTCCTCCATGTATTCTCACTGAAGAAAACGGAGAAAAGGGACCTCTATATATAGCCGCCATCCCTCTCTAAAATGACTGCCACCTCAACCCTAGAGGGGTCGACCCCCCTTTATGGGGTCGACCCCGGGATCGAACCCCCCTTAAGGGGTCGACACCCCTGGGATAAGAGTTTTACCGCCAACGTAATTTTTTTGAAATTTGAACTGAATTTTGATTTTTTTGGACCTTATATATATAATTCTTCTACGCGTATACAAATTTCAAACCTTCGTAACTTCTTCATACGGTGTCCGCTTTATGCAAACCAAAGGTCTATCTTAGCCAGAATTTCGAGACAGACGCAATGGCACGGTCCGTTTCCCTTAATTTCGAATATTAAGTTAATTACAATTTAATTTATCCTCTTTTATGTTAACAAATTATGGGGTGTTACATTCCCCTCTGCTTAAAGGATTTCTTCCCCGAAATCTCTAAGTTGAGAAGAATGCATATCATACCAACCATCATCCATCTACTCATCCATCAATCACTGGCATCCATTGTCCTTAAAGATTTCAAATGCTTATATGAATATATGCAAAGGTGTGTGTATATGTCCCTATTCTAATGCAAAGATCAGGCAGTCTACTGATTCAACCGACCTCCTTAATGCAATGTATGTTAGTGCCATGAATCCAATATGTATGCAAATAATCCTACATAACATGGAAGTTCTATATGTGTGCACACTCATTCATCCAAATGCAACATCCATTTGATAATACATTCATTTTCACCCATTAAAAGAAAAGAAAAATGCACACACATCCATATGCAGTATAAGAGTGATTGAGCCGATCTAGTGCCTAATGTATGTGTATATGCATCCACTGGCAACCACTAGCAAACACTTGCATCCATCAAACATAACATGTCTCAAACACATGTTTACATCCATAAGATTCCTGTCTAAAGGTAGAGAATACTATTAATAGGACATACTCAAATGATAGAAACATGTATAGATAAACTTTAGAAAAGGAGTTAAGAACATACCCTCGAAAAGAAAAGTGTACGAAGCACGAATCTTGTCTTCGGTCTCCCAAGTTGCATCCTTTGGGTTATCTCCCCATTGATCCTTTATTAACTTGATTTCTTTATTGCGTAGCTTCTTAAGTTCTGATACAAGAATACGGGTAAGGATTCGTCTGACTGTCGCCTCCCGCTCTACTTCCACTTCCTCTAATATGCTTGGCTCAACAACTTCCGCGGTGTCATGCAAGCACTTTCGTAGATGAGTACGTGGAAAACATCGCGAACACCGGATAAATTTTCTGGAAGCTTTACTCTATAGGCCATTTGGCCAATCCTCTCGGTTACGGGAAATGGTCCCACAAACCTAGGTGCCAACTTCCCTACCGATCCGAAGCGAACCACATTCCTCAGAGGTGACACTTTAATAAAAACTAAGTCTCACACTTCGAATTCGATGTCAGTCCTTCTCTTGTCTACATAGGATTTCTTCCTATCTTGGGCCGTCTTCATCCACCGTCTAATAAGGTCAATCTTTTCGGATGTTTCACAAGTTAGTGATCTACAAGGTCGTCCATACAATGCTACGAAGGGTGCCATGCCGATGCTAGCTTGATAACTGTTGTTATAGGCAAACTCTACTAAAGGAAGATGCTATTCCCAAGTCCCTCCGAAGTCTAGGATACACACCCTTAAAGATCTTTAAGAATTCTGTTCACCCTCTATGTTTGCCCATCGGTCTGAGGATGATAATCGGTGCTCAAACACAACTGTGTACCTAATGCTTATTGCAAGCTCCTCCAAAATTCACTGGTAAAGATGGGGTCACGATCGCTTACAATACTGGAAGGTACTCCATGAAGACGAACTATCTCACGAACGCAAATCGCTGCCAACAGTGATGCCGTCCTCTTACTCTTCACTGGAATGAAATAAGCGCCCTTAGTCAATCTGTCCACTACTACCCAAATACTGGTGTTGCCTTAATTTAATCTAGGCAAACCGTCTATGAAGTCCATGGAGACGCTCTCCCACTTCCATTGAGGAACCTCCAAAGGATGAAGTAAACCACCGGGCTTCTTTTGCTCAGCTTTAACTTGCTGGCAAACTAAACATTGAGAAACGAATTTGGCCACATCTTTCTTCATCCCGGCCCAAAAGAAAACCTTCTTCATGTCTCTGTACATTTCATTACCGCCTAGATTAATAGTCATCTTGGAATGGTGGGCTTCTCATAGGATTATCTTTATCAAGCTTCCAGTTTGAGGAACACATTGCCTTTCATCCTGTTGCAACCACCCCTTTTCGTCTATGATATACAGACTGAGGTGACTAGAAGTCTACCCATTTCAGAGCTTATGCATGATGTCTAAAATATGTGGGTCACCTTGCTGTGAAGCTCCTATCTGATCCATAAGAGTTGGTTGTATCTCTAACAATGCAAACAAATCAGGCAAAATCTCAATGGACGGTTTGAAGTTAAAGGTTGATATGAACTCCAAGCTCTTCCTCTCCACAGACAGAGGACTTAAGACAACCCTCTACCTACTAAGTGCATCTGCCACCACATTACCCATGTTAGAGGTATCATCAATCTAAAAATCATAAGAAGCTAAGAACTCCATCCACCTTTGTTGCCTTAAATTAAGATCCTTCTGTGAGAGCAGATACTTGAGAGATTTATGATCGGTGTATAACTCGAACTTCTCTCTAAGTAAATAGTGACACCACGTCTTTAGCGCGAATACTATGGCAGCTAGTTCTTGAACATGGGTGGGGTAGTTCTTCTCATAAACTGTTTACCCCTATAACACACTATCTTTCTTTCTTGCATCAGAACCGCACCAAGCCCTGTGCCACATGCATCAGTGTAAACCGTAAACACTTTGTTCCCATCGGGCAGAGTCAAGACTGGGGCTGTTGTAAGAGCCCTTTTCAGACGTTGAAAGCAACATCACAATCTATATCCCATGAAAATGCTAAGTTCTTCTTCGTAGACTTGATGAGAAGGGTTGATATCTTCGCGAAGTCCTTAATGAACTTCCTATAATAACTAGCCAATCTAAGAAAGCTTCTCACCACTGTTATATTTTTAGGAATCTACTAATCTTGCACCATAACTACTTTCGTGGGATCCACAACTATCCCTTCTTTGGAGACTACATGCCCTAAGAATCTCACCTCCTTTCTCCAAAAATGTAATTTGGAGAATTTTGCCTTAAGCTGATGGTCACGGAGAGTTTTCAAAACTTCTCTCAAATGCTGGGCATGCTCTTCTTCGCTCTTGGAGAAGATCAAAATATCATCAACAAAGACTACAACAAATTTATTTAGGAACTCCCGAAACATCCTACTCATCAGATCAACAAAATAGGCTGGTGCATTCGCCAGCCCAAAAGGCATAACTAACCATTCAAAGAAACCATCCGGAGACCTAAAAGCAGTTTAGTCTATACTGTCCTCAACCACCCTCAGCTGATGAAACCCTGTGGCCAAGTCTAACTAAGAGAACACTGAGGCACCAACAAGATGATCAAATAAATCATTAATCCTTGGGAGCGGGTGCCTATTCTTCTTAGTGAGTTTGTTCAATTCTCTATAGTCCACACATAAACGAAGCGAACCATCCGCTTTAGTTATGAATACAACCAGAGCACCCCATTCAGATATGCTTCGTCTGATAAATCCTTTCTCAAGTAGCTCCCCTACTTGCTTACTCAACTTCTTCCTTTCTCTCGGAGCCATATGACGCACTGGTAATGCAACTAGCTTTTCATTATCCACCAGATATATGCGAAAATCAATCTCGCGCCTCGGAGGTAGACCCCGGACCTCCTCAAAAATATCAGAATAATTTCGGACTATCAAAACAGATTGCAAGTCATCTATGGATGCATCAAGAGACCCTAGGAAGCTAAGCATAACAGACCCTTAGGGGTCGCAAGAAATCTCATGGGTTCAACCAAAGAATTAGATATAAATGAATGTGAAGCGCCAGAATCAAAAAGTGTTCTAATAGGATGATTTTAAAGAGAAATTAAGCCTTACACAGAAATTTTTCTACCTCTGTCAGGAGCACTAATCGCGAAAGCATGCACTTGTCCTCCAGAAGTTCCTGTCCTCTGACATTGTCCATGTTTCTTCGGGCACTCCCTAGCAAAGTGTCCGACCTCTCCACGGTTGAAGCAAGAATTCTTCCTTCTTTTGCTGTCTTTTGCCAAATGACCCTCACGCCCACAACTATGACACTTCCTCTTCTCCTTTCCCTCGTCATTCTTTCCTCCTTTCTTTTGTTGTTGCTGTTGTTATTGTCCTTTCTTGGGCCATATCTTCTTATTTTGCATTGTTTCTTTAGCTTTAACCTCCTTCTTTTTCCCTTTCTCTTCCTCATACATCAAGGCCATATCAACAAGTCATTCAAAGGTGGCTCCCATTGGAATATGGGACATGGCTAACCCATGAAGGGGTTCATTTAGCCCTTTAGCGAACCGCAAAACCTTCTTATGCGGCGTGTCTACCAGTTCTAGTCCAAATCTTGCCAGCTGGTTAAATTTGTTCACATACTCTCTCACCATCAAGTTCCCTTATTTGAGTGCTAAGAACCTCTCCATCTGTATGCTCTTCTCAGCTTGAGAAAGGAATTTCATCTCAAACCTCTATCTAATGTCATCCCAAATTTCCACCGGACAGCCTGCTTGGGTTACCTCCCACCAAAATGAAGCTTCATCCTTCAATAGCCAAACAGCTAACTGAATCTTTCTTTGATCTTCTACTTCAAAGATTACGAACAATTCCTCGGTCTCCTTGAGCCAGTTCCTAGCTTCCACAAACGTCTCGGTTCCACGGAACAGCTTTCCTCCCATAGCATGGAAATCTTTGCAGATCTTTGAGAAGTTGTCTGCACACGGAGGAGGAGGAACAACATGTGCAACTGAGGGAGGAACGTTTCCTTGGCATTCGGCAGGCGTCATGGCCTCCAGATACATACGGAACCATCCTGGTATCGTAATGCCCTCTGGAATGTTGGGTTCCCCAGACATGCTGAAAAAGAAAAGGAAAGAGATTCAAACAAGGGATCGAAAGATATTATTTATGGATTTTTGGGGAATGTTTTTACAAAACAGACTTCTTTTTGAAAATGTTTTCTTTTAAAACCTTTTTGAAAATAGCTTTCAAAAACTTTGATCTAATTTGGTAACCTTCAGCTCTGATACCAAGTGTGACAACCCATGTCCGTTAATGTCACTCACTAAGGGAATGCATTAAGTTCCGTGAAGCATTATAGGTAAACAGACAAAGAATAATTACAAGACAGTTATAAATAAGATAGCAGCAGAAATTCAAATTTTTATTTCAAACATAAATCATACTGCGTGGTCCAAAATACCATAAGTCACAAAAACCATTACAACAATATAACTTCTATCTTGTACCATCAGAGTACATAAATATAAAAAAAGCATAACATAATTCCCTAAGAAAAAAAGAGCAAAGCCATAGTAGAGATAAGAACTTGAGCCATACTTCAAAAGAAGCTTCTAGCAAGATGATAACCGAGTCTTGACTAAGCCTGAGAATTCCATCCCTACGAACCTGGGGAGGGGGAGGGGGAGGGGGAACGGAAGAAAGAAGTGGAAACAAAAAGGGTCAGACATAAAGTCTGGCGAGTCTAGTTACTTTTAGCAAGTAAATAAATAAAAGTAGCATGACAGGCATATAAAGTGGATAAGAGAGATTACTACATAAAGACAGTTATGACAAGGCAGATAGGATAAGGTGTATACGCGTCCCTAAAGATTACTCTGCATTATTACTAGTATATCTAGAATGATATAATCCCTTCCAATATAAGGTGGCAGACTTAGGCATACGTCTAAATGCACCCTAACCACTACCCTAATCGATCAACACCCTAATCCACGTAAATACTTTGTGTTGGCCCCACCGTAAGATGTACCACGCCCTAAAGTGGCAACCCCTTGCTGATATGCACAGCCCCAAATCTACAGGTGTCACAGTCGTCTTGTCCTCCTCTGCCCGGATCATGCACGCACATGGCCCGGTCGGTTTGCACCGCCCACACCGTCCTTCAAGTTTGGATCTCTTACAATCAGTCCAGTAAGCGTGCCCCTTCTCCGACCTAGTACAGAGTACATGTTTTGATACCTACTCTGGGTTACTGGATGAAACGGATCCCACACAATATGATACAAGCTCCCCCCATGTCTTGTAACTCCCACTAGGTTTTCTTTGGCTATGTATACCACTAGGTGTATTTAATTACATAACCCTATCATTTTTACAAGTTATGCTTACCCTAAAAGGTGTCTTTAATTACATAACTTTATTATTTCCACTGGTTATGTATACCACTAGGTGTTTTTAATTACAAAACCTTATCGGGTTAAGTTTTGTGGGCCTACATGCGTAAATATTACCCACCCCTCTAGATTTGCTTAACCCACCCACTGTCCAACCAATTTTTACTTAACCCTAACTTTAGTTCATAATCATACAATCCCTATGGATTAGATTAGGTCAAGTAGTCCAATTTATTACCATGTCCATTTATGGTTTATAATGGGCTAGACCTCCCACATTTGGCCTGCAACTTGTGGATGCTGGACAAGCCGGTCGGCTCCAGGCAGTCTTATTCCATAAGATGGGCGTAACCTCGTGTCTTAGCCCGATTCGTATTTTTGCACTTAGACCTCTCACATTAGGTTCAACATTAGTGGTTGCTGGATATGTCGGCCGGGTCCAGCCAGACTTACACACTAATGCAACCTAGCATGTCATAAGCGCAATTACAATTTATAATTGTAATTATTAGACATTTCATTCTTATCCAATTTCTGACCTATGTCTTTATAGGTGATTATGCCCCTTTTCCCCAGTTTAAATTATATGTCCAATTCATATAAACGTTATTTCAATTATGCCAATTCTAAACTTTTTCCCTCGTTCCCTAACTAACGCATTCGCATATATTTGGCGGCATCTAGGCTAGAAAGTAGCCTTGTCATAAAAACAGAAAAATGATGGGAATAATGACAATAATGATCATTCTAAAAGTGACATAAACATATATACTGGCATAGACAAGTGATAGACATAATATGGTGGACATGAAAACAGATCTAGTAAAAAAGGTAACGATAAAACTAGATCCAATATACATAGGATGAACAGATCCTAATAAGAGTTCATACGTCCAATAATAACAGATCTCAATAAATTACAACTTGATGATCTAGATCTAAACAAAGGTTTTACTGTCCAGATAATGATAATCACAAACTTAGAAAATGGTAAGATCTTCATATGAGACATGATGAATTAACCACAAAGAATTAGATCTATAAAATAGATCTAGCATGATAAGTTCTAGGATCCAAGAATATTATAGGTTCACAAATTATGATAGATCAAATATGATTCAGTCACAGGCATGTATATATCCAAATCACAGTCATGTCACAAATTACTTTTAATAATTTAAATCTAAAACAAATAACTCACGGTTTGGATTAAAAGAAAAGGTAAAAGATAGCAGAGGTTGGATCTATGCTTGAATCTCTAAGTTTGATTTGCTTTAGTTGATAGATGTAAAAGATAACGGATCCCATTTGGTTCAGACACTGGAAGAATTTGGCCCCTATGGATTCTCAATGAAGAAAACACAGAAAAGGGACCTCTATATATAGCTGCCAACCCTCTCTAAAACGACTGCCACCTCAGCCCTAGGGGGGTCGACCCCCCTTTATGGGGTCGATCCCCTTTAAGGGGTCGACACCCCTTGGGCAGGAGTTTTTCCGTCAATGTAATTTTTTTGAAATTTGAACTGAATTTTGATTTTTATTAACCCTATATATATAATTCTTCTACGCGTATACAAACTTCAAACCTTCATAACTTCTTCATACGTTGTCCGTTTTGCGCAAACCAAATGTCTATCTTAGCCAGAATTTTGAGATAGGCGCAATGACGTAGTTTATTTACCTTAATTTCGAATATTAAATTAATTATAATTTAATTTATCCTCTTTAATGTTAACTAATTACGGGGTACTCAATTTACCCATCCAAAACATGGATGAACAACCCAAGGTAATAAGAGGAAACATAAAACCTTGAGTCAGAAAACAACCTTAATGAGCAATAAAATAGCTAAATAACATCATCAAGAAAATTTATGAGAATAGGCAGATCGATCATCTAATCTACCAATCATATCATCAGAGAAGAACCCAACCCGTCTCCTCCACATCAGACAGTGATAGCCTTTACAAAAATCAAGTAGAAACAAACAATACATTCATGGCAATCAGATATCAAGCATATATCATCCTAATCAATATTGATATCACCTAAGCACAATCTCTGAAGGCCTAAACCAACATTAGACAAGCACTCAAGAGATATCTCCTTCGATGTCGAATAATCTACATAAGATGTTGCAATCAAAACAATCATCATCCATGATTTTGGCTATCACCGCCAATCCTACTTTGAAACCATCATTAGTAGTACGACAGGCTCAACATTATGTCGTCCGTCAAGGGCTAATGGTAAACCCTGGTTCTATCAAAAACTCCATACACCATCGTGAATTGTATCTCTTGGCCAAGTGCCAAACGCTATGAATTCTAATGGATCGGTTATGATCCATCACCATGCCAAGTGCTAGATACATCCTTCAAAACACGTCTGATCCCGTGTTTTCAGCGTCCACAACCCATCCATTTGGCTTGCCCGATCCATGCCTGGATCGTATCCAATCCATCGCCTTTTACAGCGTTTGCCAATGCTGTCTTCCTGAATTTTGGCAAACCGAAGTACCAATGGATCAGCTCCGATCCATCAATGAAATGTTGGTCGATCCACTCTCTTTAACGTGCACTATCCACCCATAGATCGTGGCTGATCCATCCCTTTGCCACAACATTTTACAAACGCTGTAAACCCGCCTAAACCAAACTTTGCTGATCCATGAAAATTCACCCGATCCTCTTGCTTTCTCTTGACGATCCATACTTTTTCCACTTGCCAAATCCTTTTCCGATCAGGGCAAATCTAAACTTTGGTCGATCCATCGAAATCATCACAAGTCCAACTCAAAACCAATCCGACTTAAACTAAAATCAACCACCATATAAATGACAATTCAATAAATGATTAAATAAACAAATAGATCTAAACATTGAATTAACACATGAAATTTACTGGTTTATGTTGCAAGATTAGATCCAACGGTGAAATTATACATACCATGACATAGATTTAGATGAAAACAACTTGAAATGATGAACATAAGTTCAAACAACCTATATACTTGATTGAACCCATGCGAGAGATGCCTTATCACTCACCAAATCTTCAAACAAACTTGAAATTACTAAATTCCCAATCTGGACAGCAAAGAATGATCTTCAAACCTCTCAATTTGATGCGATCTTCCAACACTCGATGTAAATCTAGCTTTGCTTGATGTAGATCTTCAATCATCTTGTGTAGATCAAGAATTTTAGTGGAGGAAAGATGTATTTAATTGAGAAAGGAGGTCACGGGCTCAACCAAATAAGAGAATGAAGAAGTAAACCCCTCTCCATGCCCCTAATCCTCTATTTATAGCCTCTAACCAGCCTATTAATGGGCCACACCAATTCAGCCCATGAATGACTAGCCAGACCGATACAAAAATTGTGCAGCACTTAAACAACGATTTCTCCCAAACCGCTGAACCAAATCTTTAATGTGACCACTCTATGAAATTGGAAACATCATTTCATTTCCAATGAAATCGATCTCAGCACCTGATCTGATCCCAGTCAAAAGTTATGCCATATCCAAAACTGAAAGTGGTAAAATGGTCACAGATAAAACTGATAAAAAATTATGGATATGTCTCACATCCCCATAACCAACATATCAAAATATGAGAATGATCCAACCCTTAGGGAATTACATAAGAATATTTTACGATCCTTCGATACGTAAAATGCGAGTCCTTACATTCTCCCGCTCCCCCCTTTAGGAATTTCATCCCTGAAATCCCAAGCATACACAAGCAACCAAAGCAATTATGCATGCATATCACCCATAAGAAGCCAATTTACCATTCAAACTAGCATCCATCAAGTCATGCATCCATAGCCTTACCCTAGCATACGGAATTCTATCGAAATAGTACAAGTTACAATGGTGTAAGGTGACATGACATTAATGGGTCATACCGATGAAGAGTTCTGGATAGATCATCTTCATTCTCTCTTCCATCTCCCGCGTACAGTCGTCGTCATCACTCCATAGCACCTTGACTAGCTTAACTATCTTCCTCCAAGGTTGTTTCTTGTCATTCCCCACAACGCAAAGCGGCTTACGAGGTCTTGTAACTACGGCCTTGACTACTAGGTCTTCGATTCGAGTCATGCACACCTTTTGTAGAAACGACACATGGAAAACATTATATGTTGGATCGAGATTAACCCTAGAGAGGGGTGAATAAGGTTATCAACTTTTTGCAGAATATAAAACAAATCGCAGCATAGAATAATAATAACAGCACATATAGCAGAGGAGTAAATAAGTGCGGAAAATAAATGACTCAAAGATTTTACCCAGCTTCAGCAAACCCTGCCTATTGCTGCATTCCCCAAGGTTTCTACTAAGTATTAAACAGAATCACGCATACAAAGACCTGTAAACTCGTGATCCCTTCGCTAACTGCCTATTCATTTTTGTACACTCGCACAATCTGCTGTTGTTCTAATCCTACGGTAAAAAACCCTGCACTTATTCCTGTCCCCGAAAACAGATTTACCCCTAGCTACAAACCTGTAGCTAGTAAAACCTAGTTTTACCTACATTAGAAAACTGTTTGAATGGTTACAAAAGGATAAGAAAAAATACAATAAAAATAAAATAAAACTCTATATTAACAAAATTATAGTCGCCCCCCTTTTTTATTTGCAAAGCTTTTGCAAAAATCTCTCTTTAAAAAATGTCGGCCGACTTCAAATGAAATTAGGGTTTTTCCTTGTTCTCCTCAAATCGTGATCGATTATTCTTGGATTTGATTCTCTTATGGCTACGAATTCTTGTGGCTTGCTTCTCGATTGATTTGGGCTCTATGAGATCAAAACCCTTTTAAGTTTGACAGTGATTTTGATTTCTTTGTTCTCAAATGAATTTGTTTGGTTTTGACCCCTTGCCTTCGATGAACGCGTGATATTTATAGGTTATAGAAAACCTAAATTCTCTGATTCCACCAAAAATGATTTGGTCTAATTTGCATGAATTTCTCTTGCGTTATTGTTTGTGATGACTGTCCAAAATTGATTTTTGCGTGATTCTTATCTTTGTTTCCATGGTTAACAACATTGTCGTGATTGTGTACTTGAAAATCGAAAACAAATAAAATTGTATTGTTGGCCTCCTTGAGATTTCTAGAAAGAACTAAAGCCTATGAACATGGAATGATTTTCTTACCCAATGTTCTTTACTGCTATTTCTGGAAACAATAAAAGACTTGCCAAAATGATAGAGATTTTCTGGAAACAATTCGAATTGCTTTGCCATCTTTTGAAAAGATTTAAAGCTGTGGAAAACATGTTGATTTCAGAAATCACTTGATTTGATTCCTGTCAAAACATACATTTCTAGAAAAATTGAAATTTCTCTTACCCAAACTTTGCATGCTGAATTGTGAATTATGTTTATTCTTGCATGCAAAAATATTTGCTTGCGAAATATGAATGATGTTGTTGACTTGCCAAAAATAACACAGTGAATTCTGGAAATAAATCCTTGGCCCTTGTAAAATCTGTAGAGCATTGGTTTGCATAAAAATAAAGAAAAACAGTTGCCAAAAATTAATCTTGCCATCAATGTAAAATGATGCGGTGTTTTTTGGAAATATATTTTGGCAACTCGATTTTATTTGTTGTTTATGAACCATAATTTTCAAAAGAAATTGATTGCCAAGATATCATATTCCAGATATCCTCTTGCTTGCCTATTTGTGAACATTTGTTACATATGTTCATATGGCTTTGTCATTTTTGCGAATTAGAACAATTTGTATATTTTTGGATGTCCATGTTTGCTACCTGTACATGATTATGCATGTACAAGTCTAAGCCTTGCTTTGTATATGTCATTTTTGGCATTTTCATCTTACCATTTGTTGTTTGATCACTCAATGTTCGTTGAGCATTTTCTGTCACCTGCTTGAACTATGCACGGAATATACATAACATACATACATACATACATGTATATATATATATATAGGGAAACTCTATTTAGACACAAAATGAGGACACAAACTTGTGCACAATAAATCTCAACCAATGGATCCTCCCATGAATTACACTCTCCACATAAAGACAAACAAATCCAACGGTGGATGCTTTGTGTCTATCTCTTTGTGTTTAATTTTGTGTTCTAATAGCCGGCCACATATATATATATACACACACACACACACTCACACAGTTGTGTGTATATGTTTATTTCAATTGCTTGGAAACATGTTGTTAACACATGTTTATTTGTAATATTCTTATGGCGTATGTTCATTTGTCTTGCATGAACCTGGTTTTTGGTCAAGCTTGCATATGCTTTTTTTGTTTTGTTGCACATATATTTGAGATTACATCACTGAGTATGTTGGTTTAACCTGAATTGCTTGTACCTCTACGCTTGTATAAATGATCCAATATTCTAGTTGATGCACCTATTCTGAGCTTGACCACTTTGGTGTTTTACTTTGTTGTTGCTCAAGCCTGTGCATGCCGTATAAATGAGTATGAACACCCTTGTTCACTGTGAACACAGCAGCAGTGCGAACTAGTGTGTACTGGCTTGTTTGTATTGCTTGACCATGCTTCTATGACCATTTTCCATTGCTGCTCCACCACTTTGTTTGCTGTGAACATTTGCAATCTTGCTTGTGTATGTTGAAGGTTGAGTTTGTACATTTGTCTGAAATGTCCGTGCATTTGTAGTTGGCTGAGCTATGTACATCTCGACTGGCTTGAGTATTTTGAGCTCGCACACTTGTACCATTAAAAATTCATGTTGAACCATTGTTCCTACTATGTATATATATATATACACACATACATACGTATATATATATATATGAACAAATGTGTATATATGTGTGTGTATGTGTCTGCATTTGTACTGGATTTCTTAGTTCATACCCATTCACCAATTTGACCATAGTACCCCTGCACAAAAATATGTGTATATACATACACATGTACGTATATACATGTAATTGTGCACGTGCAGAATATATATATATATATATATATATATATATAACCACTACAGACGATGTGTATCTTGTGGTATTTACAGGCTATCACTGTGAATATCACAAGTTTTTCCATATAAGTCAGATCAAGTCATGAAATATGATGAGAAGCACACCAAAATTCTAAGGCAAATAAATTTTAAAATAAAATTGTATCTGGTAGAATTAAAAATATTTTTGTTCCTGATTACTGTGTGTGTCTCTATGACAGGTAAGCAGAAGACTGGACTGACTGAAGCAGGCAGAAACCACTGCGTTACCTTTGCCAGCTTGTGTGTCTTCAACTTGTGTGGAAACATGTGTGTCTATCCCATTCGCTCTCAAACTTGTGTGTCTTCAACTTAATGCATCTACCATTGCGTTAGCTTTGCCAGGAGTATTGGCTATACTAAAGTCATATGATGGAAGAAACTCTAACTACCGTTGTTGTTGAAGATTCAAATCCTTTTGGAAAAAAACATACCTCAATGACTTGTGATCTGAATCAAACTCCCAATAGGTAATGTCTCCACATCTTCAAGGAAAACACGATCATCGCCAACTCCAAATCATGAGTTAGATAATTCCTATTGTTCGGCTTCAGCTGTCGACTCTCGTAGGCTACAACTCTATCCTTCTGCATCAGTACTACACTAAGTCCAGTACCACATGCGTCGGTGTCCACCACCATCTCTTTATTCCTGCTAGGAATGGTCAAAATAGGAGCACTTGTCAGTCCTTCTATCAGGATTCCAAAAGCTTGCTCACACTTTGCATCCCATGTGAACATTTGATTCTTCCTCGTCAATCCTGTTAGTGGTGCATCTATCTTGGAGAAATCCTTGATAAACTAACGATAATATCTGGCCAACCTAAGGAAACTCCTCATTTCCATCGCATTCTTAGGTTTATCCCAGTCCTGGATTGCTGCTACCTTAGTGGGGTCAACCGCTATTCCATTTCCAGAAACAACATGGCCTAAGAACCTCACTTCACTCTTCCAGAAGTGACACTTTAAAAACTTAGCTCGGATGCTTTCACAAGATTTCCAAAACAACTCACAAGTGCGTCTTATGCTTTTCCTCATTCCGGGAGTAAACCAGAATATCTTCCACGAACACTAGCATGAACTTTTTCAACTGATCACTAAAAAACCCTATTCATAAGATCCACAAAATACACTTGTACTTTAGTCAACTCGAATGACATTACCAACCACTCGAAGAAAGAGGATGGTGCCCTAAAAGCAGTCTTTGGCACACTATCCTTTGCCACCCTCAACTGGCGGATTCCTGTTGCCAAATCCATCTGAGAAAACATCTTAGCTTCATGAAGCTGATCGAATAAGTCGTATATCCTCAACAATGGATTCTTATTATTCTTGGTCACCTTGTTCAACTCACGATAATCAACACACAATCTCAAAGATCCATCTGCCTTGGTTGCAAACACAACAAGTGCACCCCATTCAGATACACTTCTCCGAATAAACCCTTTTCCCAAAAGGTCACGTACTTGCACCTCTAACTCTCGTTGTTCCTTAAGCGCCATCCGCTTAAGAGGCATAACGATAGGTTTAGCACCCTCAACCAAATCGATTTTGAACTCAATCTCACGATGCGATGGCAACCCTTTGACCTCGTCAAATACATCATCAACTCACTTGCGATCGGCGCCGATGATAAGTCTACCCATGAAATCACAAGTGAATATAAATATCTCATGAAGACACCATCTTCGGGATTACATCGAATCATAACCATTGACCCTTCCACGTTCCCGACTGTCACCTCTAGCTTCTTGCAATCCACTTTTTTCGCATACCTCTTAAGCCAGACCATACCCAAAATAATCCCAAACCCAGCGAAGTTCAAAACAAAGAAATCACATACAAAGGAGCAACCAAGAATCGACAACACTAGACCACGACAAATCATGTACAAACTGGATGACCCTCGATTGGATTAGTGATGTTCAATGGTCAATCACAAATCTCGGGTTCCAAACCCAAGCGACAAACAAGCTCATTACAAATGAATGAATGCGATGCTCTAGTTTCAAACAACACATGAACTGAAACATCTTTAACAAAAATAATACCTTGTACGATGGGACTCTTCCCTTTCTCCTCTGCCATAGGAGTCCTTGAAGATGATGGCACACCTTCCAAAGCATATGCCTTCATAATCTGCTTTCGGTTGGATGGTTCTGGATAGTCCTTCTTGAGATGTCCAGGTTTGCCGCAGTTGTGACACTTTCTTTCAGCTTTTGGATTCTTGCAATCCTTGGAATAATGACCCTTCTATTGGCAGTTATAGCAAGTCACCTCGCTTTTTCTAGTTTTTCTAGCCATCATTTTCACTTCTGTTGTTGCTGCTTCCTCTTTTTGTTACTACCGCCCTCCTGTGGTTTCTGTTCTTCCTTAGAAGCAACAACAGTCTCTTCCTTAAGAAACAAACTCTCGTGCCTCAGAGCTTTCTCCACGATCTTCTCGTAAGAGTCATCCAAATGATCAACCAGTTGATTCCCAAGGTATTTGTCTAAGCCCATGACAAATCTCTCGTTCTTCTAATAAGGAGTCTCAACATATGAATGAGCATACTTCGATAAAGCTTCCAAGACAGAAATATACTCCAGCACTGGTCAACAATTATGCTTAAGCTCAACAAACTTCTTAAACAGAATAGACTTCTGAACGATATAGATAAACTTCATCTCAAACTTGACTTGGAATTTCTCCCATTAAATATCATCTTATGGAGTCTCTAAAGTGACAAAATTCCACCAATCCATAGCTCTGCCCTGTAGTTGTCTCGAAGCAAGCTTCCTCTTAGTCTCATCATCAATTCCCAAGTCCCTAAATATTCGAATGCAAGTATCAAGCCACCCTTAAATCTCTACAATCAGTTCTGTCCCTTTAAACGGCTTCCCTCCTAGAGTAGTAAATTTTTTCCATAGCTTTGCGAAGTCCACAGCCCTTGGTACTTACAGTTGTACCCCTACATCTACCGCGGTTGTCTCTAGAGCAGGGGACCTCCTCATGATCGTTGCCTTCATAGCCTCGAACATAGTTGGGTAGTCTGGTGTACCTCCGTTCCCCACCTCTAGGCGTAGATCATTCCCTAATAGTATGTCTCGAAGTTTGACGACACATTCTAAATCTAAAAATGCAGAATGATTAGTCCATATATGAGAAAACTGCAAATGGAGTTCAAGCGCTAGTATACTATACACTAATATATATGGTATACATTCATCAGAAATGTACAAATATGTCTCTCATATGTCATTATGTCTTCGAACTTTGGCTAAAATCAATTAACTTAGCTCTAATACCAAACATGACGACAACCCACAACTCCTGCACTTAACAAGGGAAATAATGCAACGAAAGACGTGCTAGTCATCTATGGATGATCGTCATGGTAGGATAACACATGCGAAACCTGTTGTATAACTCACATCGCAAGGATAAATATAATACAATATATACAGCAGGCAATAATAGTGAAGCAGAATTGAGCAAAATCTTAAACTTTTTCATATCACCATGAAATATCCATACAACATTTGATTACACTATAAGAGTCTGTACAAAGTGCCTCTCTACAAGTCTCTCAGAGAATACATCAATATAGCAGTAGAAAAACATCAAATAGTTGGTAATAGGAAACTAATATGTAAGCCTCCAGCTCGTCATCTCTCAGTAACATCATCCTTATCAAGATCACCTACCTGCCACCTGCTACTCTGTCTGCCCATCCAAAACATGAATGAACAACCTAAGGTAATAAGGGGAAACATAAAAACTTGAGTCAGACAATAGTCTCAATGTGCAATAAAGCAGCTAACTAATATCATCAATAAAATATATGAGAGTAGGCAGATTAATCATCTAATCTACCAATAAAATCATCAGAGAAGAACCCAACCCGTCTCCCCTACATCCGACAGTGATAACCTTTAAAATAATCAAGTAGAAACAAATAGTACATTCATGGAAATCAGTTATAAAGCGTAGATCATCCCAATCAATATTAACATCACCCAAGCACAATCCTCGAAGGCCTTAACCAACATCAGACAAGCACTCGAGAGCTATCTCCTTCGACGTCGAATAATCTACACAAGACGATACAAGCAAAACAATCATCATCCATGATATAGCTATCACTGCTAATCCTGCTTTGTAACCATCATTAGTCATATGACCGGCTCAACATCATGTCGTCCGTAAAGGGCTAATGGTAAACTTCAGTTCTAGCAAAAACTCCATACGCCATCTTGATTCGTATCTCTAGGACTATTATGACTGCCCAGGGTACTCGATCATTCAACCAGTCTTTTAGGCATCCCTATTATATCCCGGCTTTGAGTCCGCTAGAACATACAACAACGGTAATTTCTCGGTCTTCGATATCTCTAGTCGTCATCAGCGACTATCCATATCTCAAATCATATTGAGAAGCCATTATCCACGAGCTCAAATCATCTTGAGTCGTCTACATATTAGATACATTTCACCGATCAACGAACACTTTACAACACTTTGAACAATCCTACTTGAATTCATGTCAAAGCCACGATCATCGCCAATCCAAAACTTACTTCTTTTGGTCGATATTCAATCCACAGTGTTTCGGTCTTTTCAGTAAATAATTTTCCATCGCGTTTCCAAAACGATGCAACTCAATATGCATAGGCACAACCCATTATAAAGCATTCCCTTTTTACAGCATTTCTGTACCCATTCTACAGCATTTTATAAACGTTATAGCTTCCCTTCAGAGATCTACTATGGATCAGTTTCGATCCACTTGTCAAAGCCTCGGCCGATCCATCAAATTATCGTGCACGATCCATGAAAATTCGTTGATCCACCCATCTATGGATCGTGCCCGATCCATCGTTTATCATGGCGTTTTTTCCAAACGCTATAAATTTTATTGTTCTGTTGCGATCCATCACCATGCCAAGTGTCAGTTCCATAATTCAAAACACGGCTGATCCCTTGTTTTCAACGTGCGCAACCTATCCATTTGGCTTGCCCGATCAATGGCCGGATCATTTCTGATCCAACCCCTTTTACAGCGTTTTCCAACGCTGTCTTTCAGAGTTTTGGCAAACCGAAGTACCAATGTATCGGCTCCAATCCATTAATGAAATGCTGGCCGGTCCACTCTCTTTAACGTGCGTGATCCACCCATGGATCATGGCTGAACCATCCCTTTGCCCTAGCGTTTTGCAAGCACTGTAAACCCGCCTGAACCAAACTTTGTCGATCCATGAAAATTCACCCGATCCGCTTACTTTCTCTTGATGATCCACACTTCTCCACTTGCCAAATCCTTTGTCGATCATGCAAAATCTAAACTTTGGTCGATCCATCAAAATCATCACCAATCCAACTCAAACAAAAATCAACAACCATTGAAACAACGATTTAACAAATGATTAAATGAACAAATAGATCTAAACATAGAATTAACACTACAAGAAAAATCGAGATTAGCGACAGATTTTTAGCAGCGGAAAATTCCGTCGATAATTAGTGGCGGATTTCCTTGGGCTTTGTAAAAGAAAATATTTTGGATTTTATATGTCATTTTATTATAAATTATTACCGTCAAATACTAATTCTGTCGCTAAATCAATGGAAATTGCAGCTCTTTACCGTCATATAATATTTGACGCTAAATTCCGTTGCTAATAGAATCGGATTACCGTCGACATAATTTTGAAGCTATTTTCCTGCAGTTTTCCAAGAGATTTGAAACGAACTTTTATATTTTTTATTTATTAAATGTTTTAAATTTGTGTTATTACTTAGTAATTAATTAGTAAGTTTAAATTTTAAATAATTAATGTTAATAATACATTAGTAATTAATAATAAATAATAACTATTAGAAGTAAATAAAATTCAATAGTTAATGCTGATTTTTTTTTTGAAAATTAATGCTGATTAATTATTAATTACTATATAATATAAATAAGAGGTAATAGTAATTAATAAAATACATTGTTGTTCGATGTTTATTAAAAAAAAATTGATAATCAATGATTATTTAATAGTCTTTAATACGATTAATTAAATTAATATCAAGAAATTATTAATACATATTTGCTTTTAAGAAATTGATTGGTACGTATTATTTTAAATAATTAGTAATAAGAAAAACAAAATGGTCAAAGTTTAAAAATAAGAAGTTAAATAAATATTTGCAAGATATGTTTATATTATTTTTCTAAGATATACCTTAGTGTTATTTTTTTTAACAATTAATAAAATTTTCAATAATTAATAATTAATTTGTTCTATTAATGATTTATAAGTAGTACTAAATAATAATTTACGTTCTATATTAAATAAATTATAATAATTGCTTATTTAGATTTAGCAAAATAATCTTTGCTCATAACCGATGTAATTACTAAATTCTTAATTAAGTTCTCTGTTTTCATCACAAATTTCAATCAGTATGCCATTATATTTTGCGCTAAATCTTAAAATTTTAAATTGTTCTTTTATATTTATTATCCTAAATAATGAAAATATTAGTTTATTATAATAATTATGTAATAATTAATAATAAAATTTAGTACTTATGAAATGATATCTAGTATTCAATAATTAATTTTAAATAATTGTATTTAACTGTAATTATAATTATAATATTTTATAATTGTAGTTGATAACTATATTTTATATTTTGAAAATTTTAAAATTTTGAATTCATCTTTAATATATATCATAAAAGATAACTTTCCTCAACAACATTTATGTAATGTTGTTTTGCAGTGTAATTAAATGACACATTTTGTTTACCCTAAAACTATATTTTCATAGCAAACTAAAAACAAAACAAGAGATTTGATTTAATAAAAAGAAAGATGTTAAGAAATTAACTTATTTCACAAAAAAAGAAGCATTATTACAAATGTCTAAAAGGTTAGAATATATTTTTCCAATTGTAAGGAGGTATGCTTCACTAATATTAACACTGCCTTAAAATATCCTTTTAAAAATAGTTAAATAACATAAAACTTTAAACTTCAAAAAAATGTTTATCACTAAAAGTAATGGATTTATGGAAATTTCAAATCTTTGTGGAAATTTGTATCATAGAAACGCTATAATGTAAGCTTAGAAAAAAATACGAATGTTCAAAAATGTTGAACTTTAATTAAGGTTTGAGTGTAGAAGAAATAAGACATTTTTGAAGATTAAATCATCAAAATTAAAGCTTAAATAGAAAGAAAGATTTTAAAAAGTATTCTACATTAGCCTCATTTGGTAAGTGTTAGTATCATGCAATATAAAAAGATATTTCTCTAAGATAGAAAATTAGGAGATGAATATCAAAATTTGTTACTTCCAGTAATTTTTAAACGTAAATTCTTCTTAAAGACTGAGGCATTATGGAAATATAATTAATAAGTAATAAATACTAATTATAACTAGGGATGGCAATGGGACGGGTCTAGGGTCCAAACCCGCTTGACCCGCCCCTGTTTTGACTCATTTAGACCCGCCCCATAGGGTCTTCGGGGCGGGTAGACCCGCGACCCGTTTTTGGAGGTCCGGGTCTAGGGTCGGGTCTGGGGCATGGCTAACCCGCCCCAACCCGACCCGCATGATCAAAACATCATTCAAACACTTTATAACTATAACTATTACTTGTTAATCTTCTTAGATTTACATGGTTATAACTTGAATATTATATTCTTTCAATTGACAAACTATAAAATTTTCATTGTATTAAGTTGCATCAATGATAATCATGCAATAACAAATGCATACATTTTGAACTATTATCTTACAACTCATTTTATAATATTCTCTTGTCATTGTGAACACATTATAATATGCATATAACTTATCATTTAATGATAAAAAAATATAAATATATAAATTTGTGTACACTAGAACATAATATCACCGGGTCGCGGGGGGGGGGGGGGGGGGTCGGGTCTACCCTGACCCGTACGGGGCGAAATTCCAGACCCGCACCGGGTCTACGGGGCGGATCTGGGGCGGGGTTTAAAAAGTCCGGGTCGGGTCTGGGGCACGAGAAACCCGCCCCAACCCGCCCCATTGCCATTCCTAATTATAACCAAATAGTGATAATGAATGATCAATTTAAAAATTATTATTTTTAAATATTAATAATTAATCAAATAATGGATATTAATTTATAATTAATTTGAAATATTAAATAATTTGTTCAAATAATAAATATTAATAATTATTGACATAATTGATAATTTACCATTAAATAGTTATCAATAGTTACTTTTTTACTCGTTGTAATAAATAATTAATAATCCATAACCAAGCCTAATAATTAACGCTGGTCTAAAATTGGTGACATGCCATAAAATGTTAACGTAAAAGCATGAAATTTAGGCGGGACAAATGAAAATTAGGCTCCAAACTAAGTCACGTGTAATAACTTTAGCCCCTCACGCACTCTTCCTTTCATTTCTCTCCTGAATTAAAAATCGATCTTGTCAATAATGGAGACCTCGCGAAAGTTTTCGTGGCAAATAGAAGCGCGTCCACCGCCTACATTTCAACCCCCGTCTCCGCCTTCTCCAAGTCCGCCGCAGCCTCCGACAATTACTTGGCTTCCTCCTGACGCCTCTCCATTGAGTTCCGACCACAATCGATGCCTTGGGAAGGAAACCCTAAAATCCAATCCTCCAAACGGTTCTCTAGAGAAACCATCACCAACTGACATCAATTCTCCAAACGGTTTGGATCTACATATTTTAAAAATTGTTACTTTATTTACTGGTTATTGCGTTTGAATGTTTTATTTAATCGTTTTCTGCTTGATTGTAGAAATTTGATTCAAGTCTAGGGCATGCGAAAGGAATGTCCTCCTTCATCAGGTTAACGGCAGACTTTGTAAATTAGCAGAAACTACTACAGTAAACACGGTATTTTTGGATTGTTCTGCCTCCATGAATCAAAATTTAGATCCAGCAGGCTATGTAGAAGCAGGTAGATACTTTATTTGATTAGTTTTAATTAGTTAGAAAATTATATTTTTATACGGGAGAAACTGGTTGATTTATCCTCGAATGTGAGCCATTTGAGTTTGATTATTTGTATGTTTTCAAAACCAAGTATTTTGATATTTTTTTTACAAGTAGCAATGGTTATTAAATCGACTGTTCACTGTATGAAATAAAATGAATTCACTCTCACAAATGAGCATATATCATTGCCAACTTTTTATAATTTTGTCTTCAAACATGGCCTGTGATTATACCTTTTGTTGACATTTTTCCTGTACGGCTCTTACTAATTAGAAAAGGGTGTTACCTCCATGGATGCATTGGAATATTAAGGGCGTCTCCTTGATGTCCATGTTGTTGAAGCAAAGAATGAAGCTTATGTTTGAGGCTAACAATTACACCGACTTACATTGTTCGCATGTCATACTGACAGTTTCTAAAATAAGCTACCATGTTTTCTTTCCCGTACTCTATGTTTGACTTTGTTTTTTAAATTGAAACTAAAGTTTCCAGTTAATACAATATAACAGGCACATAAGAACATGTAATTTTTGGGCATGGGATTTGAGCTGGCTCAGGATTGCGTTGATGATGCAGTGATGACTTTCTGCATTTTGTTGCGGAGATGGTTGCTGATGCAGGTGGAGGCCAGGTGAGTTTTCATATCGGCCTTATATTCTTCATGATATCATAACCGCAACATACTATTATATAATGATAAAGATCTTTTCGTGCATACTGAGTTGTACATCTCAGCCTTATACTATTAATAAGAGATTTTTAGTTTAGTGCACCAGTCTTCTTTGCATCCAGAAATACCATGAATGTGGACCAGTTTTTTGTCACTGTTGGTGAACAACAGGAAAGCATGTTCAGTTAGCTTGCTGACTAGAATTGAATTATAAATAAATTTATATTTTGATTTCAATTTCAGACAATGGAAATACAAAAGTTATACTAAAATTTACCTTCAATATCTTGAATATGAAAATACAAAAGAACAATGGAAATACAAAAGTTATACTGAATATTCTCCAATCACTTGCAAATTTGCCAAATCTAATGCAACTTCTGGTCATTTTGATGTACTTTACTCGAATGCGTTTGCAACTGCATTATTAAAGGAGATTTTAATGACTGACCTGCTTACTATTGATTTTGGTTTCACTGATTACAGCAATGCATTCATCTTTTGCTTCCAGTCATAAGTTTTTGATTCAATGCTGACCAAAAAAATATAGCATTGTGTGATCGTAATAAGGAGATTTTAATGTATGCATAGTATGAAGAAGAAAGAAGTTGTGGAGGAGAACGACAGGCTGTTAAAGATCATACAGAAGCGGAAAATGGACGAAAAGAAGGGAAAACATGCAGAAGTTGCTATGATTGGAGAATATGTTTGAGGTGAGTTTGAGGTGAAGGAAGGTTGTGAATAGTGAAGTAGTAGATTTGTTTTGATGAATTGATGATATTAATTTTCTTGTTATAACATATGTAAATTAACGAGAGTAGAATAAGATTAGAAAATATTCTATTTGAAAAAAAAATATGTAATGTTGAATGTTGATTATGAGATGAGTGATTAATATAATACGTTGATTATGAGATGTGTGTGTTGATATTAATTGTGCTGTATTTACATTAGGATTGTGTATTGTGTGTGATATATATATATATATATATATATATATATGCAGATCAGAAGGGGAATAGCAGCGGATTACCAACAAAAAAGGAAGGTTAAGTTTATCTCAATTTAATTTCGTCGCTAATCCCTTGGCAATTAGTAAGGATTTACCGACGCCTTTTATAAATAATAATTTATTATAAATTAATTATCCGTCGGTAAATAGTCGGTATATAAATTAAAATTAAATTAATAAATAAAACTTTATTTTTATTATATAATTAGTAAAATGACGGAAAACTATCGGAAAATTCATGCTAAATTCCGTCGCAAAAATCGGACACAGATACCGTCATGGTTTTTACCGACCACAACATTATGCAGGAAATCCGTCGCTAAGGCCTATTTAGCGACGGATTAGAAGCGGATATTGCCGCTGCTATATGTTGTTTTTCTTGTAGTGTAACACATGAAATTTACCCGTTTATGTTGCCTGGTTAGATCTTACGGTGAAATTATACATACCATGACGTAGATCTAGACGAAAACAACTTGAAATGACGAACATAACATGTAACAGCCTACATTTTTAACTCAAGATAATAAGATAACTTAATTAAATATTCAGAATTAAGTAAAAAGGACTACGCCAACGCGTTCGTCTCGGAATTCTGGTCCAAATAGACACCAAGTTTGCATAAAACGAATAACGTATGAAGAAGTTATGAGCGTTATCTAGAAAAGTAAAAAAAAAAAAAAAAATCAAATTACGCAGCCGGAAGAGTAGGCAGGAAGTTTTGCCCATTGGGGGTCAACCTTGGGGTCGACCCACCCAAAGGGGATGGTCCTGATGGTTTGTAATTCAAACCTAAAGGACCCGGTTTCTCTGATACACCTATAAATAAGTCTGCAAAGCTAACCCTAAATCTCATATTTCTTAGACTATGCAGAAGCTCTGCCATTTTTCCTCCTCCTCAAATCTATTCAGAAAATTAAGATTATTAGTTCAGAAATAAAATTCTGAATCCATATCTAAAGGAAAGGAATGTATGTATGTAAATGGGTGTTAAGATCTCTTATTGAAGTGAGGTAATTATCTAGATTTGGTTTATTTCAATTCTCTTTCTTCCCTTTTCTTATAGTAAAAATTATAAGTCTATGATTGTTAGGTTCTGATTCCAATTAGGGGAAAACCATGGAATGATAGATGTGGACCAGATTCAGGATTGGGAAGGCATTTGAGGTGAGTGGATTTAAGTTATATCATTTTAGATATTGATATGTTATCATTTAGCATTCCCCGTTATCATGAAATTGTGAATTTGCTAGAATAATTTAAAGTGTTAAGATGTTGTTATAACAAGTTGAGATATTAATATGGATATGTTGGAAAATTCATATGTTGAATCGGTTAAAGTGTTGAATGTTTACATATTGAAAAAAAAATTGTTAGAATATGAGTAGCTACTACTTTTGTAATAATTACATGATTCACTTGTGGTATGTTATGTATTTGAATTATTAGATGTAGAACTGAGAAAATGACATGTTAATTTGTTGGATTTGAACAATTACCTGATTAAATGATTACATGTCAAGATAGAATTAAATACGTGTTAAAAAGGACATGCAACATAATATAGCATAATTTGATGACATATAAATTAGATTACAATAAACATGTGAAAAGGATAATATGCCTAAAATTTACAGTAAATAGGAAACTGTAATCATGCTTAGACACGAGGTTTGATTACACTTGTAATGACCCGGATTTTTTGATCATATGAATTCGAATATTTTAATCTATTTTAAATATTATATTTGGAATATTAATGGATTTTTAGTATAGAATTTGTTAATTAAACGAAGATTTAGCGTTTATATTTATAATGATATTAAATGAGCGCGTAATGTCGCTGTAGTTCATAATATTGAGTTTTGAACTTCAACTGAATATACAGAATCCGCTTTAAGTCGGATTTCTATGAAACAAGAAATGTTGGGGTCTTATTGATTATAATTTTCTAATGAAGAAGAGAAATTTAGATTTTATCATATATATTAAAAGTTATGTCCAAATCAAATTTCGAAATAGTCGTTATGGAAATCGTTTATAAATTATAACGTCTATTTAATTTATTTAATAAGGAATTTCTATACATTTGGATATTGTTTAACTAGAAAATATTTATATTGACTTGTAAATCTATATTGGTTCAAATTGAAGTGGTATATTATTTTATTTAGATATATTTGATAATAATATTTTATTGTTTTTATTTAATTAAATTGCATGAATTTAATTTATAATTTATATTGATATTATATAAGCCGTATGAATAACTATTTTTTTTAAAATCTCGTTTTCGATGAAACGAATTTTATTGGAATGCGTATAACTAGTTATTGATATATTTTCAGTTTGGAGTCAATTGGAGTTATTTTGTCGGTAGACGAAATTTAAATGTGAACGATGTATATATTGGAATTTAAAATAACAACGTTATGCAAACGAGGTCCGTTTTCAACAAAATTAATTTTATTAAGACCGGAATGTCTAGACATAGCAGTGCGTCCATTTTCGCGGCGGTGCGTGTATTTGACGGGCCACGGTTAAATAGCAGTAATAATTTAATAACCGTAATAAATAAAAATAAAATAAATTTCTATCCTAACTAATTAAAATAAAATAGGTACAATTGACTACCGTAGACTAAATTACATCTGCAGATCTCCATGGATATAAATCTAATCCTAACGAAATATAGTTATACATTTTATCTTTTTTTTTTTTACTTTTCCTTTGCCACAAAGGCTCATACTGCCTCATTCTAAAACCTCATAGCCCCTTCCTCTATGAATCACTAGTGTATATTCACATCAAAAACAGCTATTCTATATTATACAACGGCATACCCTTTTAATGCATGTTTCTTCCATTCATTCAGTAATTACCCTACACACTTAAGTAGGCTAACCTAAAAACTATTAAATAGCTACAAATATCAACCTTCTCTAGCTAACAAAAAGGAGATCATAGCTACGGAAAAGAAACGAGAACAGCTACCCTAAACTAAAATATACACGAGCTACCATGATGGAAAGAAAACTGATACGCAGCCGTCGTGTATTTTCAAATCAAGTACAATATCTTCCCATCAAAGGCCCAAACTCCACGATGCAGTCCTATTACCTAAAACTTGAATGCCAAGGAACTTGAGTTTATAAACACGAAAGTCTATAGCTTCATTTCCTCCTTCGAATTTCATGTCGTAGCTTCATGGCATGCTTTATTCTTTGAAACAAAATGAAAATCTCCTGCTATTAAAACGCAGGCCTCCATAAATATTAGATTGTAAACAATACTCCTCCACTTAAATATCTATTCAAGTCCTCTCGTCACTGTGTTTTTCCCGTGGTTGTTGAGCAGTTGCGGTGAAGGCGAGGTGGTGTAGATCTATGGCACAGGCCTGTGAGGCTCATCTGGGCAGTGTCGAGGTGTCATCTTGACGTAGGGTGTAGGTGATGTGGTGGCGGGGATTTAGCTCGAGACCGGTGTCGGGTTTGGAGTTTTCGTCGGCGAAAGGGAGGGACTGGAGAGGTGACACTTACGGCGAGGGTAGAGGAGTGTGGGTCACGTTCGCTGATGGTTCCTGATGTTTGACCGGAGGTCAGTACGACGCACGGTGGCGGAATGGGTTTAATTCGATTGTTTAAAGAAAAAGACAATAGCGAGAGAGATAAAATAAGCAGCATTCGTGTTTTTGAAAAGGGGAAATGGTGATGTTGCGGAATGGGTTTAATTCGATTGTCTAAGGAATGATTTTACTAGAGAGATGAAGCTAGAAATTGGATATCGAGATGCAGCAATGGAAGAAACATACTGGAGCATAGCTTGCAAACGGGAAGAAGCAGCTGCAGTTGGGAAGAGAAATAAAACAAGAAAAGAAATGTGAGGAATGGGTTCGAAAAAAAATAACAGAAGGTGAGAGCTCATGAGGAAGATATACAGTAACAGTATATATGTACATACATTGCCTTAACGTTCAGTCAAGCCTAATTTTAGTCAAACCGAGCCTAACTTAGTTATACGTGCATAGTTATCATTTTAAATGCCTTACCCTGTATAACATATTTATACGTTTTTTTTAGTTTTAATATGCCCTAATCCGCATATATTAAGCTATGTCGAATTATATCTAATGCATCTAACCGCATGTTTAAGGTGAAATAGTGGCAGCTATTAAATTTAATGTTTTCTGAACTTGTAAATTGATTTCCCAACTAGTCTGAAACAATGAAAACGTTTTACTAGTTATATTGCTTCGACTACTTAATTTTCTATGCAATGTAAATTAAGAAAGTTGCAAATAAAGGCAACTTTCAAATCTAATATTTTGCTTCAACTCTTTTAAATTTAATGTTTTGCTTAACTTTTAAATTGATTTCGCCAAGATTTATTTAGTATGTGTTTGACGTTAAGGTTCGATATGCCTAATACTTTGATAACGTGGCCTCTAATTTTAATATACACTTAGTTAATAATTTAAGGTTTAATAAAAATTTAATTATTTAAACAATGATCGTATAGATTGTGTGACGTGTTTCTATGTTATCAGAACCAGAATTCGACCAGACCAAAGCATTGGAACCATATTAAGAGGCATTATATTCTGGAGCTGGAACGGACGAAGCCGGAAGAAACTAAAAAATTTAAATTGAATTAAACACATGTTTAATCTATTTAAAATGAGTTGTCAACGAATGAGATCCAAGGTGAGTTAAGCTCACTCAGATCTCCCACTTATATTTATTTAAGTAGGGTTTATGTTTGTGTGCTTTGTTTGCTATTGATTGAATTATTTGATAGTTGTTTATAGTTATACTGAATATTTTTATATAATTGATTTAAATTAAGCGTTTGTTTAATTTAATCAAACCAAATCGTTATTTTTAACTATTATTTCCAATGAAGGTAACTTACCTTGTTGGTTACGTTTATTATTATATAAACGTATTAAATTTAATTGGGTGCTTGAACTGTTGTTGTTTATTGATCGTTCTGAGTTGAATGGGTTATTCATGTTATATTGTATGAATTGTTACTGAATATGATTGGATGATTTATTGTTGAATCCAAATTCAACAGTTATTTTTTATATTAACCAATGTGAATTATTGGTTGGGAAATTGGCAGCTGATGGCTTAAATGTACATCGTTTTATAAATGACAGATTTATCGTTAGGTAAACCGATAGAATAAAGTTATGAAATTCATTCTATAACTAAATATAGATTTTTTTTAAATATAGTTTTTAAATGAAATTTATAAAAAAGAAAATAAACCAGCCTTTTATATATATTGATTATTTAACCACCAGTCACCATTTTTATACCAAAATCTGCCGTATGCGAAGCACGTGCCTCATCTTAATTATTAAATGATTTATAAAGCTAATTCTTATATGATTAAGGTGGATAAGAAAGTGAGCAAGGATTAATGTAACGATAATAACTGATATAACTGTTTTAAGGAACAATTAAATGAGATTATGTTGAAATTGATTATTATTCAATAATAATTGACGTAAATGAGATTATTTAAATTAATAATATGTTTTATCAATTTACATGAAAAGACGAGTTAGAGTTGTTGTAAGAACCCATAACTTCCCCATGAAGGAAAAAGCGGATACTTTGAGAACAACACATAAAAGAACGCAGACGGAAGAACATTTCATTATTTATTACAACAATTCCATCAGATACAAGAATATACAGAGTATAAATGAATAAAATACATTCGAATAATATCAGAGATTACAATAAATTACATAGCAGCGGAAAATAATACAAAGCACAACTGAAGGTGATATATGGATACAGAGCTTTCCGGATATCATTCCAGCTGTAAACCAGGATCCTGTGAATATAAATCTGCAAAACCAAAACTACTAGCTGCCCGTGTCGAAAATAGGGGCACCCAGAGTTTAGGTTAAAACAATAAACTCCAGGTCAGTCATGTGACTGGTGTGAGAACTAAAACAGTTATTTAAACTTTACTTTAAAAGAGAGTAATTCAAGGGAGCACGCCGTATAACACGAAACGGGTTTCCTCCCAAGAATACCAGTGCATAGAAAAGACAACGCAGTGCTTTTTCGAAAAATGAAGCTATTATAAGACCCAGGTCCCATCACACAATGCAACGCAAGCCGGAGGATTAGGTTTTACCTTATAACAGCCAAACATGTTTGGTACGTTTAAAAACAAATCATTTGATACTATAATAAGTGTATAGTGTCAAAACAATTTCAATCATAAATATCAATCATAGACGGCATAGCATCCCATGCTACTATGTCGCCATACTAGGCTCTACAAATAAAGCTGAAATATCTCGTATTGGAAATTGGATTTCCGTCATGAGTCGAGGCAAGGGGCAAGCTCCTCTCCGCTTTGAAGTCAATGGTCGAAATTCACGAACTGCCGCGGCGCGGCGCGTTCTATTCAGGCCATTATATTATATATAATATATATATTTCGTCGATTTCTATTTAAACATAAATGGGTTTTAATTTCAGTTCAAAACTAGTTCATTTCGATAAAAATCTATTTTTATCTTTTCAAATGTGGAGTTTTTCATCCCAATTTTTCCCAAATCATTTCTTATGATTTTACACAAATTATTACTAATTTTAATGAATTTTGAATATTTAAAATTGCCAAAATAAAAATTTTAAACTGGCTCGCATTTCCGGGTTATTACAGTTGTTCAATGAGTTTATCATGTTTTAGAGTTGACAAAGTCAACTGTTCAAACGTAAATTGATTATTAAATTAGTTCATGCCGATTAATATAACGAAATAATTTAATGAATAATTGTTGACTTAATAAGATTTTAGAAAGGAAATTCGATATTAGTTCCAGTTAGTAATGAAGTGAATTATAATTTTAATTGTAATAATTTAAAGAATTATTCCTTAAATAAAATTCATTTAAGTAAATAATCAAAGAGTAGTGAAATATAATTGAATTCCAAAGCGAGTTTATGAACGGGTTTGTATTTGAACCAAGTTTGGTAAATTGAAATATAAAAGGATTTTAAGCCAAGATGATAAGCTTAAAATAAATGGTTGAATTAAGAAAAGAAAATTGAGATGAAATTGGTTTTATATTAAACCAGAATTGTACAAACGAGTTATAAAAAAAATGGGAAGGTTAAGCATTAGTTTTAAACTAACGTTACTTAATAATGACATTAAGTGAAATTGATGAGTTTTGAAATAAGATTTCCAAAGAGGGGATGATTGAAAGGTTTAAAAAGGGGATTCTTGTAATTGAAATTGGTAAAAGATCGAGTAATAGGATTTATGATAAAATCCGGATAATGAAAGAAACATTTTAAAGAAACTGGGGTTTAAAAATTGATATTTTATTTATCATTTACTAAATCAACGAATTTAGTAATAATAATATGTTTAAAAAGGAGATTTCAAAAGTAAGATGGTTTATAAAATCGTATTTTAGATAAAATAGTGAAGTGATGTTTGTTGGTATTAGAATGAATATAGGTTTTTGAATCACAATTCATATCTATCTTAAGATAAGAATGTTGTTGATCAAGGTTTGAGAGGTAATTAAAATACCCCAACTTGAACGACTTCAGGATTTATCAGAGGATGATATTAGTTGTAATGGTGAGAATGTTAGAAGCGATTTATTATGATAAATAATAATAATGCGATGTTATTTGAAGTATTTGAGGATAGAGATAATGAGATTAAAAATAAAAGAAATAATAGAATTTGAGGATATATATATATTGATATTTCCAAAGTAACGGAAATAAAAAGGGTTGAGAATATGAAATGATATTTCCATTGTAAAAGGAAGAAAAGGGGATTTCAAAATGATTATTTTATGAATGATAAGTGTTGAATCGATCTCCCAATAACAGATAATAAGAAGTGTGTAGAAATTGATTTGAGATGATAATTAAATAGAAAAGTGAATATGACTATAAGATATGATTCTAAGTATTGAAAAGGTATGGTTTGAGAATATTTGCAAATTAAAATATGAAGTAAATACCATGTTGAAAGATTTAGAAGTTTTAATTAATCATTAATTAATTATTTTTAATTAAAAAGGCCAAGTGATGCTGTATACTCAACCAGTATATCCATTTCATTTTTGTTTATTCGATAGGTAAATAACCGACTATCAAATCCTGCCTATACGATTATTGGTACGAAAAGACCAGGGTCGAATTTATATTCGAAAACCATTCCGACCAATAAATACGAATACGTGGAATCAAGCTGGAGCAATTGGAAACCGTGGATCTTCATAAAACGTTAGTATTACTTACAATCTCGGGCTGATCCCTGGAGATATACTATGATTATGTCGTGGTTGCAATCTGCGGATTGCAAGGACTACTCACTACTGATCCATAGGGTAATTCAAGGATGCAGTAGGAGGGAGCCTTCCATTCATCCTGTTCCTGGATGACTTGTATGGACGAGTGTCTGGCAGAGTATTTCCAAAAGGATCACGTACGTTGATTTCCTCAAACGTATTTCTGTTGGTTGCGGAGAAGGGCACTTCTCTTAGCTTATCAACTCAAGTATTTTTGTGGACGTCAATTGATGGTATCTGGCGGATCTGACGATGTGGCATTCAAAGCAAACGGAGACATGCTACGCTGAAGGATACGCTAAACTTCTAGCCTCATCAATCGGGAAATGGCATAAAATCAGGTAGGTCGCATGGTTAAGTGGGTCGCACCCATCAAAAGGGTATATCATTACCTGATCTGAAGAATTCAAATGCCTTCGGTTGTCCCTTTTATTTTTGTATGTATGTTATCGGTTCAGTTAGCTGGCCCCCAACCGTGGTAATGATATATCCGGTACTCTCAAATGAAGTGAGGGGCCAGCCATGTTTAGCCTGGATTGCAAGACGTTCTTGTTGAACCCCAATGTATTCATCTCCGGAGGTACATTGTCGGGAAGGTGGTCTCATACCTTGCCAGGAAATCCATTCTCGAATAAGTGCTCGCGGTTTTGATTGTATACTATATATGTAGAGCGTGAGATGCAAGCGTTCTGCTAGATTGATATTTACTTGTATCTAGACACTATCATAATATCAGGATAATATTGTTTTCAAAAATGTTTTGGGTTATCATAAGGTAAAATTCGTATCCGTATTTATGTGTGGATTCGGTCTTACGATTATCCTTTTCTTTCGAAAAGGTTTTGACGTTAAAATAAAGTTGAGCGATTCCTTCAAACTTAGTGTGTTTTTCTCACTCTAGTTCACTAGACTGACCCGGTGTTTGTAATTCTCAGGTTAGCCCGCACTGTACAGGTTCAGGTTATCGATTATTATGAAGAGACAAGATGGAGGAGTTCAAATGTATGATATCTAGTATTTATTCCGTTGTGTGATTGTATATGAGGACGGCTTATTATAACTGTCCAGATGTGTGATGTACTCTGATGATTGTAAGTATTTTTTTAGCTCTCAGTAAAGATTTATTTCTATATTATATTTTTTTGAAGTAAAAAATGTGTGATCCTCTATAAAGAAGAGGGTACTTTCTATATTATATTTTGTTCTGCCACGATGTGAGACTCTTATTCTGTATTGGTTCTTCTTCCCATTCTTCTATTCTTATTTTCTTTGTTTATTATCTAATCCTCTGACTTCTTTCTATTGGCATCTGAGTTTACAATGCATTTTTGGTTGATCATGGATTATTAAGTCAGCTCAAAAAGTACTGGAAAATTGGGTCGTCACAACACTTGTGGTAGAAATCTTCCCAAAACCGCCCAGCACATCCAACATCCACAAGTGGTAAATCTAATGTGAGGGGTCTAAGTGCATAAATAAAACATGTAATGGTGCTAAGACACGAGGTTAAGTCAACTTATAAAAGAAGTCTTCTCGGAACAGGTCGGCAAATCCAGCATCCATAAGTGTAGGCTTAATGTGAGAGGTCTAGTACATGAATACATACATACATATATATATATATATATGTAAATAGCAGAACTGATATACATCATTAATTGTAATTAATGGAAATAAATGGAATTGAAAGAAAGTTACAACAGTAAAAAGGAATGGAATGAACGGGGAATATTAACCTATTATAAATAAATTACATTAATAAGAATGTAGTATAATAGGTAGACTTGTCCTGGGGGACAAGTGAAGATTATAACTTAGGTTATAATAAACTAGTAAGGACATGAGATAACTGGTGAAATGAGATAATTGGCACTTAATTATAAATTAAGTAATCAGTAAATTAGGAAAACTAAAACTAGTTGTTTGTAATAAGTAGAGAAAAGGGGGAAAGTTTATGAAATGTAAGAAGTTGTACTCAATTGTAAATTAAGTAATCTGTAAACTTAGAAGTATGAAATCTGCTGATAAGAACATCATGTTTAGGCTTGTCCTAGGGAAAAGTGGAAATTATAACTTTGGTTGTAATAAATGATAAAGGGAATGGAATAATTTATGTAAGGAGATAAGTTGTACTTAATTGTAAATTAAGTTATTTATAAGAACAAGAATCTGAAATCTACGGATAAGGACAACATAAGTTATATTTATGGAAAGAGAAACTTATTAGTGGACCTTAGTTAAGAGAACTAAGTTAATAAGTAAACAACGATAAGTTGTAGCGGCAATGAAAGATGGAATTATGATTAAATGGGAAAGGGTGAGGCAAACTTATATGAAATAAGTTATATTTAATCATAAATGATAAGTGACATGTTAAATAAAAAACATGTGAATTGAGATATAGTTAATTACAGATTAAGTAAAGCATGTTATTGTAACCTTGAATCAAACAAGAATACAAAAAGGGATCATGGATTATAGACCTTGGACCACAATCTAGAGAATAACATGTTGTGGGCTTATTAATAAACTTAAATGGGCTATGTTATATGACTGAAATTAATAAGCAAGAGGAACTTGGTAACTTGAATAAGAAGTCAATATGAAAGGGAATAACCAAGTTAAATGGAAACCTGATGGGGTAAAGTAAGCGCATAAAGGAATGTTTAGACATAGGGTCTAATAACATATTAAAAGGAGGCGCTTGGACCAGTCCGCACGTTCGAGGGTAAATAACCCAACGGGGTAGATCATCGTGGTCTCATGAGGCACGAGGAGAGCGCACATTCATTTGATTATTCTGACGGCTCCGTAGGATTGGAAGGGAAGCACGCAACTTCCTGAGATACGTAAGGTGCTCCTGGTATCCCTCTGTGTGGTGGCAGATGTTTAGGATGTGCCCGCAGAGGTTGGTCTGCGCGTAACTACCAGGTGGGTGGGCCTTGACTGCATAATTAGCTCTGCAGTCAGAATACCGTGACGTGATGACACTAGGGTGATTCGGCGGTCACCTCAACGAGGAGGCAGAGGTCAGGACCAACAGAGATAGTAGATCATCGGGTACCCGTCATCGGCAGCCAATGGGATGCGAAAAGGCTAGAGCTAAAACCAATATACCATTCACCTTTCACTATCTAGGATGGTGGTTGAGGGAAGACGTCAACTGGATGTTTAGATTGTTTGTTAGGGGTAAGTCGTTTAGCTCTTGTAGTCTTTACTAGTTGAGGGATGGGTCGAGGTGGGGCCATAGCCACCATGAAAACAGACCCTAGGAATATCTGTATTTTGAGGCTTTTAAAGGTGGGCCTGTACAGATATGGAAAAGCTCCCGACCAAGTTCCGTGTTTCTTGTATAGCCATGCCACGGAACTCAGTGCACAATATGTGCGGTTAAAGCATCTAATACGATTGATGATACGTACGTGGGACAGTCTAGATACATGCATGTCTGCTCTAAGTGGTGCATTATAAACTTGAGGCCATTATTTCGGTATGAAATCTGATTCGATCGACGATGGCAGTCTGTACGCTTACGTAACGTGGTAATGACAGATATATGCGTAACGTAACATTGTTACGTAGAGATCCGTACGTCACTCCGGCATAGGATGAGGGACTGCGTTCATTTCTGTGGCATTATGGTGGAGACCGTGCGAGTGGGGTACCATGGGGTGTACCTCAGTATTGAGGGGTAGCTACATATATACTATATTAGGTTAATCCTACAGCGACCTGAACTTCCCAGCCGGCCTAAACTGAACAAGAAGACGGACTTCTTTGAGAACAAGACTAATCAAAACGCGAACGACAGAACATTTCATTGCTATTACAACAATTACACCAGAGTACAAGAATATAACATGGTATGAATAAATAACATACATTGAATAATATCAGAGATTAAATTACATTTAAATACATAGCAACAGAAAAATAATACATAACACAACTGAAAGGAATACAGGATATAGAGCTTTCCGAATATAGTTCCAGTTGTAAATCCAGGATCCTGTAAAAATAATATCTGCAAAAACCAAAACTTCTAGCTGCTCGTGTGGAAAAATAGGGGCACCTAGAGTTTAGGTTAAAACAATAAACTCCGAGTCAGTTATTTGACTAGTGTGAGAACTAAAACAGTTATTAACTTGATTTTAAAGTTAGATAAATCAAGGGACCACGCCGTATAACACGAAATGGGTTTAACCCCAAGAATACCAGTGCATAAAACAAACAGCGCAATGCTAAACAGAAAAAGGAAGCTATTATAAGACTCAAGTCCCATCACACAATGAACGTAGTCAAGGATAGAGTTTTACCTTATAATAGCCAAAAATGCTTGGTAAGTGAAATTTCATATTTTATTATTACTATAAGTGAAGAAATCAACCTCAAATATAAATGCATCAATCATAGGCGGCGTAGGTACCATAATATTATGTCGCTAAATATATATTTACAACTAAAATCGTGAAATCACGTATTGGAAAGTGGGTTTCCATCTATGAACCACGGCAAGCGATCATCCTTACCGATTCGAGACTCTCTAGCCCGAGCCTCAGGATACAGTCGCAACTGCATCTACGGTTAGCCGTATGGCGGTCACCCATCGATGATTAGTAATACCATAAACTATATGTTAGCCTGCCCTATGGGGCATAAAATTTGGTCAGTATATCAACCATAACATCCATCGATCCCGTAGTGACCGATATATCTGAGGCGCCTCTCTCTTTATCAAGTAATAATAAGCAACATCCACATGAGTAAACAGTCTGGGCTCCAGACCATGACGTTACTCCTAGCCAGAAACTAACATATGTCAATTTCCATATGTTCCTCATCCGTTTTAGGTTCATACCGGGATGTGAAGCTCGTGAATTAACGCTACACAAAGCTATGCTATTTAAAGCCGTGCTTTGATCATCGACCACAAGACTCGTCTTTTCAATAGAAGGCTTGATCATTTACAACTCTGCATGCCACACTGACAATTCACGCCATGCGACTGATGTCTATCGATATATAACCTCTGAGCTCGTACGTCTCAGAGAAGGGTTTTACGCAAGAGGATAAATTCTCCGCCACCAAACAGATATATATTTAATAGATATCAATCAACACAGAATAAAATCCAATGTCAGACATGCATCCACTTACTAGTTCATTCTGGGTCTGAATGAAACCGGAGGCACCTTATTCCTCGTCCCATATGTCCAATGCAGGAGAGAGGTCCTCGCATATCCGGTCGATCTCCAAGTACGTCTGGACGATCACCACTTATTACCTTGTCTTGGGTGTACGACCCAATCAAGACATCAATAATCATCCAAATGATGTGAAGATCTCTGGTCTTCAACCACCGTCTTCATCATCGACTTATCGTCGTATCATTTATTCAGAATGGGATAAACCTGGTCTTTCCAAATAACCCGCGTATCTTATAAACAAGTGCTATAAAAACACAACATATGCCTCGTTCCAATCCAGAATATTCTTTATTCAAATGTACTTTTCACAATTTAAACCAAATTAAGGTTTATCCAAACAAGTTGGGATTAGCGCACCTTACCGAAGTAATCATTTGTTTAGTTTCCCATTCCAACCTATTCATCCCATGGAGCAAAACTAGTGATACTCCATATCTAACACCACAGTGTTATAGATCAATTTAATTACCATTTCACATTCAAATATAATTAAATATTTAACTATCGTCTGGAGTAAAACTGATGGTACTCCATTCTCGGTCACTTTCCAAATTTGATAATTTAAATTATCACATTCTCATTTCAATCTAATTAAAGATTCATTAAAACTCCACTTAGTTTTAATCTTCCTAAAAATCAATATTAATGATTATTTAACTTTATGAAATTGAACATATCGCATCGACAATCTACATCGTATCATTGATTTCTGCCGATATATAACCTCTAAGCTTGTATGTCTCAAAGAAGAGTGTTAAGCAAGAGAACAAATTCTCCGCCACCAAACAGGTATATATTTAGCAGAGATCAACAACATAGTTCCAAATACAATGTTAGACATGAAATCCTATCTTTAACTGGGTTAAAGAACCAATGTCATTTAAAACACGGTTCATGATAAACCCAAAATCACATTCCATTAATTATGGAATCTTCACGGAAAAACTAATCAGTATATAATCGATATCAATTCCCGTATCCGACTAATAGTACAAATGGAATAACGACAAAGCCTTTTAAATTCCGTATATATTAACAGTCTTACTCCACAAAAGCTCACTTCGACTATTACCAAATCAAATTCCGTTCAATTCCAATTTAATATATTAAATTGGAAAACTTTACTTTGGAAAATTCCTGTTAAATCTTAATAAAAGATTTATAAATTCCAAATTACATTTCATGGTTAATCGGGTTAAAGAACAAATGTCGTTTAAAACATCGTTCACTATAAACCTAAAAATCCAATTCTTCATTCAATTCCAATTAAATATTAATTAATTGGAAAACTTCACTAATCTTAAATTAGAGATTTATTCATTTCTCAATTGGGTTTAAGAACAGTGTTATTTAAGCCATCGTTCAGACAAACCCAAAATCCAATTTGATATAAAATACAAGGCTCTGAATAGAAATTATATTGTCTTATATTCAATATCAAATTTTGAAACCAACAAATATCGTTTTGGGAATAACGACACACACACACACACACACACACACATATATATATATATATATATCTTCCAAATTCCTCAACAATATCCGTATAATCATGGAATCCAACATCGAAATATTCAGAAGGTGATTTCCATTCCAATTCATATATTGGAAATTCTGGTTATATTAAAACCCATTCTCAATCCAATTTATTTATTTAAAAATAATTGGATTATATTCTAGTTAATAACTAGTTCATTTCGATAAAAATATATTTTTATCTTTTCAAATATGGAATTTTTCATCCCAATTCTTTCCAAATCATTTATTATGATTTTACATGAATTATTAATGTTTTTAACAATTCTATTAAGGCCCTTTCAGTCGATTTCCATAAACGGTCATCGTACTGCACTTACAACGACCTTTTCCAAATTTGATTTGGACATAATTCCAAATCCAACCGTTAGATTTAAAATCTCTTATATTCTTGGAAAGCTCTTTTCGATACGAACCCAACGGTTCTAGTTTTAGGAGAATCTGACGGTCGGATCTCCCGTAATGTCAATTCAAGTCAATGGTCGAAATTCACAAACAGTCGTGGCGCGGCGCGTTCTATTCAGGCCATTAAATAAATAAATAAATAAATATATATATATATTTATGTTATATATTTCATTGATTTTCATTTAAAACGTATTTTATAAATCGTTTATAAATTCGTTTTAAAACAATTTTAACTTCATTTTCAATTTTAAATCAAAATTGAATACTCCTTATCATTACAATATTTAAATGATAATATTTTCAAAATATCAGATTTTGAAATCATTTCCTTTTCGAGGTTCATTATTAAAATGAATAAAATTGATATAAAAATCATTCGCATTAAAATGGCGCATAACTAACCAACACGGCTTCACATATTTCAATATTTTCGTGTCCATCCAAAATCGAACATCAAATTCACATTTTAATCCTTTACTAAATATTATTTTAAAATATTCGTTATTTTAAAATATTCGTTATTTTAAAATACTCATTATTCCTGAATTAGAATCAGACACAATCAATTACCATATAATGCTATTTATATAGATTTCATACAATACATGTACATAAAAAATAATGATACACAATCAACCATCATCTAGAGTGCAATTTACAACTTTATAAGCGTTAAAAATAAATAATTAACGCTCATCACAGCCTGACAACCCATCGATTGACATACAACTAAATATTGAGATTAGTTTATGCCCAATATCATCCTAATGCCCGTGTGGGGTTTTCAAACAACAAATGCTGATTATTATTTGTGTAGTTAGGCGATGTGTAAAATTTATCATCCCAATCAATATCAGTTAAATGGCTGTACATGATCAAACCTTTCGATTTGTAAATGAATATTTATTTTATTGTACTTTCATGATAATTTTTATATAAATAATTTTACATATACAACAATATCAATCAATAACAAACTCAATCACAATCCAAACAAACAACCATGGTTTGTACAATAAATAGTGTCGGGGGCTTCTAAGCCCCATCTGCATCCTAGTATATAATAAATGTAAAATAGTTTGAGTGAGAGAGAGTTCTCACCTTGGTTTCCACTCCGCCATTCTTTATTGAACGGTTTGGATTCCGTTTTGTTTTCAGTCAGCTCCATCACGTAGTGTTCTTCACCATGCTTCCAACGCAATCTATTTCATGCGATTTATATTAAAAATCACATTTTTTTACTGTTATCTATATAATAAAAAACACATTTTATTAATGCTAATTTATTTTTAAAAACTGAAATTAATTCAATGCTTTATATATATATATATATATATGATTTTCATTTTTAAAACCATGGTAATTCATTTTTAAATTACATTTTTAAATCACTTTACATATATTAAAAATACTATTTTATTCTATGTTATTATATATAAAAATTACATTTTTATACAATGATATTTATAAATAAAAATCACATTTTTATTATTGTTCTATTTGTATAAAAATCACATTTTATCACAAAGTCAATTATATAAAAATTACATTTTTATAAACTCTATTTCACTATAAAAGTCAAGTTTTTAGAACTTTCTTATTATATTGAATATTCACATTTTAAACAATGCTTTATACTTTAAAAATCATATTTTTATAATTTTAAAACCATGCTATTTTTATTTTTAGAAACAAAGCTATTTATGTTTTAAAAACAACATTTTTAAAACAAAGTTATTTCATTAAAAAATTACATTTTTAAATCAAATCTATTTATATTTTAAATTTTCATTTATTGTTATATAATACAAAATTTATTAATTAATTACACGAAGGAAAAAGCTCACTGATTTCCTTCTAATATTTCTCCATTGTGTGGTGTTTCTGATCTCGATCCCAACGCATCTGAGATTACTGGATTCAAATCACACATGAATAAGATATTAATGTTTTAGTCTTCATAATTTTAACGAATCTAATTAAATCCCTAATTATAATTATTAAATATTAATTACGTTTCCTTAAGAAGAAAATAAGCCGCCGGTTTCCTTTCTTCTTCACATTTAAAACATAGAGCGACAAACCCATAAACCTCACCTCCAATCCCTCCTTGTGCTCGCCAATCAGAGCCACCTGAGATCAATCGGCCTTCACCACTTCCTTGCCCTACGCGCCGCCACCCCCACCTCTGACGTCACCGAACTCGGTTCGCTCTGGAGCTCAAAAATCAAGCTTGAATGCGGCTCATTTGGGCAATGATTTCTCACGAACCACGAATCGATAAATGACCTTGACTGTATAGAGATGTAGATTGAACTTGGCTCGATAATTTTTGGTTTGGTACTTCGATTTAATTTTCAACGAATAGAGAGAAATTGAGGAATGAAAGTTGGAGAAATCGGGCCATTAAAAGAGAACGGCGGCTCTGATAATTGTTGACCGCAGAATTAGGTTTAGAGGAAAAAAAATATGACCATATATACTATATTTATATTATTATTTAATTCCCGAAATAATTTGTTTTAATCTCCGGACTCCAAATCAAACACAATGACTGTCGCCCCCAGCTAAATACCCCCATTGTGAACGCAATGGGATATGTTTCGTAAGCAAATTCAACTATTTCAATCAGTTTTTATTTAAATTAAAATATAAATTAATTTAACGTTCAAAATTGATTTCAACATACATTTTAATTTACCGGGGCCATATACTGACTCCAAAAATTACAGAAAAATAAACTAGCTATGTTCTGACGATATGGTCCTAACAAAACTAATTTTTAAATTTAAGCTAAAATTACCAAATACATTTAAATTTAACACGCTCGCATATTAAAGCCAAAAATTATGAAATTTGAAACTTAACAATAATTTGACATTCCTGATCCAACAAAAGTGGTTTCGTCGAAAGTGGAGGTCGTTTGCAAAATGGCTATTTTAAGGGCTATGTATTATATTAAATTCCATAGCGACTATGTTAAATTTTAAACTAGACATAACTTTCAATTATCGTTAAGAAATCTGGATTTTTCACAATCGTTAGAAAGATATAATTAAACAGATTCAAATATTTCTGGTTTTACTGAAATCCGATTTATTTTGAATCCCGTACATTCATTTGAAATTAGAAATCGAATTTTCAAACTACCACGCCATTTCAGGCTCGTTTTATAACTAAAATAAATTTATACGTTCTAATTTCGTTTAAAATAAATTTTTAGTCGTTATTATTTAAAATAAATCATTTTAAATATCCAAAATCCATTAAAATAGTGAAAATAAAAATTTTAAATTGGTTCCAAAATTATGGGTTGTTACATTCTCCCCCACTTAAATCTTTTCGTCCTCGAAAAGGAACGAAGCTGAAAGTTGCTTAACTAACCAACTCAACTTTCATTTAGGCTTTCATTCTTCAACTTTTCAGTTTCTAAGAATTTTCTAATTTCTCAAAATTTTGGCTAACGCCCTAAATTTTCGATTTTTTTTGCCATAACCTCCTTTGTATGGGTTGATATTTAAAACTGCAAATTTCCTCATAGGGCCCTCATCAATCCAAAAGAAAAAGCCAAGCGGCTAGCCAATCGGCTCATAAAATCATCAAAACCCAAGGAAATGGTAAACATGTACCTATTTGTCGGGCATACAATTTTATTACTCAATTTTAGGCATGTAAATATATGCAATTCCAATAAATTTTCTATTCAGTTCAATATTTGATTCCATTTGGCTAAATTTACCTTTCATTCACATATTGGTTTCAATAATTTTATTAGTTAAACTAATAATCAAACATCACGACCAGCAATCAATTTGTTGATTAGCTTTTCAAATTCATAACTTTGATATATATTTTCAAAATCATGTTTCTGATGCTAATTCACAAACAATAAACCCTATCTATTTTTGGTTCTCACACCAGTCAATTGGAAATATATAGATATCCCACTTTCGAAACTCGAACATAGACTCTGATGATGAGGCCTCATAATCAGGATCATCCCGATCGACTAGAGTGTGATTCTATATTTATCCAGTATATTTGAGACTTCGTATACACGTGGATCAGACGTATATGCAAAATCTTTATATACTTGATTGTCCAAAACAAATTAAAATAAAATATTCAAATACGTATAATAAGGTTTAAATTTTCAAAATAAAATCTGTTTTCATTTTTATTTTAAAAATAACACTCTTCACACTCGTTCTAGGATACTACTGATCCCATCTCTAACGAGTCATACTTAAAGGATGTTACTAATCCTATCTCCAGTGAATTCTTTCGTTTGGTTCTAATGTGTCTTGTTCTTGAGCCCTGTAAACCAAAGCTCTGATACCAACTGTAGCGGCCCGAACTTCCCGGCTGGCCTAAACCGAACAAAAAGACGGACTGCTTTGAGAACAAGACTAATCAGAACGCGTACGACAGAACATTTCATTGCTATTATAACAATTACATCAGAGTACAAGAATATAAAAGAGTATGAATAAATAATATACATTGGAAAATATCAGAGATTTAAATACATAGCAGCGGAAAAATAATACATAACACAACTGAAAGGAATACACGGATATAGAGCTTTCCGAATATAGTTCCTGTTGTAAGTCTAGGATCCTGTGAAAATAATATTTGCAAAAACCAAAACTTCTGGCTGCCCGTGTGGAAAAATAGGGGCACCCAGAGTTTAGGTTAAAACAATAAACTCTGAGTCAATCATGTGACTGGTGTGAGAATTAAAACAATTATTAATTTGATTTTAAAGTTAGAAAAATCAAGGGACCACACCGTATAACACGGAACGGGTTTAACCCCAAGAATACCAATGCATAAAGCAAACAACACAATGCTAAATAGAAAAATGAAGCTATTATAAGACTCAGGTCCCATCACACAATGAACGCAGTCGAGGATAGAGTTTTACCTTATAATAGCCAAAAATGCTTGTTAAGTGAAATTTCATATTTTATTATTACTATAAGTGAAGAAATCAACCTCAAATATAAATGCATCAATCATAGGCGGCGTAGGTACCATAATATTATGTCGCTAAATATATATTTACAACTAAAATCGTGAAATCACGTATTGGAAAGTGGGTTTCCATCTATGAACCAAGGCAAGCGATCATCCTTACCGATTCGAGACTCTCTAGCCCGAGCCTCAAGATACAGTCGCAACTGCATCTGCGGTTAGCCGTATGGCGGTCACCCGTCGATGATTAGTAATACCATAAACCTCATGTTAGCCTGCCCTATAGGGCATAAAATTTGGTCAGTATATCAACCATAACATCCATCGATCCCGTAGTGACCGATATATCTGAGGCGCCTCTCTCTCTATCAAGTAATAATAAGCAACATCCACATGAGTAAACAGTCTGGGCTCCAGACCATGACGTTACTCCTAGCCAGAAACTAACATATGTCAATTTCCATATGTTCCTCATTCGATTTAGGTTCATACCGGGATGTGAAGCTTGCGAATTAACGCTACACAAAGCTATGCTATTTAAAGTCGTTCTTTGATCATCAATCACAAGACTCTGCTTTTCAACAGAAGCCTTGATCATTTGCATCTTAGCATGCCACACTGACAATTCACGACATGCGACTGATATCTATCGATATATAACCTCTAAGCTCATACGTCTCAGAGAAGGGTGTTATGCAAGAGGATAAATTCTCCGCCACCAAATAGATATATAATTAATAGAAATCAATCAACATTGAATAAAATCCAATGTCAGACATGCATTCATTTACTAGTTCATTCCGGTCTGAACCAAACCAGAAGCACCTTATTCCTCGTCCCATATGTCCAATACAGGAAAGAGGTCCTTGCATATCCGGTCGATCTCCAAGTACATCTGGACGATCACCACTTATTACCTTGTCTTGGGTGTACAACCTAATCAAGACATTAGTAATCATCCAAACGATGTGAAGATCTCCGGTCTTCAACCACCGTCTTCATCGTCGACTTATTGTTGTATCAATTATTCAGAATGGGATAAACCCGGTCTTTCTAAATAACTCGCATATCTTATAAACAAGTGCTATAAAAACACAAAATACGCCTCATTCCAATCCATAATATTCTTTTGTTCAAATATTCTTTTCATAATTTAAACCAAATTAAGGTTTATCCAAACTAGTCAGAATTAGCGCACCTTACCAAAGTAATCATTTGTTTAATTTCCCAATCCCAACCTATTAATCCCATGGAGCAAAACTAGTAATACTCCATATCTAACACCACGGTGTTATCGGTAAATTTAATTACGATTTCATGTTCAAATCTAATTAAAGATATAACTATCGCTTGGAGTAAAACTGGTGGTACTCCATTCTCGATCACTTCCCAAATTTGATAATTTAAATTATCACATTCTCATTTCAATCTAATTAAAGATTCATTAAAACTCCACATAGTTTTAATTCCCAAAAATCAATATTATTGATTATTTAACTTTGGGAAATCGAACATGTCGCATCATGGATTTCTGCCGATATATAACCTCTAAGCTCGTATATCTCAAAGAAGGGTGTTAAGCAAGAGAATAAATTCTCCGCCACCAAACAGATATATATTTCGCAGGGATCAACAACACAGTTCGAAATACAATGTTAGACATGAAATCCTGTCTTTAACTGGGTTAAAGAACCAATGCCATTTAAAACACGGTTCACGATAAACACAAAATCACATTCCATTAATTATGGAATCTACACGGAAAAGCAGATCAATATATAATCGATATCAATTTCCGTATCCGACTAATAGTATAAATGGAATAACGACAAATCCTTTTAAATTCCATATATATTAACAGTCTTCCTCCATAGAAGCTCACTTCGATTATTACGAAATCGAATTACATTCAATTCCAATTTAATATATTAAATTGGAAAACTTTACTTTGGAAAATTCCCGTTAAATCTTAATAAAAGATTTATAAATTCCAAATTAAACTTCATGGTTAATCGGGTTAAAAAACAAATGTCGTTTAAAACATCGTTCACTATAAACCCAAAAATCCAATTCTTTTATTCAATTGCTATTAAATATTAATTAATTGGAAAATTTCACTAAATCTTATATTAAAGATTTATTCTTTTCTCAACTGGGTTTAAGAACAGTGTTATTTAAGATACCGTTCATGACAAACCCAAAATCCAATTTGATATCAAATACAAGGCTCTGAATAGAAATTATATCGGCTTATTTTCAATATCAAATTCTGGAACCAACAAATATCGTTTTGGGAATAACGATATATACATGTATATATCTTCCAAATTCCTCAACAATATCCGTAAAATCACAGTATCCAACATCGGAGTATTCCGAAGATGAATTCTGTGAAAACCCGTAACTTCCCCGTAAAGGAAAGTGGCGGATAGTTCGAGAACAAGCCACAGCAGAACGCATACAGAAGAACATTTCATTGTATATTACAACAATGCATCAGATTACAAGAATATACAGAGTACGAATGAATATTACACAGAAATATCAGAGATTTAAATTACATTTAAATACATAGCAGCGGAAAAATAATACAATACACAACTAGAATGAGATATACGGATACAAAGCTTTCCGGATATCGTTCCAGCTGTAAACCAGGATCCTGTGAATATAAATCTGCAAAACCAAAACTACTAGCTGCCCGTGTCAAAATAAGGGCACCCAGAGTTTTGGTTAAAACAATAAACTCCAGGTCAGTCATGTGACTGGTGTGAGAACTAAAACAGTTATCAATCTTTATTTTAAAGTTAGGTAAATCAAGGGACCACGCCGCATAACACGGAACGGGTTTCCTCCCAAGAATACCAGTGCATAAAACAAACAGTGCAATGCTAAATAAAGAAAAATGAAGCTGTTATAAGACCCAGGTCCTATCACACAATGCAAACGCAAGCTGGGGGATAGGGTTTTCCCTTATAACAGCCAAAGAATGCTTGATACGTTTAAAACAAATCATTTGATACTATTATAAGTGCATAGTGTATAAAACAACTTCAAATCATAAGTATCAATCATAGGCGGCAGGGGTACCATATATCATGTCGCCATATATAGGTTTACAAATAAAACCGCAAATGTCACGTATTTGGAAATTGGATTTCCATCTATGAACCGAGGCAAAAGATAGTCCTCAACCGATTCGAGACTGTCTAGCCCGAGTCTCAGGATCAGAGCTCGAGTGACCCTTGGATCCTCAGGGCCAGTCCACCGATGTGGATTAAACTTAAACCCTGAACATGCGTTTCCCTGCCCTGTGGGGCGTAAACGAGCCAACTAAATGACTCCATCGGTTCGAGAACGACCGATCAATCCGAGGCGCCTCGTAGCAGCAACGACCACATAAGTCAAACTCGTCAGGGCGTGTAAAACCACTGACGCCACTTCTAGCTAGAAAGAAACGCATGCCCTCCCTGACGTCCTCTCCCGTTTTTGGTTCATACCGGGTGTGAAGCTCGCGAATCAACGTTACACAAAGCTACGCCACAAAGGCCTTACTTTGATCATCACCACAAGACTTTGCTTTTCAACAGAAGCCTCGACCAATTGCCACTTAGGCATGCCACACAGGCAATTCACTCCATGCGTTTGATATCCATCAATATATAACCCCTAAGCTCGTACGTCTCAGAGAAGGGCGTTAAGCAAGAGAATAAATTCTCCGCCGCCAAACAGATATATATTTAATAGAGATCAATCACACGGACTAAAATCCAACGTCAGACACACAGTCCATTTACAAGTCCGTTCTGGGTCTGAACGAAACCGGAGGCACCTAGTACCCCGCATATCCATCGATCTCCAAGTACGTCTGGACGATCACCAACTGTTTCCATCTTCTTGGGTGTACAGCCCAATAAAGATCATCAGTAATCACCCAAACAACGTGAAGACTTCTGGTCTTCGACCACCGTCTTCATCTTCGACTTATCGTCGTATCAGTTATTCAGAATGGGATAAACCCGGTCTTTCCGAATAACTCGCGTATATTTTAAATAAGTGTTACACAAACACAACATACGCCTCATTCCAATTCATCAGTCACTAACCGTAAATTAACAAGAGAATAATTCCCCAAATATTAACCCCGAAGGCCGAAACCAACATCAGATCAATATCCAGAAAACCATTCTGCTTAGCTAACGAACAGTTAGTTTCTAAATTTCACATTCATAGGGAAAGGTTCCCATTAATTTTATCCAAGATAAATTTCTTGAATTTATTCTTTAATCTATTTTTGAATATCAATTCAAACTAGTCGGGATTAGCGAACCTTACCGAAGTAATCATTTGTTTTAATTTCCCAATCCCAACATATTCATCCCATGAAGTAAAACTGGTTATACTTCATATCTAACACCCCGGTGTTATCGGTAAATTCAATTACCATTTCACGTTCAAATCTAATTAAAGATTTAACAATCGCCTGGAGAAAAACTGGTGATACCCCCTTCTCGATTTTTTCAATCTAATTAAAGATTCATTAAAACTCCACTTAGTTTTAATCGTTAACTAGGTTAAAGAATCCGTGTCATTTAAAACACAGTTCACGATAAACCCAAAGTCACATTCCATTGATTATCGGGTTAAAGAACGAGTGTTATTTAAAACACTGTTCACGATAAACCCAAAATCAATATCAATTCAATTTCAATTAAATATTAATTAATTGGTACACTTCATTAAATCTAAATAAAAAGATTTAATCTTTCCTCGACTGGGTTCAAGAACAATGTTAGTGAAGACACCATTCACGACAAACCCAAATCACATTTGATATTCAATACAAGGCTCTGAATAGAAAATATACCGGGTTATATTCAATATCAAATTCCATGACTAACAAATATCGTATTGGAAATAACGATATAAATATATATATCTTTCAAATTTCCGTAACAACATCTGTATAATCACGAATTCCAACATCGAAATATTCCGAAGACAATTTCGATTCAAATCCACTCCAATGCAATCATTGGAAATTCTGGTTATTTTTAAAACCCTTTTTAAATTCAATTTATTTATTAAAAATAAATAGAATTATAATTTTAGTTCAAAACTAGTTCATTTCAATAAAAAACTATTTTTATCTTTTCAAATATGGAGTTTTTTCACCCCAATTCTTTCTAAATCATTTCTTATGATTTTACACAAACTATTACTATTTTTAATAATTTTATCAAGGCCCGTACAGTCGATTTCCATCAACGGCTATCGAACTGCACTTACAGCGACCTTTTTCAAATTTGATTTCGACATAATTCCAAATCCAACCGTTAGATTTTGAATTTCTAATATTTGTTAGAAAGCTCTTTTCGATACGAACCCAACGGTTCCGGTTTTAGGAGAATCCGACGGTCGGATCTCCCGTAATGTCCGTTTGAAATAAATGGTCGAAATTCACGAACTGCCGCGGTGCGGCGCGTTTTATTCAGGCCATTATATTATATATATAATATATACTTCGTCGATTTCTATTTAAAACGAATTATATAAATAGTTTTAAAATTCGTTTCAAAAGCAATTTCAACTTTCATTTCAAATCAAAATTGAATTCTTCTTTATAAATTCGTTTTAAAATTCATTTCTATTCAATTCAAATTTCGATTCAATTTGAATTCATTTCAATTCGCTTTCAATTCAATTTGAATTCGTTTTCAATTCATTTCGAAATCGTTTTCAATTCAATTCATTTCGAAATCGTTTTCAATTCAATTCATTTTGAAATCGTTTTATATTCATTTCGAAATCGTTTTCAATTCAATTCATTTCGAAATCGTTTTATATTCATTTCGAAATCGTTTTCAATTCAATTCGTTTCGAAATCGTTTTCAATTCAATTCATTTCGAAATCATTTTCAATTCAATTCATTTCGAAATCGTTTTATATTCAATTCATTTCGAAATCGTTTTCAATTCAATTCATTTCGAAATCGTTTTATATTCATTTCGAAATCGTTTTCAATTCAATTCATTTCGAAATCGTTTTATATTCATTTCGAAATCGTTTTCAATTCAATTCATTTCGAAATCGTTTTATATTCATTTCGAAATCGTTTTCAATTCAATTCATTTCGAAATCGTTTTATATTCATTTCGAAATCGTTTTCAATTCAATTCATTTCGAAATCGTTTTATATTCATTTCAAAATCGCTTTCAATTCATTTCATTTCGAAATCGTTTTCAATTCAATTCATTTCGAAATCGTTATATATTCAATTCATTTTGAAATCGTTATATATTCAATTCATTTCGAAATCGTTATATATTCAATTCATTTCGAAATCGTTATATATTCAATTCATTTCGAAATCGTTATATATTCAATTCATTTCGAAATCGTTATATATTCAATTCATTTCGAAATCGTTATATATTCAATTCATTTCGAAATCGTTTTATATTCAATTCATTTCAAAATGAATAAAATCGATATAAATATCGATTCACGTCAAAATGGCGTCAATCTAATCAACACGGCTTCATATATTTCTATTTTCAAATATTCTATTTCAAATATTTCTTTTTCAAAATAGTTGTCAATACTAAAATATTTCGTTCAACACATGACCAATCTCAATGGATGAGTACTGTCAACACATGAACCTTTATTTTATATCGATAAAGATGTAAATTTTATTACTAAAATACTTCGTTCAACACATGACCAATCTCAATGGATGAGTACTGTCAACACATGAACTTTTATTTTATATTGATAAAGATGTAAATTTTATTACTAAAATATTTCGTTCAACACATGACCAATCTCAATGGATGAGTACTGTCAACACATGAACCTTTATTTTATATTGATAAAGATGTAAATTTTATTACTAAAATATTTCGTTCAACACATGAGCAATCTCAATGGATGAGTACTGTCAACACATGAACCTTTATTTTATATTGATAAAGATGTAAATTTTATTACTAAAATATTTCGTTCAACACATGACCAATCTCAATGGATGAGTACTGTCAACACATGAACCTTTATTTTATATTGTTCTTTATTTTTCAAATTGGAATGAGGCCCAATCAATTACCATATAAAGTTGATTATATGGATTCCATACAACACATGTATAATAGCATTGAAAAATAATCAACCATCAACCAAAGTGCACTACACTGTATAAGCATCAAATATAGATATCTAACGCTTATAACAGCCTGTCAATCAATCAATCGACATATTTAATCAATCAGGATGAGTGAACTTCAAATTTCATCCCAACACCTGTGTAGGGTTTCAAACAATCAAACACAGATTTTATTTGTGAAGTTGGGCGATGTGTAAAATTTATCGTCCCAATCAATGTCATTCAAATAGGTGTACATAAACAAACCGTCCGGTTTGTAAATGAATATTTTATTTTATTCACTTCACGTTAAAAATTATATTTTTAACGATAAAACATTTTATTTCAACATATGAATTTCTATTCAGTTCATTCTTTAAATAAAATGATATTTTTATTTTTCTAACATATTTTAGAAAATTTCGGCGGCATAACGGCACGATACTAGAAACGGGACGAGGCCTAGCCTTATCCCCGGTCTAGTGAAGGCCCACGCCATTCACACATCAATCAAATCCATTCATCTCACCAAACAATTCAATTTCAATCAAATAATCTAACTTATTTTTGCAATCAAACAAACAAGTCCATGGTCTGTGGACGATTGTGTCGGGTGCTACTAAGCATCGTCTGCATCCTAGTATATATATATAACTAGAAAAAGAAATTGAAAGGTGAGAAATTCTCACATAAAGCTATCCTAGCTCCACGGCACTTCATTGATAGAAATCTTCGTCGTTCTCGCCTTTTTGTCATCTTCGTTGCCCGCGGCCACTACATATGTAAAAATCATATTTTTACTTCGATGTTCAATATATAAAAATCATATTTTTACTTCGATGTTCAATATATAAAAATCATATTTTTACTTCGATGTTCAATATATAAAAATCACATTTTTACCTCACTACTCATCTCAAAATATAATCTTTTCATATTTAAAAATATTGTCTTTTATATTTTAAAAATCACGTCTTTACTATTTTAAAAATCGACTATTTTAAAAATCACGTCTTTACTATTTTAAAAATCACGTCTTTACTATTTTAAAAATCACGTCTTTACTATTTTAAAAAATCACGTCTTTACTTGCATTCATATAAATGAAAAATCAAATCTTTATACATAATAAAAATCAAATCTTGTAGTTGTTATTCATATGATAAAAACCATATCTTTATTTCGATGTAAACAATATAAAAATCGTATTTTTATCATATCCAAAAATCTAATCTTTATTTTAAATCTATATACAAAAATTCGAAATTTACTCTATGTAAAAACAGAAAAGAAAAATATATATATAAAAAAAATAGAAAAGAAAAATAAATAAATAAATAAATAAACTTACTGTTTTTTTCGGTGTTTGGGGTGTGGAGGACTGCTCGTCGCGGGAATCGAGGAGGGGGGGCTGCTCGCCGTCGCAGATGGTGGAGCAAGGGGGAGGGGCAGCGCCTTCGGGTTCGGTGGGCCATCGGGCGATGGGTGTTAGGGTTTCAGAACGGAGAAGGAGGCTTGGCTGGAGCGCCGGCTGCTAGGGGAGAAGACTGCGCCGGAGGAGGTGGTGGCCATGGGGAAGGGCGGCGTCGTCGCTCGCGGTGGCGGGGCATGGGGAATCGCGGTGGCGCGATTTGGATTAGGAGCGGGGTTTTTTTTTCTCTTTCTGTCAAATGAAATCGGGGGGGGGGGGGGGGGGCTGGGTATAGGAGAGGAAAGGTTTAATTTTTAATTTATTTATTTAATTAATTTATTTTTAGAAAGTTGACTTTTACATACGACCTCGAAACGAGGCCCACCGCCTGTCCTCCATAACGTTTCACCCCCATTCCGAACACAATGGGATATGTATCGTTGGCTGATTCGGCTGTTACAATCAGTTTCCATTAAATTTACATTTAAATCACTATATTGAATTTTAAACGTACATTTCAAATTACCGGGGTCACATACTAACTAGAAAAATTCCTGAAAAATATTTTCTAGCTTCGTATTGACGATACGGTCCTAACAAAACTGGTTTCGTCGAATTCTGAGACCGTTAGAAAAATGGCCATTTTCCAGTCGATTAAAATCAACTAAAACTGGTCAAACGCGTTTTCCTTTGCCACGCTCACATATTGATTCGAAAAATTATGAAATTTGAAACCTAACAATAACCTGACATCCCGGACCCAACAAAACTGGTTTCGTCGAAATCCGAGGTCGTTTGCAAAATTCCCATTTTTAAGGGCATGAATTCCCTAGCGACTATTCAGAATTTTCAACTGGACGTATCTTTTGATTCCGGTTATGAAATTTCAATTTTTCGGATTCGTTGGAAAGATATCATCAATTAGATCCTATGTTTTTTGGTTTCACTAAAATCCGGATTGTTTTGCACCCGGTACATTCAATTGAAGTTTGAAATCGAATTATCGAACTACCGCGCCATTTTCAATTCTATTTATAATTATATATAAATATTTATATTCTAACGACGACGCGTATAATATATACGCTCGAATTCTATTCAAAATAAATTTCTCGTCAATATTATTTGAAATAATTCATTTTAAATAATCAAAATTCGCTAGAATTGCCAAAATAAAATTTTTAAACTGGCCCAGATTTTCGGGTTGTTACAATCTCCCCCACTTAAAACTTTTCGTCCCCGAAAAGGAACAAAGTCGAAAGTGGTTTGATTAATCAACTCTACATTCGGTCTGGCTTCCATTCTCCAACTCTTTAGTTTCTGAGAATTTTCAAAATTTCAAAAATTTGGCTAACACCCCAAATTTTTGAAAAATTTCGCCATAACCTCCCCTGCACCGGGAGCATCGGGGAATTTCAAATAGCTTCCCCGGTCCTTCTAATCTCAAAAAGAAAAAGAAAAAGCCAAGCGGCTAGCCAATAGGCTCATAAAATCATCATCACCCAAACAAAACAGTAAATTATGTAGTAAACATGTACCTATTTGTCGGGCAAACAAATTTTATTCTCTGCTCTAGCCTCCTTGATATGACCTGTTCAATGTAAGTATATGTATATGCAAGCAAATGCGACCAATTTTCAATAGAGTTCAATATTTGATTCAATTAGGCTAAATGGCTAAAAATTAGCAAACAAACAACACAAACATCAATCAATTAGTTGATTAGCTTTTCAAATTGATAACTTTGATACATAGTCAAAAATCAGATTTTTGATGTCAAATCACAATAATAGGCCCTATCTAATTTTGGTTCTCACACCAATCAATAGGAAATATATAGATATCACACCTTCGAAACACGAATACCAATTCTGATGATGTTTGAACTATCATCAGAATTATCTCCGGGCGACTAGAGTGTGATTCTATATCTATCCAGTATATTAAAACTTCAAATACACGCGGATCAGACGTATACGCAAAGTCTATATATACTGGACTGTCCAAATTCAAACATAATAAATAACCAAATACGGATAATTGATTTAAATTTTCAAAACAAAAATTTGTTTTCATTTTCAAAAATATACTCTTCACACTCGTTCTAGGATACTACTGATCCAATGTCTAACGAGTCATTCCATTGGATATTACTACTCTAATATCTGATGAATTCTTTCGTATAGTTCTAATGTGTCTTGTTCTCTGAGCTTTGTAAACCAAAGCTCTGATACCAACTGTGAAAACCCGTAACTTCCCCGTAAAGGAAAGTGGCGGATAGTTCGAGAACAAGCCACAGCAGAACGCATACAGAAGAACATTTCATTGTATATTACAACAATGCATCAGATTACAAGAATATACAGAGTACGAATGAATATTACACAGAAATATCAGAGATTTAAATTACATTTAAATACATAGCAGCGGAAAAATAATACAATACACAACTAGAATGAGATATACGGATACAAAGCTTTCCGGATATCGTTCTAGCTGTAAACCAGGATCCTGTGAATATAAATCTGCAAAACCAAAACTACTAGCTGCCCGTGTAGAAATAAGGGCACCCAGAGTTTAGGTTAAAACAATAAACTCCAGGTCAGTCATGTGACTGGTGTGAGAACTAAAACAGTTATCAATCTTTATTTTAAAGTTAGGTAAATCAAGGGACCACGCCGTATAACACGGAACGGGTTTCCTCCCAAGAATACCAGTGCATAAAACAAACAGCGCAATGCTAAACAAAGAAAAATGAAGCTGTTATAAGACCCAGGTCCTATCACACAATGCAAACGCAAGCCGGGGGATAGGGTTTTCCCTTATAACAGCCAAAGAATGCTTGATACGTTTAAAACAAATCATTTGATACTATTATAAGTGCATAGTGTATAAAACAACTTCAAATCATAAGTATCAATCATAGGCGGCAGGGGTACCATATATCATGTCGCCATATATAGGTTTACAAATAAAACCGCAAATGTCACGTATTTGGAAATTGGATTTCCATCTATGAACCGAGGCAAAAGATAGTCCTCAACCGATTCGAGACTGTCTAGCCCGAGTCTCAGGATCAGAGCTCGAGTGACCCTTGGATCCTCAGGGCCAGTCCACCGATGTGGATTAAACTTAAACCCTGAACATGCGTTTCCCCGCCCTATGGGGCGTAAACGAGCCAACTAAATGACTCCATCGGTTCGAGAACGACCGATCAATCCGAGGCGCCTCGCAACAGCAACAAGCACATAAGTCAAACTCGTCAGGGCGTGTAAAACCACTGATGCCACTTCTAGCTAGAAAGAAACGCATGCCCTCCCTGACGTCCTCTCCCGTTTTTGGTTCATACCGGGTGTGAAGCTCGCGAATCAACGTTACAGAAAGCTAAGCCACAAAGGCCTTACTTTGATCATCACCACAAGACTTTGCTTTTCAACAGAAGCCTCGATCAATTGCCACTTAGGCATGCCACACAGGCAATTCACTCCATGCGTTTGATATCCATCAATATATAACCCCTGAGCTCGTACATCTCAGAGAAGGGCGTTAAGCAAGAGAATAAATTCTCCGCCGCCAAACAGATATATATTTAATAGAGATCAATCACACGGACTAAAATCCAACGTCAGACACACAGTCCATTTACAAGTCCGTTCTGGGTCTGAACGAAACCGGAGGCACCTAGTACCCCGCATATCCATCGATCTCCAAGTACGTCTGGACGATCACCAACTGTTTCCATCTTCTTGGGTGTACCGCCCAATCAAGATCATCAGTAATCACCCAAACAACGTGAAGACTTCTGGTCTTCGACCATCGTCTTCATCTTCGACTTATCGTCGTATCAGTTATTCAGAATGGGATAAACCCGGTCTTTCCGAATAACTCGCGTATATTTTAAATAAGTGTTACACAAACACAACATACGCCTCATTCCAATTCATCAGTCACTAACCGTAAATTAACAAGAGAATAATTCCCCAAATATTAACCCCGAAGGCCGAAACCAACATCAGATCAATATCCAGAAAACCATTCTGCTTAGCTAACCGACAGTTAGTTTCTAAATTTCACATTCATAGGGAAAGGTTCCCATTAATTTTATCCAAGATAAATTTCTTGAATTTATTCTTTAATCTATTTTTGAATATCAATTCAAACTAGTCGGGATTAGCGAACCTTACCGAAGTAATCATTTGTTTTAATTTCCCAATCCCAACCTATTCATCCCATGAAGTAAAACTAGTTATACTTCATATCTGACACCCCGGTGTTATCGGTAAATTCAATTACCATTTCACGTTCAAATCTAATTAAAGTTTTAACTATCGCCTGGAGCAAAACTGGTGATACCCCCTTCTCGATTTTTTCAATCTAATTAAAGATTCATTAAAACTCCACTTAGTTTTAATCGTTAACTGGGTTAAAGAATCCGTGTCATTTAAAACACAGTTCACGATAAACCCAAAGTCACATTCCATTGATTATCGGGTTAAAGAACGAGTGTTATTTAAAACACTGTTCACGATAAACCCAAAATCAATATCAATTCAATTTCAATTAAATATTAATTAATTGGTACACTTCATTAAATCTAAATAAAAAGATTTAATCTTTCCTCGACTGGGTTCAAGAACAGTGTTAGTGAAGACACCATTCACGACAAACCCAAATCACATTTGATATTCAATACAAGGCTCTGAATAGAAAATATACCGGCTTATATTCAATATCAAATTCCACGACTAACAAATATCGTATTGGAAATAACGATATAAATATATATATCTTTCAAATTTCCGTAACAACATCCGTATAATCACGAATTCCAACATCGAAATATTCCGAAGACAATTTCGATTCAAATCCACTCCAATGCAATCATTGGAAATTCTGGTTATTTTTAAAACCCTTTTTAAATTCAATTTATTTATTAAAAATAAATAGAATTATAATTCTAGTTCAAAACTAGTTCATTTCGATAAAAATCTATTTTTATCTTTTCAAATATGGAGTTTTTTCACCCCAATTCTTTCTAAATCATTTCTTATGATTTTACACAAATTATTACTATTTTTAATAATTTTATCAAGGCCCGTACAGTCGATTTCCTTCAACGGCTATCGAACTGCACTTACAGCGACCTTTTTCAAATTTGATTTGGACATAATTCCAAATCCAACCGTTAGATTTTGAATTTCTAATATTTGTTAGAAAGCTCTTTTCGATACGAACCCAACGGTTCCAGTTTTAGGAGAATCCGACGGTCGGATCTCCCGTAATGTCCGTTTGAAATAAATGGTCGAAATTCACGAACTACCGCGGCGCGGCGCGTTTTATTCAGGCCATTATATTATATATATATATAATATATATAATATATACTTCATCGATTTCTATTTAAAACGAATTATATAAATAGTTTTAAAATTCGTTTCAAAAGCAATTTCAACTTTCATTTCAATTCAAATCAAAATTGAATTCTTCTTTATAAATTCGTTTTAAAATTCATTTCTATTCAATTCAAATTTCAATTCAATTTGAATTCATTTCACTTCGCTTTCAATTCAATTTAAATTCGTTTTCAATTCATTTCGAAATCGTTTTCAATTCAATTCATTTCGAAATCGTTTTCAATTCAATTCATTTCGAAATCGTTTTATATTCATTTCGAAATCGTTTTCAATTCAATTCATTTCGAAATCGTTTTCAATTCAATTCATTACGAAATCGTTTTCAATTAAATTCATTTCGAAATCGTTTTATATTCAATTCATTTCGAAATCGTTTTCAATTCAATTCATTTCGAAATCGTTTTATATTCATTTCGAAATCGTTTTCAATTCAATTCATTTCGAAATCGTTTTATATTCATTTCGAAATCGTTTTCAATTCAATTCATTTCGAAATCGTTTTATATTCATTTCGAAATCGTTTTCAATTAAATTCATTTCGAAATCGTTTTATATTCATTTCGAAATCGTTTTCAATTCAATTCATTTCGAAATCGTTTTATATTCATTTCGAAATCGTTTTCAATTCATTTCATTTCGAAACCGTTTTCAATTCAATTCATTTCGAAATCGTTATATATTCAATTCATTTCGAAATCGTTATATATTCAATTCATTTCGAAATCGTTATATATTCAATTCATTTCGAAATCATTATATATTAAATTCATTTCGAAATCGTTATATATTCAATTCATTTCGAAATCGTTATATATTCAATTCATTTCGAACTCGTTATATATTCAATTCATTTCGAAATCGTTTTATATTCAATTCATTTCAAAATGAATAAAATCGATATAAATATCGATTCACGTCAAAATGGCGTCAATCTAATCAACACGGCTTCATATATTTCTATTTTCAAATATTCTATTTCAAATATTTCTTTTTCAAAATAGTTGTCAATACTAAAATATTTCGTTCAACACATGACCAATCTCAATGGATGAGTACTGTCAACACATGAACCTTTATTTTATATCGATAAAGATGTAAATTTTATTACTAAAATACTTCGTTCAACACATGACCAATCTCAATGGATGAGTACTGTCAACACATGAACTTTTATTTTATATTGATAAAGATGTAAATTTTATTACTAAAATATTTCGTTCAACACATGTCCAATCTCAATGGATGAGTACTGTCAACACATGAACCTTTATTTTATATTGATAAAGATGTAAATTTTATTGCTAAAATATTTCATTCAACACATGACCAATCTCAATGGATGAGTACTGTCAACACATGAACCTTTATTTTATATTGATAAAGATGTAAATTTTATTACTAAAATATTTCGTTCAACACATGACCAATCTCAATGGATGAGTACTGTCAACACATGAACCTTTATTTTATATTGTTCTTTATTTTTCAAATTGGAATGAGGCCCAATCAATTACCATATAAAGTTGATTATATGGATTCCATACAACACATGTATAATAGCATTGAAAAATAATCAACCATCAACCAAAGTGCACTACACTGTATAAGCATCAAATATAGATATCTAACGCTTATAACAGCCTGTCAATCAATCAATCGACATATTTAATCAATCAGGATGAGTGAACTTCAAATTTCATCCCAACACCTGTGTAGGGTTTCAAACAATCAAACACAGATTTTATTTGTGCAGTTGGGCGATGTGTAAAATTTATCGTCCCAATCAATGTCATTCAAATAGGTGTACATAAACAAACCGTCTGGTTTGTAAATGAATATTTTATTTTATTCACTTCACATTAAAAATTATATTTTTAACGATAAAACATTTTATTTCAACATATGAATTTCTATTCAGTTCATTCTTTAAATAAAATGATATTTTTATTTTTCTAACATATTTTAGAAAATTTCGGCGGCATAATGGCACGATACTAGAAACGGGACGAGGCCTAGCCTTATCCCCGGTCTAGTGAAGGCCCACGCCATTCACACATCAATCAAATCCATTCATCTCACCAAACAATTCAATTTCAATCAAATAATCTAACTTATTTTTGCAATCAAACAAACAAGTCCATGGTCTGTGGACGATTGTGTCGGGTGCTACTAAGCACCGTCTGCATCCTAGTATATATATATAACTAGAAAAAGAAATTGAAAGGTGAGAAATTCTCACATAAAGCTATCCTAGCTCCACGGCACTTCATTGATAGAAATCTTCGTCGTTCTCGCCTTTTTGTCATCTTCGTTGCCCGCGGCCACTACATATGTAAAAATCATATTTTTACTTCGATGTTCAATATATAAAAATCATATTTTTACTTCGATGTTCAATATATAAAAATCATATTTTTACTTCGATGTTCAATATATAAAAATCACATTTTTACCTCACTACTCATCTCAAAATATCGTCTTTTCATATTTAAAAATATCGTCTTTTATATTTTAAAAATCACGTCTTTACTATTTTAAAAATCACGTCTTTACTATTTTAAAAATCACGTCTTTACTATTTTAAAAATCACGTCTTTACTATTTTAAAAAATCACGTCTTTACTTGCATTCATATAAATGAAAAATCAAATCTTTATACATAATAAAAATCAAATCTTGTAGTTGTTATTCATATGATAAAAACCATATCTTTATTTCGAAGTAAACAATATAAAAATCGTATTTTTATCATATCCAAAAATCTAATCTTTATTTTAAATCTACATACAAAAATTCGAAATTTACTCTATGTAAAAACAGAAAAGAAAAATATATATATATAAAAAAATAGAAAAGAGAAATAAATAAATATACTTACTGTTTTTTTCGGTGTTTGGGGTGTGGAGGACTGCTCGTCGCGGGAATCGAGGAGGGGGGGCTGCTCGCCGTCGCAGATGGTGGAGCAAGGGGAAGGGGCAGCGCCTTCGGGTTCGGTGGGCCATCGGGCGATGGGTGTTAGGGTTTCAGAACGGAGAAGGAGGCTTGGCTGGAGCGCCGGCTGCTAGGGGAGAAGACTGCGCCGGAGGAGGTGGTGGCCGTGGGGAAGGGCGGCGTCGTCGCTCGCGGTGGCGGGGCATGGGGAATCGCGGTGGCGCGATTTGGATTGGGAGCGGGTTTTTTTTTTCTCTTTCTGTCAAATGAAATCGGGGGGGGGGGGGGGCCTGGGTATAGGAGAGGAAAGGTTTAATTTTTAATTTATTTAATTTATTTTTAGAAAGTTGACTTTTACATACGACCTCGAAACGAGGCCCACCGCCTGTCCTCCATAACGTTTCACCCCCATTCCGAACACAATGGGATATGTATCGTAGGCTGATTCGGCTGTTACAATCAGTTTCCATTAAATTTACATTTAAATCACTATATTGAATTTTAAACGTACATTTCAAATTACCGGGGTCACATACTAACTAGAAAAATTCCTGAAAAATATTTTCTAGCTTCGTATTGACGATACGGTCCTAACAAAACTGGTTTCGTCGAATTCTGAGACCGTTAGAAAAATGGCCATTTTCCAGTCGATTAAAATCAACTGAAACTGGTCAAACGCGTTTTCCTTTGCCACGCTCACATATTGATTCAAAAAATTATGAAATTTGAAACCTAACAATAACCTGACATCCCGGACCCAACAAAACTGGTTTCGTCGAAATCCGCGGTCGTTTGCAAAATTCCCATTTTTAAGGGCCTGAATTCCATAGCGACTATTCAGAATTTTCAACTGGACGTATCTTTTGATTCCCGTTATGAAATTTCAATTTTTCGGATTCGTTGGAAAGATATCATCAATTAGATCCTATGATTTTTGGTTTCACTAAAATCCGGATTGTTTTGCACCCGATACATTCAATTGAAGTTTGAAATCGAATTATCGAACTACCGCGCCATTTTCAATTCTATTTATAATTATATATAAATATTTATATTCTAACGACGACGCGTATAATATATACGTTCGAATTCTATTCAAAATAAATTTCTCGTCGATATTATTTAAAATAATTCATTTTAAATAATCAAAGTTCGCTAGAATTGCCAAAATAAAAATTTTAAACTGGCCCAGATTTTCGGGTTGTTACAAATTCCATTCAAATCCATTCCAATTCATATATTGGAAATTCTGGTTATATTAAAACCCATTTTAAATCCAATTTATTTATTTAAAAATAATTGGATTATAATTCTTGTTAATAACTAGTTCATTTCGATAAAAATGTATTTTTATCTTTTAAAATATGGATTTTTCATCCCAATTCGTTCCAAATCATTTATTATGACTTTACATGAATTATTAATATTTTTAATAATTTTTTTAAGGCACTTTCAGTCGATTTCCATAAACGGTCATCGAACTGCACTTATAGCGACCTTTTCCAAATTTGATTTGGACATAATTCTAAATCCATTTGTTAGATTTCAAATCTCTTATATTCGTTGGAAAGCTATTTACGATACGAACCCAACGGTTCTAGTTCTAGGAGAATCCGATAGTCGGATCTCCCGTAATGTCAATTCGAAGTCAATGGTCGAAATTCACAAACGGTCGCGACACGGCGCGTTCTATTCAAGCCATTAAAAATATATATAATATATATTATATATATTTCATCGATTTCGATTTAAAACGTATTTTATAAATCGTTGATTAATTCGTTTTGAAACGATTTTAACTTCATTTTCAATTTTAAATCAAAATTGAATACTCCTTATCATTACAATATTTAAATGATAATATTTTTAAAATATCAGATTTTGAAATCATTTCCTTTTCGATATTCATTATTAAAATGAATAAAATCGATATAAAAATCGTTCGCATTAAAGTGGCGCATAACTAACTAACACGGCTTCACATATTTCAATATTTTTGTGTCCATCCAAAACCGGACATCAAATTCACAATTTAATCCTTTACTGAATATTATTTTAAAATATTCGTTATTTTAAAATAGTCATTATTCCTGAATTGGAATCAGACAAAATCAATTACCATATAATGTTATTTATATGGATTTCATATAATACACGTACATAACAATAATGAAACACAATCAACCATCAACCATAGTGCAATTTACAACTGTATAAGTGTTAAAAATAAATAATTTACGCTCATCACAGCCTGTCAACTCATCGATTGACATACAACTAAATATTGGGATTAGCGTATGTCCAATATCATCCCAATACCCATGTGGGGTTTTCAAACAACAAATATTGATTATTATTTGTGCAGTTGGGCGATGTGTGAAATTTATCGTCCTAATCAATATCAGTTGAATGGGTGCACATAAACAAACCGTCCGATTTGTAAATGAATATTTATTTTATTTTCTTTTCATGATAATTTTTATATAAATAATTTTATATATACAACAATATCAATCAATAACAGTCTCAATCACAATCCAAACAAACAATCATGGTTTGTACAATAAAAAGTGTCGGGGGCTTCTAAGCCCTGTCTGCCTCCTAATATATAATAACTATAAAATAATTTGAGTGAGAGAGAGTTCTCACCTTGGTTTCCACTTCGCCATTCTTTATTCAACGGTTTGGATTACGTTTTGTTTCCAGTCGGCTCCATCGCGTAGTGTTCTTCGCCGTGCTTCCAACGCAATATATTTTTAAAAATCTCATTTTTTTTACTGTCATCAATATAATAAAAATCACATTTTATTAATGATAATTTATTTTTTAAAACGTAAAATAAATCAATGCTTTATACATATATAAAAAAATTCATATTTAAAACCAAGTTATTTCATTTTAAATTACATTTTTAAATCACTTTACATATATTAAAAATCCTATTTTATTCTATGTTATTATATATAAAAATAACATTTTTATACAACGATATTTTTAAATAAAAAAACACAATTTTATTATTGTTCTATCTATATAAAAATCACATTTTGATCACAAAGTCATTTATATAAAAATTACATTTTTATAAATTCCGTTTCACTATAAAAGTCACGTTTTTATAATTATGTTATTATATTGAATATTCACATTTTAAACAATGCATTATACTTTAAAAATCATATTTTTATATTTTTAAAACCATGTTATTTTTATTTTTAAAAACAAATCTATTAATGTTTTAAAAACAACATTTTTAAAATAAAGTTATTTCATTAAAAAATTATATTTTAAAATCAAATCTATTTATATTTTAAAATTTCATTTATTGTTATATATTACAAAATTTATTAATTAATTACACAAAGGAAAAAGCTCAATATTTTCTTTCTGATATTGCTCCATTGCGTGGTGTTTCTGATCCCGATCCCAACGCATCTGAGATTACTGGATTCAGATCACACATGAATAAGATATTAATGTTTTAGTCTTCACAATTTTAACGAATATAATTAAATCCCTAATTATAATTAGTAAATATTAATTACATTTCCTTAAGAAGAAAATAACCCATTGTTTTCCTTTCTTCTTCACGTTTAAAACACAGAGCGACAAACCCATAAACCTCGCCTCCAATCCCTCCTTGCGCTCGCTAATCAAAACCACCTGAGATCAATCGACCTTCACCACTTCCTTGCCCTACGCGCCAGCCACACCACCTCTGACATCACCGAACTCGATTCCCCTGGAGCTTGAAAATCGAGCTTGAATGCGGCTTGTTTGGGCAATGATTTCTGACGAACCGCGAATCGATAAATGATCTTGACTATACAGAGATGTAGATCGAACTTGGCTCGATAATTTTTGGTTTGGAACTTCGATTTAGTTTTCAACGAATAGAGAAAATTTGAGGAATGAAAGTTGGAGAAATCGGGCCATTAAAAGAGAACGGCGACTCTGATAATCGTTGACCGTAGAATTAGGTTTAGAGGAAAAAATATATGGCTATATATACTATATTTATATTATTATTTAATTCCCGAAACAATTTGTTTTAATCTCCGGACTCCAAATCGAACCTAACGACTGTCACCTCGAGCTAAATACCCCCATTCCGAGCACAATGGGATAAGTTTCGTAAGCCAATTCGACTGTTTCGATCAGTTTTTATATAAATTAAAATATAAATTAATTTAACGTTCAAAATTGATTTCAACGTACAATTTAATTTACCGGGGCCACATACTAACTCCAAAAATTCAAAAAAAAAATCTATCTTTGTTTTGATGATATTTTCCTAACAAAACTAATTTCATCGAATTTGGAGACCGTTTGAAAAATGGTCATTTTCCAGTCGATTAAATTCAAACTGAAATTTCCAAACACGTTTAAATTTACCATGCTCATATATTAAATCCAAAAATTATGAAATTTGAAACTTAACAATAATTTGATATTCTGGATCCAACAAAAGTGGTTTCATCGAAAACGGAGGTCATTTGCAAAATGACTATTTTAAGGGCTATATATTATATTAAATTCCATAGCGACTATTTTAAATTTTAAACTGGACATAACTTTCAAATCTGTTATGAAATCTGTATTTTTCACATTCATTAGAAACATATAATTAAACAAATTAAAATATTTCTGGTTTTACTGAAATCCGATTTATTTTGAATCCTGTACATTCATTTGAAATTAAAAATCGAATTTTCAAACTACCACGCCATTTCTGGCTCGTTTTATAATTAAAATAAATTTATACGTTCTAACTTTATTTAAAATAAATTTGTGGTCATTATTATTAAAAATAAATCATTTTAAATATCCAAAATCCAATAAAATAGCCAAAATAAAAATTTTAAATTGGTTCCAAAATTACGGGTTGTTACAAATCCAATGGGAAGTAAATGGGTACGACGTGTGTGTAAGCCTTGAGTGTTGTTACCCCATGTAACCTAGTAAATAAGAAAATATGATTAAATGGTATAAGTAGGATTATCCAAAGTGTATAGTTTAAATCCTGTCACCAAAACTTCTGTTCTGACCCTCTTTTCATAACATACTCGCAGGTTAGATTTATGGCAGAGACATAAGACATGATATCTTTGAATACTGGTTAGGCAATATTATTAATACGGTAAGGCTATACTTTGATTATATTATAATTTTTCCATTCCGCTGTGAGATATTTTCTAAGCTCTAACATATTTTATGTCTCTGTCTTTTCTGCAGGATACTAAAGCAAACTAGCATGAGTTTCGATAGATTAGAATTTTGAAAAAAAAAATCGGTTTGTCAGAATTTGGGTTGTTACATAAGATCAAACAACCCATATACTTGATTGAATCAGTGTGAGAGATACTTATCACTCACCAAATTATCAAAACAACTTGAAATCACTAAATTCCTAATCCGGACAATGAAGAATGATCTTCAAACCTCTTAATTTGATGTGATCTTTCTTCAGTCGATGTAGATCTAGCTTTGCTTGATGTAGATCTTAAATCTTCTTGCATAGATCTAGAGTTTTAATGGAGGAAAGATGTATTTGATTGAGCAAGGAGATCACAAGCTTAACCAAATAAGAGAATGAAGAAATTAAACCCTTCTCCATGCCTCTAACCCCCTATTTATAGCCTCTAACCATCCCACTAATGGGCCACACTAATTTAGCCCATCAATGACTAGCCAAACCTATACAGAAACTGTGCAACACTAAAACAACAATTTCTCCCAGATCGCTGAACCAAACCTTTAATGTGACCAATCTAACAAATTGGAAACATGATTTCCTTTCCAATGAAATCGATCTCAGCACCTGATTCTATCCTAGTCAAAAGTTATGCCTAGTACAAAAATGATAGGGGAAATGGTCACAAATAAAATTGGTAAAAATAATGGATATGTCTCATATCCCCATAACCAACAAATCAAAATATAAGAATGATCCGACCCTCAAAGAATTACATAAAAATATTTTACGATCCTTCGATACGTAAAATGCGGGTCGTTACAAGTCGGACCCATCTTCTAACAATACTCTCAGATGTTTAGCATGTCGAGATGATGAATTTGGTTTTAGCCAGACCAACTATGCTTTTCATACGGTACCCTGACTAGCTGGGTATAATGCTTCGAAAGGATAGCTTTGATCCTTGTGTAGGAGGACCGTTCTCGATGTATAAGGAGAATCTCTATGGAAACCCTACACAATTAGCGATCTTGCCATATCGGGCTTTGATTATATACCTAGTATTCTTGTGGTGTACACTCACAAGCATCACAGCCGCTTCATTATTGATATTTTTGTCTTAGACATTATTATAATATCATGAGATTTTGATATAAAAAGGTTTGGTAATCGTAAGATAAAAATCCGTCTGTGTTTATGTATGAAATGGTCTTACGATACCTTTTATTCTGAAAGATCTTATAAGATAGAAATAAATTCAATTGAGGTGTGTTTTCTTACGCTGGTTTACCAAACTGATCCAAGTGTTATTTCACCTCTAATGTCCGGGTGAGACCGAGCATATTTGTAGATTAGTATGAATTGTTGAAGCTACAGAAGAAAAGATGAAAGCCAAGATGTACATTCTTTAAATTTTCCAATGTATCTGATTGTGTATTTATCAGCAAACGTGAGGACAAACTAATATAACTGTCCAGGCTGGTTTAAAATTTAATGCTCTAATGTATGTTTAAATGGTTGCATGTATTAAAGTCTTTTTCTTTGGTAAAGATCTTGTTTATATTATAGATTATTCATTCGGTTGTGAGATTTTGTTCTGTATCTTCTTATTTTTTTTCCCTAATGATTTGGTTTTCCGGCACTTAGATGTTCAGCATGAGAATTCAGTGGCTATATTAGTGTCGACTTTTAATGGTTAAGAAGTCGTATCGATACAATATTAATAGCATACTGTACTATATATACACAGTTTCATGGATCCTTAAAGATCGGGAATCTCAAACATCCTTCAAGTTACCAATGTGTTTCATTGAACATTTCACTTGTGTTGATTTAATTATATGAGAATGTTAGTCCTAACTCGAGTGTTATTTTACTTAGTACTCGGGTAAGACCGAGTATGTAAGATTTCACTTTTTTGGAGCTGCAAACTTGTTGAAGACCTCATCCCTATCCACTTGTTTCAGTTACTTTCTTACGTATTAGAAATTCATTGTATGTAGACTTCCACTATATTTGATTATGTAACTTTGATAGTTTGAGATTATGTATAAGTTTTGAGATTTTGTATTTAGTAACTTCATGACCTACTATTGTATTTTATTTACTCTCCTGCAAGATATTTTGTTATTTTGTGTTTGTGATTTTAAACATGATTCTGTAATGATTTTATATTTAACCCCACGGCAATAACAGTCTGTTGTTTCAAACTATTTGAGTTGGTTTTATTATTTACTTGAATGGTTGGAAATAGCGGGTGTCTTCGTACCTGCATCTGCATTCATTTTTTTTACATTGGATATTTATCCAAAAATTTGTTTTTCATATCATATGTTTATCTGTTTTCGGATATGAATGCAAATAGACTTAGGATTTTTGGGTATCCATTGACAACACTATTTATAATCGGAAAACAAACAAACAACTTACCATAATACGATGCACAACCAAAGTACCCAAATGCAATTAAGAATTTAACACCAGGTTTTATCTCAAATCATTGGAAATATATAGATATATTGTTTTAAGATATGAACTCATGCTTTCGGGATTAAAATCAGAATATGTTTCACCAAACAACTTTATAGCATAACTACTTTAGTAACATTCTCAAATTTGAAACTTGAAAAGAAGCATCTATGATGCTATAGTCATCAACATAATAATTTTCCAACGATAGAAATGAGTTTAGTGTCTTTACATCGTGCATGTCAGACTTGATTAAAATCACTTAAAGCGGTATTAGATACATAGTTAATATTACTTGTTGGATCTCACTATATAGCATTTTGATTATGACAACTATACATGTGCACATATATTATATCAACTAACTTTGTTTTGCAGGGAGTGATCAAAAACAGATTCAAGAACTCAGATTGAAGATTACGTATGTTTAAGAGTCTGTTTAATCTTAGTTTAAACTGTTAAGATCATCCTTGATGATACGCGCACACATATTTTTATTTATGTATAGTTTCTCAAAATAAGATGCACAAGACATAGGTCTGCTTCAGGAAACAGACGTCTGAAATATTAAGTCGAACGTTTGTTTGCTGAAATAAAATTTAGATTCATACAATATTCAGACGTCTGACCAAAATATTTCAGACACCTGAATTACCCTCGAAATGACCTATTTCTTTGTTGTTTGATTTTCAACTCAAAAACGGACATATGAAATTATTATTCAGACATCTGAATACGAAAGGATGCAACCTTTCAATGAAGAGTTGCAACTCTTAATTCATATCTTTTTGATAAACTCTTCATGATTAGTTGCAATCTTTTGTACATTATAAATAAAGATTCTATCTAATGCTTTTACTCACCAAAACATATTCTAATTCTTTTTATCTTACTCAAAGAATTCAAATCTCTACAGCACTCTATTTTCATATTCTTAATATTTCAAATCTTTATATCTTTCATATTCTTTCACAAATTACACTATTATCATCAAGGAAGTATTATGGGAAAGGTGTACATCAATTTGACATATCCGTGCTATCAAGAACACAAATAGTCAACTAATTCTTTGCATTAAGGAAGTACTCTCCAACAGTTGAGGAAAGAAATCCCATTCGGGTGTTCGGGTAATTGTGAACCTGTTCCTCCTGGTGAATTGAGGGTTGTTGTGTTATTGAAATACCAGAAGGGAGCTGGGACTGGACGTAGGATAGTGGTCCAAACCAGTATAAAATCGGCCGTGTCATTTTACTTACTGCTATTATGTTGCTATCTACATAGCACATTGCTTATACTCCATACTATGCAATCCTACCACTGCATTAACTTTTTCAGTCGGTATCAGAGCAAGGACATCCTATAACCGTAAAACTGTTATTCGATATTTTGATAATATGGAGAATAACCCAAGTACTAGTACAACCATTTCTACATTTGTTGATGGACAATCTACTTAAAGGCCACCACTATTCAATGGACTACACTACAGTTACTAGGCTACTAGAATGATAATTTATATACAAGCTAATCGCTTTGAAGCTTGGAATGCAATTCAAACCCAATATACAACACCTACTACTGAATACTCAGCATGGACAATAGCTCAGGAAAACGAAGCAAGTGCAAATGCCAAAGCTATGGATTTGTTATTCTGTGCTTTGGATAGAAATGAATTCAATCGTGTTAGCATCTGCATTACAACACATCTGATATGGGAAACACTCAAAACATTACACGGGTGTACGAACAAGGTCAAACAAATAAAGATATCAATGCTCAAAAACCAGTTCAAAAATTTTAAGATGAGACAAAATGAGACCATAAACGACATGTACTTAAGATTTCAAGACATACTTCATGCCTTAATAGGATTAGGAGAAAAATATAGTGACTTTGATATCGTATTGAAGGTACTAAATTCTTTTACCGACGAATGGGAGAGAAAAGTATTAGCCATTGAGGAAGCCAATGATTTATCAACAATGAAACCAGAAGAACTAATACGAAATCTCATGTCTTATGAAGTAAATTTCCAACCTAAAAAGGATCAGGGACAAGAGAAAAAGAATGTAGTCTTTCATGAGGAAAAAGAAGAATCAGAATCAAAAGACAAGGATTTAGATTTCATAACCAAAAAAATTAAGAAATTTCCAAAGTATAGAAAAAAATGGCTTCAAAAAGAATTCCTCAAATAAACCTTCAACCTCAAACTTGGAATGTTTCAATTATCATAAGAAAGGTCACATGGCAAAAGATTGTCTGGAATTAAAGAAGGAGAATCAGAAAAAATTCAAAAATAAGAAAGATAAATTCAAAAATAAGGCTTTCTCTGTCACATGGGATGATTCTGATTCAGATTCATTAGATACTGATAGTGATGGTGACAATGAACAAGCAAACATATGCTTCATGGCTCAAGAATCAGTTAATGATTTATCTTATGATGATTTAGTCGAAGTAAGCACTGAATTTTTGAATACTATAAAAATTCTTATAAAGAAACTTAAGGGAACTCGAGAAAATCAGAATAAAGCTAATTTTGAAAGAGATATGCTAAAAGTTGAAAAGAAAACATTAGAAGAAGAACTTGAAAAAAAGTCAAAGAATGATGAAATTGTTTCTAAAAATCACAATTTAAAAACTAAGATAAAAGAGATAGCATTAGAAAATACTAGTCTACAAGCTAGGTTAGAAAGCATTACTAAAAATGTATCGAATTTCAATAAGGGAAGAGAAAATTTATCTAGAATCATAGAAAATTCACAATCATCTACAAATAAAATGGTTTAGGATTCAAAAAGGAGTCAAATCTCTTCTAAGAAAAATAAATATACTAGAAATAAAAATAAATCAAAACATAATATAGTTTTGAATAAGATAGCACCTAGTATACCAAAATACACTAGAAAGGTAAATGAAATCAAGATATGGGTTTTAAAAACAAACAACAGTTTGATTAGGAACAAACATATCAATTTATTTATGGAGACCGTTCATAATAATAAAAATTATATTTATAAGAGGGATACTAAACCCAATTGGGTTTGTCTTTCTAAGATCTAACTCTTACGACCCTATTAAAAATTGGGTACCAATGTGTTTATTAATATTTTTTGCAGGTCCCGCTCAAGAAGAGAAAATGGATTTAAAGAGTGGTTACTCAAAACACATGACCAGAGACAAAGATATGCTTATAAATAATTCATACTTTGATGGTGGCTCTATTACCTTCGGAGATAACTCAAAAGGTTATCATTGGAAAAGGAGATGTGTGAAACTACGGCATATCAAATCTACATCTTATTACTAATGTTTATTTATTTAAAAGTTTAAAACATAATTTACTAAGTATTAGTCAATTATGTGACAAAGGTTTTTAAATAACTTTTTCCGAAAATAAATGTAGTAATTTTGATAAAAATCAAAATCTTATTTTTGAAGGAAATAGAGATAGAAGTATTTATGTTTTGAATTTGAAAATTATTAATAATAAAGAGATGTGTTTAATAGCCAAAGATAATGATCCTTGGTTATAGCATAAATGTTTTTGTCATATTAGTTATAAAACTATTCGAAGACTTTCAGAAAATGAATTAGTTAAGGGTGTACCTAAAATAAATTTTAAGATAAAAAATCTTTTTGAAGAATGTAAAATAGGAAAATTGACCAAATCATCATAAAATCTAAGAAAGTCATTTCAACTTTACAACCATTAGAATTATTACATATGGATTTATACGAACCAACTCAGGTTTAGTCCATAAATCATAATAGATATGTTTTTGTGATAGCTGATGACTTCTCAAGATACACACGGACAATTTTTATGAAAACAAAAGTGATACTTCTGAACATTTCAAAAATTTTGCCAAAAGAATTCGGAATATTAAAAACATAAAAGTTAAAAACATTTGAAGTGATCACGGTAGCGAATTTGAAAATGAATTATTTGAACATTTTTGTAAAAATAAAGGAATAAATCGTAATTTCTCTTTTCTCAGAACTCCACAACAAAATGAGGTTATAGAAAGGAAGAATAGAACACTACAAGAATGTGCTAGAAATCTATTAAATGGAAGCAATTTACCAAAACATTTTTGGGTAGAAGCTGTAACAACTACATGTTATGTATTAAATCGTATTTCCATACGTCCATTAACTAAAAACACTTCTTATGAACTTTTCAATGGAAGAAAATCTAATATTTCTTACTTTAAAATTTTTAGATCAAAATGTTTTATTCTTAACACAAAAGACCAAACTAGAAAATTTGATCCAAAAGCTAAACATGGGATTTTTGTCGGATATTCAGAACATAGTAAGGCATGTTGTGTTCTCAATAAACATTCAAATATTATTGAAGAAACTCTACACGTATCTTTTGATGAAAATTTTGACAAAAATATAACTATCAAGGATGATGATGAAATTATAGAAAACATTAGCTTTGATAACAATGAAAATAATCCCATAGAACAAATTACTCCCAGAATTCTGCAAGATCATCCTAAACAAAATATTATTGGCGAAATTGATTCACACGTTTGAATTAGAAGTCAACTAAATCAAATGGGTCATGTAGCTTTTCATTCAACCATCGAACCTAAAAATCCAAAAGAAACTTCTACAGATTGCTATTGGATTATTGCTATGCAAGAAGAGCTAAACTAGTTCGAACGAAATGATGTTTGGGAGTTAGTTCCTCGTCCTAATGACCAATCTGTCATCAGAATTAAATGTATTTATAAGAATAAAGAAGATGAACTGGGAAATATTATGAGAAACAAAGCAAGATTAGTAGCACAAGGCTATAATCAATTAGAAGGTGCTGATTACGAAGAAACGTTTACTCCTGCTGCAAGGCTTGAAGCAATACGTATTCTATTAGCATACGCATGTTTTCGTAACTTTATAATCTATCAAATGGATGTTAAAAGTGCTTTCTTAAATGCTTTTATTAAAGAAAATATATACATTAAACAACCGCCACTATTTATACTGAAAAATATCCAGGTTATGTATATAATCTTAAAAAGGCTCTATATGGTCTAAAACAAGCACCTTGTGCTTCGTATGATAAACTTAAAATTATTTAATTAACTTAGGATTTCAAGTTAGAAAATCTGATCAAACATTGTTTATTAAAAATACCAATAAAGATATCTTAATTATACAAATTTATGTAAATGATATTATTTTTGGTTCAACAAACGAAGAATTATGTAAAGAATTTTCTACTATTATGAATGAATTTGAAATGTCACATATGGGAGAGTTATCATATTTTCTCGGTTTACAAATTAAACAATTTTCAAATGGTATCTTTATTAATTAAGAAAAATATTATAATAATTTAATTAAACGTTTTGGTATGGACAATACTTTAGGAAAACTAACTCCTATGAGTACTACAGCTCATCTTGATCGAGATGATAAAGGAAAAAGCGCTGACCAAAAGTTATATAGAAGCATGATCGGATCACTACTTTACTTAATTGCAAGCCGTCCTGACATAATGATGAGTGTATATTTATGCGCTAGATTCCAAGCAGTTCCTAAATAATCACATTTGAGAGCAGTAAACCAAATATGTGATATCTTAATAACTCTAAGAACTTTGGTCTTTTCTATCCAAAAGAATGTCCATATGAATTAGTATCTTACACCATTGCTGATTTTGGTGGTTCTCGGACAGATAGAAAAAGTTCAAGTGGTACGTGCCATTTTATTGGAAAATCACTTGTCTCTTGGTTTAGTAAGAAACAAAATTTTGTATCTCTCTCAACATGTGAAATAGAATACATATCAGTTGCCTTAACATGTGCTCAGGTAATTTATATGCAATAGACACTCAGAGATTTCAGAATAAATTTAACTAAGTCAACAATATACTGTGATAATACAAGCACAATCAATTTATCTAAATCCTGTACTAAACATATTGACATTCGTCACCATTTCTTATGAGATAACACCGAAAAAGATATTATAAACTTAGAATATATCTCAACCGAAAACCAAATAGTCGATATATTTACTAAACCATTATTAGAAAATACGTTTGTGAAACTTCGACGAGAACTGGGTAATATATCTATAAAGGATATATAAAGGATTTCATAATAAATAAAAACTATGTCAAAAACAAAAATATTCATTATGGCAAAGGTGGTACTTGATCTCATGTCACCTAATTATGAATATGATAACTAAACCAGTTGTAACAACCCGGATATCTGGGCCAGTTTAAAAATTTTATTTTGGCAATTTTGATGAACTTTGATTATTTAAAATGAATTATTTTAAATAATATCGACGAGAAATTTATTTTGAATAGAATTCGAACGTATATATTTATATAGCTCGACGATAGAATATAAATATTTATTTATAATTATAAAAGGAATTGAAAATGGCGCGGTAGTTCGATAATTTGATTTCAAAATTCAAATGAATGTACAGGATTCAAAATAAACCGGATTTTAGTGAAACCAAAAATATTTGAATCTAATAGAGAATATCTTTCCAACGAATCCGAAAAATTGAAATTTCCTAGCGGGGATAAAAAGATATGTCCAGTTGAAATTTCAGAATAGTCGCTATGGAATTTCAGCCCTTAAAAATGGAAATTTTGCAAACGACCTCGGATTTCGATGAAACCACTTTTGTTGGATCCGGGATGTCAAGTTATTGCTAGGTTTTAAATTTCATAATTTTTCGAATCCATATGTGAACGTGGCAAAGGAAAACGCATTTGACCAGTTTTAGTTGATTTTAATCGACTGGAAAGTGACCATTTTTCAAACGGTCTCAGAATTCAACGAAACTAGTTTTGTTAGGACCGTATCGTCAATACGAAGCTAGAAAATATTTTTCAGGAATTTTTCTAGTTAGTATGTGGCCCCGGTAATTTGAAATGTGCGTTCGAATTAAATGTATAGATTTATATTTTGATTTTGATGGAAACTAATCGAAACGATCGAATCAGCTTACGATACATATCCCATTGTGTTCGGAATGGGGGTAATTAGCTAGGGACGACAGTCGGTGAGTTTCGTTTCGAGTTCGAAATAAAAAGTTACTTTTTAGAGAAAATTAAATTAATTAAATAAATTATTATATATTCTCTTTCCTTGGTCAACCCTCATTCCCCTTAACCCCCTCTCTCTCTTCGGTTTCTAAATCGAACGAGTAAGAAAAAAAACCTAAAGCTAAAATCGCGACGCACCTCAGCTCCACGCCCCGCCACCGCCTCCGCCACGCCGCCCCATGTTGGCACCTCCGCCGCGGTTCCCCCCCCCCTTTGCTGCGCTCTCCTCCTTCTCCCTCTCAGGCGTAAGATCGAAGCCTAAACCCCCTGCTGCCTGAAGACCGCCGCCAGTTCATGGCCACACCGGAACTATCTCCGCTTGCCGCGAGCCCAGCAAAACCCACAATCTTCCACCAGCGAGCCCAACCCCTCCTTCGCCCAATTGCTCCAGTAAGTTATTTCGAATTTTGATTTTATTATGTGAATGATAACTGATTTTATTGATTAATGAAAACTGATTTTATTGGTTAATGAAAACTGATTTTTAATTCGAGTTTAAAATTGATTTTAATATAAGTTTAAAAACTGATTTTGTTAATAAGCAAAAAGATTTGATTTTTATTCATATGAACAACGTACAAAGACGGGATTTTTATTTTTTGTAGCTAACATATGAAAATGAAATTTTATTTATCATGAGAGCGAAAAGATTATATTTTTGAAGTAGGAAAGATATGATTTTTATATTATAAAAATAATACAAATATGATTTTTATTATATGTGAAATATAAAAATATAATTTTTATAAGGTAGAAGTATTAAAAATATGAATTTTATATAATAGAGATATAAAAATTCGATCTTTATATAAGAAGTAAAAATATAAAAATATAATTTTTATATAGGATGAAGCGTTGTAAAAAAAAATATGAAGTGGATATAAAATAGGATTTTTATTTATTGAAATGAAGCAATAAAAATATAATTTTTATTTGAACAGCGTGAAAAGAACTGCATTGGAACTTCAAGCAAATCCAGATGTTCAGCAGTTCAAAAGTAAGGCACGGCGGAGTGGAACCCTCTATGAGAACTTCTCACCTTTTAATTTTGTTTTCTAGTTAATAATATATACTAGGATGCAGACGGTGTTTAGTAGCACCCGACACCCGTCGTCCACAGACCATGGACGGCTTGTATGCTTGGTTGTTTGATTTTGATATGTAGTTGATTGTGTGATGTGATTTGAAATGAAATAAAATATTTATATAGTTGAAAATATTTTATAGTTAAAAATAGAATTTTTAATGTGTATATGAAATGAAATAAAAATAAACAAATCGGACGATTTTTTGGTATACACACATTTGACTGATGTTGATTGGGACGATAAATTTTACACATCGCCCAACTACACAAATAAAATCTGTGTTTGATTGTTTGAAACCCCACACGGGTATTGGGATGATATTTTAGGTACACTAATCCCGATTTTTTAGTTGTATGTCGATCGTTTGATTGACAGACTGTTATAAGCGTTGAATATTTATATTTGATGCTTATACAGTGTAGAATGCACTTTGGATGATGGTTGATTATTCATCGTTGTTATTGTATACATGTGTTGTAGAAAATCCATATAATTAACATTATATGGTAATTGATTGGGCCTCATTCCAGTTTTGAAAAAGAAATATTTGAAATAGAATATTTGAAAATAGAAATATATGAAGTCGTGTTTGACGCCATTTTGACGTAAACGATATTTATATCGATTTTATTCATTTTATAATGAATATCGAAAGTGATTTCAAAATCTGATATTTTGAAAAGAATTGAATTCGAACTGAAACTGAATAGAAATGAATTCGAATTGAAATCGAATAGAAATGAGTTCGAATTAAATTGAAATTGAATTGAAATCGTTTTGAAATGAAATTATAACGAATTTATATTGGAATATTCAATTTTGATTAGAAATTGAATGTGTTGTTGAAATCGTTTCGAAAACGAATTTAAAACGGTTTTTAAAATACGTTTTGAAAGGAAATCGACGAAGTATATATTATATATATTATATAATGGCCTGAATAGAACGTGCCGCGCCGCGGTAGTTCGTGAATTTCGACCATTGACTTCGAATGGACATTGCGGGAGATCCGACCGTCGGATTCTCCTAAAACTGGAACCGTTGGGTTCGTATCGAAAAGAGCTTTCTAATGAATATTAGAAATTAGAAATCTAACGGTTAGATTTGGAATTATGTCCAAATCAAATTTGGAAAAGGTCGCTGTAAGTGCAGTTCGATGGCCGTTGATGGAAATCGACTGTACGGGCCTTGATAAAGTTATTAAAAATAGTAATAATTTGTGTAAAATAATAAGAAATGATTTAGAAAGAATTGGGATGAAAAACTCCATATTTGAAAAGATAAAAATAGATTTTTATCGAAATGAACTAGTTTTGAACTAAAATTATAATTCATTTATTTTTGAAATAAATAAATTGGATTTGAAATGGTTTTGAAAATAACCAGAATTTCCAATAATTGAATTGGAATAGATTTGAATCAAAATTGTCTTCGGAATATTTCGATGTTGGATTTCGTGATGATACAGATATTGTTATGGGAATTTGAAAGATATATTTATATCGTTATTTCCAATACGATATTTGTTAGTCGTAGAGTTTGATATTGAATATAAGCCGATATAATTTCTATTTAGAACCTTGTATTTAATATCAAATGTGATTTGGGTTTGTCGTGAATGGTGTCTTCATTAACACTTTTCTTAAGCCCAGTTGAGAAAAAGATTAAATCTTTTTTTATTTAGATTTAATGAAGTGTACCAATTAAATAATATTTAATTGGAATTGAATTGGTATTGATTTTTGGGTTTATCGTGAACAGTGTTTTAAATAACACTTGTTCTTTAACCCGATAATTAATGAAATGTAATTTTGGGTTGTCGTGAACGGTATCTTCAATAATACTGTTCTTAGACCCAAAGGAGTTAAGAAAATTCAGAAACTAACTGGAGATTAGTTAAGTTGAATGGTTCCTGGGGTATTGATCTAATGTTGGTTTCGGCCTTCGGGGTTAATACTTAGGGAACTGCTCAATTGCTAATTTACGGTTAGGGACTGATTGAAATGTGATGTGATTTTGGGTTTATCGTGAACCGTGTTTTTAAATGACACTGATTCTCTAACCCAGTCACAGATTAAAACTAAGTGGAGTTTTAATGTATCTTTAATTAGATTGAAATGATCGAGAATGGAGTATCACCAGTTTTGCTCCAGGCGATAGTTGAATCTTTAATTAGATTTGAACATGAAATGGAAATTGAATTTACCGATAACACTGTGGTGTTAGATATGAAGTATTACCAGTTTTACTTCATGGGATGAATAGGTTGGGATTGGGAAATTAAAACAAATGATTACTTCGGTAAGGTTCGTTAATCCTGACTAGTTGAATCGAAATTCAAAAGAAGATTAAAGAATAAATTCAAGGAATTTATCTTTGATAAAATTAATGGGAACCTTTCCCTGTGAATGTGAAATTTAGAAACTAACTGTCGGTTAGCTAAGCAGAATGGTTTTCTAGATATTGATCTGATGTTGGTTTCGGCCTTCGGGGTTAATATTTGGGGAATTATCCTCTTGTTAATTTATGGTTAGTGGCTGGTGAATTGGAATGAGGTGTATGTTGTGTTTGTGTAACACTTGTTTATAATATACGCGAGTTATTCGGAAAGACCGGGTTTATCCCATTCTGAATAACTGATACGACGATAAGTCGAAGATGAAGATGGTGGTCGAAGACCGGAGGTCTTCACGTCGTTTGGGTGATTACTGATGATCTTTATTGGGGTGTACACCCAAGAAGATGGAAACAGTTGGTGATCGTCCAGACGTACTTGGAGATCGATGGATATGCGGGGTACTAGGTGCCTCCAGTTTCGTTCAGACCCAGAACGGACTTGTAAATGGACTGTGTGTCTGACATCGGATTTCATTCTGTGTGACTGATATCGGTTGCATAGAGTGGTTTGCCTATGTGGCATGCTAAGATGCAAATGATCAAAGCTTTTGTTGAAAAGCAAAGTCTTGTGGTTGATGATCAAAGCACGGCCTGTGTGGCGTAGCTTTGTGTAACGTTGATTCGCGAGCCTCACACCCCAGTGGTGAACCAAAAACAGGAGAGGACCTCAGGGAGGACATGCATTTCTTTCTAGCTAGAAGTGGCGTCAGTGATTTTACATGCCCTGACAAGTTTGACTTATGTGGTTGTTGCTGTTGCGAGGCGCCTCGGTTTGATCGTACGATCCGGGTCTGATAGAGTCGTTTGTTGGCTCATTTACGCCCCATAGGGCGGAGAGACGTATTGTTCAGGCACTATAATCCACTCCGTGTGGACCGGCCATGTCGCTCCAAGGGGCAGTTGCGGGTGTTCCGGAGACATGCCTAAATTGTCTCGAATTCGGTAGAGGACGAACCCTTGCCTCGGTTCACAGATGGAAATCCAACTTCCAATACGTGATGTTTCGATTTTAGTTGTAATCCTATATATGGAGACATAGTGGGATGAGGCGCTTATGCCGTCTATGATTGATACTTATGATTTGAAGTTGTTTTACACACTATGCACTTATAGTAGTATCAAATGATTTGTTTTAAACGTACTAAGCATGTTTGGCTATTATAAGGGAAAACCCTATCCTCCGGCTTGCGTTGCATTGTGTGATATGACCTGGGTCTTATAATAGCTTCATTGTTCTTTATTTAGCATTGCACTGTTTGTTTTGTGCACTAGTATTCTTGGGAGGAAACCCGTTCCGCATTAGCGGCGTGGTCGCTTGATTTACCTAACTTTAAATAAAGATTAATAACTGTTTTATTTCTCACACCAGTCCCATGACTGAACAGGAGTTTATTGTTTTAACCTAAACTCTGGGTGCCCATATTTTGACACGGGCAGCTGGTAGTTTTGGTTTTGCAGATTTATATTCACAGGATCCTGGTTTACAGCTGGAATGATATCCGGAAAGCTTTGTATCCGTATATCTCCTTTAGTTGTGTTTGTATTATTTTCCGCTGCTATGTAATGTATTGTAATCTCTGATATTTTATAATGTGTAATATTGATTTATACTATGTATATTCTTGTATTCTGATGAATTGTTGTAATATACAATGAGATGTTCTTCCGTCTACGTTCTGTTGTGGCTTGTTCTTGAACTATCCGCGCTTTCCTCACCGGGGAAGTTACGGGTTTTTACAATTGGTATCAGAGCTTTGGTTTACAAAGCTCAGAGAACAAGACACATTAGAACCATACGAAAGAATTCATCAGAAACTGGATTAGTAATATCCAATGGGAATGACTCGTTAGAGATGGGATCAGTAGTATCCTAGAACGAGTGTGAAGAGTATATTTTTAAAATGAAAACAATTTTTGTTTTGAAAATTTAAATCAATTATTCGTATTTGATTATTTATTTTATATTAATTTGGACAATCCAATATATAAAGATTTTGCATATATGTCTTGCAAACGTGTATTCGAAGTTTTAATGTATTGGATAGTTATAGAATCGCACTCTAGTGCCCAGGGATAATTCGGGTGATGGAGCACCATCGCCAGTATTTATTTTCGAGTTTCGAAAGTGAGATTTCTATATATTTCCAATTGACTGGTGTGAGAACCGAAACTAGATAGGGCTTATTGTTGTGATTCGGCATCAAAAATGTGATTTTTGGCTATATATCAAAGTTATGCATTGGAAATGATAACCAACTAATTGATTACTGATTGTGTTGTTTGATTATTGGTTGATTAATTAAAATTTGAACCATATAGCCAATTTGAACCAAATAGTGAATTGTATTGAAAATTAGTCGCATTTTCATGCATGTACATGTACTTACATTAAACAGGTCATAGCAAGGAGGCTAGAGCAGAGAATTAAATTTGTTTGCCTGACAAATAGGTACATGTTTATCATAATTTACTGTTTTGTTTGGGTGATGATGATTTTATGAGCCGATTGGCTAGCCGCTTGGCTTTTTCTTTATCCTTTTGAGATCATAGGGCCTATATGGCAATTTCGTGATTTTCTCGGTGCTCCCGGTGAGGGGGAGGTTATGGCGAAAATTTAGGGTGTTAGCCAAATTTTTGAAAAATTTGAAAAGTTCTTAGAAACCTAAAAGTTGAAGAACTTAAGCCGTAACGAAAATACTGGAAGTTGAGTTGAATTGTTAAACAACTTTCGGCTTCGTTCCTTTTGGGGGACGAAAAGTTTTAGGTGGGGGAGATTGTAACAACCCGGAAATCTGGGCCAGTTTAAAATTTTTATTTTGGCAATTTTGATTATTTAAAATGAATTATTTTAAATAATATCGACGAGAAATTTATTTTGAATAGAATTCGAACGTATATATTTATATAGCTCGACGATAGAATATAAATATTTATTTATAATTATAAAAGGAATTGAAAATGGCGCGGATGTTCGATAATTCGATTTCAAAATTCAAATGAATGTACAGGATTCAAAATAAACCGGATTTCAGTGAAACCAAAAATATTTGAATCTAATAGAGAATATCTTTCCAACTGTAACACCCCACCTCCGCCAGGATGGCTCTTGCAAGCACTCTGACTTTGGAGGGGCGTTTGTACCGGGTAAACATGCATAATGATATATCAAGGCAGAACAAGAACATATGTATATATGTAAACAGAGTGAATAAGATAAGTAAAACAGCGGAAGATTTCAAACTATTTCAAAACAAGTCTGGTACAACATAATGTTAACTTTCCAAATACACAAGTTTAGATAAAAACAATATCACTGAAAAACTGAAATACATAAGTACTATCCCAAAATAAGTGATAACCATAGCTAGCTCCATGTCAAGACCGTACATGAGCTAAAATCCCACCAGCAAGCGATCAAAAATCCAAGCTAAGCTCCAATATTCCCACCCTAAGAACCTGGGGGGGGGGGGAACGGAAGAAAAGAGGCGAAAGAAAAACAGGTCAGTCAAAAAGACTGAGTAAGCCCTACTACAATCAATGTAAACTGATAAAGTTAACTGGCATGAGAAGCAGGGATGAACATAAGGATAACTACATACTGGCATGATAGATAAAGGTGTCATCGCATAATCAGGTTTAAGGTTTTGCACCACAGGTGTACTAGCAAACTAACATGACTTGAATAAACACGTATTGATCCCTTAGCCCAAGCTTTGACCTAATAACATGAAATGACCCTAATACGAGGTCCAATAACATGAAGTGACCCTAATACGAGGTCCAATAACATGAAGTGACCCTAATATGAGGTCCGACCAAACGGTCTAGTCGATCGGCTCCCTATAAGCCTAACTCGTCACGTGTTGGTGTCAATACGGCCCAAACATAATTGTAGTCAGACTGTGCCGGGTCCACCCTTCGGGTGTATCAAGCCCTACGGTGTAAACCCCTGGACACCATAATCATAAGTGCACAGTCTCGATCTACTGGTACCCGTGCATGTTTTCTCCGGCTACGGACTATGTGCACGACCATAGTCCGTCCGGAACTACACCGGCGTACCACTCTGCCGTCGTTTTTGGTCACTTACCTCAAGTCCAGTAATCGTGCCCCACCCTAGCCTAGTCCCTAGGGTCTTAATGATACAAACTTGGGATTACTGCTGGAGTGGACCCCCATTGCTAGGATTTTCTAGTGGGTTAAGTACGGTTTAACCCTTTTACTAATCATGGATTAACTTGGTTAAGTGTAACGATGAGTTCACGACTTTCTGATTAATCTACCAAGCCCAAATTGGTTAAGTATTAAGTGGACCATGACTTAACCCTAATCATGAGGCATTAACTAATTTAATGTGCCTTAACCTCTCACATTAGACCTTGTTGTGGTTACTAGTTAAGCCGGGCGGGTCCGGGTAGCTTTACACCACAACTTGGTCTAACCTCGGGTTCAAGGTACAACATGACCAACTTCTCACATTGGGTCCTATTGTTTGTACCAACTAGTTAAGCCGGTCGGTTCCGGGTAGCTTTACGCTACAAACTCAACCCAACCTCGAGTTGGTCACACTTATATTTTCTAAGTGTCATGTCCCTCATGTTTCCAAAACATATTACAAGTTTTCAAGAATTTGGGTAGACCTAACTTAATAGGTAAATTCCCAATGGGTAGACCTAACTTAATAGGTAAATTCCCAATCTTATGTTTTCATGTCTTTTAAGTTTACCCAACCCCAAACGCAATCCCATCGCTTACATAATCGCAATAGCGCATAAAGGATAGAAAGAGGGAACTTGGCATAATCATGACACAAAGGTGTTGAAGCCACAAGTTTAACATGGTGGCATATGAAATGTACATATGTTCATATACTTGCATATTACATTTTTAGGCCTCAAAAGCATGCATCAAACCCAACTTAGCATATAAGTGATACATGGTGATAAATGACATGTAGAAGTTGCCATAAGTTCGCATTTAGCCTCACATGCAAGTTATCATAAGGGATATGATAACTTACATGTTGCCGAAATGCAACCTTTAGCCTAAAGCTTGAAGCTTTAAGCTCATAAACCCAAGATAAGCTTGCATAACATGATAACATGAGCAAAATGATCAACCCAAACTTGCATAACATAACTTGCATATCATATGGCAAACTTGCATATCATAACATAGCAAACTTGCATAACATAACATGATAAACTTGCATATCATAACATGACAAACTTGCATAACATAACATGATAAACTTGCATATCATAACATGGCAAACTTGCATAGCATAACATATCAAACTTGCATAACATGACATAGCAAACTTGCATATCATGGCAAACTTGCATATCATAATGATCAACCAAACTTGCATCATTCATTTAACTTTAGAGTTTAAATATGAAAGTAGAAAAGGGCTTACAATGCTTATGAAGACACAAAAATATATATAGATTGAGACAAAGCCCTTATGCAATCAAATAAACCCAAAATGCAAGCTCCAATAGAAAAACCCTTGAGCCAAAATGATCAAAACCCTTGCTTTATGATGTAAATATGGAAACTTGACTTGAATGCAAGCTAATGACACTCATACAAGCTTGAAAACACTTGTATGCATGGAAAATCTCTCATAGAAATAACTTAGGAATTTTATGAAGAGAGTGGAGGCCATGAGAGGAATGATTTTGCCATAGTTTAGTTACTTGAATGAATAATGATGATTTAGGGTTAGGTTAGGGGCTTATTTATAGAGATTAGGATTAGTTTTAGCCTTAGGATTAAACCCTAGTTCCAATCTCAGCCCTCAAAACCGAATCTGGCCCCCAAACTCAACACAACTCCCAAAATGGTGCACCAGGCAAAACTGCCCGGCTGAGCCAAGTCGACACCCAAGTCGACAGGGCTGTCGACTTGGGCCTAACCATGTCGACTGCCCAGTCGACAGGGCTGTCGACATGGGTGGTCTAGCGGGAAATTTCCCGCCTGCGCCCAACTGCCCTAATTTCCAAATTCAAACTTGAATTTGAAATCTGTTTTTACTTTGAATTTTTCTGAAAACTTCGTTGGGCCTTAATCGGGTCATACGGACTCCGATTTTCGAAAACTCGGACTCTATTTCGCGTATTTTTCCGAGATGAACGCAATGGCATAGCCCGTTTCCCTTGATTCAGATTTATAAATTACATTCTGCCTCGATTTACGTTATAACAGGTTATTGAAAATACGGGTTGTTACATTCTCCCCTCCTTAAAGGATTTCGTCCCTGAAATCTTTAAGTTAGGAAGAACGTATCCTACCATCCAACATCCATCTACTCAAAACATCATCCACGAGCAATCATTGTCCTTACAAGATTCTAAATGTTGTATGAACATATGCAAAGGTGTGTGTATATGTACTTATCTAATGCAAATATCATCAATGCAAATTATGTTAGTGAAATGAATCCATATGTATGCAATTCCTAACATAATGTATAACATCTATATGTGTGCACATAACATACATCCATATGCAACATCCATGTGATAACACAAAAATTTTCATCCATGAATAAGCATAAACACTCATGCATATGCAATATGAGGAGTGTGTGAGCCGATCTAGTGCCTAACGTGTATAATGCATCCACGAGTAACCACTTGCAAACACTTGCAACCACTTGCAAACATCAAGCATAACATGTTTCAAACACATGTTTCATCCAAAGGGTTTCTACCTAAGGTTCTCATGACAAGATTAACACGATAAACTAGATAAACATGGATAGCAAAGAGAAAGATATGCTAACAAAGAAAAGAGATTGAGAGTGTACCCTCAAAAAGGAATGGATAAAGCCCACGCATCTTCTCCTCGGTTTCCCAAGTTGCGTCTTCTTCGTCTTCACCCCATTGAACCTTCACCAACTTGACCTCTCGATTCCTTAGCTTCTTGGTCTCCGTCCCCAAGATACGAATCGGAGCTCTCCTCAAGGTAGCCTCTTTCTCCACTTCCACATCTTTCAGAACACTTGGCTCAACAACCTCTGCTGATTCATGTAAACACTTCCGGAGATGCGAGACATGAAAAACATTGTGTACTCCGGCAAGCTTCTCGGGCAACTCCAATCTATAAGCCATCTGCCCGATCCTCTCTATAATAGGGAATGGTCCAACAAACCTCGGTGCTAACTTCCCAACGGCTCCAAATCGGACCATATTCCACAAAGGAGAAACCTTCACGAAAACCATATCCCCAACATCAAACTCCAAATCAGTTCTTCGCTTATCAGCATAGGATTTCTGTCGGTCTTGGGCCGCTTTCATCCATCTCCGAATCAACTCGACCTTCTCGGATGTATCTCTGATCATATCAGGCCCAAGTATAAGCTCATCTGTAGTCTCCCACCAACATGTAGGCGACTTGCACGGTCTCCCATATAAAGCTTCAAATGGTGCCATCCCTATGCTTGCCTGATAACTGTTATTATATGCAAACTCAACAAGAGGAAGATGGTCTTCCCAAGTACCACCAAAATCCAGAATACAAAGCCTCAACAGATCCTCGAGTACCCTATTCACCCTTTCGGGTTGACTGTCCGTTTGTGGGTGATAAGCCGTACTTAGATTCAACCTCGTGCCCATAGCTTCTTGCAAGCTATTCCAGAATTGACTTGTAAAGATTGGGTCACGGTCACTGACTATACTAGAAGGGACTCCATGTACTCTCACAATCTCACGAAGATATACAGACGCTAGCCAAGATGCGGTCCTCTTGCTCTTCACCGGAATGAAATGAGCACTCTTCGTAAGTCTATCCACAATAACCCAAATGCTCGTATTCCCTTTCCTTGACCTTGGTAGCCCATCGATAAAATCCATGGAAATACTCTCCCACTTCCATAGTGGAATGTCTAGAGGATGCAATAGCCCACCGGGCTTCTTCGACTCGGCCTTAACTTGCTGGCAAATGATACATCTAGAGACAAACTCTGCCACATCCTTCTTCATCCCAGGCCAAAAGAAAATGCGCTTCATATCTTTATACATCTTATCTCCGCCCGGATGTATAGTCAACTTAGAGCGATGCGCTTCCTCAAGAACTTTTCTTACTAAATCTTCTACCATTGGAACACATAACCTTCCGTCTCTCCTCAGCCAACCCTTGTCATCAATAGAATATCGAGCGAGATGACTAGACGCCTCTCCTCGAATCAGCTTATCCATAATCTCAACTATCTGAGGGTCTTCTCTCTGCGAAGCCCCAACTTGATCAAGAAGGGTAGGTCTGAGTTCCAGAGATGCTAAAGAACCGGTCATCGACTCAATCGCCAAAGAGAAATCAAAGGTTGCCACATACTCTAAATTCTTCATCTCAACGAATAGAGGACTCAAAGTCAACCTTTTTCTACTCAATGCATCTGCTACCACATTCCCCTTGCCAGGGGTATAAGCTATCTCAAAATCGTAGGACGCCAAGAATTCCATCCATCTTTGTTGCCTCAGATTCAGATCCTTCTGAGAAAAGAGATACTTCAATGACTTGTGATCGGTATAAATCTCAAATCTTTCTCCCAGAAGATAATGGCGCCAAGCCTTGAGTGCATATACTATTGCTGCCAACTCTAAGTCATGAGTGGGATAATTCTTCTCATGCACTTTGAGTTGTCTACCGCCAAAGCATATCACCCTTCCTTCTTGCATCAGAACAGCTCCTAACCCCGTGCCACATGCATCGGTGTATACTATAAATAACTTCCCTCCACCTGACAAAGCTAGAACAGGTGCTGATGTGAGAGCTCTCTTGAGCCTCTGAAAAGCAAGCTCGCATTCTATGCTCCAAGCAAAAACTAAATTCTTCTTCGTCAATTTAGTGAGAGGAGCGGAAATCTTCGCGAAGTCCTTGATGAACCTCCGGTAAAAGCCTGCAAGACCTAGAAAACTTCTCACTTCGGTTGCATTCCTTGGAGTCTTCCAATCCTGAACTGCAACTACCTTAGCGGGATCCACCGCTAATCCTTGCTTAGATACTATATGCCCAAGGAATATAACTTCCCTTCTCCAAAAGTGACACTTGGAGAACTTGGCTTTCAATTGATGCGCTCTAAGCGTATCCATCACCTCCACGAGATGCCTTGCGTGCTCTTCCTCATACTTAGAGAAGATTAGAATATCATCTACGAAGACCACGACAAACTTGTTCAAGAACTCCTGAACACCCTACTCATCAAGTCCACGAAATATGCGGGTGCATTAGTCAAGCCGAACGGCATGACAAGCCATTCGAAGAATCCATCTGGCGTTCTGAACGCAGTCTTATCTATACTATCTTCAGCTACCCTGAGCTGATGGAATCCAGTAGCAAGATCAAGCTGAGAGAAAATAGAAGCACCGATAAGCTGGTCAAAGAGATCATCAATCCTCGGTAACGGGTGTCTGTTCTTCTTAGTCGGCTTATTCAACTCTCGATAGTCAACACAAAGTCGGAGAGAACCATCTGCCTTTGTAGCAAATACCACAGGCGCTCCCCATTCAGATATACTTCGTCTAATGAAGTTCTTCTCAAGCAACTCTTCACTTGCTTACTTAGCTCCCGCCTTTCACGCGGAGCCATGTGCCGAACGGGCAAAGAAACCGGCTTTGCATTATCCACCAGATAAATGCGGAAATCAATCTCTCGCTTAGGGGGCAACCCCCTAACTTCATCGAAAACATCCGGATACTCTCGAACCACTCTCACAGACTGAACAGTTTCCATTGACGAGTCGAGTGATTCAAGATAGCACAACATGATGGGACATCTCGGATTACAAGAAATTTCTAGGGTGTTTCCGAGGCGAGTCACGAGCCTCACAACCCTATGCTCACAATCAAGGATGGCTCCATATCTGGACAACCAATCCATGCCCAATATCAATCCGTATCCCCTAAAACCAAGAACATAAGCACTACACAAGAACTCTACACTCAGTATAGAGATCCTCAAATCCCCACATATCATAGACAGATGGGCGGAACCCCCAATAGGATTTGAGACACAGACGGGATCATCTACGAAGCTAGTACTAAGGTGCAAACTATCAACAATATCAGATGAGATAAAGCTATGCGATGCACCAGAATCAAACAATGTACGTACTAGAAAATCAGAAATATATACAAGGCTCTCAACAGAAATACTACCTCGATCGGGAACTGGAGCGGCATTGAAAGCATGAACTTGCCCCCTGAAGGTCCAGCACGCTGAGTTTGACCCTGGTCTTGCCCTTGCTTCTTCGGGCAATCCTTACTGAAATGTCCAGTCTCACCGCAGAAAAAGCATTCACCATTCTCCCTTTTCCTCTTCTTACAATCCTTAATACGATGCCCAACTGAACCGCAATAATGGCACTTCCCCTTGTTGTTCTTGCCCTTGTTGTTGTTCCCCTTGTTGCCTTGACTCTTGTTCTTGTTCTTGTTCTGATTGCCTTGACTGCTCTGACCACTTGGATTACCCTGATTTCCTTTCCACTGGGAATCAGTCTTCTTGGCTTGAGTATCATTCATCTTGATCTCTTTCTTGACATCTCCCTGAAGTAACGCCATATCAACCAAGCTCTCAAACGTGGCTCCATGGGGAATATGTGACATAGCCACTCCCTACAACGGCTCATTTAATCCTCTAGCAAAACGAAGAGCCTTCTTCTAAGGGGTACTCACCATATCCAAGCCAAAATGAGCTAACTGATTGAACTTGTTCACATATTCTTTGACAGACATATCACCTTGTTTCAAAGTTATGAACCTCTCCATTTGCAGATTCTCCTCAGCAGAAGATAAAAACTTAAGCATGAACCTTGCCCTGAAATCGGCCCAAGTCTCAACAGGCCTAGTACCATTGGTGACTTCCCACCAATAAGCGGCTTCATCCTTCATAAGCCAAACCGCCAACAAGATCTTCCTCTGATCGTCTAACCCAAAGATAGCAAATAAATCCTCGGTCTCTTTCAACCAATTTCTGGCCTCTACAAAAGTCTCAGTGCCTTGAAAGTTCTTGCCACCCATTGCTTTGAAATCTTTGCAAGTCTTTGCGAAGTCAGCTTGAGGATGCTGATGGGGAGGAGGAAGAGGAACCTCAGCGACAGGAGGAGGAGAAACATCAGCGACAGGAGGAGGAGGAACATTAACTACCGGAGGAGGAGGAGGAGGAACATTAACTACCGGAGGAGGAGGAGGAGGAACATCTGCGGGGCCGGCTTCGGTCGCCCTAGCCTCCAAAAGTCTCCAATACCAAACAGGTACGTGTACTCCTTCCGGAATAGCAAACTTATCGGCCATACTGAAAACGAAGAAAAAGACAGATTCAGAATGGAGAAAAACGAAGGAATTTTGCTAATGGCTTTTTGGGGAATAGCCTTTAAAATAAACTAGATTTTTCTTTGGAAAATACTTTATACTTGGTTTTGAAAATAGTTTTCCAAAAGTTTCAAAAACCTTTTTGTTCCTTCTCGTAAACCATATGCTCTGATACCAAATGTAACACCCCACCTCCGCCAGGGTGGCTCTTGCAAGCACTCTGACTTTGGAGGGGCGTTTGTACAGGGTAAACATGCATAATGATATATCAAGGCAGAACAAGAACATATGTATATATGTAAACAGAGTGAATAAGATAAGTAAAACAGCAGAAGATTTCAAACTATTTCAAAACAAGTCTGGTACAACATAATGTTAACTTTCCAAATACACAAGTCTAGATAAAAACAATATCACTGAAAAACTGAAATACATAAGTACTATCCCCAAAATAAGTGATAACCATAGCTAGCTCCATGTCAAGACCGTACATGAGCTAAAATCCCACCAGCAAGCGATCAAAAATCAAAGCTAAGCTCCAATATTCCCACCATAAGAACCCTGGGGGGGGGGGAACGGAAGAAAAGAGGCGAAAGAAAAACTGGTCAGTCAAAAAGACTGAGTAAGCCCTACTACAATCAATGTAAACTGATAAAGTTAACTGGCATGAGAAGCAGGGATGAACATAAGGATAACTACATACTGGCATGATAGATAAAGGTGTCATCGCATAATCAGGTTTAAGGTTTTGCACCACAGGTGTACTAGCAAACTAACATGACTTGAATAAACACGTATTGATCCCTTGGCCCAAGCTTTGACCCAATAACATGAAATGACCCTAATACGAGGTCCAATAACATGAAGTGACCCTAATACGAGGTCCAATAACATGAACTGACCCTAATACGAGGTCCAATAACATGAAGTGACCCTAATACGAGGTCCAACCAAACGGTCTAGTCGATCGGCTCCCTATAAGCCTAACTCGTCACGTGTTGGTGTCAATACGACCCAAACATAATTGTAGTCAGACTGTGCCGGGTCCACCCTTCGGGTGTATCAAGCCCTACGGTATAAACCCCTGGACACCATAATCATAAGTGCACAGTCTCGATCTACTGGTACCCGTGCATGTTTTCTCCGGCTACGGACTATGTGCACGACCATAGTCCGTCCGGAACTACACCGGCGTACCACTCTGCCGTCGTTTTTGGTCACTTACCTCAAGTCCAGTAATCGTGCCCCACCCTAGCCTAGTCCCTAGGGTCTTAATGATACAAACTTGGGATTACTGCTGGAGTGGACCCCCATTGCTAGGATTTTCTAGTGGGTTAAGTACGGTTTAACCCTTTTACTAATCATGGATTAACTTGGTTAAGTGTAACGATGAGTTCACGACTTAACCCTGATTAATCTACCAAGCCCAAATTGGTTAAGTATTAAGTGGACCATGACTTAACCCTAATCATGAGGCATTAACTAATTTAATGTGCCTTAACCTCTCACATTAGACCTTGTTGTGGTTACTAGTTAAGCCGGGCGGGTCCGGGTAGCTTTACACCACAACTTGGTCTAACCTCGGGTTCAAGGTACAACATGACCAACTTCTCACATTGGGTCCTATTGTTTGTAGCAACTAGTTAAGCCGGTCGGTTCCGGGTAGCTTTACGCTACAAACTCAACCCAACCTCGAGTTGGTCACACTTATATTTTCTAAGTGTCATGTCCCTCATGTTTCCAAAACATATTACAAGTTTTCAAGAATTTGGGTAGACCTAACTTAATAGGTAAATTCCCAATGGGTAGACCTAACTTAATAGGTAAATTCCCAATCTTATGTTTTCATGTCTTTTAAGTTTACCCAACCCCAAACGCAATCCCATCGCTTACATAATCGCAATAGCGCATAAAGGATAGAAAGAGGGAACTTGGCATAATCATGACACAAAGGTGTTGAAGCCACAAGTTTAACATGGTGGCATATGAAATGTACATATGTTCATATACTTGCATATTACATTTTTAGGCCTCAAAAGCATGCATAAAACCCAACTTAGCATATAAGTGATACATGGTGATAAATGACATGTAGAAGTTGCCATAAGTTCGCATTTATCCTCACATGCAAGTTATCATAAGGGATATGATAACTTACATGTTGCCGAAATGCAACCTTTAGCCTAAAGCTTGAAGCTTTAAGCTCATAAACCCAAGATAAGCTTGCATAACATGATAACATGAGCAAAATGATCAACCCAAACTTGCATAACATAACTTTCATATCATATGGCAAACTTGCATATCATAACATAGCAAACTTGCATAACATAACATGATAAACTTGCATATCATAACATGGCAAACTTGCATAACATAACATGATAAACTTGCATATCATAACATGGCAAACTTGCGTAGCATAACATATCAAACTTGCATAACATGACATAGCAAACTTGCATATCATGGCAAACTTGCATATCATAATGATCAACCAAACTTGCATCATTCATTTAATTTTAGAGTTTAAATATGAAAGTAGAAAAGGGCTTACAATGCTTATGAAGACACAAAAATATATATAGATTGAGACAAAGCTCTTATGCAATCAAATAAACCCAAAATGCAAGCTCCAATAGAAAAACCCTTGAGCCAAAATGATCAAAACCCTTGCTTTATGATGTAAATATGGAAACTTGACTTGAATGCAAGCTAATGACACTCATACAAGCTTGAAAACACTTGTATGCATGGAAAATCTCTCATAGAAATAACTTAGGAATTTTATGAAGAGAGTGGAGGCCATGAGAGGAATGATTTTGCCATAGTTTAGTTACTTGAATGAATAATGATGATTTAGGGTTAGGTTAGGGGCTTATTTATAGAGATTAGGATTAGTTTTAGCCTTAGGATTAAACCCTAGTTCCAATCTCAGCCCTCAAAACGGAATCTGGCCCCCAAACTCAACACAACTCCTAAAATGGTGCACCAGGCAAAACTGCCCGGCTGAGCCAAGTCGACAGGGCTGTCGACTTGGGCCTAACCATGTCGACTGCCCAGTCGACAGGGCTGTCGACATGGGTGGTCTGGCGGGAAATTTCCCGCCTGCGCCCAACTGCCCTAATTTCAAAATTCAAACTTGAATTTGAAATCTGTTTTTACTTTGAATTTTTCTGAAAACTTCGTTGGGCCTTAATCGGGTCATACGGACTCCGATTTTCGAAAACTCGGACTCTATTTCGCGTATTTTTCCGAGACAAACGAAATGGCATAGCCCGTTTCCCTTGATTCTGATTTATAAATTAAATCCTGCCTCGATTTACGTTATAACAGGTTATTGAAAATACGGGTTGTTACACCAACGAATCCGAAAAATTGAAATTTCATAGCGGGGATAAAAAGATATGTCCAGTTGAAATTTCAAAATAGTCGCTATGGAATTTTAGTCCTTAAAAATGAAAATTTTGCAAACGACCTCGGATTTCGACGAAACCACTTTTGTTGGATCCGGGATGTCAAGTTATTGCTAGGTTTCAAATTTCATAATTTTTCGAATCCATATGTGAGCGTGGCAAAGGAAAACGCGTTTGACCAGTTTCAATTGATTTTAATCGACTGGAAAATGGCCATTTTTCAAACGGTCTCAGAATTCAATGAAACTAATTTTGTTAGGACCGTATCGTCAATACGAAGCTAGAAAATATTTTTTGGGAATTTTTCTAGTTAGTATGTGGCCTCGGTAATTTGAAATGTGCGTTCAAATTCAATGTATAGATTTATATTTTGATTTTGACGGAAACTGATTGAAACGATCGAATCAGCTTACGATACATATCCCATTGTGTTCGGAATGGGGGTAATTAGCTACGGACGACAGTCGGTGGGTTTCGTTTCGAGTTCGAAATAAAAAGTTACTTTTCAGAGGAAATTAAATAAATTAATTAAATAAATTATTATATATTCTCTTTCCTTGGTCAACCCTCATTCCCCTTAACCCCCTCTCTCCCTTTGGTTTCTAAATCGAACGAGTAAGAAAAAAAACCTAAAACTAAAATCGCGACGCACCTCAGCTCCACGCCCCGCCACCGCCTCCGCCACGACACCCCATGTTGGCACCTCCGCCGCGGTTTCCCCCCCCCCTTTGCTGCGCTCTCCTCCTTCTCCCTCTCGGGCGCAAGATCGAAGCCTAAACCCCCTGCTGCCTGAAGACCGCCACCAATTCATGGCCACGCCGGAACTTTCTCCGCTTGCCGCGAGCCCAGCAACCCCCCCCCCTCTCTTCCACCAGCGAGCCCAACCCCTCCTTCGCCCAATTGCTCCAGTAAGTTATTTCGAATTTTGATTTTATTATGTGCATGAAAACTGATTTTATAAGTTAATGAAAATTGATTTTATTGGTTAATGAAAACTGATTTTTAATTCGAGTTTAAAACCGATTTTAATATAAGTTTAAAAACTGATTTTGTTAATAAGCAAAAAGATTTGATTTTTATTCATATGAACAACGTACAAAGACGGGATTTTTATTTTTTGTAGCTAACATATGAAAATGAAATTTTATTTATCATGAGAGCGAAAAGATTATATTTTTGAAGTAGGAAAGTTATTATTTTTATATTAAAAAAATAATAAAAATATGATTTTTATCATATGAGAAATATAAAAATATAATTTTTATAAGGTAGAAGTATTAAAAATATGATTTTTATATAATAGAGATATAAAAATTCGATCTTTATATAAGAAGTAAAAATATAAAAATATAATTTTTATATAGGATGAAGCATTGTAAAAAAATATATGAAGTGGATATAAAATAGGATTTTTATTTATTGAAATGAAGCAATAAAAATATAATTTTTATTTGAACAGCGTGAAAAGAACTGCATTGGAACTTCAAGCAAATCCAGATGTTCAGCAGTTCAAAAGCAAAGCACGGCGGAGTGGAACCCTCTGTGAGAACTTCTCACCTTTTAATTTTGTTTTCTAGTTAATAATATATACTAGGATGCAGACGGTGTTTAGTAGCACCCGACACCCGTCGTCCACAGACCATGGACGGCTTGTATGCTTGGTTGTTTGATTTTGATGTGTAGGTGATTGTGTAATGTGAAATGAAATAAAAAATGTTATAAGCGTTGAATATTTATATTTGATGCTTATACAGTGTAGAATGCACTTTGGATGATGGTTGATAATTCATCGTTGTTACTGTATACATGTGTTGTAGAAAATCCATATAATTAACATTATATGGTAATTGATTGGGCCTCATTCCAGTTTTGAAAAAGAAATATTTTTGAAAAAGAAATATTTGAAATAGAATATTTGAAAATAGAAATATATGAAGCCGTGTTTGACGCCATTTTGACGTGAACGATATTTATATCGATTTTATTCATTTTATAATGAATATCGAAAGTGATTTCAAGATCTGATAATTTGAAAAGAATTGAAATTCGAACTGAAACTGAATATAAATGAATTCGAATTGAAATCGAATAGAAATGAGTTCGAATTAAATTGAAATTGAATTGAAATCGTTTTGAAATGAAATTAAAACGAATTTATATTGGAATATTCAATTTTGATTAGAAATTCAATGTGTTGTTGAAATCGTTTCGAAAACGAATTTAAAACGGTTTTTAAAATACGTTTTGAAAGGAAATCGACGAAGTATATATTATATATATTATATAATGGCCTGAATAGAACGCACCGCGCCGCGGTAGTTCGTGAATTTCGACCATTGACTTCGAATGGACATTGCGGGAGATCCGACCGTCGAATTCTCCTAAAACCGAAACCGTTGGGTTTGTATCGAAAAGAGCTTTCTAATGAATATTAGAAATTAGAAATCTAATAGTTGGATTTGGAATTATGTCCAAATCAAATTTGGAAAAGGTCGCTGTAAGTGCAGTTCGATGGCCGTTGATGGAAATCGACTGTACGGGCCTTGATAAAATTATTAAAAATAGTAATAATTTGTGTAAAATCATAAGAAATGATTTAGAAAGAATTGGGATGAAAAACTCCATATTTGAAAAGATAAAAATAGATTTTTATCGAAATGAACTAGTTTTGAACTAAAATTATAATTCATTTATTTTTGAAATAAGTAAATTGGAATTGAAATGGTTTTGAAAATAACCAGAATTTCCAATAATTGAATTGGAATAGATTTAAATCGAAATTGTCTTCAGAATATTTCGATGTTGGATTTCGTGATGATACAGATATTGTTATGGGAATTTGAAAGATATATTTATATCGTTATTTCCAATACGATATTTGTTAGTCGTAGAGTTTGATATTGAATATAAGACGATATAATTTCTATTCAGAGCCTTGTATTTAATATCAAATGTGATTTGGGTTTGTCGTGAATGGTGTCTTCATTAACACTTTTCTTAAGCCCAGTTGAGAAAAAGATTAAATCTTTTTATTTAGATTTAATGAAGTGTACCAATTAAATAATATTTAATTGGAATTGAATTGGTATTGATTTTTGGGTTTATCGTGAACAGTGTTTTAAATAACACTTGTTCTTTAACCCGATAATTAATGAAATGTGATTTTGGATTGTCGTGAACGGTATCTTCAATAGTACTGTTCTTAGACCCAAAGGAGTTAAGAAAATTCAGAAACTAACTGGAGATTAGTTAAGTTGAATGGTTCCTGGGGTATTGATCTGATGTTGGTTTCGGCCTTCGGGGTTAATACTTAGGGAACTGCTCACTTGCTAATTTACGGTAAGGGACTGATTGAAATGTGATGTGATTTTGGGTTTATCGTGAACCGTGTTTTTAAATGACACTGATTCTTTAACCCAGTCACAGATTAAAACTAAGTGGAGTTTTAATGAATCTTTAATTAGATTGAAATGATCGAGAATGGAGTATCACCAGTTTTGCTCCAGGCGATAGTTGAATCTTTAATTAGATTTGAACGTGAAATGGTAATTGAATTTACCGATAACACTGTGGTGTTAGATATGAAGTATTACCAGTTTTACTTCATGGGATGAATAGGTTGGGATTGGGAAATTAAAACAAATGATTACTTCGGTAAGGTTCGTTAATCCTAACTAGTTGAATCGAAATTCAAAAGAAGATTAAAGAATAAATTCAAGGAATTTATCTTTGATAAAATTAATGGCAACCTTTCCCTATGAATGTGAAATTTAGAAACTAACTGTCGGTTAGCTAAGCAGAATGGTTTTCTGGATATTGATCTGATGTTGGTTTCGGCCTTCGGGGTTAATATTTGGGGAATTATTCTCTTGTTAATTTACGGTTAGTGACTGGTGAATTGGAATGAGGCGTATGTTGTGTTTGTGTAACACTTGTTTATAATATACGCGAGTTATTCGGAAAGACCAGGTTTATCTCATTCTGAATAACTGATACGACGATAAGTCGATGATGAAGACGGTGGTCGAAGACCGGAGGTCTTCACGTCGTTTGGGTGATTACTGATGATCTTGATTGGGATGTACACCCAAGAAGATGGAAACAGTTGGTGATCGTCCAGACATACTTGGTGATCGTCCAGACATACCGGAGGCCTCTGGTTTCGTTCAGACCCAGAACGGACTTGTAAATGGACTGTGTGTCTGACATCGGATTTCATTCTGCGTGATTGATATCGGTTGCACAGAGTTGTTTCCCTGTGTGGCATGCTAAGATGCAAATGATCAAGGCTTCTGTTGAAAAGCATAGTCTTGTGGTTAATGATCAAAGCACGGCCTGTGTGGTGTAGTTTTGTGTAACGTTGATTCGCGAGCCTAACACCCCGGTGTTGAACCAAAAACGGGAGAGGACCTCGGGGAGGACATGCGTTTCTTTCTAGCTAGAAGTGGCGTCAGTGGTTTTACACGCCCTGACGAGTTTGACTTATGTGGTTGTTGCTGTTGCGAGGCGCCTCCGTTTGATCGGACGATCCGGGTCTGATAGAGTCATTTGTTGGCTCATTTACGCCCCATAGGGCGGAGAGACGTATTGTTCAGGCACTATAATCCACTCCGTGTGGACCGACCCTGTCGCTCCAAGGGGCAATTGCGGCTGTTCCGGAGACATGGGCTAGATTGTCTCGAATTCGGTAGAGAACGATCCCTTGCCTCGGTTCACAGATGGAAATCCAACTTCCAATACGTGATGTTTCGATTTTAGTTGTAATCCTATATATGGCGACATAGTGGGATATGGCGCTTATGCCGTCTATGATTGATACTTATGATTTGAAGTTGTTTTACACACTATGCACTTATAGTAGTATCAAATGATTTGTTTTAAACGTACTAAGCATGTTTGGCTATTATAAGGGAAAACCCTATCCCTTGGCTTGCGTTGCATTGTGTGATAGGACCTGGGTCTTATAATAGCTTCATTGTTCTTTATTTAGCATTGCGCTGTTTGTTTTGTGCACTGGTATTCTTGGGAGGAAACCCATTTCGCATTAGCGGCGTGGTCCCTTGATTTACCTAACTTTAAATAAAGATTAATAACTGTTTTAGTTCTCACACCAGTCCCATGACTGACCTGGAGTTTATTGTTTTAACCTAAACTCTGGGTGCCCCTATTTTGACACGGGCAGCTGGTAGTTTTGGTTTTGCAGATTTATATTCATAGGATCCTGGTTTACAGCTGGAATGATATCCGGAAAGCTTTGTATCCGTATATCTCCTTCAGTTGTGTTTGTATTATTTTCCGCTGCTATGTAATGTATTGTAATCTCTGATATTTTATAAAGTTTAATATTGATTTATACTCTGTATATTCTTGTATTCTGATGAATTGTTGTAATATACAATGAGATGTTCTTCCGTCTACGTTCTGTTGTGGCTTGTTCTCGAACTATCCGCGCTTTCCTCACCGGGGAAGTTACGGGTTTTTACACCAGTTAAGCTATAGGCTTGAATTAATTACATTTTTTAACTTTACATATAAATTTTCAGACCACTCATTTTCAAAAACTTCTTTTAACCAATAAAATATTCACTGGTTTTAACTTTTCAATTCTACACCACATATTCTTTGAAACTATCAGCCTATAAATAAACAACAGTGACAAACCAAAAATACAAACCTTACTTGAAAACAAAGAGCACAATCACAAACAACTCAAAAATGTCATCAAATAATTCTAACACCTCAATCCACATAACTTTTTCAACAGATAGCTCGATTGAAACTCCACATCTGCCTACACCAACTCCTCGAAACGAGCCTATATATAGGTGGGGAGATTACCATACTGGATTTACACCGGATTCGAAGAAAGTGAAACGTGCTCTCTTTACTTCATCGACACAAGAAGAAAAATTAATGAAATTCATCATTATCAGAAAGAATAAATAGCGCTTCAAAAGGAACTATATTTTGAACAATAAGTAACTGCTAATCGCTTGAGCTTTCTCGAGAAAATTGGTTTAAAATTATGCAGCTCAAAGATGAAAAATGTATCTGAACCTCTACCAAAACCAATCAATCCTCTTCATCCGTCTGCATCATATCATACTGCAAACGATCCTATAAATCCCTGGACTTCTCCTCAAAGACCCCCATACAGTCCAAATACTTGGGATAGAAGCTACATGCGAATAAGGGAAGACGATTTTCAACACTGAAAAAGACACCGACTCCATCTCCTAAGAATTTATTTCTGATTTATCTTTAAGATTAACAATTATCTTATTTTTGTTATATATATATATGTTTGTATTATATAAAACTTGTGCTTATAGTTTTATTTTTACAAACCAGGAAGAAAAGTAAAAACGGATGTTTGGTAAAAGTAAAACAGATGTCTGATATCTGGAAAATAAAATTTTCGTTCACCTTTTTAGATGTCTTTCCAAAACATACCAGACGTATGAAATATGCCTAAAATAAACTAATTCCTTGCTGGTTCGATTTTTCCGAGAAACAGACGTCTGACCTTAAAAAGTAGACGTCTAATTGCTGAAATAAAAATTGTCAACCATGCAAAATCAGACATCTAGTTGTAGAAAAACAAACATTTGACTTAATGCTAAAATGAACTATAACCTTGCCGATTCGAAATTAACAGAATTCAGACGTTTGTTTTTCATTTTCAGATGTTTGGATCCCATCAAACACGTTTTTTTAAACAGTACGTATCCTTTTATTTACTTACCCCTTCATCTTATCCATTCATTTTTCACTTTCCTCTTTTACTTCCTATAAAAAACCTAGCCCCCATTTACCACATAACTCCATTCAAACCTTTTACCACTAAATTATCATGACAAATCGACCTAAGAGATCAAGACTTCAAGAATCAGAACCTTCCTCCGACGAACTCATTCAAAGATAGCTTTGGGATAACATTGCCAAAGAGAGATTCAAAGCCATGAAGAATTCAAAGTTTTTTGAAGGTGCTTTCATTAAATTTTACGCTTTTTCTAATTACTGCCTTCTTCACTATGCTAAACACTTTCACTTTGAATATTTAGTGGATAATAACACCAACAATGTCAAAATCTATCCATTTCTTATAAAACTTTTCTTGGTAAATTTAAACTTAGATCACCAAATACCTCAAAACACCACAGATTGTGTATGGTCTATGGTATGTGGCAAACGTATTCTTCTTTTAGTTCAAAGATTAGGTCAAATTTTAAATTGTATTTGGCAAGGAATTGATATTGATACTATAGAGATTGATATGAGTGTGAGAGATGAAATATCACACAAGTTTATTTTTGACAATTTAATTAACATGGACGAGCTTACTGATTAGCATAGAAATGTGTTTATTTTATGCTCGTATATCTTAACTTTTGTATATAAATAAATATTACTTGGGTATTATTTCGTCACTTTTACAGATATGCCGACTTAGCCACATGCAGTCAAAAAATATAAAAATAGAGATCAAATTGCTGCATATTTACATTTAAAGACTTGTTGATGAAGATCTCACATCCAGTTGCTTTTGGGACAAGAAAATAATTGGTAGAAAGGCTATGCATATCACAAATCAATGAAGAATCGTCAGGGAAGCAAGAGGAAAAGAGGAAAGGCCCAAATTTACTAGATTTCAATAAGTCCCATTTGTAATTCTCATTGTAAACTCTTTTGTGATTTCACTAAGGCCCATTTGTCATTGTATTAGGGTTAGGGTTAGGGTTGGCTATCTATCCTATAAATACCATTGTATTCTATTGTAAAAATCATTCTGGAATTAATAATGTTTTCTTCTTTTTTGCATTTTTTTTCTTTTTCTTAGCAATTAGTGTTGGCTACACAATTAGATTTGGTAGAACACTATTTGTATTTTTCACTTATTTTCGTTAGTGATTTACCGTCCGATTAGATTCAGCGGTAATCTTAATTTATTTTCTGTTAGTTATTTTACCTTGCAATTTTAATTTCTGCTTTTTATTGCTTTCCTAGGTCAAATCAGATTTGATTAGGCTTAGATCTGATTCATAGTTTTATTTGCTTTTTAATTGAAAATTGTGATTTGATCGTCTGTTCAATTAGATTTGTTCTGAATCAAATTACAGTTTCAATTTTTATTGTTTTTCAACCGAACTCCAAGCTTTGTCTAACTCGCCCAAGAAATTATCTAAATAATTTGATTTAAGTTGCCTCCCTGTGATTCGACCTGCAAATTACACGATCTGTGCGCTTGCAGTATTTATTTCAAAATTCGCACTTTTCTAATTCATAGAAAGTGTCGATCAAGTTTTTGGCGCCATTGCCGGGGAGGTAACGATTAAATTTTATTATTTATTTAATTTCTGATTCGTGTTAGTTCTTATTTTTATTTTTCCTTTTGTTTTCTTGTGTATAGATATAGAAACAAATTCTTGACTGATTGATTTGGTATTATAAATTGATACCGTAATCTTGTAAATCAAGAGAAAAAAAACTTGCCAATTTTTGTTTTAATTTATTTCCCCTTCTCCCATATATTTCTTTCCTTTCTTTGTACAAATTTCTTTCTTGTTTTACCAGCCTAACAAAAAAACTTTCAATTTTCCTTTATTTCTTTCCATCTTTCCGCTTTCTTCCCAATCTTCTACATTCTTTTCCTTCTTTAAATTAAAAAAAAAAACAAGTTCCCTTCGGTTCTTCTTTCTACATCATCCTTTGCCACAAATTACTCCACACCATTCTTCCTTTCTCCCACAACAGACTCAGACATAAACCGTTCAGCCAACACCATCAAAACACAACCACCCATCCACACAAATCCTAACGCAATCAGCAACTTCACCCCACAAAACAACTCAATACCGCACATCGTCCACCTCCAATTCACAATACATTACCAAAATTTCCTACTGCCATCTTCGAACATCACGCACAAGCATCACGCTCGAACCATCAACAGCAAAAATAAATGCAAGCTCAGATCTGAATTTCCCCTCTCATCTTCATCACAAAATCGCTGCTATACAAACCCAACAACCTCAATAAAAATCCACATCTAAAATCGGAAACCCAAAGAAAGAAAAGAAAAGAATCGCAACTTCGAATATTGTGTCCAGTCCGATCTTTTTTACTGAATAGGGGCTCGAGTTCTTTTCTTTTATAATCGTTGGTTTGTGTTTGGAGAAAAAGAAAAGGGGGTATTTGTTTCAGTGTACTTGGTTTGTGCGCAATAGTAGATTAGGTTGGAGTTTATGTACCTTGAGAAACTAGACTTTGGTTTGTTTGTTCATTTTTACTTTTGGCTTGACCTTTGCGAGTGAGCAGTTTTTAGTTTGAGTTAAGTTCACTGAGTTTTATTTTTCCTTGAGACTTGTTATTTTTTTAGCTCCTAATAACTTGGTAACTTGCAATTGTTGTTTCAATCGCTTTTCTTTTCAAAAAAGAAGAAGAAGAAGAAGAAGAAGAGAGAATTCAACCAACAAACGAGAATTTCAAGAGTCAACCGACTTGCAGACAGTGGAGTTGAAGAGCTAGCACTACTCAATTTTTTTGAAAGGACTGCCATACCCCACTGTAAAAAAATTCTAACTCTACAGGTGCTTTGTTGCAAAGAAAAATATATAGACATTACTTGTAAAAATCTTCTGCAGGGGCAGCGGCTTGCTTGTACAATATTTTAATTTTCTGCAATTACTATTGTTCGACTATTGTGTTGGCTAAAAATTGCTGACCAGATTCGGTGAGGAACGAATTTTCATAATTAAAATCATCACTCTCGTCATAAAACTTGATTTGATTTGCAAAATAATATAATTGAAAAGTAGTGTTTTGTGAAGTTGACTGTCTCGTACAATTGGATCGCGGATATATAGTAGTTCAGTTTATTGAACTATTAGCAAAAGAGGTTGCATACTACCCGTGAATCATTGGTCGTATCCCTTAGTGTTTATACTATACATGAACGACCATAAGACCTTCTTCCCCCTTCTAATTGAGTCAGTTAATTAATAGAGCACAACTTAGTTTTTTTTTTTTTTTTTTTACTATTTTGAAGTGAGAATAATTTCAGTCTTGCCTTGACTTCATTCAAATGTCTAATTCAAAAAATCCTTGAGAGAAATGTGGGATAATAAACTGAGAAGTCATTCCCTGGAAGAGAATGAGTATGAACTACATCTCGTGAGGCAAAATATTCCGAAATTTCCTGAGCCCAATGTCGACAATTTTCAAAATTCTCCAAATGACCAACAGTTTCAAAATCATGGATATGATCGAAATTGCGATTTCAATTCAAATTTCAATAATTTCGATTATGGACCACATTCACATCAAAACAGCTTTGAATCCCAATATAGCTCTGATCCACATCAATATGGGTTTGTAAACCAAAATTTTCAAAATTATAGCCCATATCAACATTTTGAAAATAACCAAAATTGCAATTTTCCCTTGAATTTCAATAGTTTTGGTTACGAACATAATTTTTATAATCAAAAAGATTTCGAATATCATTGTCATTTTTCTGAAAATTCAAACAACCACCACATTGGAAATAATATTGATTGTGAAATTGATGTGGACTATAATTTTGAGAATCAAGAAATCCAAAATGAGATCTCTCAAATCAACGATTTTGAAGAATATCATCTTAACATTCTTAGAGAGAGGGTAGAAAGGCAAGATAGACAGCTTGATTAAAAAGATAGACAACTTGATGAACTTCTTTGTTTAATGACATCTTTTAAAGAACAACTCGAGCAACAAAATCAAATTCAAGCATGCGATGAATCAGGAAATAATCCATTCTTTACTGATAGTGAAAATTTTCAAATAACAACTTTGGAAATTGAGAATAACGATCTAAATGAAGCTGTTCACAATTCAGTAAATGATTTGGACTTCAACACTTTTCAGGAAAAAGATTTAAGCTCAAATTTTGATCTTCCTCTTTCAGGCTGCGAGAAACTTGAAATTCTAGAAATTGAACAGAATAAAAATATTGAATTTTTCAATTCAAATTTGGAGAAGGATTTTAATGAACATGAATTTTTTGGATTTTATGAGAATGAGTTTCCAAATGAGGATGAAGTTGAATCAAGCCACCAATCCAAGTTCGAAAATTTCGATTTTGAGGTTTCAAACGAACTAGAATTTGTCAGTGTCAAAAATACGTTGTCAGTTAATAAAATTTCGAAATGTGATCATATAGTCTTGAACAACAACCGGAATTTGAATCTCATGATTGGAAATGATTTTATATACGATCACAAATTTTTGGACAATTACACTGATAATTTTGTGGAACACATGAATCATCTTGGAAACGTTATTTCTGTGGGAAAACTTTGGGTTAGGATGACAATGGACATTTATCTACTGGATTATAAATCTAGATATAAAGATGAGATGGTTTTCAAAAACCTTTTCTTATTAGAAAACATGCCTAGATATAGTGGGAATGAGATTCTTCAGGCTAGAAACAAGTGTGGGGGGAAAAGTTGGTGGCATTCGTTGCATCGCAAACACATTTATCATTTTACATAGGATCCATTCTTACATATAGTTAGACTCCATTTCATCCTACAAATAATCTTGCAACTCATTCACCTTTGGGTACGATCTTTCAAATTTAGGAAACATTCACAGTGTGGACACTGTTTAGATCTTGTGGGGGGGGTCTGCATTTCATTCATTTACATTTACATTTTTCTTTATTTTTCTTTCTTTTTTTCAAGCATTTAAATAGGACCATCATGCATTTTAGATTGTAGTAACATGTCAATTTTTTTTGAAACATAACTCATTTTAGATTGATACAACAAAATAAGTTAAGGATTGTTAATCAGTTGATAGTATTTTTTTTCTATCAACTAAGATCGAATAAGAAATATAATGAAAAGTTGAATTTTGAGGGATAATAGTGTAACCGATACATAAGAAGATTCTTAGGTGATGGCCATGAAATCTATTCTATATTATTGTCTTTGGTGGACTTATAATACTTATATTGGCTTTTCGAATCTTTAAAACTAAGTTGTGTTAAGCTGAATTCGTGTAATCTCTCTTGTTCTTATATTTTCAATAATAATAATAATAATCCAAGGGTATCCAACATTGCTTGTATACCTAGCGTTGGTGTGCAAACCCACCAAGCTATATCCGACATGTTGTAGACAAAGTCAGCATCGGTATATCGTGGTCTCATTTTATGAGATTGGACACCTAAGGATTACCGACATGTTGTTGACAAAGTCAGCGTCGGTCTGCACAATCCGCCAAGCTCTGTCCCAACTCTCCGTCAGTCCGCAAGGCAATGTATGGGTGGTATACTTTGGTATTTTTAGTTAGGGGTATGTAATTAATTGTAAATTTCAATTTTTATTGAGATGGAGAATAAGCGATGATGCCCAAACACTTCTTGACCTTATTGATTTGACTAGCCATACACGAGGAAATAATAATACCACTTTACAAACTGTGCCAAGCAAACTAAGAATCTATTTCATGGCTGCACTATGTTATCGACCGAATCAACTGGCTAAACTAGAGTTTAACATTGAAAACTTGAATTATATTGAAAATTTGTGATAAGTTGAGGTATCTAAAGTACAATCAACTTATTAGAAATTGTTAACTTAATTTATTGTACCGCTTTCCTGAAATAAGTCGTGTTTTCATTTTTCGTTTTTATTTGCATATGTCCATTGCGTTCATGTAGTTGCATCAGAACCATATCATACTGCATTTGGATTTAGTGGGCAGTATCCGCTGAAAATCCTCACGAGACACCACTCGTCCTACTAAGGACACCTAGAGGTTTAATGACCTGTTGCATACGCTCAATGCAATCGTGTTTCCTACGAAAGTGTGACCTATCTAGTTTGTTTTTAATTTTTGTTTTACTCGAGGACAAGTAAAAGATAAGTGTGGGGGTATTTGATTAGCATAGAAATGTGTTTATTTTATGCTCTTATATCTTATCTTTTGTATATAAATAAATATTACTTGGGTATTATTTTGTCACTTTTACAGATATGCCGAGTTAGCCATATGCAGTCAGAAAATTTAAAAATAGAGATCAAATTGCTGCATATTTACATTTGAAGACTTGTTGACGAAGATCTCACATCTAGTTGCTTTGGGGACAAGAAAATAAATGGTAGAAAGGCTTTGCATATCACAAATCAATGAAGAATTGTCAAAGAAGCAAGAGGAAAAGAGGAAAGACCCAAATTTACTAGATTTCACTAAGGCCCATTTGTAATTCTCATTGTAAACTCTTTTGTGATTTCACTAAGGCCCATTTGTCATTGTATTAGGGTTAGGGTTAGGGTTGGCTATCTATCCTATAAATACCCTTGTATTCTCAATGTAAACATCATCCTGGAATTAATGAAGTTTTCTTCTTTTTTCTCTTTTCTGCATTTTTTTCTTTTTCTTAGCAATTAGTGTTGGCTACACAATTAGATTCGGTAGAACACTATTTGTATTTTTCACTTATTTTCATTAGCGATTTACCGTCTGATTAGATTCAGCGGTAATCCTAATTTATTTTCTGTTAGTTATTTTACCTTGCAATTTTAATTTCTGCTTTTTATTGCTTTCCTAGGTTAAATCGGATTTGATTAAATTCAGATCTGATTCATAGTTTTATATGCTTTTTAATTGAAAATTGTGATTTTATCGTCGGTTCAATTAGATTTGTTCTGAATCAAATTACAGTTTCAATTTTTATTGTTTTTCAACCCAACTCCAAGCTTTGTCTAACTCGGCAAAGAAATTATCTAAATAATTTGATTTAGGTTGCCTCCCTTTGATTCGACCTGCATATTACACGATCTGTGCGCTTGCAATATTTATTTCAAAATTCGCGTTTTTCTAATTCATAGAAAGCGTCGGTCACTTACTTCTACCCATCTCCGACCACAAGCACGTTTATTGAATCGTATCTTGGTCCGAACAATTCAACCCCGTAAAGGAAGTTACGAGAAAGTATACAAGCGTGATTTTCAAGCATATAAGCCTTGTATTCTAACAAATAAATAAGACAAAAAATGTTCTTGACGAATGAATGGATATCACATACAAACGAAAATATAAGACACTTCACTATGGTGCCTATATCACTCGAATTCTCATTGATTGTCAAATCCAAATACTCGATACCCCTTTTCTTAATATCAAAGAAATAGGACCAAAAACATTAAAAGTTATGGACATTGAACCAAATACTCCGACGCTTAAGTATATGCCCTTTGAAAGTTGGAAGGAACATGTTGCTTCACAACAAGAAATGCCTATAGCCAAATCATCTCTTCGTCCTCGTAGATAGATAAAAGAAGAAGAGCAAGAAGGAATTCAAATCATATCTACCTCGTAAGCAAGCCATGACAAAACTTTCACGAAATCAGTCCAAACTTTACTCGGACTTCAAACGCTTTGAGCATAGCACAAACAAGAAGCTTGATTCTTTAAGAGGCTTCTTAAACAAGATTTGGGACAAAATATCTTGCACCAGCGTTCAGTCTTCTCAAGCATATGATCCGGCTCCTTTTCAATAGCCGTCTAGCTCCGTAGAAGAAGTTTCTGATTCTAGTTCCGATCATGGTAATCCAAAAGGAGGAGATACAAGTGTGGGTCCGAGCATGTCAACATCGGAAGGTTGGTAAGTATTGTTGATAATATGGCTCTTTATCGATTTTTACCTTGCATAAAACTACTACTTTTATTTTGATTTGTAATATTTTGGGTCTTAGCACAAAACTCTACTATGTGCCTTGTGTCTGAATGTTGTGCGTATCTATGTTATGTCTATGATTATGTTGTGATTGTGTGTTGTGCTTACATAATTTAAATTTGTGTATAAGTATCTCCTTTTTGTCAATGACAAAGGGGGAGAAACATATGATAATATACGCATATCGACGGGGAGAGCCTCATATATAGTTGTCATTATCAAAAGGGGGGAATGATGGATCTCGCTATATAGCGTTTTGATTATGACAACTATACATGTGCACACATATTATATCGGGTACTAACTCTATTTTGCAGGAAGAGATTGAAAACAGATTCAAGAACTCAGATTGAAGATTATGTATGTTTAAGAGTCTATTTAGTCTTAGTTTAAACTGTTAAAATTTTCCTTGATGATACACACACATATTTTTATTTATATATAGTTTTTCAAAATAAGATGCACAAGACATAGGTCTGCTTCAAGAAACAGACGTCTAAAATATTTAAGTCAGACGTCTGTTTGCTAAAATAAAATTCAGATTCATACAATATTCGGACGTCTGACCTAAATATTTCAGACGAATGAATTATCCCCGAAATGCCCTATTTCTTTGCCTTTTGATATTCAATTCAAAAACAGACATCTGAAATTATTATTCAGATATCTGAATACAAAGGATGCAACCTTTCAATGAAGAGTTGCAACTCTTAATTCATATCTTTTCGATAAAACTCTTCATGATTAGTTGCAATCTTTTGTACGTTATAAATAGAGATTCTATCAAATGTTTTTACTCACCGAAATTTATTTTAATTCTTTCTATCTTACTCAAAGCATTCAAAATCTCTAAAGCACTCTATTTTCATATTCTTAAGATTTCAAATCTTTATATCTTCCATATTCTTTCACGAATTATACTATTATCATCAAGGAAAGATTATAGGAAGGGTGCACATTAATTTTACATATCTGCGTTATCTAGAACACAAATAGTCAACTGATTCTTTGTAGTAAGGAAGTCCTCTTCAACAGTTGAGGCAAGAAATCCCATTCGGGAAATTGTGAACCTATTCCTCCTGGTGAAGTGAGGGTTGTTGTGTTAGGAAATACCAGAAGGGAGTCTGGGAATGGACGTAAGACAGTTGTCCGAACCAGTATAAAATCGACTGTGTCATTTTATTTACTGCTATTACGTTACTATCTACATAGTACATTGCTTATACTCCATGCTATACGATCCTACCGCTGCATAGACTCTTTCATTACTAAGTACCATGATGCTAATTTCATAAACTAATTTCACTTTCAAAATAATATGAGTATTATTTCTCCAAATTCTTAGAAAATTAATTTCAAAACACCACGATTTACATTCTCAAATATTCAATTTAATTCTTTTCCATTTATTTTATAAATCAAACCTATATATGTATATATATATATATATGTATATATATATATATGTGTGTGTGTGTGTGTGTGTGTGTGTGTGTGTGTGTGTGTGTGTGTGTGTGTATATATATATATATATATATATATATATATATATATATATATATATATATTACTGCCTCTACAAATATTTATCCCTAAGTTAATTTATCTTTCGATGTAAGGCTAACTTGGCCACATCATCTACCCTTCCTTAGACATCTCAAAGGTAAACATGTCTATCAATCGACTTCAACGGTATTAGGATGTATATGTATATATATATATATATATATATATATATATATATATATATATATATATATATATATAAACTCAATTAATTTAAGACTTATCTTTTATAAAGCACTTCACATGTTTTATTACAACCAAATACATGATCTTAATCCTCACAATTTCAACGAAGGTTTACCTAATACAAATACGACACTAAGATACAATATCTATCGGTAAGATACAATACAAAGATAAGAAGGAACCTTTAGTCTATAAGCAACTCAAGCTAGAACTCCTTCCTTTGTCTTCTTTACACCATCCCGAGCATCCTTGGCCTAACACACTTCTAACCCTCAATAATATGCTTTTCCTTCTCAGCTGCCAAAATAGCAAAGAGCCTAGGCTGCTCCCCTTTCTTGAGCATAGGACAATCTCTAACAAAATGGTCGGGTTGATGGCAACTGTAACAACCTTTTGGTGCAAACTGTGTCTCAAGCTTTGGAACTTCTTCGTCTGGTGCTCTCACTATCCGTTTTCGAGCCACTTTCTTTCCTTTCCTAGACCCACGGTCCTTGGCAATAAGCCTCTTCTTCCTACATCGATAACAAGATAAGTTGGTTGAGCCATTCTTTGGTGGTTGGAACTTGCGCTTATTACCTATGGTTGGTGCAGATGGCTTAGGAGTCGAATTCTCAAATCGAAAAGCCATACTTATAATATCATTGAATGCTCCCTGGATATGATCTGTCATGTCCTTGTACACCATGGCACACGAACTAATCCAAGCCTGGGCCTCGAGGATGGTCTCGGTGCCGTTGAACCTCTTTTTTCCCAATGTCTCAAACTCCCGCCATATCGAAGCAAAGTCTTTCCTTGGTCGACCCCGAACCACATCTCCTGTTATGCTTCCTTCAGCATTAAAAGCCCTAGTTCCCATAGTTCTTGTTACCTGATCATCAAGAAGAAAAAAAGACTTAGAAACCCAAGGATAAAGCTTCTTAAATAGGAGACATTAAGAGGGGATTCCTTAGTACCCATAGTTATTAAAATCCACATGCTTATTTATCTTATGACATAAGAAAAAATAACTAGAGCCATACATCTTTATGCTCATGTGTAAAACACACATGCAACAAAGAATAGAAGTATTTTGAAAATGTGTATTATGGGACCTAACAAATTTGATTAGAAAAACTAAAATGAGAACAGATGAATCCAAATTTAGCATATGTTCTTAAATATAAATGTGATAATGATGTTATCTAGAAATGAACATTAAGGGTGATCAAGACATGCATAAGTGAACTATATAAGTAAAAATAATTAAACTTTTACATGGATGGAATAGCTCATTCTTACCATAGAACTATATTTGAATGGATTATAAAAGCTATATGATAGACAAACAAATAACTCTAACGCGAACTTTCGTTCCATTTAGATCAATACAATTTTTATTTTTATTTTGGAAATTTTTAGCACATCAAATTTGGCAATAAGAACTCAAGTGTTGAGAAATAATCATCATAAACAATTTGGAAATCACATGGATCGTTACAATCGGATTTGATATGATAACTACATTTATCATTTCACATGAATAGGTAATTTCTTTTAATGTTTTATACAAAGATAAATTTTTTAATGTTTCATACAAATGGTACTTTCAACTTTTTTCCCTAGAACAGACATACAAAGTGATGTTTAATTTTTTAGATAAACAGACTTTTTGACTATGCTAAAAAATTAGTAAATTAAAATATATTTTTTCCCTTCACATTTTCCCGTAATGATAGTTTCTCCCTAATGATAAATTCCTCTGCAATTTCTATTAAATATTTAACTTTTCTTCACAAGGATAACATATTTGACCTTTTTTTCTCCATAAAGATTTATTATTTTTCCATATACAAAGTCTATTATAAATTAATTTTTTACGCTTTTAAGGTAAAAATAGCTTAGATTCATTATTTTTGTACCTTTGTATTGTTGAGGACAACTAGTTCAATGATAAATTAGAGCTTTATAATTATGGATATATTTTGTGATCGAGTCTCCTTGGTTATTAGGTTCCAATTTCAAGTGATCTTTGTGAAAACAAGGTATAAACTTAATTTTAGTAATTAAAATTAAAATAAATTTGTGATATGACGTGTGATAAATTCTTGCTATGAAAGAATCTTAATTGATTTACAAATTAATTGTTGATGTACATAATTTATGCTATGTGATTTATACATTTTTATAGCTGAATGGAAAATTACCAGTTTTCATAGTATGAACACGCACGCACACACACTCATATAGTCATATATACACACACACACACACGCACACACACTCATACACACACACATGTGTGTATGTATATATATATATATATATATATATATATGTATATGTATATATATATATATATATGTATATATAATTTGACATATTTTTTAGACCTATTAGAAAATGAACTAAATATTCACTTTATTTAAATAATTTGAAATTCAGGACTTCATGAGTAGTTTGAACATATGAATTAAAATATAAAATGTTATGAAAGAGGTAAGGGGGCTTAGTAAATAATAATACAAATATTAAAATTTTGGTTTTTGAAGCTGGATTTTCTCTTCAGTGTATAAGAACCTGGATTTTCTCTTCAGTGTATGATAAATTTATTAAGATAAATGAATAATATATTATTATTTTTGTTATGTTTACGTATGCTATGTATATTGTGTGACTTAATTAATTTCATATGAATGAAAAAGTAATTTCATCATCTTTGTAGTATGACATGATATACATTTAAAACATCATATTTAGCGTTAATTTGATGAATTAACAATTATTTATTAATTTAATGTATTTATTAAATTTAATATTACATAATTAATTTAAAAATGTACAATGTTAAGCGATATTGTAAGTGTTAGTAAATTACTAAATAAAAATTGAAATGTAGAACACTTTTAGTTAATATTACAACGCAATGAAAGGTAAATATATTGATATAAATGAATTAAACTTTGAATATGTGATTTTCTCTTATTTTTGTTAATATTGATATAATTTATTAGGCGAACCAATAATAATAATTTGCTAAAATTATTTAAATATTTTTAATATCATGTAATTAACTGTAATATATGACATTATACGCAAAATATTAGAAAAGAGTTAAGAGGGGTGTTGTAAATGATTATATAAAATTTAAAGTGTAGGTATTTGAAGTAAAAAAAAAAAAACATAATATCGTCATTCATTGGTATTTGCACGAAATATTATTAATTTATTTAAATGATTTAATTTTGAGTTATGTAATTAATCTAAATACGCGGACTTAAATGTAAAATAATGAAGCTAACTACTAAATTATATGTAAGTGATTGTATAACTTTAGGATGTCCATAGTAAAACGTAAGGTGATGTGAGAGAATTGTAATTTATTGTGATGCTATTAACTAATTTGGAACTAAAATATCCAAAAAGAACGAAGGAAAAGAGAAAAAACTCCTAAAATTAGTGAGAGCTTCAAATTCTTCTGCTTTACTATTATTTAACAAAATAATAGATTTAAATTATGTGAATTATTTAACTTCATATTTGAATGAAGAATTAATTCTAAAGCCTTTGTTAATATGAACATGGTATACATTACAAAGTTAATATTTAGCATTAATTTGATGAATTAACAATTATTTATTAATTAAATTCAAGTAGCATAATTAATTAAAATATATTGACTTAAATGTACAATGTTAAGTAAGTGATATCGTGGGACGTTTTGTAAATAACTAAATAAAATTTGAATTGTAGGTACTTTACGTTAACATTACAATGCAATAAAGGATAAATATATTGATATAAATGTATTAAACATTGAATTTGTGATTATTAATTTTATATATAATTTACATTATGTGATTGACGTATTTGTCTAAATGATTTATTTTTTCTTATTTTTATTGATATGAATATGGGTAATGTTGATGTGATTTATTAGGCAAATGAATGATAATAGTTTGCTAAATTATATAGTTCAAATATTATGTAATTAATTATAATATCTGACCTTAAATATAAAATATTAGAAAAGAATTAAGAGGGGTTTTGTTGATGATTATATAAATTTTAAAGTGTAGGTATTTAAAGAAAAATAACATATTTTTGTTATCCTTTGGTATTTACAAGAAATATTAGTTAATTAAACTTAATTAAATAATTTAAATTTTGAGTTATGTAAATCATTTAAATATGTTGACTTAAATGTAAAATAATAGGAGATAACTAACAGATTATATGTAAACAATTGTATGAACTGTAGAATGTCCATACAAAAATGTAAAGTTGCACGAGATACAAAGCAAGAGAATTAGTAAATAAGGAGTTATAAACTAATTTAAAAATAAAATATTCAGAGAGAATTAAGGAAAAGAGAGAAAACCCCTATAATTAATAAAAGAGCCTCAAATTCTTTTGCTTTACAATTATTTAAAAGGTAATGAAGGTTCAACTAAAACACATTAAGATTACTTTCCCCTTCTACATGATAATAACACTTTTAAAATGTGCCACGGGTTCAGTAATGTAATAAAAACATATTAATATACTTTGTAAAAAATTCACTTATTTATCCTTTTGAATTTTATATTTTTTTGAAAATGCAAAATGAACTTACCTCTTTAGCATAAAGGCATCGATAAGGTTTGACATGAATGATTTTTTGGATGATTTAATAACGCAAACTCATCTGTTTGTAGAACATTTTTTTCACATATAAAGCAATAACTTTAATCTTTGATGTCATTAGAGATAAAATAGGAAAATGATGTTTTATTTAGTACATAAATAGGTAAACTTGTCGTCCAAGTTAAATAGACACGATAGTCTTTATTTCTTATCATTCAACAGAAAGATAAGTTCATTTATCATAAGCATAACATTTTCTTCTGCTTTTTACAAAGATGTTTTCTTCCGTTTTCCTTATAAATATGACTTGCTTTCACAACAATAAGTTTATCCTTTTCACGAGAAATAATTGTAAAGTTAATTCATTTATCCTTCTGTGCAAAGAATAAATTCTATTACTTGTGGTAAAAGAGAAATATATGTATAGCAATTTAAAATAACATTTAGCTTTCTTAAAAAAGGCAAGCATGTTTATCTTGCTATCCCAAAATGATATGTACACATAACATTTCTGTTTATATAAGTGCATTATGCATATGTTCATAAAGAAATACATACTACTTTGAACTAAAATACAAGTCTGTAACAACCAAAAGAAATAGAATACCATTTTGTCGAAAACATAAATACACTAAGTCTTTTTTCACTAAGAGAAACTTATTTATCTTCTAAAAGAAAATTTAATTTATCATTTTTCAACATTTAAGAAACTATTTTATGCTTATGATATGTTATAATTTAATAACAATAATGCTCATATTTAAAATGAAAAAGGATAAATAATAAAGTATTGTCTTTTTTCACTAAGAGAAACATATTTATCTTCTTAAAGAAAATTTAATTTATCATTTTTCAACATTTAAGAAACTATTTTATGCTTATGATATGTTATAATTTAATAACAATAATGCTCATATTTAAAATGAAAAAGGATAAATAATAAAGTATTAGTTTATTCTAATCATACACCAACAATTGCCTAACATACACCAAAAAAATATAATAACCAACCATACACCAAATATTACTTTACATACACCATATCTATTACTAAATTGCCCTTGTTTTCTTTTTTCTTTTTTGTCTTCACTCTTTCAAATGTAAAACACGTTTAACTAAAATTAGAAATTCCGTTCACTAAATTAGGTGAAACTTGATAAAACAAACTTTAATTATTATTATTATTTACTAATATTGTAGTTTTTTTTTTAAAATTCAAATATGTCTTGATTTAAACAAAATTGCTCTGATTTTACAAGTAAAAAAATAACATTTTTTACATTACAGTAGTTATTTTTGAATGTGTTCATAACTCAAATTTTAGGTTTCATGATGGGACAATTTATTAACATAACTAGTTTGCATCATATTTTATTACTTTTAAAGTTGTATGATTGATTATATGCAAAATTTTATAAAAATCAACTATGAGAATAGGGTATTTTAGAAATTATTTTTTTATAAAAAAAATAAAGGTGTATGTTAAGTGATTTTTGGCATACGAATATAATTTTGCCTAAAGTATTTCATTGTTCCGAAACACTGAAAAAAAATTACAATATTAATCATATGAGTTTTCACTAAAAATGATGAAGAATAAAGTTAAAAAGTTAATTTGAAATGCCTAAAATGCTAAATGATTTGCTTTTATTAAAAAAAGGTAAAAGATAATTTACAGTACAATTTTAAAAGCATTAAATTATTTCTCTTTGATTACAGTGTTGATATCTACAATGTTTTATAAAAGGATAAGCCAGTTTATCATTTAAAGGTTGTATGAAACCAAAATATATAGACTACCCAGCAAACTGAGACAATAAAGAAAACACCAAGGAATACTCAACCAACACGATCAGAGTGGCTCAGAACAGATCTCTATAGGTGTTAGTCCGACTTAATTGACAAATGATTAAACTAACGCAACATCTAACTTAATCAGCAAACATAATCAGATGCTAATCGACGAACTACAATGACGAATTATTAGGGTTTGTACCTTGGTCAGCTGAAATAGCCAAACTGAAGTAGAAGTTGATTGAGAGTTGAGTACTCTTAGTGTTTTCGATCCGATTTGAGTAGGTATCAGTGGATCCGGAGAGGAGTTGTGTCGATATGGAGTGGATCTGGAGAGGGCTCGAGGGAAGTTGGAGAGGGATTCTGTTGATTAGAAGCACAGCCGATAATTTTTACAAAGCGAAAGCAAATGATTTGGATTGACCCTGATGTGAGGGCAGGCTTGTAATTTCATGATTTATGTCCTGGGAACTTGAATTAAACACTGAATTTGTGATCATAATTTTTATAGATAATTTACATTATGTGATTGACGTATTTATGTCTGAATGATTTATTTTTCCTTATTTTTGTTGATATGAATATGGCTAATATTGATGTGATTTATTAGGCAAATGAATGATAATAGTTTGCTATATTATATAGTTCAAGTATTATGTAATTAATTATAATATCCGACCTTAAATATAAAATATTAGAAAAGAATTAAGAGGGGTTTTGTTGATGATTATATAAATTTTGAAGTGTAGGCATTTAAAGTAAAAAAAAACATAATTTTGTTATTCTTTGGTATTTGCAAGAAATATTAGTTAATTAAACTTATTTAAATAATTTAAAATTTGGGTTATGTAAATCATTTAAATATGTTGACCTAAATGTAAAATAATAGGAGATAACTACAAAATTATATGTAAATAATTGTATGAACTATAGAATGTCCATACCAAAATGTAAAGTTGCACGAGATACAAAGTAAGAGAATTAGTAAATAAGAAGTTATAAACTAATTTAAAAATAAAATATCTAGAGAGAATTAAGGAAAAGAGAGAAAACCCCTATAATTAATAAAAGAGCCTCAAATTCTTTTGCTTTACAATACTTTAACAGATAACGAAGGTTCAACTAAAATTCATTAAGATTACTTTCCCCTTCTACATGATAATAACACTTTTAAAATGTGCCACGGGTTTAGTAATGTAATAAAAACATATTAATATACTTTGTTAAAAGTTCACTTATTTATCCTTTTGAATTTTATATTTTTCTGAAAATGCAAAATGAACTTTACCTCTTTAGCATAAAGGCATCAATAAGGTATGACATGAAATAATTTTTCTGGATGATTTTTATAATGCAAACTCATCTGTTTGTAGAACCAATTTACCTTGCATTTCTTTTTTTTTTTCCTACATATAAAGCAATAACTTTAATCTTTGACGTCATTAGAGATAAAATAGGAAACTGATGTTTTATGTAGTATATAAATAGGTAAACTTGTTGTCAAAGTTAAATAGACACGGTAGTCTTTATTTCTTATCATTCAACATCAAGATAAGTTCATTTATCATAAGCATAACATTTTCTTCTGCTTTTTATAAAGTTGTTTTCTTCCGTTTTCCTTATAAATATAACTTGCTTTCACAACGATAAGTTTATCCTTTTCACGAGAAATAATTGTAAAAATAATTCATTTATCCTTCGATGCAAAGAATAAATTGTCTTACTTGTAAAAGAGAAATATATGTATAGCAATTTAAAATAACATTTATCTTTCTTAAAAAAGACAAGTATGTTTATCTTGCTATCCCAAAATGATATGTACACATATCATTTCTACAGAATGTGTTTATATAAGTGCATTGTGCATATATTCATAAAGAAACATACACTTCTTTGAACTAAAATACATGTCTGTAACAACCAAAAGAATTAGAATACCATTTTGTCGAAAACATAAATACACCAAGTCTTTTTTCACTAAGAGAAACAAATTTATCTTCTTAAAGAAAATTTAATTTGTCATTTTCAACATTTAAGAAACTATCTTGTGCTTATGATGATGTTATAATTTAATAACAATAATGCTCATATTTAGAATGAAAAATGATAAATAATAAAGTATTGACTAATTCTATTCATACACCAACAATTGCCTAACATACACCAAAAAATATAATAAACAACCATACACCAAGCATTACTTTACATACACCATATCTATTACTAAATTACCCTTGTTTTCATCTTTTTGTCTTCTCTCTTTCAAATGCAAAACACATTTAACTAAAATTAGAAATTCCGTTCACCAAATTGGGTGAAACTTGATAAAATGAACTTTAATTTTTGCTTACCAATATTTTACCTTTTTAAAAAAATTCAATTATTTCTTAATTTTAACAAAATTGCTCTGATTTTAGAAGAAAAAAAATTTAACATTTTTTTACATTTCAATAGTTACTTTTGAATGTGTTCATAACTCAAATTTTAGGTTTCATGATGGGACAATTTATTAACATAACTAGTTTGCATCAAATTTTATTACTTTTAAAGTTGTATGATTGATTATATGCAAAATTTTATAAAAATCAATTATGAGAATAGGGTATTTTAGAAATAAATTTTTTATAAATAAAATAATGGTATATGTTAAGTGATTTTTGACATATGAATAGAACTTGCCTAAAGTATTTCATTGTTCCGAAACATTGAAAAAAAATACAGTATTAATCATCTATGTTTTCACTAAAAATGATGAAGAATAAAGTTAAAAAAGTTACTTTGAAATGCCTAAGGCTGCGTTTGTTTTTGTTTAGAAGTTCTGAATTCACCTTCTGAATTATAAATCATAAGTTTTTATGTTGTTTGTTTTTTCATCAATGTTCTGAATAAAAAATGTATTCAAACATAATTATTCATAACTTTTTTCCTTCTTATTTCTTGTTCTGAATGCTGAATGAATTGTTTTTGTCCAGAACGCTTAATGTAATCAAACGAACAAGTGATTATTCAGAATTCAACAGTCAGCTTAGAATTCAGCAATCAGAATTCAGATTTTAGCACTTTAAACAAACAAAGCCTAAAAAAGGTTAAAGATAATTTACAGTACAATTTTAAAAGCATTAAATTATTGGCTAATTCTATTTAGACACAGGAATTTACTGTACCCGAATAAAGAAGACAGAACTGCCCCTGCTTTGCAATTTATTTATTTTCAATTTTCAGCATATCTCGTAGAGCCCCTACGAGATTTTTTTAGTCTATCTCGTAGAGCTCCTACGAAGAAGGGTAAAAAAAATCTTTTTTTAAACAATACATGGGTGAACTCAGCAAAATGTTGGGTTCATCTTGTTTTTTCAGATTTGCTGGGTTTGTTCAGCAAATGCTTGGGTCCAAATACAATTTGCCTAAATTATTTCTCTTTGATTACGGTGTTAATATCTACAATGTTTAATAAAAAGATAAGTCAGTTTATCATTCAAAGGTTGTATGAAACCAAAAACATGACTACCCAGCAAACGGAGACAATAAAGAAAACACCAAGGAATACTCGACCAACACGATCAGACTGGCTCAGGACATAACTCCATAGGCGTCAATCTAACTTAATTGATTATACTAACGCAACATCTAACTTAATCAGCGAACATAATCAGATGCTAATCGACGAACTACAATGACGAATTATTAGGGTTTGTACCTTGATCGGTTGAAATAGCCAAACTGAAGTAGAAGTTGATTGGGAGTTGAGTACACTTAGCGTTTTCAATCCGATTCGAGCAGGTATCAGTGGATCCGGAGAGGATTTGTGTGGATATTAGTGGATCTGGGGAGGGCTCGAGGGAAGTGGGAGAGGGATTCTCTCGATTAGAAGCAAAAACGATAATTTGTACAAAGCGAAAGCAAACGGTTTGGATTAACCCAGATGTGAGGGCAGGCTTGTAATTTCACGATTTATGTCCTGGGAACTTGAATTCGATGAGCAGCGAGCAGCGGCATGCTTGATGGTTTAAAGTATCAAAACTGCTATGTGGCTGCTTTTAATTTTGTTAAAAAGTGCAATCTGAAACAAGAAGTGCGGACGGTCCATATCTTTTTTACAGTTTTATCCTCGCTGAGTCACTTTAATTTACAGTTTTATCTCTGAATTACTTTATTTCCAGCTGATTTACAGTGTTTCCACCGGCTTTTTGTGTCAGACGATGTAGTAAAGTCCTTAAAATATATCGTGTTTTCACATTTCGGTGTCTCGGATATATTCGTCATTATGCTTAATGCTGAAGCACTGTTGATTTGACTTTTAGGTTAGTTCAATAGTTATTTTAAAATACTGTCGATGCATGGTGTTAGTACATAGTTAATGGGTGATAAATATTAGCAAAATACATAAATAAATTCAATGAGTTTGAAATGAATCTTAGTTTATTCTATCAAAGATAATTCATTGTAAAAATTCTAGCAGCTAAACACCGACAAAACAGTAATCTACGTGTAAAAATTGTCTTATGTAGTTTTATCAAATAAAAGCAAAACACAAATATTTTTAATGCTCTTTTATTAATTCTTGCAATTTTCTCTTCATTTTTTTATTTTCCTCTAAATATTTTATTTGACGTTCATTTGATTTCTTACGACAATTACTACAAAGTTTTATTGATTCTCTTCATTATCCTTTTACATTTAAATATCAACATTTAATGTTCTCTACAATTAAATGCCTTTAAGCTTTAACATATTATTTTACATTTAAGTCCAAATATTTAGATTAATTAACCAATCTAAAATTCGAACTCCAAAATAAATTTATGGGATTTTTAGACACAAGGACAAAGTCAACCAAAAAATTAGCTACAAGGACAAGCGCCTAAAATTTTAGTTTCAAGGGCAATTTTTAGTGTAAAGAGAGGAATTCAGAAACCCGCTATAATTTCATACTTTACACTAAACTTTGTCCTTATAGTTAATTTTTTTGCCTTTTGTCCTTTTGGTTTTTTTTCTCATTTTGTCCTTCACACTATTCTCCTGTAAATTTAATTGATTAAAAATTATTATTTGGTCTAATAAATCATCAAACACAAACAATGTCAATTTGACATGAAAAAACTCTAAGTTTGAGTTTTGTATAGCTGAAAAAGTCGTGATTTGATATATTTTTCTTGCGAAATTATGACAATATCAAACAATTCCATCGAATGAAGTATGATTGTATGTGGGATAGCCTCTATTACACCAAAAATACCAATAAATCCAATTCTTGCAATTACTCAAGATACCGGCCTATCACGATTATATTTTAAGAAAAAAAGGTAAAATTAACATTTCATTTGTGCCCATACAACGTAAAATTTCTACAATTTTATACAAAATTATCTTTAGTTCTCTTACATTGTTATACATTCATGTCTCCGTAATTTATTTCTGTCTAAAATTAGCACTTTATTACAAAGAAAAATACATATTTTTTTTTTAAAAAAAAATATTGTAGTTAATTAGAAACAAACATATAAACAATATCTATTTCTAAAACGTGTATAACAACAAACATATACAACATTTCTTCTTTTTGAATTTGACATGTCAAATGAATTCTTTACCATTATTCAATTTTAAATTTATTATGAATGACACTAAATTAGTAGTACCCGATAAATACTATAGTTTGTTATTTTAGAAAACGATTGTAATGTCCCGCAAATTTACATTGTTTAATTATTGAATTAATTGAATTTAATCCTTGAATTTAAAATGATTTGAAAATAAATTTTAGTATATTATTAATAAACGATTTCAAATTTATTTCTAATAAACAACAATTTATGATTAGATGAATGATGGTTTATTATAATGGAAACAATTATTAAGTTTTGTGGAATTATTAACTTTGAAGTATTATTTATAAAAGGAGAGATAGTTGTCAATCGTGAAATAATAACCGTAATAATATTGAAATGGTTGGCGTTAAAATTTAAATTCAAACTTTAATTATGTACTTGAAAATACATATGTTTGTTTAATTTAAGTAAATTTAAATTAAACATTAATAATGGAAGTTTCAACGATTTTAATAATGTACAATTTAAATGGTACAGTTACTCGAAATATTATGTAAAATTTGCAGTCAAATTTAATTACGAAAATTTGATATTAGAAATACGTGCAATTTAATATAGCGATGAAGGAATTTTCCTAGTAATGTACAAAAGTTCGCTTCGTTTGTAATATAGAGAAAATTTTAGATAAGTTAGACTGTTACCAATTAATAAAATAAATTAAATAAATAAGCATATGAAACGGTAAACATTAAATACACATTAAATACATTAGGAAGAGGAAGATAAAATTAATTAAATAAACAAGCGTACGAAACGGTAAACGTTTGGATTTGGAAACGTGGGATGTAATAGCCCGCATTTTACGTATCGAAAGGTCGTAAAATATTTTTATTTTATTCTCTGAGGGTTGGATCATTCTCATCTTTTGTAATGTTGCTTATGGGGATGTGTGACATGTCCATAATTTTTACCGATTTTGTTTGTGACCGTTTTGCCCCTGTCAGTCTTGTACTGGGCATAACTTTTGACTCAGGTCGAATCAGAGGGTGAAACCTGTGCCATTGGAAAGGAATTGATGATTCCCTTTCCGTAGAGTGGTTACAATAAGGATTTGGTTCAGCGGTTTGGGAGAAATCGCTGTTTTAAGGTTTTTCAGTTGGCTGTTCAGGTTTTGGAAGGCTAATGGGCTGATTTGGAGAAGGCCCATTAGAGGGTGGGTGGAGACTATAAATAGGGGGTAAGGGGTGTGGAGAAAGGTTGGCATTTTCCATTCTCTTATGGGGAGGCTTTGATCTCCTTCTTCCTCTAACATCTTTCCACCATTAAAATTCCAAAATCTAAGGAGGGAAATCGAAGATCTACACCATAAGAGGCTAGATCTACATCATCTCAAGGGCGAATTCATCGGATTAAAGAGTTTGATTCGAAGTGTTCGCTGTCTGGATTGCGTTTTCAATGCTTTTGCTTAGATTTGGATAATTGGTGAGTGATTTACATCTCTCATTCGGATGCATGCAAGTATATGGGTCTTATGTTGTTAATTTCATCATTTCCATGTTATTTTCCTTAGATCTACACCATGCTAAGTTTATTTTACATGTGAATCACTTTAGGATCTGATCTAGATAATTTAAATGGTAAGTTTCATGTTATTTCATGAGTTTATGCAAGTTAGATTGATATTTGTGTTCATATGTTCAATTATTATGATTTTGGGAAATTTATGTGTTTTGATGGAAATTGTTAGATTGATGATTGTTGGTTGCATAACATGTTTGTGGTTGCATTTGGATGAATCGGATAAGCCGGTTTCGTCGGATTCGTCGTTTGGCGAAGTTTTGGTCGAAATCGAAGTCGAAATGGAGCTGTGCAGGTTTCTGGTCGGTTTTTCCCTGATCGAGTCGGTCTGATGGCTCTGGTCGGTCCAGAAGGATCTGGGCTGAGGCGGTCGGTCGTTTTATAGCTTGGGGATCAAGACAGGAAGCTGGTCGTTCTGGAGCAGGCTGGTCGGTTTTAAGCTGGTCGTTCTGGAGCAGGCTGGTCGGTTTTAGTTGGTCGATCTGGTTGTTGCCTGGTCGGTCAAGTGAGGCTGGTCGGTCGGGAAGGGCTGGTCGGTTTTAACAGGGTCTTGGAGCTGGTCGGTCTGATCGGTTCAGAAGGTTGAGAAGAGAGTCTGGTCGACTCAGGAGGGTTCTGGTCGGTCCAGAAGGAGCAGAGGGAGGTCTGGTCAGTCCAGGGGGATCTGATCGGTCCAGAAGTACCAGAGGGGGTCTGGTCGGTTCAGAATGGGTCTGGTCGGCATTTCTAGTGGAAATTTCTGATCGGGCACTTCTAGTGATGACGTAACTTCGAGGTGGTTCAAGTAGGAAGGCTCGAAGTGGTGAATGTGTTCGTTGATCAAGGTGGAACAACGAATGCGGTGACAACTCAAAGGTCGTGAGTTGATGGATAATGGTTGCTCGAGAAGGTTGCTTGAGCTATGAAACATCGTCAAGGTTGGACGATTAGAGATGCGAAGGCCGATAAGTCATCATTGTCGTAAGTTCTAGCAGGCTCAAAGCAGGGGTACGATGGGTATCGTTGAAAGGCCCAAAAGACCAGTTGTAGGTCGAGTACCCTGGGTCTCGGGGAGAGGCCTAGTGTCAAGGTTGGACATTGCCAAGGTTGGGCATATGGAGTTCATGCTAGAACTGGGGTTATCATTAGCCCTTGACATATGGCAAGGTTGGCCGTCATATGATAATGATGGTTTCGAAGCAGGATTGGCGGTGATAGCCAGAGTCGGTTATGGATGATTGTTTGTTCTATTTGTACTATCTCACATAGATTATCCAAAGTCGAGGGAGATGTTCTTTGAGTGCTTAAGTGATATTGGTTTAGGCCTCTGGCGAGGGTACTTGAGGAATGTTAAACTCGATTAGGGTTGTCTGTGTGAGACTTATATAATCTGGATGTTATGTGTGTTCTCTATGATTGAATGGGTGTTCTGGTTTCTATGGATGAATGGTTGAAACGCTTGGTGTAAAGGCTATCACTGTCTGATGTGGGGAAGATAAGGTTGAGTTCTTCTCTGGTGATGTGGGTAGATAAGTTGTTCATTTACCCATTCTCATATGCTTTCTTGTTGAAGTTTGTTAGCTGTATTATCGCTCACTAAGACTATTGTCTGACTCAAGGTTTTATGTCTCCTCTTATTACCTTGGGCTGTTCATCCGGTTGTGGATGGGCAGACTAAGTAGCAGGTTACAAGTAATGGAGCTTAGTGATACGAGGAAGCTGAGCGATGACGAGCAGGAGACTGGCGTACCAGTTTTATTCTATCTAGTATTTCTGTTTCCGCTGTTTGAGCTGCTTGAGAGTTGTAGTGAGGCCTTATGTACAAACTTGGATATCAGTTGGATAATCTTTCTGGATGTTGAAAGAGTTTCAAAAGTTTGCTATATGATACCTCATTACTATCACCTGTTGTATATGTTCTATTATATTTTATCCTTGCGCTGTGAGTTCTACGACAGGTTTCGATGTGTTCACTTACTATGATGATCGTCCATAGCAGCCTGGCACGCCTTTCAGCGCATTATTCCTCTTGTTTAGTGCGGGGGTTATGGGCGGTCGTCACATTTGGTATCAGAGCTCTGGTCAACGATTTTGGCCAAAGTTCGAAGACGTAATTACGTATGTGAGACGTATTTGTAGATTTCAGTTGGATGTTTACTATATATATTACTATATATAGTAGTAGCGGTTGTATCTCTTTAGCAGTTTTTCTTGGAAGTGGCTAATTATTCTAAATTGCAGATTTAGAATGAGTAGACGACCATCAAGACACGCTGCTAGGGGAGCTAATACTGGAGGGGGAAATGGTGGTGAACCAGATTACTCGGCCATGTTTGAAGCCATGGCAGAAGCAATTATGCGAAGGGTACCCGCTCCAGTGGCGGCTACGGTAGATGTAGGTGTGCGAGTTCCTAGGGTAGATTTTGCAAAGATGTGCAAGGACTTTACATCTCTAGGAGGGAAACCATTCAAGGGAACTGAGCCAGCTGAAGAGGTTCAGAGGTGAATGGATTCATGTGTTCGAACCTTTGGAGACTTGGGTATTGAGGATGCAATGAAGAGAAAGCTTGCATCAAGGCAGCTGCAGAGTAGGGCCATGGAATGGTGGAATTCTGTTATACTCGAGACTCCGGAAGAGGAGATTTCATGGGAGCAATTCCAAGCTTAGTTTGAAGCAAAGTTTATCTCCACTGCTCAAAAGTCCGTTCTCTTCAAGAAGTTCGTAGAGTTGAAGCAGAATGGCAGATCAGTTCTTGACTACATTTCTGATTTTGAGGCTTTGTCTAGATATGCTCGTTCATACATTGATACACCCTATCAGAAGAACGAAAAGTTTGTCTTGGGTTTGGATGCTCATATTGGAAAGACGCTTGTGGACCATCTTGATGATTCATTTGAAAAGATTGTGGAAAAGGCTATTCGTCATGAGAGCTTGTTTCCCAAGGAAGCAAATGTTGTTGCTGCAACCAAGGAGGTTCAGAAACCACAGCAGGGTGGTAATAATAAAAAGAGGAAGCAGCAACAACAGAAAGGAAAGGATGGCCAAAAGAAACCCAAGAGTGAGGTGCTTTTCTTTAACTGCCAACAGAAGGGTCATTATTCAAATGAGTGCAAGAATCCCAAAGCTGAGAAGAAGTGCTTCAAGTGTGGAAAGCCTGGGCATGAGAAGAAAGATTGTCCAGAATCAGCTAAGGGCAAGCAGATTGTGAAGGCATATGCTTTGGAAGCCGTGCCATCTTCTTCAAGAGCTCCTACTACAGAGGAGAAGGGAAAGGGTGTTGTGGTGCAAGGTGCTTTTTCGTTAACGGTGTTTCAGTTCGAGTTTTGTTTGATACTGGAGCATCACATTCATTCATCTGTAATGAGCTTGTGTGTCGCTTGGGTTTGGAACCCGAGATTTGTGATAGACCATTTATCGTGACTAATCCAGTTGGGGGTTCGTCCAGTTTGTGCATGGTTTGCCGTGGTTTAGTGTTATCGAGTCATGGTTGCTCTTTTATGTGTGATTGCTTTGTTCTTAACTTCGCTGGGTATGGGATCATCTTGGGCATGGATTGGCTCAAGAGATATGCGGCAAGGGTGAATTGCGAGAAGCTAGAGGTGAGGGTCGGGGATGTGGAAGGGCGAAAGGTGTTGATTAGATGTAAGGGCGAAGACGGGGTCTTCGTGAGTTATCTATATTCGCTTGGGATTCCACAGGAAGACCTGTCATCAGTGCTGATCGCTAATGAGTATGTTGATGTCTTTGACGAGGTCAAAGGGTTACCGTCGCATCGTGAGATCGAGTTTAGGATCGATTTGGTCGAAGATGCTAGACCAATTGTTATGCCCCTTAGGCGGATGGCGCCTAGAGAACAGCGAGAGTTAGAGGTGCAAGTTCGTGACCTTTTGGGAAAAGGTTTCATTCGGAGGAGTGTTTCCGAGTGGGGTGCACCAGTCGTGTTTGCAACTAAAGCAGATGGCTCGTTAAGGTTGTGTGTAGACTATCATGAGCTGAACAAGGTGACTAAGAAGAACAAGTATCCGTTGCCAAGGATTGATGACTTGTTCGATCAGCTTCACGAAGCCAAAGTGTTTTCTCAGATGGATTTGGCAACGGGATTTCACCAGTTGAGAGTAGCTAAGAATAGTGTGCCAAAGACTGCTTTTAGGACACCGTCCGGATTTTTCGAGTGGTTGGTGATGCCATTCGGGTTGACTAACGCGTCCGCGTATTTTGTGGATCTTATGAATAGAGTGTTCAGAGATCAGTTGAATAAGTTCGTGCTTGTGTTCGTGGATGATATATTGGTTTACTCCAGAAATGTGGAAGAACATAAGACGCACTTGAGAGTTGTGTTAGAGATCTTGCGGAAGCATCAGCTTAAAGCTAAGTTCTCAAAGTGTCACTTCTGGAAGGATGAAGTGAGGTTCTTAGGTCATGTTGTTTCTGGAAAAGGTATAGCGGTTGACCCTGCTAAAGTTGCAGCAATCCAGGACTGGGATAGACCTAAGAATGCAACGGATGTTCGGAGTTTCCTTGGGTTGGCTGGTTATTACCGAAGGTTTATCAAGGATTTCTCCAAGATAGCTGCACCATTAACAGGATTGATGAAGAAGAACCAAGTGTTCACATGGGATGCAAAGTGTGAACGAGCGTTCGAAATCTTGAAGGAGAGATTGACGAGTGCACCTGTGTTGACCATTCCAGGTGGGAATGAAGAGATGGTGGTGTAAACTGATGCATGTGGCACTGGACTTGGAGCAGTACTCATGCAGAAGAATAAAGTTGTGGCCTACGCGAGTCGACAGCTAAAGCCGCATGAGAAGAACTATCCAACTCATGATTGGAGTTGGCAGCGATTGTTTTTGCTCTGAAGATGTGGAGACATTACCTGTTGGGAGTACGATTCGAGTTGTTTACGGATCACAAGTCGTTGAAGTATCTTTTCTCCCAAAAGGATTTGAATCTTCGGCAGCAACGATGGTTAGAGTTTCCGGCATCGTATGATTTTGGTATAGCCTATACTCCTGGCAAAGGCAATGCAGTTGCAGATGCATTAAGTCGAAGACACGCAAGTTTGGGAGCGATGTTTTCAGAATGGAAGGGCCTCGAGTACTTGGCAAGGTTCGATTTCAGGCCAAGGTGTGAGTTGGAACCTGAAATGTTGGCAAGCTTGTCGATAAGACCTACTCTTATCGAAAGGATTGGTGAGAGCCAAAAGAAAGATGTGAAGCTTGTCGAGTTCATTCAGAAGCTGGAACCAGAGAATAAAGAATTCGAGGTCGATCGAGAAGGTTGGCTTCGAAAGCAAGGGCGATTAGTTGTTCCTGATATCGATGGATTGAGAGATGAGGTTCTGAGAGAATGTCATCACTCAAAGTTGACAATTCATCCCGGTGGTAATAAGATGTATCAGGACATGAAGAGAATCTACTATTGGGAAGGCATGAAGCGAGATATTGGAGATTTCATTTCCAAGTGTATGAACTGTCAGTTGGTGAAAGCTGAACAGAAAAAGCCGAGTGGTTTGCTTCAGCCATTAGAAGTTCCTACATGGAAGTGGGAGCAAATATCGATGGATTTTATCGATGGACTACCTAGAACTAGGGCAGGAAATGAAGGGATTTGGGTCATTGTGGATCGTTTGACCAAAAGTGTAAGATTTATTCCTGTCAAGTCGACTAGGACAGCATCAAAATTGGCTGAGCTTTATGTGAAATGGATAGTTCAATTCCATGGTGTCCCAAAGAGTATAGTAAGTGACCGGGATCCATTGTTCACGAGTGGATTTTGGAAAAGTTTGCAAGAAGCTTTGGGAACCGAGTTGTGCTTAAGTACGGCATACCATCCCCAAACTGATGGTCAGACCGAGAGAGTCAACCGAGTTTTAGATGATCTCCTGAGGGCTTGTGTGTTAGACTTCGGAGGATCATGGGAGGACCATCTACATTTAGTCGAATTTGCATATAATAATAGCTACCAGTCGAGTATTGGGATGGCACCATATGAGGCGTTGTATGGAAGGCCGTGCAATTCTCCAGCTTGTTGGTTAGAAACTGGAGATAAGTTGATACTTGGGCCTGAGATGATAAGAGAAATCTCGGATTGTATCGAGATAATTCGGCAACGAATGAAGGCGGCCCAAGATCGTCAGAAAAGTTACGCCGATAAGCGTCGTAAGGATTTGGAGTTCGACGTAGGTGATATGGTTTTCATAAAGATTTCACCGTTGAAGTAAGTGGTTCGATTCGGAAGTAAAGGAAAGTTGGCTCCTAGGTTTGTTGGACCATTTTCGATAGTCGAGCGAATAGGAAAGCTCGCATATAGGTTGGACTTACCCGAGAAGATGTCGAGTGTGCATAATGTTTTCCATGTGTCGTTTCTACGAAAGTTTGTGCACGACTCGAATGTGGTGGTATCTCCAGAACAATATGAAGACTTGGAAGTAGAGACCGCAGTTGCGAAACCTCGTAAGCCACTTCGTGTTGTGGGGAATGACACGAAACAGCTTAGGAGGAAGAAGGTTAAGCTAGTCAAGGTACAATGAAGTGAAGATGGCGACGATTGTACATGGGAGACGGAAGAGAGCATGAAGGCGACTCATCCAGAACTTTTCATCGGTAGGACCCTTTGATTGTATCATCGTTATATCGTTGTATCTTGTTGTTGTTTGATAGAATTCCGCGTGCTAGGATAAGGCTATGGATGTATGGCTTGATGGTTGCTAGTTTGGATGATAGGATTGGCTTCTCATGGATGATAGGCATGCGGAATTGTTGTGGTTGCTTGTGTTTGCTTGGAATTTCGGGGGCGAAATTTTTAAGGGGGGGAGAATGTAACAGCCCGCATTTTACGTATCGGAAGGTCGTAAAATATTTTTATTTTATTCTATGAGGGTTGGATCATTCTCATCTTTTGTTATGTTGCTTATGGGGATGTGTGACATGTCCATAATTTTTACCGATTTTGTTTGTGACCGTTTTGCCCCTGTCAGTCTTGTACTGGGCATAACTTTTGACTCAGGTCGAATCAGAGGGTGAAACCTGTGCCATTGGAAAGGAATTGATGATTCCCTTTCCGTAGAGTGGTTACATTAAGGATTTGGTTCAACGGTTTGGGAGAAATCGCTGTTTTAAGGTTTTTCAGTTGGCTGTTCAGGTTTTGGAAGGCTAATGGGCTGATTTGGAGAAGGCCCATTAGAGGGTGGGTGGAGACTATAAATAGGGGGTAAGGGGTGTGGAGAAAGGTTGGCATTTTCCATTCTCTTATGGGGAGGCTTTGATCTCCTTCTTCCTCTAACATCTTTCCACCATTAAAATTCCAAAATCTAAGGAGGGAAATCGAAGATCTACACCATAAGAGGCTAGATCTACATCATCTCAAGGGCGAATTCATCGGATTGAAGAGTTTGATTCGAAGTGTTCGCTGTCCGGATTGCGTTTTCATTGCTTTTGCTTAGATTTGGATAATTGGTGAGTGATTTACATCTCTCATTCGGATGCATGCAAGTATATGGGTCTTATGTTGTTAATTTCATCATTTCCATGTTATTTTCCTTAGATTTACACCATGCTAAGTTTATTTTACATGTGAATCACTTTAGGATCTGATCTAGATAATTTAAATGGTAAGTTTCATGTTATTTCATGAGTTTATGCAAGTTAGATTGATATTTGTGTTCATATGTTCAATTATTATGATTTTGGGAAATTTATGTGTTTTGATGGAAATTGTTAGATTGATGATATTGTTGGTTGCATAACATGTTTGTGGTTGCATTTGGATGAATCGGATAAGCCGGTTTCGTCGGATTCGTCGTTTGGCGAAGTTTTGGTCGAAATCGAAGTCGAAATGGAGCTGTGCAGGTTTCTGGTCGGTTTTTCCCTGATCGGGTCGGTCTGATGGCTCTGGTCGGTCCAGAAGGATCTAGGCTGAGGCGGTCGGTCGTTTTATAGCTTGGGGAGCAAGACAGGAAGCTGGTCGTTCTGGAGCAGGCTGGTCGGTTTTAAGCTGGTCGTTCTGGAGCAGGCTGGTCGGTTTTAGCTGGTCGATCTGGTTGTTGCCTGGTCGGTCAAGTGAGGCTGGTCGGTCGGGAAGGGCTGGTCGGTTTTAACAAGGTCTTGGAGCTGGTCGGTCTGATCGGTCCAGAAGGTTGAGAAGAGAGTCTGGTCGACTCAGGAGGGTTCTGGTCGGTCCAGAAGGAGCAGAGGGAGGTCTGGTCGGTCCACGGGGGGTCTGATCGGTCCAGAAGTACCAGAGGGGGTCTGGTCGGTTCAGAATGGGTCTGGTCGGCATTTCTAGTGGAAATTTCTGATCGGGCACTTCTAGTGATGACGTAACTTCGAGGTGGTTCAAGTAGGAAGGCTCGAAGTGGTGAATGTGTTCGTTGATCAAGGTGGAACAACGAATGCGGTGACAACTCAAAGGTCGTGAGTTGATGGATAATGGTTGCTCGAGAAGGTTGCTTGAGCTATGAAACATCGTCAAGGTTGGACGATTAGAGAAGCGAAGGCCGAGAAGTCATCATTGTCGTAAGTTCTAGCAGGCTCAAAGCAGGGGTGCGATGGGTATCGTTGAAATGCCCAAAAGACCAGTTGTAGGTCGAGTACCCTGGGTCTCGGGGAGAGGCCTAGTGTCAAGGTTGGACATTGCCAAGGTTGGGCATATGGAGTTCATGATAGAACTGGGGTTATCATTAGCTCTTGACATATGGCAAGGTTGGCCGTCATACGATAATGATGGTTTCGAAGCAGGATTGGCGGTGATAGCCAGAGTCGGTTATGGATGATTGTTTGTTCTGTTTGTACTATCTCACATAGATTATCCAAAGTCGAGGGAGATGTTCTTTGAGTGCTTAAGTGATATTGGTTTAGGCCTCTGGCTAGGGTACTTGAGGAATGTTAAACTCGATTAGGGTTGTCTGTGTGAGACTTATATAATCTGGATGTTATGTGTGTTCTCTATGATTGAATGGGTGTTCTGGTTTCTATGGATGAATGGTTGAAATGCTTGGTGTAAAGGCTATCACTGTCCGATGTGGGGAAGATAAGGTTGAGTTCTTCTCTGGTGATGTGGGTAGATAAGTTGTTCATTTACCCATTCTCATATGCTTTCTTGTTCAAGTTTGTTAGCTGTATTATCGCTCACTAAGACTATTGTCTGACTCAAGGTTTTATGTCTCCTCTTATTACCTTGGGCTGTTCATCCGGTTGTGGATGGGCAGACTAAGTAGCAGGTTACAGGTAATGGAGCTTAGTGATACGAGGAAGCTGAGCGATGACGAGCAGGAGACTGGCGTACCAGTTTTATTCTATCTAGTATTTCTGTTTCCGCTGTTTGAGCTGCTTGAGAGTTGTAGTGAGGCCTTATGTACAAACTTGGATATCAGTTGGATAATCTTTCTGGATGTTGAAAGAGTTTCAAAAGTTTGCTATATGATACCTCATTACTATCACCTGTTGTATATGTTCTATTATATTTTATCCTTGCGTTGTGAGTTCTACGACAGGTTTCAATGTGTTCACTTACTATGATGATCGTCCATAGCAGCCTGGCACGCCTTTCAGCGCATTATTCCTCTTGTTTAGTGCGGGGGTTATGGGCGGTCGTCACATGGGACCTCGTTTAAATACATATTTAAAGTCTACCATTTCTTCAAAATTTTCCTTATTATGAATCTGGCTACGTTCGGTCAAATAAAAGGAAAATCGAATCATTTGATTTACCTACCCTTTTCTCAACGTGTTTTTTTCTATTCCTTGCAATATTATACATAGTATAAAATGTTTTTCGCATGCGCCTCTTGACAAGCTAGAACTTTCAAAAATCACCTTAATTTATGGATCTCAACCAATTCATTTTCGGTTCAAATTATTTTGAAATCAAATATCTCATTAATGCATACCTTTTATTTACTTCTTTTCCGTTAATTGCCCTTTCCTTCAATTGGAAAACCACGTATTAAACATCTGCTACTTTATTTATTTTGACCGTTTCCGCTCACACCACTCTCCACGTTCTCTCTCTTTCCCTTTTGAAATTTGAAATTCTAAAATGGCATGTACTAATTAATATATTTATAACAAAAAAAAATAACATTGAAATGGAAAGAATTGAATACTTATTCTTCCGTTTCAGCCTTGAATGTGAAACAACATGACATGTTCATCCACATAAAAATAAAAATATATTTATAACACGTCCTTCTCCATTCTTCACGGTTCACTCCTCTTTCTTTTGGTTTGCCATCTGCAGCTCCATTTAAAAAAATATGGCCTCCTTCCCCTAAAAAGAATAAAATAAAAATCTTCATCACTTAAATTAAATCACCACCCCCTTATCTACCAAATCAGTCCACCACCATTTTGCCTGGATCCGCCCACTTCTCCACCATTTCAGTGACGCGCCACTGCCAGTTTTGAGCCACCACTAGATCGAACTCGTAGCCTGACAATAGCCAGTCCATCTGAGCATAAACTCCATCGTCTATGAACCCAGCATCATCGCCTCCTGTTGGTCACAGGCACCGCCTTCAGCACCGTCGTCCGCCAAGCAATTGTAAGTGCTCTTACAATTAAACATTTTTCAAGTTTCCGACTTCAGTTCACGCTAAATATAATTAGTGTGAGTTGGCGTGCTACCGTTGTCTGTTCTATCATAGTGTTAATTGCAAGTCTATTTTCAACTTGTTCCATACATGTCTGCTCGGTTTTGACAAAATACATGAACTTGCATGTTTTCGGTTTTAGTGTGACCATTTTGATTATTATTGTTTTTACTGTTTGCTACTGTGTTCTGTCAGCATTGGTTGGCAACTTGCATTACTCATGTCGGGTTGCTGCATATGGTTATTGGTTTGGCATGAGTATTGATAACTGTAGATACGGATCTTTTCATATAAAAGAAGCCTTACATGAATATGGAGTAAAATGGTGATCTCTTTAAAGCATTTAGTACATTCATGGAATTAAGTGATTTTATAAGTATAGGATAAGAAAGCATAAACCTTAAAAATACTTTTGCAAATAAAATGTGTTCTGGAACTTGCAAATACTATGTAAAAAGAAGTTTTGACAAATAAAATTTATATGATGATAACATATAAATGTGTAAAATAGTGGTTAAAAATTTGTTACAGATTCAAATTATATTTAGTTAATGTTTTATGAAGATTATTGTAGATAGGATAATTCAGAGGTGGGATAGATAACTTGGAATGTTAATTTGGAATATGTTGGTGAAACCATACTAATAGACTTGGAAAAATGGCCTCCCAGAAACTAGATTAATACACATTTTTGCATACATGCATGGCACAAAAATCAAGGGATCTCTTCTTTGGTTTAAAAATTGACGAAAGCAATAAGAGGATGGGATATATATTTTTCACTTCTTAGGCAAACATTCTTTTGCCATTAATTTTTCTCTACTGCATGTGTTCCATTTTACGTGTATTCATGAATACATATGTGTGTGTATATGTATACGCCTGATTATATGTGTCGTGTGACATGTGGGTGTATTTTATGAACTGCATGTGTGTTTGTGCATGAGTATATGTATGATATACATGTGTGTATGCATGTGTTTGTGTATGCGTATGAGTTCATGGAGGCAACAAACGCCAGGAAAGGACAAAGGGATTTTCTATTCTTGCTATGTTTAACGCTTTTAAGTAGATATGATGACCAGTGTGAGTGGCTTGATGTGGGTTTATCTTGCTTTGTCTTGTGCATATATTCTCACCATGTGTTGTAAATCTTATTTCGGAAATTCCCTGAATTTTATACTCAAATAATGTGTATGGATTAAACTAATTTTATTTATGTGTTTATCGAAGTATACTAACTTGAAATAAGTTTAATCTTGACTCGGGTGTTTTTTGTATTTTGCATGGGACACTCGGGTCAGGTCCTAAGTGTTCCAGGCTTAGAAAATTTCAGCTCGCAATGAAGTGGAGTGGCATGTAAAGACGCATATGGCGCACGCTCGACAAAACCGTAAAGCTTTTATTTATTTAAAAATTCATGTAACATACTTATAAAATCTTCCGCTGTATAAATATTTTGTACAAATCTGATAGTATTTGTATAAAAATTTCTTCCGCTGCAAATATTGTGTTTGTGATTCTATGTTTATTCTGTTTAAACTTGATAAACTAAATAACAATCTGTCTTTTTGAACGTTTTGATTTGGTTTAAATACCGACTTAAAGCGGTCAAAAAAGGCAGGATGTTACAGTTGGTTTTGCTAAGTATCAAAAATGATTTTGAGCTAAAGAACTTGAAAAATATTAAACTATAGTGTAGCAGCAAGCTAGATGAAACACCCCACCCTCCATTAAGGTCACTCATAAAGGGAATGCCTTAACTTTGGTGGAGGTTTATAAGTAAAAGTCACAGATAAAACACAAGACAGATATAAACACATATATATAAGCAGCGGAAAACAACAGTTTTTATTTCATAAATACATGTTCATACAAAACATTTCTATAACTGTCACATAATAACTTCCAAAACATTACATCATCATTTCTGTCTTGGTTATTAAATAAAGAAGCATAAAATATAATTAAAACTGCATAAATCCCCATAGAATGAGTCCAACAGCCATAGACAAGGAAAGAGAGTCCAAACCATACATCTACTATCTTGAAGCTTGCAAGGAGTCTAACTAAGTTGGGTTGTTTCCTCCCTGTGGACCTAGGGAGGGGGGGGGGGGGGACGGAAGAAAAGAAGACAAAATAAAATAGGGTCAGACATAAAGCTTGGTAAGTCTAGTGACTCTTCAGTATGAGAATAAGAAAAAGGGCATAACAGGTATAAACTGGGAATAGGAAGTATCATAAACTAAGGTAAAGCAGTTTGAATTGAATATACTATCGCACACCACAATATATCTCTGCACCTACTTGTATTTTCTCAACTGGCACCCCATGATCGGGTGAAGTGATCCCCTTTCTAAAGATCGGCTCCTACTCGCATAATCATCTGTGTCTTACGGCCTCCAAATATTGTAGATACCTATGATGGCCCCACCATAGGGTGTATTAAGTCCCATGGTGGCGACCCGACACAATCCTTAGAATGCATAGGTTACACTACTGGTGCCCCCAGTGCCCTATTTGCCTACTTCGAAGTGTGTGCACGCCCGCACTTCGTTAGAACCCACACTGTTGCACCCACCGCCGTTGCTTTTGACCGGTTACAATCAGCCCAGTAATCGTGCCTCACTATGCCTAGTTTCAGGGTACCATGATACCTAATTGGGTGACTACTGAAATGCGTCCCCGTTACTAGGGTTTTCTAGTCAAACATGCTAAGTGGTTAAGTGTCTATATTTACCGAACCCCACCCATTAGTTTAATTTAACATGTTGAAATTGGTTAAGCGTTTTAGTTAACTTAACCCTACCATCCTGTCCTTAGCTTTTTAAAGCACCGACCAATCACATTAGACAGATATTGTTACAGTTACTGGATGTGCCGGTCGGTTTCGGGCAGGTTTACACCGTAACTCAGTCTAACCTCGGGTCCTTATTGGGCTCAATGCTTAACCACCCACATTGGATAGGTATTTTTGTGACTACTGGACAGCCGGGCGGGTCCGGGCAGGTTTACATTACAACTCAATCCAACCTCGTGTTAAGCATATTCGTATTTTCTAAATTTACATATTTGTCTTTATTACTTGTTATATGTAAATTTGTCAACAATTAAATGTTGTGGCCCACTTTCCAAGTTTAACAATTTTGGTATAAGAATTTATACCATTCAAGTGCCACCAATTTTGGCATGTGACAAACATGCCAATTTCATATATTTTTACCAATTTATGACAAGTTTTACCAATATTCCCAATGTTACCCCGTATAAATATTATACTAACAATCTTAGCCTAATTTTCGTCCGCATAGTTTTTAACATATAATATTAGGCTAAAAACTTAGCCTAATTTAGCGCACACAAAATTGGCATAAGGGAATTCATAAACATACACATGACATAGGTGTAAAATTGGCATTTTTGGCATAGTCAATATGAACATCATATGTGTAAACTTGCAAAATAGTCAACATACATATATGTGAATTTGCAACATAGACTAGATCATGGGTTTCAACTTATCATGTGAACTTGCATTAAAAAGAGGAATCTAACTAAACAGGTGTCACATGAATTAGCATATGATTTAGACAACATAAGCCTAAACATGTTTAGATCTAGGCATAACATCGAACATCACTAGCATATGACAAGAATATGACACGTTCAGTATGTATTTTATCACATGTGAACTAGATCCAAATCATATGTCCAACTACAACATGAAACATGTACTAAAGTGGATCTTGGCATGGATCCAATTAGGAACTTGCAACTTTTGTATAAACATAAGAACATGTATATGAACATAATCTTTTAGGCACAGAGGTTTTAGCATATATATATATACATGAAATCTTAATCACGTACAACCTATATAATCACATAAACATATAGGTGTTGATTACAACATGAACTATACAACTTGCATGTGATTCTAAATGTACAGTAGGATCAATATCAACTCAACTGTACCACAATCATTTCAATACATAGATATGAATTAACATCATTGTTACATAATAACACAATTCCATTTCCATTTTACATCGAATCAAATCATAACTTTTATTCACATCGAAAAAATCACTATACTTACAACAAATGATGGTCTTGTTTTCTGAATTCTGAATTTGAATTGCTTTCCTTTGGGTAGACAACATTGATTTGATTCTTATTTTAACTTTAATTTTGCTCGTCTCTAATGTTTCTCTAACTGACGGTTACTCCTAGTTTCCTTCCAGCAGCATGACGACTTTAGTTCTATATTATTTTATGAATTCAGGTTGAGTGTTGAGTTATATTTATAGAATTTCAGATTGATTTGAGTCATCGATGAAGCTAGAGTTAATCCAGACCATCCATCTCAAGATAAGCCAATCAGAAAGCGACAAGTCAGCCCTAGTGACATAGCCAAGCCTCAGAAATCGACCGGAACTCGACCAGGCCAGCCAGGGCCTGACCAAGCAGGTTTCTGCTCGGCCTGGGCGCACTTGGCAGGTGCGCCCGTGCAAATTTGTAGTGGCGCACTTCCCAAGTGCGCCAGTGCAATTTTGTTCTTGCGCACTTCCCAAGTGCGCCAGTGCATTCTGGCTCGTTTCTGGTTTTTCTGCCTAACTTTGTTCGTCCATATCTTCTCGGTATCCTTTTTACGCAAACACGGAGTCTATCTCAAGCTAAACTCTGAGACGAACGCAATGGCATAACCCATTTCCCTTAATTCCATCATTTAGAATTAATTACACTTTAATTTGTTAATTTTACTGTTAATAGGAAATTCAGGGTGTTACATTCTCCCCTCCTTAAAGGATTTCGTTCCCGAAATCTTCAAGTCTGAAAGAACGTATATCCTAACATCCAATCGTCCATCTACTCAACCAACAAACACAGGCGTCCATTGTCTTTAAAAGACTTCTAATGCTTCATGATCATATGCATAGTGTGTGTATATGTCCTTATCTAATGCAAAAATTAGGCGGTCTACTGATTCATTTGACCTTCTTAATGCGAATCATGTAAGTGTCATGAATCCATTATGTATGCAAAATTTTCCTTACTCATACTTCTACATGAGTGGGCAACCGTTTATACAAATGCGACATCCATATGACGACGTTCGAGTTTCAACCACATACAAATATGAATACATATATGCATATGCAGTATGAAGTGACTGAGCCGACCTAAAACTTGGGTTGTGTGTGTATATGCATCCATGAGCAACCACTAGCAACCACTTGCAGCCATCAACCATAACATGTTTCAATTACAAGTTTACATCCAAAGGGGTTTCTACCTAAGGATAAAGGATAATATCGAGGAGATTATACCTAAAAAGATAGATACGAGCACAACTTAAGGAAAAAGAGAAATCAAAGATGTACCCTCAAAAAGAAAAGGGTAGGCCGTGTGTATTCTATCCTCAGTTTCCCAGGTCGCGTCTTCCTCGGTGTCGCTCCACTGAAATTTAATGAGCTTGACTTCGTGGTTGCATAGCTTTTTGATTTCAGTTCCTACGATTCGAGTTGGAACTCTCCTCACAGTTGCTTCGCGTTCCACTTCGGCTTCTTCTAGAATGCTTGGCTCCACCACTTCCGCAGATTCATGTAGACATTTCCGAAGATGAGAAACGTGAAAGACATTGTGAATTCCCGCCAACCTTTCGGGCAGCTCTACTCTATAAGTCATTTTCCCAATCTTCTCGAATATAGGGAACAGTCCTACAAATCTTGGTGCTAGCTTTCCTGCGGATCCAAAGCGAACGACGTTCCTTAAAGGAGATACCTTAAGTAAAACCCTGTCCCCAACCTCAAACTCAAGGTCGGTCCTTCTTTTGTCTGCGTAGGATTTCTGTTTATCTTGGGTAATCTTCATTCTCCTTCGTATCAAGTCCACTTTTTCTGAAGTCTCTCTAATCATGTCTGGCCCAAGTATAAGCTTGTCTGTAGACTCCCACCAAAAAGTTGGTGATCGACAAGGTCTTCCATACAAAGCTTCGAAGGGTGCCATGCCGACAGTGGCTTGGTAGCTGTTGTTGTAGGCGAATTCCACTAAAGGAAGATGATCCTCCCATGTCCCTCCGAAGTCAAGAACGCATAATCTCAAAAGATCTTCTAATACTCTATTTACCCTTTCCGTCTGATCATCCGTTTGGGGGTGATAGGCCGTGCTCAAGCATAACTGTGTGCCTACAGCTTCTTGCAGACTCCGCCAAAATTCGATCATAAAGATGGGATCTCTGTCACTCACTATGCTGGAGGGTATTCCATGGAGTCGAACTATCTCCTTGAGATAAAGAGAAGCTAGAGACGAGGCAGTTCTTCTACTCTTGATAGGTATAAAGTGGGCGCTTTTAGTAAGCCTGTCCACTATCACCCAAATGCTATTGCCTCTTCTTGACCTAGGCAACCCGTCAATGAAGTCCATCGAAATGCTATCCCACTTCCATTGCAGGACTTCTAGAGGATGAAGCAGTCCTCCAGGCTTCTTTTGTTCCGCCTTGACCTGTTGGCATGTCACGCACTTAGAAACGAAATCTTCCACGTCCTTCTTCATGCCGCTCCAATAGAAAACTCTCTTTACGTCCTTTTACATCTTGTCTCCAACTGGGTGTATTGTCATCTTGGAATGATGTGCCTCCTCGAGAACCTTCTTCACTAAATCCCTAGCTTTCGGGACGCATAACCTTCCATCTCGTCTCAGCCAACCCTTATCATCGATGGAGTACCTATTGAGGTGACTGGAAGTTTCACCCCTAATTAGTTTATCAATCACATCCACAAGTTGAGGGTCTTCACGTTGTGCAGCCCCTATCGGGTCTAAAAGAGTGGGCCATACTTCTAGGGATGCCAATAAACCAGGTATAAAATCTGAGGAGGGCCTAAAGTCAAAACTGGCTATATACTCCAAGCTTTACCTTTCTACAAAGAGAGGGCTTAGGGTCGGCTTCTTTCTGCTCAACGCATCTGCTACTACGTTGCCATTGCCAGGAATATAGGAAATTTCGAAGTCATATGAAGCAAGGAACTCCATCCACCTTTGCTGCCTCAAGTCAAGATCTTTCTGCAAGAAAAGATACTTCAACGATTTATGGTCAGTATATAATTCGAACTTCTCACCTAGGAGATAATGGCGCTAAGACTTAAGCGCAAAGACGATGGCGGCCAACTCAAGATCGTGGGTTGGGTAGTTCTTTTCATGCACTTTCAATTGTCTTCCACCATAAGCTACTACCCTCCCTTCTTGCACCAGAACGACTCCTAGTCCCGTACCACAAGCATCCGTATATACTGTGAACATCTTGCTTCCATCCGGCAAAGTCAGAACTGGGGCTGTTGTGAGAGCCCTTTTTAATCGTTGGAAAAGCAAACTCGTAATCCAAATCCCAAGTAAACACCAGATTCTTCTTTGTTAGCTTTGTGAGTGGAGCTGAGATTTTCGCGAAATCCCTAATGAACTTTCGGTAAAAACCGGCTAGCCCAAGAAAGCTTCGGACTTCGGTTGCATTTCTTGGTGTCTTCCAATCTTGCACTGCCACCACTTTCATGGGGTCCACAGCTAACCCTTCTTTGGACACTATATGTCCAAGAAACCTTACTTCTTCTCTCCTAAAGTGGCACTTGGAGAATTTGGCTTTTAGCCGATGAACTCGAAGAGTTTCCATGATCTCCTTCAGATGCTGAGCATGTTCTTCTTCATTCTTTGAGAAGATCAAAATATCGTCTACGAAGACCACCACGAACTTATTTACGAATTCTCTGAACACCCTGCTCATTAGGTCCACGAAATAAGCGGGTGCGTTTGTCAAACCGAAAGGCATGACAAGCCACTCATAGAAACCGTCTGGGGTTCTAAACGTCGTTTTACCCTTGGCTGATGGAACCCAGTAGCCAGATCAAGTTGGGAGAAGACCGACGCACCTACAAGTTGATCAAACAAATCATCTATTCGGCGAAGCGGGTGTCTATTCTTCTTAGTCAGCTTGTTTTGCTCCTTATAGTCCACACAAAGACGTAGTGAACCATCTGCTTTGGTGGCGAACACCACTGGAGCACCCCATTCTGAGATACTCTGCCTTATAAACCCCTTCTTGAGAAGCTCCTTAGCTTGCTTACTGAGCTCCTTTCTCTCCTTTGGAGCCATGTGTCTGACAAGTAAACCCACGGGCTTTGCATTATCAACAAGATATATGCAGATGTCTATTTCCCACCTCATATGTAAACCCTTTACCTCTTCAAAGACATCCGAATATTCCCAGACCACTCTAACCGACTGCAAATTCTCAACAGAAGCATCAAGAAACTCTAGATAACTAAGCATAACAGCATTCAAGGGATTACAAGAAATTTCTAGAGTGTTACCGAGCCGAGTCAAGAGTCTAACCATTCTTTTCTCACAATCAAGAATGGCACCATTACTGGATAACCAGTCCATGCCTAAGATCAGTCCATATCCTGAGAAGCCCAAAACAAAGGCACTACATCTAAATTCAACACTTAGAATACAGATTTTCAAATCTAAGCAAACCATCGACAAATAAGCCGAGCCCCCAATTGGATTCAAAACAACCAAGGGATCTTCTACCATACTGGTGTCTAGGTGCAGAGATTCTACTAAGGCAGATGAAATAAAGGAGTGTGATGCACCAGAATCAAAGAGAGTGCGAATTGGATGATCATAAAGATAAACTAAGCTTTCTACAGAAATATTTCTACCTCGTTCCTGTGGAGGTGCCACCAGCGCGTGAACCTGTTCCCTTGAGGTGGATCGAGTCCTCTGTCCCTGCCTCCGCTTCTTTGGGCAGTCCTTAGCCAAGTGTCCAGTCTCTCCACAATGGAAACAACCACCATTCATCTTTGCTTTCTTCTTTATGCAGTCTTTTGCTATATGTCCCACAATGCCACAGAAATTGCACCTTCTCTTTTCACGGGTTTTGTTGTTTTTCCCGCCTTTCTTGAAGTCTGTCTTCTTAACCTGTAAACCCTCTTTCTTTTCTTGAGGCACTTCCACCTTTGCCTCTTTCTTGACTTTATCTTCCTCGTGTAGCAGCGCCATGTCCACCAAGCTTTCATAAGTCGCTCCCATGGGTATATGGGTCATTGCAAGGCTGTGTAGAGGATCATTCAGACCTTTGACGAAGCGAAGGGCCTTCTTGTGTTGGTGTTTACCAAATCCAGTCCAAATCTGGCCAGCTGATTAAACTGATTGACATACTCCTTGATCGTCATACTTCCTTGCTTAAGAGTTAGGAACTTCTCCATTTGCAGGCTTCTTTCAGCTTGGGAGAGGAATTTCATCTCAAACCTCATCTTGAAATATTCGCGAGTCTCCACTGGCCTCTCAGCATGGGTAACTTCCCACCAATAGGAAGCTTCATCTTTAAGCAACCACACTGCTAGCTGTATCTTTTGCCTATCGTCAACTTCGAAGATGACGAACAAGTCCTCAGTCTCGTTCAGCCAGTTCATTGCTGCCACAAATGATTCAGTTCCATAAAAATCCTTTCCACCCATAGCCTTGAAGTCTCTACACGTCTTAGCGAAAGTATTTCCACGAGGAGGAGGAGGAGGAACCGCTGCCACTGTTGGAGGATGAATGTCTGCTGGGCCCGCACCATTGCCCCTAGCCTATAGGTACCTTCGGAACCAGCCGGGTATCGGTACTCCTTGTGGAAGGTTAAGATTTCCAGACATGCTGGAACAAAAAGGAAAGTATTCAAAACAAAGGATAAAGAGATAGTGCATATGGCTTTTAGGGAATTATGCCTTTTAAAAAAAATAACTCTTTTTCTTGAAGACAATGCTTCTTTAAACTCCTTTTTGAAAATAGTTTCAAAAACTTTTATCTAGTCTGGTAAAACCGTGCTCTGATACCAAGTGAAACACCCCACCCTCCATTAAGGTCACTCACAAAGGGAATGCTATAGCTTTGGTGGAGGTTTGTAAGTAAAAGTCACAGATAAAACACAATACAGATATAAACACATATATATAAGCAGCGGAAAACAACAGACTTTTTATTTCATAAATACGTGTTCGTACAAAACATTTCCATAACTGTCACATAATAACTTCCAAAACATTACATCATCATTTCTGTCTTGGTTATTAAATAAAGAAGCATAAAACATAATTAAAACTGCATAAATCCCCATAGAATGAGTCCAACAGCCATAGCCAAGGAAAGAGAGTCCAAACGCTACATCTACTATCTTGAAGCTTGCAAAGAGTCTGACTAAGCTGGGTTGTTTCCTCCCTATGGACCTGGGGGAGGGGGGAACGGAAGAAAAGAAGACGAAAGAAAATAGGGTCAGACATAAAGCCTGGTAAGTCTAGTGACTCTTCAGTATGAGAATAAGAAAAAGGGCATAATAGGTATAAACTGGGAATAGGAAGTATCATAAACTAAGGTAAAGCAATTTGAATCGAATATACTATCACACCCCACACTATATTTCTGCACCTACTTGTATTTTCTCAACTGGCACCCCATGATCGAGTGAAGTGATCCCCTTTCTAAAGATCGGATCCTACTCGCATAATCATCTGTGTCTTACGGCCCCCAAATATTGTAGATAACTATGCTGGCCCCACCACGGGGTATATCAAGTCCCGTGGTGGCGAACCGACACAATCCTTAGAATGCATAGCTTATACTACTGGTGCCCCCAGTTCCCTGTTTGTCTGCTCCGAAGTGTGTGCACGCCTGCACTCCGTTAGAACCCACACTGTTGCACCCACCGCCATCGCTTTTGACCGCTTAAAATCAGCCCAGTAATCGTGCCCCACCCTGCCTAGTTTCACGGTACCATGATACCTAATTGGGTTACTGCTGAAATAGGTCCCCGTTACTAGGGTTTTCTAGTCAGACTTGTTAAGTGGTCAAGTGTCTGTATTTACCTAACCCCACCCATCAGTTTAATTTAACATGTTGAAATTGGTTAAGTGTTTTAGTTAACTTAACCCTACCATCCTGTCCTTAGCTTTTCAAAGCACCGACCAATCACATTAGACAGATATTGTTACAGTTACTGGATGTGCCGGTCGGTTTCAGGCAGGTTTACACTGTAACTCAGTCTAACCTCGGGTCCTTATTGGGCTCAATGCTTAACCACCCACATTGGATAGGTATTGTTGTGACTACTGGACAGCCGGGCGGGTCCGGGCAGGTTTACATTACAACTCAATCCAACCTCGTGTTAAGCATATTCGTATTTTCTAAATTTACATATTTGTCTTTATTACTTGTTATATGTAAATTTGTCAACAATTAAATGTTGTGCCCACTTTCCAAGTTTAACATTTTTGGTATAAGAATTTATACCATTCAAGTGCCACCAATTTTGGCATGCGACAAACATGCCAATTTCATATATTTTTACCAATTTATGACAAGTTTTACCAATATTCCCAACGTTACCCCATCTAAATATTAGGCTAACAATCTTAGCCTAATTTTCGTCCGCACAGTTTTTAACATATAATATTAGGCTAAACACTTAGCCAAATTTAGCGCACACAAAATTGGCATAAGGGAATTCATAAATATAAACATAACATAGGTGTAAACTTGGCATTTTTGGCATAGTCAATATGAACATTATAGGTGTGAACTTGCAAAATAATCAACATACATATATGTGAATTTGCAACATAGACTAGATCATGGGTTTCTACTTATCATGTGAACTTGCATTAAAAAGGGGAATCTAACTAAACATGTGTCACATGAATTAGCATATGATTTAGACAACATAAGCCTAAACATGTTTAGATCTAGGCATAACATCGAACATCACTAGCATATGACAAGAATATGACATGTTTAGTATGTATAATTTTATCACATGTGAACTAGATCCAAATCATATGTCCAACTACAACATGAAACATGTATTAAAGTGGATCTTTGCATGGATCCAATTAGGAACTTGCAAATTTTGTATAAACATAGGAACATGTATATGAACATAATCTTTTAGGCATAGAGGTTTTAGCATATATATACATGAAATCTTAATCATGTACAACCTATATAATCACATAAACATATAGATGTCGATTACAACATGAACTATACAACTTGCATGTGATTCTAATAAATGTACAATAGGATCAATATCAACTCAACTATACCACAATCATTTCAATACATAGATATGAATTAACATCGTTGTTACATAATAACACAATTTCATTTCCATTTTACATCGAATCAAATCCTAACTTTTATTCACATCGGAAAAATCACTATACGTACAACAAATGACGGTCTTGTTTTCTGATTTCTGAATTCTGAATTTGAATTGCCTTCCTTTGGGTAGACAACGTTGATTTGATTCTTGTTTTAACTTTAATTTTGCTCGTCTCTAATGGTTCTCTAACTGACGGCTACTCCTAGTTTCCTTCCAACAGCATGACGGCTTTAGTTCTATATTATTTGTGTGAATTTAGGTTGAGTGTTGAGTTATATTTATAGAATTTCAGATTGATTTGAGCCGTCGATGAAGCTAGAGTTAATCCAGACCATTCATCTCAAGAGAAGCCAATAAGAAAGCGACAAGTCAGCCCTAATGACACAGCCAAGCCTCAGAAATCGACCAGAACCCGACCAGGCCAGCCAGGGCCTGACCAAGCAGGTTTTTGCTCAGCCTGGGTGCACTTGGCAGGTGCGCTAGTGCAAATTTGTACTGGCGCACTTCCCAAGTGCGCAAGTGCAATTTTGTTCTGGCGCACTTCCCAAGTGCGCCAGTGCATTCTGACCCATTTCTGGTTTTTCTGCCTAACTTCATTCGTCCATATCTTCTTCATACGGTATCCGTTTTACGCAAACTCGGACTCTATCTCAAGAAGAACTCCGAGACGAACGCAATGGCGTAACCCATTTCCCTTAATTCCATCATTTAGAATTAATTATACTTTAATTTGTTAATTTTACTGTTAATAGGAAATTCGAGATGTTACACTAGATTTATAAATATTGACTTGGTTTTTAATAGGATGATCAAAATTTTACGATTAGAGAATATAACGAATTGACTATGGAAATAGGTATTTGTTTTGAAGTTGTTTTGTCATCGTTTGTAATATACTTAAGGAAATTATGGGAATATAAACTAATGAAAACCTCAAAATTATGTTCGGAAAATCTCACTAAACCATCGCGTTATCGAAGATGGCAAAGACGGAAGTATAGAAGGCAGGATGTCGAGAACAAAGAGCGATTGCCCGTAAAGAAAAGGAAGAAGCGATTGCAGAACATGAAAGGATAATTAGAGAAAGACAAGGATCTGGTCCATATGATAATGTCGTATGTTATCGATGTCGACAAAAGGGACATTTTCCTAGTCGTTTCCTTGAAGTGAAAAAGAAAAAGCCTGCCCCTACTGTAACAGTCAATAAACCAATTATCTGCCACCATTGCAAGCAAGTTGGACATATAGCCCGGAACTATTCCGAGAGGCAACGTGGAAGGCAAGCCGTGTTGCGCCCTGCTATATCAAAGACCATGAAGTATGAAAATGAAAATGGAAGTATCTCGTATTATTGTGGAAATTGCAAGAATTTGGGACACGTTGATGTGGAATGCACTAATCCTTTAGTGGAGATACCTGGAAGAGTGAATACTGTGGAGTTGTTCATGCGAAGATGCGGAGTAGAGAAGCAGAGTAGGATAGATCTTGATAGTTTTGAATCTTAACCAGTTTGACTAATAACTCCTTATATGAGATCCTTATCTTTTGTATCCTAAATTTCTGTAAGATTGTCGTCGTCGTTTTAACAAACTTCATACCATTAATTACCCAATGACCTCTTGTGTGATGAAGGATGTACTTATCGTAAGTAGAATTAAAGTTTATCCTTTTGTTCTATGAATATTATGCAAGTTGTCAATTTATATTTTTTTTATCTAAGCAATTAGATAGTATTATTGATTTATAATGTTTAAAGAAAATATTGCTTAAGAAATATTTAAATTAATGTAATGATCACCATATGAATCATGAGAAATTTTCCTAAACTATTGATTTTGAAATCTTGGAAATTTTAAATTTGGATAATGCTCGATTTGAGAAATGATTATTGAAGTCATATTATGAAATCCAAGCTGAATTAACAATGAAATGTTGGATAAATTGATTCGGATTGGATTACGTTTCCTAAAACTAGTTTTATTATTAATATATAATATGTTTACTTTATTTAAACTATTTTGAATATAAACTTAACTATCCAATTCAGCTATTCTATAGCACACATATTTAGTTATATAAATTATTCTATGGCAAGCCAATTATTTTATTCAAACATTTATGTAAAAAAAAATTACTCTATTCGAATCTATTTTATATCAAGCTTATTATTTTATTTAAACTATTTTATACCAACCCTGTTTATTTTAATTCAAAACTATTTTATATCAAGTTTATTATCTTACGTAAACTATTTGAATCTAAGTTAACTATTTTAGTGATAAGAGTATCTATTTCCGATCTGAGCAATTTAAATCTAAAATGATTAAATATAAAGAATTAATCAGATAACGATATTCGTGACGTGTGATCCAAATCGAAGGTGAAGTTTGATAATGAATTGATTTGTGGATGTAAATTGAAATGATGTCAAATATCAGAACCAAATAAAAAACAAAAAAAAATAAAACTGAGGGATTTTGTGAATTTTCAATTTTGAATGTTAGATATGAAAGTGCTCCAAACTTATATATGAAAGATTTACATAAAAATGAATTTGAAACTATTGATTTGAAGGTAATTGATATGAAGTGAAATCTTATATAAAATTGAAATTGTATAAGAATGACATGTTGAAATATGATTTGAGAACTCTTGTGTAAATGAAATTTTATATAAGTACGATATATAAGAATTGAAATGTATATTATATATAGAATCTTATGTTTTCAAAACCAAAGATACAGGAAGTGCCTTCCATTGAAAATCGAGCTCCTACTCGCTAGGAACTCTTGTTGATATTTCTTTGATTGTGGTTGTTCGGACGTAATACTCATGAGTGTTTCCTTTGAACTTGGCTGCATAGCGAAATTCGCAGGGCCGCGAAGGCCAACAGCGACGGATGCTTCCTAGGGGAACCAGGCGTAACCATTGTGTTTGCTGCGATCTATGGTTGTTTTACGATGGCGAAATCCACAGGGTTGCGAAAGCCTAAGGGTACAGATGCTTCCTGGGGAATCCAGGCGTAACCATTATGTATCTTCGGTTCGCATGGCGTAATTCGTAGGGCAGTGATTGCCTAAGGTTTACGGGTGATAGAGATGTAACCACCAGTGTTACTAGATGTAAACTGCAATCCATGTGATTGTTTTGAGGTGTTATGGCGAAATACATAAGGCAGTGATTGCCTAACCACTTGTGGCTACGGCACTTTGTCCTCTCGACCAAGTGATAGAGCGACCTTAGGGGCTGCGTTCCATGATGATCTCAGGTTATTCTATTCTATTTCTATTGATTCGTCCCGTTGATTGTTCGTGACGAAATTCGCAGGGAAGAGATTTCCTACGGGTACGGATGCTTCCTAGGGGACCCAGGCGTAACCATTATGTATTTGCGATTCATGAATAAGCTTCATTGGTTGGTTTATTGGATGGTACTTCTTTTATCTATTTTAATGTTTTTAAGTATTTTCACTGGAAGTTGAAACAAGTATATTGAGTGCTTGGAGATTTTTAGTCGTGCGTCTGATTCACGTATGTCTAACACTGTTAAGAACAAAAATAAACTTGTTAAGCCTTCGAATAATAAAGTATTTTGACGTTAACTAACAAATTAATGACATAAAAATTTAACATTTGTCTGACCTCAACATAGTAAAATAAGAAAGAGATTTTAAATGTTTTACAAGTTCACAGCTTTAAAATAAATTAAAATACTATTTTTCGTCTCCTGAAAGGGGAAAGAACTAATGGAATGATTTATGTTTAACTAATTGGAAGCATAATTTTGTACTTAAACAAGCAACTAAGGTTGATAAGCGAATGAATTATATATCGTTAACTAGTTCTTTGCTACGTTCCTTTTCGAGGACGAAAAGTTCTGAGTGAGGGAGAATGTAACGTCCCGCAAATTTAGATCGTTTAATTATTGAATTAATTAAATTTAATCCTTGAATTTAAAATGGTTTGAAAATAAATTTTAGGATATTATTAATAAATGATTTCAAATTTATTTCTAATAAACAGCAATTTATGATTAGATGAATGATGATTTATTACATTGGAAACAATTATTAAATTTTGTGGAATTATTAACTTTGAAGTATTATTTATAAAAGGAAAGTTAGTTGTCAATCGTGAAATAATAACTGTAATAATATTGAAATGGTTGGCGTTAAAATTTAAATTCTGTACTTGAAAATACGTATGTTTGTTTAATTTAAGTAAATTTAAATTAAACATTAATAATGGAAGTTTCAACGATTTTAATAATGTACGATTTAAATGGTGCAGTTACTCGAAATATTATGTAAAATTTTGCAGTCAAATTTAATTACGAAAATTTGATATTAGGAATACGTGCAATTTAATATAGCGATGAAGGAATTTTCCTAGTAATGTACAAAAGTTCGTTTCGTTTGTAATATAGAGAAAATTTTAAATAAGTTAGACTGTTACCAATTAATAAAATAAATTAAATAAATAAGAATATGAAACGGTAAACATTAAATACATTAGGAAGAGGAAGATAAAATTAATTAAATAAACGAGCGTATGAAATGGTAAACATTTGGATTTGGAAACTTGGGACCTCGTTTAAATACATATTTAAAGTCTACCATTTCTTCAAAATTTGTGTTGTTCCTTCTTGTGAATCTGGCTACGTTCGGTCAAATAAAAGGAAAATTGAATCATTTGATTTACCTACCCTTTTCTCTACATTTTTTTTCTATTCCTTGCAATATTATATATAGTATAAAATGTTTTTCGCATGCGCCTCTTGACAAGCTAGAACGTTCAAAAATCACCTTAATTTGTGGATCTCAACCAATTCATTTTCGGTTCAAAATATTTTGAAATTAAATATCCCATTAATGCATACCTTATATTTACTTCTTTTCCGTTAATTGCCCTTTCCTTCAATTGGAAAACCACGTATTAAACATTTGCTACTTTATTTATTTTGACCGTTTCCTCTCAACCCACTCTCCACGTTCTCTCTCTTTCCCTTTTGAAATTTGAAATTCTAAAATGGCATGTATTAATTAATATATTTACAACAAAAAAAACATAACAATGAAATGGAAAGAACTGAATACTTATTGTTCCGTTTCAACCTTGAATGTGAAACAACATGACATGTTCATCCACATAAAAATAAAAATATATTTATAGCACATCCTTCTCCATTCTTCACGGTTCACTCCTCTTTCTTTTGCTTTGCCATATGAAGCTCCATTTAAAAAAAATTGGCCTCCTTCCCATAAAAAGAATAAAACAAAAATCTTCATCACTTAAATTAAATCACCACCCCCTTATCTACCACATCAGTCCGCCACTGTTTTGCCTGGATCCACCCTCTTCTCCACCATTTTAGTGATGCGCCGCTGCAAGTTTTGAGCCACCACTAGATCGAACTCGTAGCCTGACAATAGCCAGTCTATCTGAGCGTCGCCTCCGTCGTCTATGAACCCAACGTCGCCGCCTCCTGTTGGTCATTGGCACGGCCTTCAGCACCGTCGTCCGCCAAGCAATTGTAAGTGCTCTTACAATTAAACCTTTTCCAAGTTTCCGACTTCGATTCACGCTAAATATAATTAGTGTGAGTTGGCTTGCTACTGTTGTATGTTCTATCATAGTGTTAATTGCAAGTCTATTTTCAACTTGTTCCATGCATATCTGCTCAGTTTTGACAAAATACATGAACTTGCAAGTTTTCAGTTTTAGTGCGACCATTTTGATTATTATTATTTTTACTGGTTGCTACTGTGTTCTGTCAACATTGGTTGGCAACTTGCATTACTCATGTTGGGTTGCTTCATCTGGTTATTGGTTTGGCATGAGTATTGATAACTGTAGATACAGATCTTTTCATATAAAAGAAGCCTTACATGAATATGGAGTAAAATGGTGATCTCTTTAAAGCATTTAGTACATTCATGGAATTAAGCGATTTTATAAGTATAGGATAAGAAAGCATTAACCTTAAAATACTTTTAAATGAAATGTGTTTTGGAACTTGCAAATACTATGTAAAAAGAAGTTTTGACAAATAAAATTTATATGATGACAATATATAAATGTGTAAAATAGTGATTAAAAATTTGTTAAAGATTCAAATTATATTTAGTTAATGTTTTTTGAAGATTAGCGTAGATAGGATAATTCAGAGGTGGGATAGATAACTTGGAATGTTAATTTGGAATATGTTGGTGAAACCATACCAATAGACTTGGAAAAATGACCTCCCAGAAACTAGATTAGTACATATATTTGCATACACGCATGGCACAAAAATTCAAGGGACCTCTTCTTTGGTTTAAAAATTGACGAAAGCAATAAGAGAATGGGATATATATTTTTCACTTCTTAGGCAAACATTCTTTTGCCATTAATTTTTCTCTACTGTGTGTGTTCCATTTTATGTGCATTCATGAATACATATGTGTGTGTATATGTATATGCCTGATTATATATGTGTCGTGTGACATGTGGGTGTATTTTATGAACTGCATGTGTGTTTGTGCGTGAGTATATGTATGATATACATGTGTGTATGCATGTTTTTGTGTATGCGTATGAGTTCATGGAGACAACAAACGCCAGGAGAGGACAAAGGGATTTTCTATTCTTGCTATGGTTAACGCTTTTAAGTAGATATGATGACCAGTGTGAGTGGCTTGATGTGGGTGCTGTCTTGCTTCGTCTTGTGCATATATTCCCACCATGTATTGTAAATCTTATTTCGGAAATTCCCTGAATTTTATACTTAGATAATGTGTATGGATTGAACTAATTTTGTTTATGTGTTTATCGAAGTATGCTAACTTGAAATAAGTTTAATCTAGACTCGAGTGTTTTTTGTAATTTGCATGGGACACCCGAGTCAGGTCCTAAGTGTTCCAGGCTTAGAAATTTTCAGCTCGCAACGAAGTGGAGTGACATGTAAAGACGCATATCGCGCACGCTCGACAAAATCGTAAAGCTTTTATTTATTTAAAAATTCATGTAATGTACTTATAAAATCCTCCGCTGTATAAATACTTTGTACAAATCTGATATTATTTGTATAAAAATTTCTTCCGCTGCAAATATTGTATCTGTGATTCTGTGTTTATTCTGTTTAAACTTGATAAGCTAAATAACAATCTGTCTTTTTGAACGTTTTGATTTGGTTTAAATACCAACTTAAAACGGTCAAAAAGGCAGGATGTTACAACTCTAAAATTTACACTTCATGCATTTTGTGAAAAATATTAAATATTAGTTATGTATATTCCTAATTCCATTAGTGGTTAAGAATATAAAATAGTTTCATCATAGTTTTTTCTTTCGAATTTTATAGTCCTTATGAGACTGATATTGACTATTGCCTAAAAATGTTCATATTATAAATTAAAATGATTAAGGAATGAGGCAACGGTCACAAAACCAAGTTATGACTTTTACATAACTAAAATAGCAATATGATTTGCAATGTTTCATTCAATCAACTTATTCCTTTGGTTATTTAATAAATATTTTAGATAATCTGATAATATATAAGATACTTATTTATGAAACTGACATACCAAATCATTACCGTTATAATTTTCATTTTTAGTTCTTTTTTTGTCTCAATGTATGCTTTAGCATTCATATAATGTCACAATTACATACCATCCTAAACCAGTTTCGGATATCTACATCTGCATGTACGAGTGGATATAGAATAAATATTATATCTATTGAAAAATGACAAATATATAAATACAAATTTTGATTTAGTGTAATTTTTTCAGCCTCATCGATCATAAAAATATGAAAAATAAACAAGGTAAATAATAGTAAATCGTTTTGAGCAGTAAATATGCACTGAATGGATATAGCATTAGCCATTAACTTAATAAAACAATAAATCAATATATTTCATTCTTAATTCATATAATATAGATTATATTATTGACAAAAACAAAACGGATAATTTTCAAATGCGGATGCCTTCATATCTGTATATGTATTCCAATTTTGATTGCTTATCCACTTTTCAAATACAGATGTTAATGAATTTTAAATTTTTCGTGTATTTGTTAATAGACTTAAATTCAGCATGTATATCATTAATCTTTAAACAAATGTACTAAATGGTAAAAGTTAAGCCCAAAATTATGTCCATGAATATTTACATGTTCAGATTTCTAAAAATATGAATTTTAAACATAATTAAGATACTAACATTCATTTATTTTCTAAACAAATATTAATAAAGTAATAAATCAGAATCTAACGTATTATCATCTGCAGAAAATGACGACTTAATTTATGTATGAATATAAAATACCCAAACGACACAACAAAAATTATGTATTGGAAGCAATAAATTTAGTACATTACTGAAATATCTAAACAAATTCATCAGATATTGTATAATAATTCAAATTCTGTGAACATATCTACAAGATCATTTTTCTAAAACGTACTATATGCAACGTACAGATTATACACTAGTAAATGCAAAAGCAGTAGGATGTATTATTCAACATAGTGGTATCGTTATAAGAGCATATTATGTCAAACAAATCGTATATTTGTGTATTGTAGGTCAACACGAATTTTTTATGGTTAAAAAGCGAATGCAATAAAGCATAGGCTGAAGATGTACGTGTGAACAATGAAAATACATTACACATAAAAGAAAACATATATTTTCACAATGGAAGCAAAAGAACACATTAGTCCCCAAAGAAAGAAATGTCAATAAATTTAAGTTCATCCATAACCGTAGTTAATTCAAGAGATCTCAAGCAACTGAATAAATAGGGATTAGCAGAAGCATACTAGAATCCATTGAATCAATTCGTATGAAGGTTCTGATCTTCCAAGAAGACAGTTTCTGGTTTCTTTCTACGCTTCTCTCTGATGGGGAAGAAGAGAAAAAAATGAAAGCACGTGTTGTTTCTTGGGGACCCAACTGTCTTTTATTAACGGATAAAAATCAGTTATGTAATATTTACAATTTGGCCCCTCATCAAATTGTAAAAAGAGGTTTTTAGGGAGAAGGAAAAACTTGGAGAAATTTTTAGTTTCAGGGACATGAAGTTTGAGTTTTAGCCACCAAGCCACTTTTTAGTGTAAAAGAGGAATTCAAGTACACTAAAAAGTTTCCTCATGGCTAAAATCCAAACTTGTTGTCCTTGTGATTAAATTTTTATCTAATTTTTTCCTTCGGCCTATTTTCCTGTTGTAAATACCACTTGTTGTTTTCTACCCTAGTTATAATAGCAATATACATTTTAACATATATTTAATCCAACAGGGAAATTTTGAGGGGATAAAAAAGAAACAAATCATAAGTGATAAGGATTGACATATTTTATGTCAATCCCTGCATATGATACGCCATAATTTGAGGAATAAATATCATTAATGATATGCCAAAATAAGAGAGAATAAGATCAATATCATTAATGATATTAATTCCATACCTGTAGCAGTACTTATAAATGGTATTCTATAATATGAGGAATAAATATCATTAACGATATTAATTACATAATTATATGAATGCATGTATCTTATAATTATAAATTTGTGATTGCTGAATGGAAAAGAATAATTCTTCTCTTCAACTCTTTATCATGGCATTATAGCTCTTCCTCTTCTAAAATGTCTCTCATTAACCATACTTCATCATATCAAATTCTTAATGGCAGTGATCTCACAAAGCCCTACGTCTTTCTAGGAAAATGTCAATGGTGCCGAGAACAAGGACAATGTGATTGCTCATTGTCCTTTGTTTAAGCAAAAGTTTCCTAATGTCATTCCTCCTTCTTCAAATTCCCAACCTCCGCCAAACCAATTCACACTAAAACCTTAAGCAAACATCGCAAATCCCTTTGCCTGTGGGGTGGAGTTGTGAGATGCGAAATTCCATCGATGGACAGATAGTTACGTAGGCTTTCATATTCACCACCGTTTTCCGAGTAGAGAGTTTTGAGAGGCAATTGAAAATATTTTTCAGTTAGAGCTTTATAGCGAATGAATACACGTTTTGCATCTGATTTTCGTTTCAAATTATACAACCAAATGTATTTAGAAAAATGATCAATGGAAATAAGATAATATTTAAAGCCATCATGAGAGTAAATTGGCGATGTCTAAAGATCAGAATAAACATACTCAAGTGGGGCAGTAAACACAATAGAGGAAGTAGAAAAAGGAAGTTTATGACTTTTATTGCAAGCACATGAATTGTAATCTAAAGTGGAGATACTAGGAACATGAAGTTCATTTTTGGAAACAATTTGCCTAAATACATTACTGGATGGATGCCCCAGACGATGATGCCAATCAAGTGAGCTAGTTATGCATGCATAGACAGTAGGGGTTGTGGATTTGTGATGATAAATGTCTGCTGTAACCAGCCCTTGGAATAGAGATACCCCCGTTTTGAGATCCTTCATTTGAAAAGAGGTGGAAGAAAAGAAAATTGAGATATTGTTATCATGACAAAGTTGAGAAACAGATTTTGACATGGCAGGAACAACCAAGACATTATTTAGTTTGAGTGATGATAAAGAACAAGAACCGACATGAGTGATTTTTAGGCCGTTGCCATCACCAACGATCGATTCTTCAGTTCCATCAAAAGGAAAATGAAGGGATAGATTGTTTTAGATCTGTCTGACATGGTAGGAAGCACCACTGTCGAGAAGCCATGTTGCTCAACAGCTGTACTTGATTAATTGACTTCCCACGCCAACTCTAAACAATGTGTCACCCTACTTTAAATTATTCGCCTAACATCCTAATTATCCTAAGGTTCAAAGTTTTGGGTGTCTTTGCTACCCACGACTTAAACCCTACAATTCTTACAAACTTGAACTTAAATCTCGACCATGTATTTTTGTTGGTTATTCACCTACTCAAAGTGCATATTATTGTCTCGAATTAAACACTAATCGTGTTTATGTTTCTCGCCATGTTCATTTCAAAGAAAATGTTTTTCCTTTTTCTGAACTTAATAATTCAACTACCTCCTTGTCTAATCTAGTGGAACAATGGGCATCTCTCACATTATCTATATTATCAAATACTCAATCTTCCTCTTCTCATTCATTACAAACTAACTCACCTTCCAACACACCTCCTACCTTATTCCCCACTTCACCCCTTCCATCTCCTATATCCACAACAAACTCATCTCAACCTCTTAATACCACTGTTGAGCTTTCCTCTACTCCATCTCAGTCAAACCTTGACATATCCACATCTACAAATTCAACACCCAACAATCATATACATTCTCCTCAAATGACCACAAGACTACAACATGGAATTAGGAAACCAATCAGTAAATTGAATTTAAATGCGGGGGTCCATGAAACGGAGATCCCAAAAAATATTACCCAAGCATTAAAAAGCCCCCTTTAGCATAAAGCTATGGATAAAGAGATCAATGCATTGGTGAAAAATAGAACCTGGGATCCTGTACCTTCATCAATGTCACAAAATGTAGTGGGATGCAAATGGATTTTCCGAATTAAAAGTTATAAGGCTGGTAACATTATTCAGTACAAGGCTCGCTACGTGGCAAGAGGTTTTAATCAGAGAGCTGGCATCGACTACGGTGAAACTTTTAGCCCATAGTTAAACCTGCCATGGTTCAACTTGTGCTCTCACTATGCTTTTCTAAAGGGCACACTCACTGATGATGTATATACCATACAACCCCCTGGCTACACAGATCCTATACATCCAACACATGTATGCAAATTAAACAAGGCACTATATGGGTTAAAACAAGCTCCAAGAGCTTGGTATAAAGAATTATGACAATATTTAATTGAGTTGGGCTTCAAGAATACGGTATCTGATTCATCCTTGTTCATATTGCACAAAAATGGTGACATCATTTATCTGCTGGTTTATGTGGATGATATTATTGTTACAAGTAATGCAACTCATGCTTTGGAAGATTCTATAAAAAAATTGGCAGCACGTTTCGCACTAAAAGACCTTGGAGAATTGTCTTACTTTCTAGGAGCGGAAGTAGTGCCTCATCCAAAAGGTATTTTCTTGAGTCAAAAGAGGTATATTGCTGATATTTTGTGCAAAGCTAATATGGACGATGCAAAACCAGCTACAACACCATTAGCAACTCATCCTCCGTTAACTATACATGGAAATATTCTCAAGGATCCTACTAAGTGTCACACTCTGATAGGTAGTTTACAATATTTAAGCCTCACAAGGCCTGTTGTGGCATTCGCAGTGAACAAGTTAGCTCACTACATGCAGCGTCCAACTGAGGAACACATGCAATCTCTACATCGTCTTCTTCGATATCTAAGTGGAACATCTAATATGGGTTTAATTATACACATGGATTCACCTATCACTCTCCATGCTTACTCTGATGTGGATTGGGCTCGTGACAAAGATGACTACGTTTCTAAAACAACATATATAGTCTAATTGGTCAAGAATCCTATCTCTTGGATGTCAAAGAAGCAGCGTACAAGAGCTAGTTCATCTACCGAGGCCGAGTATAGGGCAGTGGCAAATGCTACTACTGAAATTATTTCGGTAGGAAATTTATTCAAGGAGCTTGGTCATAACCTCACTCTCGCGCCAGTCATCTATTGTGATAATGCTGGAGCTACATATGTAAGTGCTAATCTAGTTTTTCATTCTAAAATGAAACATCTTAGATTGGATTACCATTTTATCAGAGAGAACGTGCAAAATGGAAACTTGAGGGTCTCTTACATATCCACCAATGACCAACTTGTGGATGTCCTCACCATGCCACTACCACGTACCTCCTTCACAACATTGGTTAGCAAAATCGGTCTCCAGTCTTAGCCGTCCGTTTTGAGGGGACATGATAAGGATTAACATATTTTATGTCAATCCCTGCATATGTTACGCCATAATTTGAGGAATAAATATCATTAATGATATGCCATAATAAGAGAGAATAAGATAAATATCATTAATGATATTAATTACATACCTGCAGCAGTACTTATAAATGGTATGCTATAATATGAGGAATAAATATCATTAATGATATTAATTCCATAATTATATGAATGCGTGTATCTTGTAATTATAAATTTGTGATTGCTGAATGGAAAATAATAATTCTTCTCTTCAACTCTTTATTAATAAGTACATAAAACAGAAACAAATGGGAGCAATACAAAAGAATTCCCTTAAGCCTAGTTTCTCCTTCGCTTCTTTAGCTTCACTTCATCACTAGTTAAGTAGAGATTTATCAACATACTGAGATGATAAATACAATTTTGGATTAATACAAAATTTAGTCATTATTTATTTTAATAGGATGAAAATTCTTGATTATATGTTGCTGAGTTACAGTGTATTGGGTAGTACATTAGTATTTGGTTAATAAAATTGAGTGTAAAAAATGTACCTGAATGGAAGGTGTTAAAAATAGTGTGGTTCGATACTTTTAAAAGAACAAAACAACATCGGAAATAAAGTTGTTCACTGATTAATAACAACTCCGAGATATGAAATTTCAATGTTAACTTGTTACTTTCTAAATACAATTTGAAAATTATACTTCACTTAAAAACTGAGCGCACTGTTGTGACTTTTGAGTAGGAAATTTTATTCACTATCTATAATTGTAAATTGCTAATAAAGGCTCTAACAGAGTTGTACCTATATATGTTGAACTGAAGGTGTTAAAAATAGTGCGGCTTGGTACTTGAAAGAATAGAATTTAACATAAAAAAAAGTCATTCAGCGATTAATAACAGCTCCAAGATATGAAGTTGCATTATTAGCTTCTATTTCCTAAATACAATTTAAAAATTATTGCTCATTAAAAGACTGAGCCCATTTTTGTGACTTTTGAGTAGGAAATTCTGTTCATTACCTATAATTGTAAAATGCTAATAACGACACTAACAAAGATGTACCTACGAATGTTGAATAGAAGCTATTTAAAATAGTGTAGTTTGGTACTTAGAAGAACAGAATAGTATTGAAAACAAAGTTGTTTAGCGATTAATAACAACTCCGAGATATGAAATTGCAATGTTAACTTGTTACTTCCTAAATACAATTTGAAAATTATACTTCACTTAAAAACTGAGCGCACCTTTTGTGACTTTTGAGTAGAAAATTTTGTTCATTACCTATAACTGTAAATTTCTAATAATTAACAGAGTTTTACCAGCAAATGTTGAACTGAAGGTGCGAAAAATTGTGTGGTTTGGAACTTAAATTAACAGAACAACATCAAAATTAAAGTTACTCGACGATTAATAACAATTATGTGGTATGAAATTACAATGTTAAGTTGTTACTTCCTAAATACAAATTGAAAACTATAGTGTTGACATGCTTTTTGGTCAAAGCTGTCACACATTAAGATTTTGGTTAGCGACGCCCTCAAGTCTCGAGAACGTCGTCAAAAAACACAAAGCGATTCGATTGAAGTCATGATATGTTTAAAGAAGGATTGGAAATAATGTCGATTCGTGAAATCTTCGTTAATGGACTTGGAAAAACGGGAATGGTAAAAATGCATGATCGACTCGGTCCGGTCAGCTCAAAATGCTTGAGCGTGTCAGTCTGATCACATGGCAAAATTATCAAGAAAGTTATAAGGATTTTTTTTAAAATCGGTGTCACGCACTCAAAAACAGTTGATCGGCATGGCACGATCACGAAAAATGGTTTGCGCGACTCATGGCATCAAAATCTAGCATTTGGCAAAATTCTGGTTTGGTATGTGCAAAATAGGCAATCGACATGTGAAAATCATCAAGAAACCACGATTTCGTGCTTGATTGATCACGTTTGGTAAATTGGTTGATCATATGGCGTGGCACGTTGGAAAATCAGTGATCAACATAGGGAAACAACTCTTTTTCATATGCGCACATCGAGTCTAGCACGGCCTGGTATTTGGCTTAGCAAAAATGGGATTTCGCATCCTTATATTTCGTATCCCATCTAGGATGTGAAATCTCATATCACGACTCTACCCCAGCATGAATTTCATCGGCTCCGGCTCGTGATCAGGGGATGCGAGAAAATGGCAAGACAAAGATACGAAAATTTGCAATGCGAAAAAGGGCGGAGCACATCGGTGAGATTCAAAATTTCACTAGCACCGCATTGCGATTTTCGAGAGTCAAAGTTGTGATCTGGTAGGGATATGAGATTTTGGATTTTGCTAAGGATTTTGGCACATGGCAGAAACACATATGGATCAGTGAATTTTGTTTGAGCACATCGTGTTTAGCACTAAATTGTGGTGTACGAAATTTTGAAATGTGACAAAGTGGAAGATCACCTAGCCACTCGATTTTACCGTGTTGATCAGGCTTTTTTGGCTGCGCAGCACGCGTTTTCATTTAGTTTTTTGGGGATTTGGGATTTTTGGGCTGGGGGATTCGATTTTTTGACTCTTCCTTAGTTTTTCAACTCCATTTTTGGGATGTGTATTTCGCAAATTTCGCATCCTCTAGGGATACAAAATTTTGGTTGTTGGGCCTAAAACTCATCTATAAATACCCCCAAGCTTGGCATTCAAACAGGTTGGCTCATTCACGCTCTTCCTGCACTTTAGCATACGGGATTGAAGCTCTCGGGCAACACTAATATTTGCCTTCATCATCTTTATGGATTTTGGACTTCTTTTCGACTTCTAAACGTTGCACAAACTTTTTCCTACAACATTTGGACAATAACTTGGACTTTTATACAACTTTTGGACATGTTTAGATATCTTTAATATTTCTTGGACACTGAAGCTACTTTTTGGACATTACTTCATACTTTGTCTCAACGGAAAAGAGGAAGGGCATTTTGGTAAAAGTTTAGAATTAACAAACATTTTGTTGTTCTATTATACAACTTTATATGCAGAAACTGTCCGAACATGTACAGCTTTTGTAATCAGCTATTATATGATGAATAATTACTACAAAGTGGACGTAGTCTTTTGTGCCGAACCACTATAAAAAACTATGTTCTCCCTTTACGTTACATCACTTTGGATTCAGATTATCGTTTTTCTACAAAACGTGCACTCAAGCATTGGCATGCGAAATAGCGACAATTCCCCACATCAACACTTTGGCGTGCTAGGAAGGATTGCGCATAGCTTTGACTTCTGCTTCGGATTGGATTCTCGAATTTGTCTTCGGAATTTGTCATTGGATTTGGTTTTTTACTTTGGTTACAGTTCTCAACTTCAACTTTTGTTACTCGCTTTTCATCATGGTTAAGCGCAAGATGGTCGACGCCATTGCTGAAGCTTAATGTGTAGGAGGTAAAGGAAGCTAAGAACTTTCTTTGACTAGAGTTCCCTCGAATTACGACACTCTGGACGATGTTGATGATTATGAATTTGGCTATGGATTTGAACGCTCGACTCGAGCAACAGGAAAAAAGCATTTAGTACCTTTCTCGCTTGGATTAAGGCTACGATTGGAAACTCTGGAAGGCTGACAGGCCAGGCAGGTTTTATTGGAACAAGTACCAATGTTCGTCAAGCTGCGCCTCAGGACTTAGGGGCAACCCCGTAAACTAATCAACAGACCAACGCCGATCCATGGATTGGTGTCGGTCCTGCTACACTCGGGGGTACCCTTAATCCCTACATCGCATCAGCCCAATACGCTTTGGATGGTCAGATTGTAGGCTCCGCCGTTGGTAATGTTATTCAAATGTCGATGCAAGCAACTTTGGATGGTAGTTCTACCATAGTTCTGGGAGTTAGTGTTGTGCCTGATGCGGCTCCTCAGGTTCGAATTCAACCAAATATTCTTCTTGCTAGCCAGCCAGTTCCTAATTTGGGCTTAAACACTGAGGGCACCAGTGTCACGTTGGATAATCTAAACCAGTTTCCCCGGATGTTATTCGTCGATTCACTCGAGGCACTGCCTCTTCTTCCGACTTGGATTTTGTTACTCGAAGTCTGTTCTCTTTGGATATAAGGAATTCTCGTATTCCACTGGACTTCAAACTACCCGTATTGGAAGCTTATGATGGTGGGAAGGATCCGACCGCTCACCTAATGCATCATGTGCGTCATATGAAAGTTCACTCTACTTCGGAAAGTGTCATGGCGAAGTGTTTTCCGCTTTACTTGACTGATATAGCTTTCATGTGGTTCAAGCAGTTGGAGGCGGACTCTATCACTTCTTGGGATGCTTTGGTTAGCAGGTTTGTGGAACAGTTCAGAGTTCACATCGCTCATTCGAAAAGATTTATGACTCTAACTGGTATTAACCAGAAGTCCGACAAGACTCTGCTTAATTTCTTGAAATAGTTTAATGCTGCGGTGGCTTCAGTTAACATACCTTATCCTTCTATGATTTAGATGGTCGTAGTTTCTGGTATCTTAGATAAATTTGATTTTATGACTTCATTACATTGGGACCTGCGAGGAATCTCAGTGAGTTCTATTTTGAAGCTGAAAGATTCCTTCGGGAAGAGGATGCAAGGACTCACAAAAAGGTTCTCGAAGCTAATGTGGTTAAAGGCAGGAAACCATCCGATTCTGGAAAAGTGGATAATTATGTTACTAGTAAACCTTCTTCGGGGAATGTCGCAACATGGTTTGGAGGCAACCTAAGTTCTTGACTTACTCGGAACTTACTCACATTTCCAAAGAAATTTACTTGGAAGTTCATCTTACTTCTCCTTTCAAGAAGCCTCTCGCAAGGGAATCGACTCAGAGAGAAAAGGATACTAGTCGGCGTTGCTTGTTTCATAATCTCAACGGTCATAATACAAATGATTGTCGATATCTCAGGGATATGATAGAAAAACATATTAGATGTAGAGGAGCATATCGACGAGGGGGCGTGATGGGAGCAATTCGACGAAATAGGGTGCATTTCTGGAAGATGAAAAGAGGGGAGCATAGAATTTTAAGCAAGATGAGGGAGATTTCGAAGAAAGAGGGAAAACATAAAATGACGAGGGAAAAGGAAGCAAAATTGTGACGAATTTTTACTTAGTTAGCGGCAAAAGCGGCAAAATTTGATATCTTTAACATTAGACGAAAACAAACAAAATGAAAAAAATAGCATCGGTCGCATTCGCACTTTAAACGCTGCCAATAAATGTAACTAAAGATAGGTTTTCTTGTAGTTCCAATGACATTGTTATCAACTAAAACTCTTACTGGCTATGGTGTCTCAGATACAAGTCTCTCAGGTATCAGTGTCTTATGGCTTGTGGTTTCTGGTCTTCTAGCTTTGTGGATATTTCTGATTCTTGGCTCTTGGTTTTGCTTCGTCTTCAGGATATTGGTCTTGGCTTTTTGGTCTCTTGGTCTTTTGGATTATTGGTTTTGGTCTTCCTCCGGTATCATGGATTTTGGTTTTTCAAGCCTTCGGTGCTTTGGCTTTGGATTTGACTTTCTTTGGTTTCTTTGCTTCTAGATTTCCCGGCTCTTGGATAATGAGCCCCACTTATGGCTTTTCCACTTCCGGATTTCTGGCTTATGGATTTCTTGTGCTTATGGTTTGGCTCTCTTGGCTTTCTATGCATTTTGGATATTTAGGCTCCGACCTATGGATTTGGCATTGTAGGCTCTGGCTTCCTGGATTATCTTTTGGCTTTCTGGATTGTAGATGGTTGAGTCGATCTACATTTGTATGCGAGCTGTTATAATCCCTAGGCATGCCTTTTTCTCGATAACACACCATCATGCCTGATTATTAATAAATTGGATTTGTTCTTACTTTCCTTAGTCGTCTTACTCCGGTAAGGTCATCTTGGAACTATTCTAGCATCCTTTAGTCATCCTACTCTGGTAAGACCGCCTTGGACACTTTGGCTTTTCTTGGTCGTCTTACTCTAGTAAGGCTGCCTTGAACTCTTCTGGCTACTCTTGGTCGTCTTGCCCCGGCTGTGCCGTCTTGAGATTGAAAGAGGATTTGTAGCAGTAGGATTGTCTAATATGGAATAAAAGCAGAGTAATGTGTAGGTAGCCAAATATCATCAGTAAATAAAAGTGGCACCAAGAATTTTGTACTGGTTCAAACCTTCGTTTTACGTCCAGTTCCAGATTCCTTCTGGAATTTCAACTAACAAAACAACCCACACTCCACCCGGGGGAATAGGTTTACAACTACCCGAACAACCGAACGGGATTTCGTTCCTCAATTGTAGAAGAGGACTTAAACTATACAAAAATTTGATGATTATTTGTGTTCTTAATAACATTGATATTTCAAATTAACACCCTTTTTGTAATCTTTCCTTGTTGATAATAGTATAGTTCATGAAAAGATACGGAAGACTGAATTGATTTGTAATCACAAAAGTGTAAAGATAGTATGTTCTTGTAAATTTGATAGCAATAAAATATATAGAAAGATTAGAATGAAAATCGGTGAAGAAAATGGTTTATTTATAACTCTACTTATAATATACAAATAGTTTCAATTATCCACGAATGGATTTAATGATTAGATATGAAGTAAGTGTAGTGTCTCTTCGCTGAAAGATTGCATCTATTCATATTCAGAAGTCTGAATAAAAATTTCAGAAGTCTATTTCAAATCAAATTTATATACATCAAGTAAATAGGCCATTTCGAACCATATTCAGAAGTCCAAATATTTAGAATAGATGTCCGAATATTATGCTGAACATATAACTTGTTTCAATAGACATACGTTTGAATATTATGATTTAGACATCTGGTTTTTGTTCTATGCATATTTCTTATGCATGTTTTATAGAAACATATATAATTTAAAAACTTGTATGTGTATGTGTCATCAAGGGAGATTTTAACAATATCTATACACATTATATATAGACTGAACATATAAAATATTCAATCGAGCTCTTGAATCTGTTGTAGGGTTTATTCCTACAAAACAAGGTTAGTCGACACTAATATGTGTACATGTTTAGTTGTCATGATCAAAACACTATAATGCTGGATCCAATATTCTCACCCTTTTTTTTATAATGACAACTATATATGTAACTCCCTCCTTCAATATGCATATATTCATATGTTTCTCCCCCTTTGTCATTGACAAAAAGGAGATAGATACTCAATGAAATACACACATAAAATGCAACACACATCAATATGCACCACAAATATGACATACATAACAAGCAAAAATATTTACAAACAAACATACAGATGATAAATATTCTAAACATAGTAGTAAGCACACAATGTTTTGTGCACAGGTAACCAAAGTATAAAAAATTATTACAAACCATAGATATTAAAAGTTGTTTAGATGCAAAATACCATAAAAGATCATACCATAATAATTTAGCAACTTTTCGAACCCGGCATAGCACTAGCATCACCACCCATAGGATTATCGTTACTTGAGCTTGAATTTGGTGCTTCATCGTGATGTTCTTCATCATTGAAGCTTGAACACCACTTAAATAGAGACAGATCAAGGGCTTGAGAAGATTGGGGTCCCATGTAGAAAAATTTAGTCCCAAATTTTATTGATTTAAACTTCTTATTAGTCGTATGGTCAAACTTTTTAAGGTCACTGTGCATGGCCAAGGCTTGTTTAGGCGGGAGATCGGGAGTAAAAATATGAATTCCCTTTTCCTCTTCTTCTTCTTGATGATGACTAAATGAGTCTGGTGCTCTTGGTTGAGGTCGTTGTTAAGTATTGTTTTCTTGCCATTCTTGAAAAGAGATGTGTTCTAATGTTGTCGGATTGGGATCAATACCCATAAATACTAATGTTTTTGGACCAATTTCTATGATGCTCAAGTAACTAGTATCGGGTATCTTAACTCCACTTTCAAGAAGTATGCACATTATGTAAGCATCATAATGAATCATTTTATATTTTCTCTTGTACATAATATCCACCCATTCATCGAGTAGATCTTAGCCCAATTAACTTGTTTGTTAGAATAAATGGAATACAAGGCTTGAAAGTCACGTTTGTATACTTTCTCATAGATTCCTTTCCTTGATTGAATGGTTCAGACTAAGATACAGTTCAAGAGATGTGCTTGGGTATGAAGACTAGTGGATGTAAGATCTTTCATGTTAGCTAAGGTATCGAATAAGAAATTATGGGACACTTCATCTCTTTCTTCTATATTAACTTCAATAGTATTGATATCAAGATCTTGCCATGCACAATGTAATATTTGTCCTAAACATTGGATGGGTACAAGGATTCGTTTTCCACAAACTAAAGACCAAACACATTCTTGTCGATTTCTAAGAGTTTGGTGATCCAAGTTCAAATTTTCTAAGAAGAGTTTTATGAGCAAAGGGCATATTTTCACATTACTGACATTGTATTCAACAACAGATCTGAAATTGTGATGTTTAGCATAATATAGAATACGATAAGAGAAAGCATCAAATTTAACAAAAGCTCCTTCGAAGAATTTGGAATTTTTCATTGATTTGTACCTTTCTTTAGCGATATCATTCTAAAGCCATTGTTGAAATTGATCGTCCGAAGGAGCATCTGAATCTTGTTGTCATGATCATTTTTGACTAGATGCCATTGATTTTGTGTGTGGAGAAGTTTTGATTTTGTAGGATATTAAAAATGGAGGCTAGTTTTTTTTTGAAAAAGGAAAGTGAAATAATGAATGTAGGAGATGAAGTGTTGGTGGTTAAAATGTGGGTTCGTGTATTTTAGAAAATGTTTCCAAAAGTATTCAGATGTTTGATTTAACTTTTCAGACATCTGAATTTGTGAATTTTTCAAACAACATGAAAATAGTTCATTTTTACCCTTTTTCAGACGTCTAATTTTATAGATTCAGACATCTGAATTTAGAGTGAAAATTTGTATAAGAGGATATTCATACGTCTGTTTTAATAAAAACAGACGTCTATTTTTGGAAGAGAAATAAATTTCCTTCTTATATTTGTAAGAGTATTATTCATGTACTCAATTTTATTACAATCTTTTGCTTGTGAAATCCATCTTATATATATATATATATGTAAATATATATATATATATGTAAATATATATAGATACATACATATATAAGTATATATATACGTAAATATATATAAATATATATATATGTGTGTGTGTATAAATATATATATGTATATATATTTGAAAATTATGTATATATATATATATATATCTGTGTGTGTATATATATATCTTAATGAGACTGAGAAGGTTTTTCATCATCTTTTGTATCTTCAACCCAAGGCTTTAATGGTGATAAAATGTTAGCTTGCTTTTGTGATTCTGGTGATACCCAGAGATTCTTAGGATCATTAGCCGTACGATATGAAGATGATGGATCAAGAGGATTAAATGTACATGGTAAAAATTCACATACATCCTTTTTTTTAGCTAAAGAATTTTAATGTTATTTGTTTGAAGAAACTAAGACGTGTCACCATTACTTTCTGCTTGAAGTATAATTCTCTTTGAAGATTAAGTTGTTGTTGTTGATAATGATGAATTTCATCAATCTTCTTCTTTGTATTCGGAGAAACGAATAATGTGCGCTTAGTTTTCTTAGCTTCTAGTGTAAAACTTGTGCAGTAGTTTTCTAATTTATACACTGGTTCTTGAGTCGGCATTGGAGTAGGAAGACGTGGTGATTCAGCAGAACTATCGGTTGTTATTGAAATGTAGGAAGAAGTTGAGTTTCTCGAATTTTACGTTGCCTTTTTTAAAGAATTTTTGTATGTTGAGATGTATTAAAAAATGATATTTATTTATAGCTTAAGAGTTAACTAAAAAAAGGAGAGGTGAGAATTTGTCGTGTATTTAAAACCGTTTAACTTTTATGGTTTAAGAAAACAAGAAATTAGTGGTTATGGTTAAAAATAGGTCTAAGTAGTTAATATATATTCTGAATTACTTGACTTATTTTTTGTAGAAGATAATTTTTTGTTTATATGTATATATGTTAAACATCTTTAAATGAAATGATACTTAATTCACGTCTTAACTTAATAAAAGAATTCTCGAGTAATGGTTTTGAAAAAATATCTGTTAATTGGTTTTCAGAAGATACAAAATCTAAGCTTACTATATCTTTTTCAATATTATCAAGTAAAAAATGATGTCGAATGTCAATATATTTTATACGTTAATGATTTACTAAATTTTTAGATAAATTTATTGTACTTGTATTATCGTAGTAAATATTTGATTTAGATAAACTTATTCTAAAATCTCTAAGTGTCTGTTGCATAAACACACACACACACACACACACACACACACACATATATATATATATATAAAAGCTAAAGCTGCAGATATATATTCTGCTTCACATGTTCAGAGTGAGGCACAATTCTGTTTCTAGCTAGACCAAAAAACAAGTTATTTTCCAATGAAATGGCATGTACCACTTGTACTTTTTCGATCCGATCAAGATCCACCTAAATCAACAATGCTAAAAGATACTAATTCAAATGGCCATCCCTTCGGATAGAAAAGACCAAAGTCACTAGTATTGCTATGATATCGCATAATTCGTTTTACAGCTCTTAAATGTGATTCTTTGGGATTTACTTGGAATCTAGCGCATAAACACACAGCCGTCATTATGTATGGTCGACTTGCAATTAAATAAAGTAAAGATCCTATCATAATCCCAATCGAGATGATCTGTAGTACTCACAGGAGTAGGTTTGTGCTACTAATCCTACTTTATTTCTAGTAATATTTCCTAGTTCATGTAACGACCCATATTTTACAGTGTTATAATTAATCTATTTAATTATATAAATAGTAATTCAGATAATTAATTGGTCGTTAAATTAAATTATATGGATTATGCAATTTATTTAAATAATAGAATAATATATTTAATTCAGAAATAATAAAAAATAGTGGAATTCACAATATAGTGTGAATTGGATTATTTAAAATATATAGTTCAGTTTAGAGTCGAATTATATGAACAAACATATTCAATCGACGACAGTTGAACGCATAATTATATTATAATTAAAAACGAGCTTGAAATGGCGCGGCAGTTCGTTATTTGGCGATTTGAACTTCAACTGAATGTACATGATTCGTTTTAAATCGGATTTCTGTGAAACAAGAAACGTTCGGAGCTGGTGAAGTATATCTTTCAGATGGAAGAGAAAAATCAGGATTTCGTCATGTAAATTTTGAGTTGTGTCCAAATCAATTTTTAAAATAGCCGCTATAGAATCGTTTATCGACCGTAACGGTTTATTCGACATAACTAGATACCGGTTTCGAATTTAGACCGTGAGAATTTAATTTTTAGAATTTTATGGTAATTTTTAATTAATTAAATAAGCAACTTTTTATTTGGAGTATTTGGCACCCTGTATCAACATTTTGGGGGTTTCACAATCTAAGTTAATCTACCGATATTATTATATTTTTGGGACCGTGGCACACTGCTCGTCTCATCGGTATTTTTATTTGTGTTGATATTGATTCGTAAGCAAACGAAACTGTGCACGATGGAGTATCCTTAAATGAAGATCTAATCTAATTTACTTTGCACTGATAGCAGACCTACAAATGTGAGGACATACACATGCCACGTCCTACTCTGTACGTCACCACTTAAGCGTTAAGTTTCACCTACCTCTTTATTCCTATATGTATACAAGATGACTATCTTCATCTATTTCATTTGGCTTCAGTCAAATACGGAAGCTTTCAATGGTTGAAACCAAATCATGTCCACATCTAAAAATCACGAATGGAAATCACAAAGTGGGGAAACCAGTTCGAACGGAAGAAGGCAGCCTTGATATTCTCTAACCGTTCTCGTCTTGTTGTTATACACAGTTTGAGTTTTATCATTTCTGGGTTTATTCGGAAATCAAAACAGGGATGCTAGGGTAGTGGCCAGTTCTTTGTGAGGGGGAGTTGGCCACAATGATGGGTGGCAATGAATCCACGATGCAAAGAGGAGAGGAGGGCTTATTATTGGGGAAGTATCGAATGGATCTCGGATTTTACACAGCAGGACGCGAATTTAGTTTTGTGGAAGAGGAAGGGTGCTAAGCGTATGGAAATGGAGTATAAAGGGTGTGCGTTGTAATGGCGTTAGTTTAGGCATGTTGGAGTTGTATTGGGCATGAAGGTGAGCTGTGCGTGTGAGTGTATGGGGGCGACTTCGAGTTGAGTAATGGCATGAAGGTTGCATTGTACCGACTACAGGTTCGAACTGTTAAAAGGTAAGGTGATGCAAGCATGGGGAGAATAGGCAAATGTTGAAGGTGGCACTGGCACTGACACAAGCAATGTGAGTATAGAGGAATTAGTGGAGAAGTGGATTTTGGGTTTAGTGAATTGATGGAACATCAATGGCCAGTTTCATTTTCTGAGTTCGAATCATAGGAAGAAGAAGTTGTTCACAACGGGTGGTGGGTTGTTTTACACGCACAGATGTTGTAAGGGGTGCTGGGCTGGTGTCTAAATGGTAAAAGCCCAATTAAAATTTTATATATACAAGTTTAATCTTAAAACTTTAAAAATGTATAACTTCCTCATACGATATAAGGTTTAGCAAAACTGGATCCATTAGGATCGTATGGACGAACACTACCCAATGGAACTGACTGAAAGTGGATCGAAGCTCGTTACAATTTATGGCGAATTAAAGTGTCCGTCTGAATCAAGCGATGGTTATCGTTATTAACGATGATCGTCCAATGTGAGTAAAACTCACCCACTCTGAACAGTTATATTTTTGTAATGTATATTTAGAACTGATAATTATCTGGTGATTGCTATGTGTTAACTGTTTGGTTGAATTGCTTGTGTATTTGTTGAAATTATAGATAATGATATATATATAAATCGTTAATCGAATATTGATTCTGTGTATCAGAATATTTTATACTCGTGTTTTTTGACATCTGTGATGCAGGAAAACATGTTGGAGGGATCCAACAGGATTCCTCAATATTTATAATACTGTTTATTTTCATATATTGTGTTATATGATGTGGTGTATAATCTGTGATTTGATTATAATGACACTGGTCCTGTTATTTGGTACTGTTGAAGGCCAAGAGAAATATTGGAATGAAAAAGGGGAATTTCAAACTGTGTATTGAAATAGAAGTGTAAAACGATTATTTACTTAGTAAGTAAATAGAAGTACAAAGAAAGATATTTACTTAGAAAGTAAATAGAATTTATAAAGAAATATTTATTTGTTAAATAAATAGAATTTATAAAGAAATATTTATTTGTTAAATAAATAGAATTAATAAAGGAATATTTATTTAGTAAATAAATAGAGTTATAAAGGAAATATTTATTTAAATAGAAGTATAAAAAGGAAATTGATGAGATATAATAAGGGTTAATCAAATTTGTTAAGACAAGTTAGTTAATCGAGTCAAGTTAAGTCGAGTTAATCGAATATGGTCGGTCTAGTCAAATTAATCGAAAGGAGTTAATCGAACATAGTTAATCAAAATGGTGTTAAACAAAAATTGGAAACTGACTAGAGATTAATAAGTTGAATGGTTTCCTGAGTATCGATCTGATGTTGGTTTCGGCCTTCGGGGTTTATACTTAGGAAGTTGTTCTCTTATTAGTTTATAGTTAGAGTCTGATAGATGTGGAAGAATAGGGATACATAATTAAGACATGGAAATGTTTTCCAGTGTTAATAATGTATATTTTCTAAACATAGAAAATGAGGGAATATATATATATATATGTATGTTTGATGATTTGATCGATATAATTTCCATCTGGAAATAATATCGTTGTTTGTACACGTGTTTTTCTTTGATAGTTAAATCACTGACTATCAATGTTTTGACCATTTTAACGTTGTTAATATGGAGAGGCCGGTTGGATTATTATCCGAAGAACCACTCCATATTGGCATAAGCATTGCGAATCAAGTACGCTGAATATATTGAAGACAAAGTAAAGTGCAAGGGCTGTTGTATAAATCTTAGATAACAATTGCCTAAGATGGATGTATTGAATAGTGCCTTCGGTTTGTCCAGTCCCAGGACAACTTGTATGGAAGAAGGTCTGACAGAGTATATCCAATAAATCGCGTAAGTTGATCTCTTCAAACGTATTCACATTTGGTGGCGGAGGAATTCGTTTCTCTTAGCTATATACCCATGTTATTTTTGGATAAATCAATTTGTGATTTGGCGGGTACGATGATGTGACATTCTAAGTGAATGAAAATGTGGCATGTAAAAGATAAGCATAACTTCTAGCCTCACATCCGGAAATGACAAAAGTCGGGCAGGCAGCAATGGCTATGTAGGTCTCACCTATTAGGGTGTATAATCACCTGATCTAGAGTTTCATTTACTTCTAAAAATCTATTGTTGATGCTGTCCCATTCGGGAAATGGTTGTTGATCCCAACCGTTGGTGATATACATTCAATACACTCAAGCGAAATGAGTGGTCGGTCATGTGTGGCCGGGTTGCAAGATGTTCTTGTTGAACCCAGTGTATTCTCTCTAGAGGTACACTAGCGAAAGGTGGTTCCATACCTTGTCATAGTTGGAAATCCATTACCCAATACGTGCTTGCGGTTTTGATTGTATACTATATATGTAGAACGTGAGATGAAAGCGTTTCTGCTAGATGATTATTATATTGTGGTTGATAGACATTATTATAATATCAAAAGGTTTTTGGTATAATGATATTTTGGATTCTCATAAGGAAAAAACCCGTTCCGTTATACGGCGTAGTCTTATGAGATATCATTTGCATTTTCAAACTGTTTAAAACTGTTTTACTCATACTAGTACATGTTGCGTGCTTCGTGCATGTGCGCATGATAGGGGTTCTCGCTTTTTGTTAGGTGGAGAACAGGAGACTCTTACCCCTACATGTCCCGAAAATGAGGGTTGGTTATGAAGTCGAAAGGATGGCCATAAAATATGGACTGGGGTACCAATGTAAGCCACAATGGGGTATTACCTTGCTGCTTTGGGGGAGGAGAGGATGGTTGAAAAGCCTACTCAACCTTTTTCCGGATCGTTACAATTGGTATCAGAGCTTAAGGTTAAGAAATTACCTTGTCTCTAAGGCGGGACTCGGTAGAGATGGGGTTAGTAATACCCTAGATTGAGTTGAGTGTATATATACGAGTGAGCGTATTTGTTATTGATATAAAAATTTGTTTTATACTGTGGAGATTTATTGGTTGAGTCGTTTATGGGTTCTGGTCGATTAGTTTGATCCACTGTATCAGTAGGGATTTTGTAAACACTTGAATACGATGGACCGACATAGTATGTTTTGAAAAGAGGGTAAATGAAATAATTTTACCCAAAGTATATTTTGATATAAAAGTGAATATATATTGAAATTATTATATTTGATGTGTTGGTCATTATTATAATCAAGTAAGATTATAAATTAAATGGTTATGTAAATAACCAGTCAGAATTCATATAAGTGAAATACGTGGAATCAGATGAATTAAATATGAATTTAAATCAGAAGTGAAATTTAAACCTGAAAATTTGGAGAAGTGTTTATAAAAGAACATGGATTAAATATACGTTAATTTTAAAATCCTGGGAGATTTTAAATTTTTTTACAAACATTGGAAGGATATTTTGAAATAAATTTCAAAGCGAAAATGTTAGAAATGGTTTTGAAAAGCGATATAGTATTGAACTCACTTCGAAAGCTGGAAATAGATTCCGATGATGATCATGACATCATCGGTGTTCAATTTCGAGTTGTAAGTGATGGATTACTACAGAAAAGATTTTGTTTTTGAATTGTTTTGAGAGAAACAAGTTGTTTGAAATCCAAAAAGGAATATTTGGTTTTAGAAAAGCAAAGTTGTTTAAAACTCCCAGGAAGAGACTGTTTGAATTAAAAACAAATTTAAATGGAAATTTGTGAAACCGAGCAAGAACTGAATTGAAACCAATTAACTGGAAATTGAATTGGATACGATATATCAAGTAGAATCAGATTTTGAATTATGATATAGAATCTGAAATGGTACTGGATTGATGAGTTAAGAATTTGAAATCGAGAATGGAACTTTGATTTGAAATTGATTTCGACTTAGTTATAAGCGAATGGTTGGATTTGGGGATAAAAATAGATTGGAATTTGATTGGGATGACCCTTGTATCTGCTGAATTGATAACAGGTGGAAAGGATATAAAGATATGCCGACAAAAAGGTACAAGTTTATATTTCTATTGGATATAAGATTTATGAGCCGAATTGGCAAGCTGCTTGGCTGTTTGATTTTCTTTTGGGTTGGAGATGACCCAGAGAGGCGAGTTGGAGTTTGACCTATTGACCAGTACAAAGGAGGTGCTGGCGAAATTTTTCAGAAATTTCGGGTGTTAGAAAATTTTCAGGATTTTTGAAAATATCCGTAAATAGAATTAAATTAATAATTTAATTGAAATTAAATTAATAATTTAATTGAAATTAAATTAGTCTAGTGGAAACCGAAGTTAAGAAGTGAACAGATAAGTTCTAACCAGTCAATAGGGTTTGTTTTTTACCTTAGCAATTTCGAGGACAAAATTATTTTAAATGGGAAAGAATGTAACGACCCATATTTTAAGGTGTTATAATTAATCTATTTAATTATATAAATAGTATTTCAGAGAATTAATTGGTCGTTAAAGTAAATTATATGGATTATTTAATTTATTTAAATAATAGAATAATATATTTAATTCAGAAATAATCAAAAATAGTGAATTCACAATATAGTGTGAATTGGATTATTTAAAATATATAGTTCAATTTAGAGTTGAATTATATGAACAAATATATTCAATCGATGACAGTTGAATGTATAATTATATTATAATTAAAAATGAGCTTGAAATGGCGTGGCAGTTCGTTATTTGGCGATTTGAACTTCAACTGAATGTACAGGATTCATTTTAAATCGGATTTCTGTGAAACAAGAAACGTTCGGAGCTGGTGAAGTATATCTTTCTGATGGAAGAGAAAAATCAGGATTTCATCATGTAAATTTTGAGTTGTGTCCAAATCAAATTTTAAAATAGTCGCTATAGAATCATTTATCGACCGTAATGGTTTATTCGATATAACTAGATACCGGTTTCAAATTTAGACAAGGTTCTTTTGAGACGTAGTGATAATTTAGTTTTTAGAATTTTATGGTAATTTTTAATTAATTAAATAATCAACTTTTTATTTGGAGTATTTGGCACCCTGTATCAACATTTCGGGGTTTCACAATCTAAGTTAATCTACCGATATTATTATATTTTTGGGACCGTGGCACACTGCTCGTCTCACCGGTATTTTTATTTGTGTCGATATTGATTTGTAAGCAAACGGAACTGTACATGATGGAGTACCCTTAAACGATGATCCAATCTAATTTACTTTGCACTGATTGCAGACCTACAAATGTGAGGACATACACATGCCACGTCCTACTCTGTACGTCGCCATTTAAGCCTTAAGTTTCACCTACCTCTTTATTCCTATATGTATACAAGATGACTGTCTTCATCTATTTCATTTGGCTTCAGTCAAATACCGAAGCTTTCAATGGTTGAAACCAAATCACGTCCACATCTAAAAATCACGAATGGAAATCACAAAGTGGGGAAACCAGTTCGAACGGAAGAAGGCAGCCTTGATATTCTCTAAGCATTCTCGTCTTGTTGTTATACACAGTTTGAGTTTTATCATTTCTTGGTTTATTCGGAAATCACAACAGCGATGCTAGGGTAGTGGCCAGTTCTTTGTGAGGGGGAGTTGGCCACAATGATGGGTGGCAATGAATCCACGATGCAAAGAGGAGAGGATGGGCTTATTTTTGGGGAAGTATCGGATGGCTCTCGGATTTTACACAGCAAGACGCGAATTTAGTTTTGTGGAAGAGGAAGGGTGATGTGCATACGGAAATGGAGTATAAAGGGTGTGCATTGAAATGGCATTAGTTCAGGCATGCTGGAGTTGTATTGGGCGTGAAGGCGAGCTGTGCGTGTGAGTGTATGGGGGCGGCTTCGAGTTGAGTAATGGCATGGAGGTTGCATTGTACCGGCTACAGGTTCGAACTGTTAAGAAGTAAGGTGATGCAAGCACGGGGAGAATAGGCGAATGTAGAAGGAGGCACTGGCACTGACACAAGCGACGTGAGTATAGAGGAATTAGTGGAGAAGTGGATTTTGGGTTTAGTGAATTGATGGAACATGAATGGCCAGTTTCATTTTCTGGGTTCGAATCATAGGAAGAAGAAGAAGCTGTTCACAATGGGCGGTGGGCTATTTTACACGCACAGATGTTGTAAGGGGTGCTGGGCTGGTGTCTAAATGGTAAAAGCCCAATTAAAATTTTATATATACAAGTTTAATCTTAAAACTTTAAAAATGTATAACCTCCTCATACGAGATCAGTTTTTAGCAAAACTGGATCCGTTAGGATCGTATGGATAGACACTACCCAATGAAACTGACTGAAAATGGATCGAAGCTCATTACAATTTATGGCGAAATAAAGTGTCCGTTTGAATCAAGTGATGGTTATCGTTATTAACGATGATTGTCCAATGTGAGTAAAACTCACCAACTCTGAACAGTTATATTTTTGTAACGTATATTTAGAACTAATTATTATCTGTTGATTGCTATGTGTTAACTGTTTGGTTGAATTGCTTGTGTATTGGTTGAAATTATAGATAACGATATATATATATATATATATATATATTGTTAATCGAATATGGATTCTGTGTATCAGAATATTTTATACTCGTGTTGTTTAACATCTGTGATGCAGGAAAACAGGTTGGAGGGATCCAACAGGATTCCTCAATATTTATAATACTGTTTGTTTTCATATATTGTGTTATATGATGTGGTGTATAATATGTGATTTGGTTATAATGACACTGGTCCTGTTATTTGGTACTGTTGAATACGAAGAGAAATATTGGAATGAAAAAGGGGAATTTCAAACTGTGTATTGAAATAGAAGTGTAAAACGATTATTTACTTAGTAAGTAAATAGAAGTACAAAGAAAGATATTTACTTAGAAAGTAAATAGAATTTATAAAGAAATATTTATTTGTTAAATAAATAGAATTTATAAAGAAATATTTATTTGTTAAATAAGTAGAATTAATAAAGCAATATTTATTTAGGAAATAAATAGAGTTATAAAGGAAATATTTATTTAAATAGAAGTATAAAAAGGAAATTGATGAGATATAATAAGGGTTAATCAAATTTGTTAAGACAAGTTAGTTAATCGAATCAAGTTAAGTCGAGTTAATCGAATATGGTTGGCCTAGTCGAATTAGTCGAAAGGAGTTAAACGAACATAGTTGATCAAAATGGAGTTAAACAGAAATTGGAAACTGACTAGAGATTAATAAGTTGTATGGTTTCCTGAGTATCGATCTGGTGTTGGTTTCGGCCTTCGGGGTTTATACTTAGGAAGTTGTTCTCTTGTTAGTTTATAGTTAGAGTCTAATAGATGTGGAAGAATAGGGATACATAATTAAGCCATGGAAATGTTTTCCAGTGTTAATAACGTATATTGTCTAAACATAGAAAATGAGGAAATATATATATATATATATATGTTTGATGATTTGATCGATATAATTTCCATCTGGAAATAATATCGTTGTTTGCACACGTGTTTTTCTTTGATGGCTAAATCACAGACTATCAATGTTTTGACCATTTTAACATTGTTAATATGGAGAGACCGGTTGGATTTTTATCCGAAGAACCACTCCGTATTGGCATGAGCGTTGCGAATCAAGTACGCTGAATATATTGAAGACAGAGTAAAGTGCAAGGGCTGTTGTATAAATCTTAGATAACAATTGCCTAAGATGGATGTACTGAATAGTGCCTTCGGTTTGTCCAGTCCCAGGACAACTTGTTTGGAAGAAGGTCTGACAGAGTATATCCAATAAATCGCGTAAGTTGATCTCTTCAAACGTATTCACATTTGGTGGCGGAGGAATTCGTTTCTCTTAGCTGTATACCCATGTTATTTTTGGATAAATCAATTTGTGATTTGGCGGGTACGACGATGTGACATTCTAAGTGAATGAAAATGTGGCATGTAAAAGATAAGCATAGCTTCTAGCCTCACATCCGGAAATGACAAAAGTCGGGCAGGCAGCATGGCTATGTAGGTCGCACCTATTAGGGTGTATAATCACATGATCTAGAGTTTCATTTACTTCTAAAAATCTATTGTTGATGCTGTCCCATTCGGGAAACGGTTGTTGATCCCAACCGTTGGTGATATACATTCGATACACTCAAGCGAAATGAGTGGTCGGTCATGTGTGGCTGGGTTGCAAGATGTTCTTGTTGAACCCAGTGTATTCCTCTCTAGAGGTACACTAGCGAAAGGTGGTTCCATACCTTGTCATAGTTGGAAATCCATTACTCAATACGTGCTTGCGGTTTTGATTGTATACTATATATGTAGAACGTGAGATGAAAGCGTTTCTGCTAGATGATTATTATATTGTGGTTGATAGACATTATTATAATATCAAAAGGTTTTTGATATAAAGATATTTTGCATCCTCATATGGAAAAAACCCGTTCCGTTATACGGCGTGGTCTTATGAGATATCGTTTGCTTGTTCAAACATTTTTAAACTGTTTTACTCATACCAGTCCCATGACTGACCCGAAGTTTATTTTGTTTGTTTTCCCTAAACTCTTGGGTGCCTAAATTTGTACGGGCAGTCAAGTAGTCGGGATTTTACAGATACACTTGGAGAGCTTAGAGCAGGAGGCTTCAGGATTATATAGCTATTGTTTATTTCCGCTGTGTTGTAAGTGTTGTACTCTGATAAGTGTTATTATATACATAATGTTTGTATTTCTAAAGTTATGTTATATTTTATTCATTCCACTGTGAGATTCGTGTTTACTCTGATGATGATGTTCTTCTTCTTCTTCTTGTTCTTCTATTCTATTAGTTCTATCTTATCTATTCTCACACTCTAACTTCTTTCTATTAACTTTCCGGTATTTTTCGATGTTTGGTTAGTCATCATTGAGTTTATGGCGATAACCAAAGTCGTCTAATTTCCGGATCGTTACAGTTCGTCTACTTTATTTTTATAGATTGGTTCTGATAACCGGTTGATCATTAGGATGAGGAACTAATTCCCAAACATCATTTCATTCGAACTGATTTAACTCTTCTTGCATGGCGATAATACAATAGTCATTTATTGATGCTTCTTTAGGGTTTTTAGGTTCAATAGTCGAAAGAAAAACAACATATCCTATTTGGTTTAGTTGAGTTCTTGTTCGAACTTGGGAATAAATTTCTCCAATTATATTTTGTGTAAGATAATCATGTAAACTTCTAGGAGGTGATCTTAATTCATTATTATTGTTATGAATGATATCTTCATTATTCTCAAGATTTGTGTTTTCTGTGTTAGTTATAAATTCTTCATCATCTTGGATAATTGAAGTTTCATTAAAGTTCTCATCAAAAGATACATGTAACGTTTCTTCTATTATATATGTTCATTTATTAAAAACACGACATGCCTTACTTCGTTTAGGGTATCCTACAAAGATTCCATTATTGACTTTTGGATCAAATTTTCCAAGTTGATCTTTTGTATTTAGAATAAAACATTTTGATCCAAAAATTTCAAAATAAGAAATGTTAGGTTTTCTTCCGTTAAAGAGTTAATATGAGGTACTTTTAGTTAGAGGTCGTATGGAAATACGATTCAGTACATAACAAGTAGTTGCTACAGCTTCTGCCTAAAAATGTTTTAGTAAAGTACTTCCATTTAGCAATGTACTTGCGCATTCTTGTAATATTCTGTTTTTCCTTTCCACAACTCCATTTTGTTGATGAGTTCTAGGAAATGAAAATTTATGATTTATTCCTTTCTTTTTACAAAATAATTCAAGGGATTCATTTTCAAATTCACCTCCATGATTGCTCCGTATGTTTTTTATTTTTAAATTTTTAGCATTTTGAATTCTATTGACAAAAGGTTTGAAATAATCAAAAGTATTTGGGCTTTCATAAAAATTGTCCATGTATATCTAGAGAAATCATCAACTATTACAAATACATATCAATTATGATTAAGAGATTGAACTATGTTGGTCCGAATAGATCCATATGTTGTAGTTCCAGTGGTTATACAGTTGAAATGACTTTCATAGATTTAAAGGATAATTTAGTTAATTTTCCTAATTAGTAATCATCGCAAAGATTATTTATTTTTGGCAAACCTTTTACTAATTCATTTTTTGACAGTTTTCGTATAGATTTAAAATTAATATGACAAAACGTTTTGTGACATAACCAAGGATCATTATCTTTGGCTATTTAACACACATCTTTATTATAATGAATTTTCATATTTAAAACATAGATATTTCTATCTCTATTTCCTTCAAAAATAAAATTTTGATTTTGATAAAAAATACTACAATCAATTTCTAAATTTTTTATTTTAAAACCATTGTCGCATAGTTGACTAATGCTTAATAGATTATATTTTAGATTTTTAACTAGTGAGACACTTGTAATAAGGGGTAAATTTGATATATTGTAGTTGTAGACATCTCCTTTGCCAATGATATAACCCTTTGAATTATCTCCGAAAGTAACAAAGCCACCATCAAATATGTAATGTTTGTAAGCATATATTTATCTTCGATCATGTGTTTTGAGCAGCCATTGTATAATATCCATTTTCTCTTCTTGAATGAGACCTAAAACGAATATATATATATATGTATAAATACATTGGTACCCACTTTTAATCGGGTCCTAAGAGTCAGATCTTAGGAAACCAAACTCAAATGGGTCCAGTATCACTTTTATAAAGATAAATACTATTTTTGTGAACTGTTTCTATAAATGACTTTATATATTTGTTCCGAATTAAACTATTATTTGTTTTTAGAACCCATACTTTTATTTTGGATTCTGTTTTTCTTTTCGAGTATTTTGAGATATCTTTAGTTGCATGGTTTTTAGGTACTATGCTATATTTTGAATCAATGTTTCTCTTTGGTTTATTTCTTTTTTTTTGAGAAATTCTTGACTCCTTTTTATATCTAACCCATTTTTATTAGAAGTGGACTGAGAATGTTCTAAAATTTTGGATAATTTCACTTTTCCTTTATTAAACTTAGAAACATTTTTAGAAATATTATCTAACTTAGTTTGAAGACTTACTTTATCTAATTCTACTTGTTTAATTTTAATTTTTAACTCGTGATTTTCAGAGATAATAGCATCATTTTTTGCTTTTTTATTTTCAATTTCTAGACTTAAAGGTGAAAGTTGAGTATTTGAATTTGATACAAATTCTTGAAAATTTTAAAGTTCTTATTCCATAATTTTCTTCTCTTCTTTTAGCATATCCCTTTCAAATTCTACTTTATTCTGATTTTCACGAGTTTCCTTAAGTTTCTTCCTGAGAATTTTCATAGTATTTAAAAATTCAATTTTTACTTCGACTAAATCATCATAAGATAAATCCCTAAACTCAGTTTCTTGAGCCATGAAGCATACATTTGTTTGTTTGTTGTCGCTGTCACTTTCTGATGATGATGAATCTGAATCGTCCAATGTTACAGAAAAAACCTTCCTTTTTGAATTTATCTTTCTTGTTCTTGTTGTTGAAAGTTTTCTGATTTTCTTTCTTTTGTTCTAGACAGTCTTTGTGCATATGACCTTTCTTATGACAATTGAAACAATCTGTGTTTGATGATGAAGGTTTATTTGAGAAATTCTTTTCGAATCTGTTTTTGTTTCCATTACTGTATTTTAAGAATTTCTTAAAAACTTTTGGCAATAAATGTTAGATCCCTTCTTTTGATTTCGATTCTTCCTTTTCTGTGTGGAAAGATGTTCTTTTCTTTCTTTCTTGTGCTTGATCCTTTTTAGCCTGCATGTTAACCTCGTTGGACATAAGATTTTTGATTAATTCTTTTGGCTTCATTGTAGAAAGATCATTTGCTTCCTCGATTGGTAAGACTTTTCTTTCCCATTCGCCAGTTAGTGAATTTAGGAAATCTGTGTATTTTTCTCCTAATCCTATTAAGGCATGAAGAATGTCTTGAAATTTTGAGTACATGTCGTCGATGGTTTCATTCTATCACATTCTAAAGTTTTGGAATTGGTTCTTTAACATTAAGATCTTTGTTTATTCGACTTTGTTTGTACCCTCATGTATGGTTTTGAATGTTTCCCATATCTGATGTGCAGTAGTGTAGATGCTAACATGATTAGATCCATTTCTATCCAAAGCACATAATAGCCTACTCGTTGCTTTAGCATTTACACTTGCTACATTTTTCTGATTTAGTGTCCATGTAAAGTACTCAGTTGCAGGTGCTGTGATTCTGTTTGAGTTGCATTCCAAGCATCAAAACTAACTGCTTGCATATTAGATCCTCATTCTTTTACCCAGTAATTGTAGTGTAATCCATTTAATAGTGGAGGTCTTTGTGTAGATTTTCCTTCAGCAAAATTAAAGCTATAAGCAGTGATTGTGTTGGTGCTTGTGTTATTTTACATATTATCAATAGATCGAATAACGGTGTTACAGTTGTAGGATGACCTTGCTGTGATACCAATTGAAAGAGGCTTTGTAGCAGTATGATCATATAATATGGAATAGAAGCAGAGTAATGTGCAGGTAGCAAAATATCAACAATAAATAAAAGTTACACCAAAGATCTTATACTGGTTCGAACCTTTGTTCTCTATCCGGTCCCAGCTCCTTCTGGAATTTCAACTAACAAAAGAACCCTCACTTCATCTGGAGGAATAGATTTACAACTACTTAAACAACCGAACGGGATTTTGAGCCTCAACTTTAGAAGAAGACTTCAATTATACAAAAATTTGATGAATATTTGTGTTCTTAATAACACCGATATGTCAAATTAAAGTACATCCTTCCTATAATCTTTCCTTGATAATAACAGTTTAGTTCGTGAAAAGATACAGAATATTGAATTGACTTGTAATCACAAAAGTGTAAAAATAGTGTGCCCTTGTAAATTTGATAGCAATAGAATACGTAGAAAGATTAGAATGAAAATCGGTGAAGAAAATTGTTTGTTTGTAACTCTATTTATAATATACAAATAGTTGCGATCATTCACGAATAGATTAAATGATTAGATATGAAGTAAGAGTTGTGCCTCTTCTCTAAAAGATTGCATTTATTCGTATTTAGAAGTCTGAAAAAAAATTTAGAAGTCTATTTTAAATCAAATTTATATACAGCAAGTAAATAGGCCATTCCGAATCATATTTAGATGTCAGAAATATTTAGAATAGACGTCTCAATATTATGCTGAACATATAATTTATTTTATCATATAGATGTCTAAATATTATGAATTAGACGTCTATTTTCTGTTCCGTGCATATTTTTTGTGCATGTTTCATAAAAATAATAATAATTTAAAAATGTGCATGTGTGTGTATCATCAAGGGAGATTTTAACAATATTTATACACATTATATACAGACTCTAAACATATAAAATCTTCAATTGATCTCTTTAATCTGTTGTAGAGTTTATTCCTACAAAACAAAGTTAGTCGATATTAAAATATGTACATGTATAGTTGTCATGATCAAAACGCTATAATGCAGGATCCAACAGAGATAACTCTGATTTTGGAACTCGAATGGCTAAGTCTTCTTACCTATGTACGAGAACCGGTGAGATCAAAGGCATGCTCTTGGCAGGTGATAAACCATTCAGTCTCCTTCACAAATGAATTTGAAATCAAAAATGGCTAAGTCCGCATTCCCATTTACAGGGACAGGCGAACCCATAGGCAGGCTCTTTGCGGATGATGAACTGTTAAACGAATCATATTTAGATGTCAGAAATATTTAGAATAGACGTCTCAATATTATTCCGAACATATAATTTATTTTAGCATATAGATGTCTAAATATTATGAATCAGACGTCTATTTTCTGTTTCGTGCATATTTTTTGTGCATGTTTCATAAAAAATAATAATAATTTAAAAACGTGCATGTATGTGTATCATCAAGGAAGATTTTAACAATATTTATACACATTATATACAGACTCTAAACATATAAAATCTTCAATTGATCTCTTTAATCTGTTGTAGAGTTTATTCCTATAAAACAAAGTTAGTCGATATTAATATATGTACATGTATAGTTGTCATAATCAAAATGCTATAATGCAGGATCCAACAAAGATAACTCTGATTTTGGAACTCGAATGGTTAAGTCTTCTTACCCATGTACGAGAACCGGTGAGATCATAGGCATGCTCTTGGCAGGTGATAAACCATTCAGTCTCCTTCACAAATGAATTTGAAATCGAAAATGGCTAAGTCCGCATTCCCATTTACGGGGACAGGCGAGCCCCTAGGCATGCTCTTTGCGGATGATGAACTGTTAATTTTTCCTTTGGTCTTTACTAAAAAATCCGAAGTTTTACAACTTTAATAAGACTACTTCGCAAAGTAAGGACACCTGCTTGTGGAGTATAAATTTGAAACTGGATTACAAACTCTAAGGACTTCAGTCCATGGCTTGCCTTTGGTCGTCTTGCTTGGCAAGGTCGTCTTCGATCTCATCTGGGTTTTCCTTGGTCGTCTTGCGTCGCAAGGCCGTCTTGGACCTCCTTCGGCTTGTGCTTGGTCATTTTGCCTTACAAGGTCGTCTTGGACCTCATTTGGCTTGTCCTTGGTCGTATTGCTTCGCAAGGCCATTAGGACCTCATCGGCTTGTTCTTGGTCGTTTTGCCTTAACAAGTTCGCCCTGGACTCATCTAGATACCTGGTTATTGGTTACTCTGAATTCACATATCTCGGGTTTTACAGATTTCCCTGTAATGGATTTTCTGGTTTTTTGGCTCCTATAGCCCTCTGGTTATTCTGGCTTTCTTGGCTATTCTGGTTATCTCTCAACGATCCAGATCGATCATCGGCTTTCATCGGATTTTAGATTTTTTGGTTTTATGGTTCATTGACCATATGATCTGGAATGACTGTGGATTTCTGGTTCATTGGTTATGGATTTTGGTTAATACGATCCAGCGCGATCATGGCTTTTTAGTTTTCTAGTTATAGAAGTTCACTTCGGACTTCTAATGCCTTTAGTATTTGGATTTTGGGATTTCTCGCAAAACACATCTTCCTTCTATCAAGCAAGACATGTTTTGGTGGGAAAAGTGTTGACACGCTTTCTGGTCAAAGTTGTCACACGTCAAAATTTTGGTTAGCGACACAATCAAGTCTCGAGAACATCATCAGAAAACACAAAGCAATTCGGTTGAAGTCGCGACGTGTTTGGAGAAGGATTGTGTAACGAACTGGGATTTTCGACCCCGAAAATCAACATAAAATACCATATCGACTATTCAAGTATCAGAAATCCCAGATCATTAATAGAAAGAAGTTAGAGGGTGAGAAATAGAAAGAAAGAAAATTAGAATAGAAGAAGAAGATCACAATAAAACGGAATCAAAGAAAACACGAATCTCACAGCGGAACAAATAAAATATATTATATAACATAACTTTGAAATACAAAACTGTATCTGTACCTACATACCATTTCAGAGTGCAACTCATAATATCACAGCTAGGGCTGTCAATTTTCAACACAACCCGAAACCCGAACCGAAACCCGCACGGGAAATTAGCGGATTGACCTAACCCATTTAATGACGGGTCATTTTTGGGTCAACCCGACTTTGACCCGTTTATAAATGGATGGGTTTAGGATTGACCCGTGAAACCCGAATTTGACTTGACTAACCCGTTTATGGGCTCTATATTATTGTAAAATTCTCATCTTAGCTTGAAAATAAAGGATGATGTCATTATTCAATTATTCATACACACTAACGGTTAACAATTTTTCATGTTTATTCCCATATTAACAACTTTTTACATTTTTATTCTCATCTTAGTTTGCAACAAGTGAATGACGACAATATCCTTCTTTCGTGTTTTCATGTTCATTCACATCTTTTTATACAAATATTTTTCTTAATGGGTAAACAAATCAAACCCGAAACCCGCATGATTATAAATGGGTCAACCCGAAATCGACCCGTTTGATAAATGGGTTGGGCTAACCCAACCCGAACTCAACCCGAACACAACCTAACCCGATCCGAACCCAACCCAACCCATCCCGATCCATTGATAGCCCTAATCACAGCAGAAATAAACTATGTATATAATTAGTGTTGAAGCCCCCTGCTCCAAGCTCCTCCAAGCATATATGTAAAATCCCGACTATTTGACTGCCCATACAAATTTGGGCACCCAAAAGTTTAGGGTAAAAAAAAATAAACGCTGGGTCAGTCATGGGACTGGTGTGAGTAAACTCCAATTACTTGGTTTAACTTTCAACAATCCTTTTAAAAGAATTAATAATCGTAAGACCGATCCACACATAAATACGGATGGTTTTTCCTTACGATAATCCAAAACATTCTTTTAAAAACAATATTATTCTGATATTATAATAGTGTCTAATACAAGTAAATATCAATCTACTGGAATGCTTGCATCTCAGATCCATATATATAATATATAATCAAAAACCGTGATCACTTGTTGGGGAATGGATTTCCAACTATGAGATGGTATGGAACCACCTTCCGACCTGTGTACTCTAGAAGCGATACACTGGAGTTCAACAAGAATATCTTGTAACTTGGCCACACATGACCGACCATTCATTTCGCTTGAATGTTTCGCTTATATTGTCACCTTACGGTTGGTATACCAACATAATCGTTCCCGATAGATACAAAAGTGAAAAGAAGTAACAAATATGAATATTCTCTAGATGGTGACAATATAACATAATTGGGTACGACCCACTTAGCCATGCTGCATGTCTGGATTTTATCATTCCTGGTTGATGAGTCTTAAGGTCATAACGTACCATCATTCAGATCAATTCTTTTTTTACTTTGAATAACACATTGTCATACCCACCAAATCACAATATGATTTCCACAAAAAAACCACGGGTATAAAGCTAAGAGAAACGAATTCCTCCGCCACCAACGTAAAAACATTTGAAGAGATCAACTTACACGATCTATTATATATACCATGTCAGACATTCGTCCATACACGTTGTCTTGGGACTGGACAAACTGAAGGCACTATTCTGTATATCCATTTTAGGCAATTTCTACCTAGGATTGCCAGAACAGTCATTGCATAAACTCAGCCTTCAATTATCTTTATCATAATTGATTCGCAGCGCTAATGCCAATAAAGAGTGGTTTTCAGATAAAAAATTTGATCCCGGCCTCTCCGTATTGACAACGGAAAAATGGACAAAAACACTGATAACCGATTAATTAACTGTCAAAGGAAAACAAACATACAAACAACGGTTTTATTTCCAAATGGAAATCTTACCGATCAATCATCAGTCAACACTGACCCCTTTCAATAGATTTATCAAAAATTATTTCATTCACCAATTTCTCTTACATATCTTCACCCAAATATTTTCCCAACTCGCTTAGCTTCTTACAATTTCTTGGAAAAACGTTTCCATTTAATTTAAACTATTTATTTTCTATACTTCTGAAAATATATCTTGTCAATATCGGAAAACATTTCCATTTCTTATCGTGTACCATTACTCTTCTCTATCCATTAGTCACTTACTGTAAATTAGTAAGAGAACAATTCCCTTAGTAATAACCCCGAAGGCCGAAACCAACATCAAATCGATACTCAGAAAGCCATTCAATATAAATCTCCAATCAATTTCTAATTTCCTTAACTTCATCCTTAACTTCAAAATCATTTCAAATACTTACCAATTTCCCTTTTTTTAAAATAATCTAATACGCAAAACGTTTTCTTTTAAATCATTGTTCACTTTAAAACATGAATATTATTTCTTTACCGAAAACTGAACTCGTTATCTTAATCAATCTTGATTTTTATTTATAAATGCCATGACAGGTTTAAATCCTGTTTATCGAGCTATTTTATAAATTCAAATTTATATCTCACTCCTTTTGCTCCATTTATAAATCAACTTCCTGTTAAATAAATGTCAAGTTAATAACTTAATCTCGATTACCTATTTAATTACTAGTTATTGATTTCAAAGCAAATATTAACTATCTTTCCAATTAATGAATTATATAATATAATTTTTTTAAGAATAAATCGTTTTAATAACATTTGACGTCATTGAGTTATAATTATAAGTCCTTATTGATTTATTTCAATTCTACTCCCATTTCGAACATCAAAATAATTTTATTGTTTTCTTTTGAAATGATTTCTCAAATTTTCTTCCTAAATTCATCCTTATATCTTCAAATTTATTTAACAGTAATTATTCCACTTCATTTCTAAACATCGTTTATAAATCGGACTACTTATTTTAATATAATTAAAACAAGTTATTATAATCTATGTTTTTTTGAAATTGAATTTCTATTTTAAAAATAGATTATCCTTTTTTTACCCTAATTTCTTTTCCAATATATTCGAATATATTTTATGGTATTTAATTACCAATTATTTCATGTCAATGTTCAAACATCCCAAAACACACAATAATCAATCACCGATTATTTGTCACATCATATAATGTAATATGTGAAAGTCAACAATAAAATTGATGAGGAATCCAGTTGGATCCCTCCAACCTGTTTCCGTGCATCCACATATGTTAATCAACATAAATAATATCAATTTCATATCAATACGAATAGAAGCTTCATCTCCTTCGATCCTCCACTCGAAGATTTACCATTGAAAACTCTTGTAATTGGAATCACGTCACACCCTCCAAAATGTATATCATATTGAAGAGACTCCCGTCAGGATCTCATACATATTTTCTCGAGATTTTTAGATGTTAATAAATCTTGTTTCTGTTTTCCAAAGTGGAATGTTGTTTACTGGAAATGAATAAAACCATGGAAGCCTCATTTATCATGTGTTATGTAAGAAGAAAAATATAGATTTAGGTCCAGTATATTTATAGATTAAGGACCCTTGATGCCCAATGAATAGGCATGTAGGTGACAGCGTTTTCCATAGGTAGCCTGCGTTTTGAGAGGAGAAAAAGTAGTTGTATAATTCGAGTGATTTGAAAATACAGTGCAGGTATTAAATAGATTAGATTAGAGAACGATTTTTATTAGAGTATGATTTGATTATTCATGTAGCTAGGATATGCATTGAGATAGGTAGACTTAGAATTTCATTATATATATTATTCATAAGATAAGGGTACGCCGTTGCGTAAAATTTCATACAATTATTGTAACGACCCGGAAAATCTAAACCAATTTAAATTTTTTTAATTGGCTAAAATAGTAGATTTTAAATATTTAAATATTTCAAATAATAGCAATGAAAAGTGAGTTTGAATCGACGTTTGAAAATGAATATAATTAATTCTAATTATAAACAAGGCCTGAAATGGCGCTGTAGTTTCAAAAATTGAATTCAAACTTTGTCGGACTGTACCGGGTGCAAAACAAAACGGATTTGAGTGAAACCAAAAATATTTAAATCTATTAGTGAATACCTTTCTAACGGATCTGAATAATCGAAGTTTCATAGCGAAAAGCAAAAGTTATGGCAAAATGAATTTTCAGCAAGGTCGCTATGGAATTTATATAGCCCATGAAAATGGCCATTTTGCAAACGACCTCAGAATTCGACGAAACCACTTTTGTTGGATCCGGGATGTCAAATTATTGCTAGGTTTCAAATTTCATAATTTTTGAAGTTAGTATGTGAGCGTGGCGAAGAAAATGTGTTTTGGTCAATTATAGTTAAATTGGATCGACCAGAAATGGGCCATTTTGCAAACGGTCTCGGAATTCGAAGGAACTAGTTTTGTTGGGACCGTATCATCAAAACATAGCTAGATTTATTTTTCTGGAATTTTTCGAATCAATTTGTGGGCCTGGCGAATTGAAATGTACGTTCAAATATAATATTGAATGTTATATATTTTAAATTGAAGGAATACTGACTGAAACAGTTGAATGGGCCTACGAAACATATCCCATTGTGTTCGGAATGGGGGTAAAACGCCAGGGACGACAGTCGTTGGGTTTGGATTGGGGTTCGTGTGTGAAAGGGGGTATTTTTGAAATTTATAAATATATAAATTAAAATAAAATTCTTGGCCCAATCATATCTCGACAAACCATCCTTCTCTCTCCCCGATTCATCAGCTACGAACGGCGGCCTCACTTCTTCCCTTCTCTCCTCCTTCCCTCTCGATACAAGCACTAAAACCCTAGGCCCCTTTTGACATCTTTGAAGATCTCAGCTAGAGCTTCAAATCCGTTCCAGTCTCATCACCTCTCGTCGCGTGTGGAGGGAGTTACGGGTCCACGAAGTTGTCAACTTTGAGGCGCCGCCGTGAGCAGGAGGAACCACCGAGTGGGGGCCCACCTACCTCCGCCTGAGCGCCTCTCGGAGCTCTTGGATGTGGCGCAACCCAATCTCAACAACGCTCAACGGATTTTGCAAGAATCGAGGACCTAGTTTTGAACGCTCGTGGAAGGTATACGGCTTGATTATTCTGAGCTGATTTTGACACTTTAAAGTGTCACGAAATTCATCCATCTTTGAAAAATCATATCTTTTTCGTTTGTAGACGAAATTCAGTGAAACAAGAGACAGTGGACTCGTGTGGACGTCTTCTACATTTCAGAAGAGACCGCATATTTTTCTGAGCCTTCTGCAATTATTGGTGGAGTGGAACCCAATGTGAGATATCTAATATTATAAACGATATGGAAAACAACTGTGTATAAACTATATAGTTGATGTATGAGTTATATAAGCGTTGTACATCTCATGTATAAGCGTTGTATAAGTTGTCTGGTCGATGTATAAGTTATATATGCGTTGTAAAAATTATATATGCAATGAAATGATATTGAATTGTGTTGAAGTGAATTGAAATATATTTATATAATAATATATATATATATATACTCCCCTCGTCCACAGACCATGGACGATATTTATTGGTTGTGTTGTTGTTTGGATTATTTGGTTGATGTGAAATTTGGTGAATGATGTGAATGATTGATTGTGGTTGAAAAATACCCATTTGTGGTTGAAAACAAAAATAGAATAGGATGTGGAAATGAAAATAAAACATGCCGCCTGCGTGCGAACTAGATGCATGAATCCCCATTGTCAAAAACCGCAAGGTTTTAAGGTAGAGCGAGGAGCCGTACTAGGGACGGTCCCGGTTTTAACTACCTTGCCATTATGCTGCCGAAATTTCCTGAAATATTCATGTGTTTGATTTATTTTCAATTGTTGAAACTATATTCATTTGTTGAGTGGAAATTCATGTATATAAAATAATCGTGTTTTGAAATAAATTGTTTTACAATAAAAATCACATTTTTACTATATACATGAACTGTGGAAAATGGTGATGTGTAGAAATAAATATCTGTTGGATAAAAATATCATTTTTATCGATAGTGCAAAGTGAAAATGGTTTTGAAATCGAAGAATGAAATATATAGAAATATATATAAAATTAAAATATATCGAATAACGAAGCTGCAGTCCGTATTTTGAAACCGTGATTTCAAACGATTAGTGCGGAAGATCCAACCATCGGATTTTCCTGAAACCACAACCGTTGGGTTCGCCTTGGAAATATCTTTCCAACGGCACCAACTTTGTAAAGATCCAACAGTTGGATTATCTGGAATGTTTAATTCGAATCTGAAGAAAAACAGCGCCAGAATCAATTATATTTATATATATAAATATAATTAAATTAAATCGAATAACGACGCTGCAGTTCGTATTTTGAAATCATAACTTCAAACGATTAGTGTGGGAGATCCAACCGTCGGATTTTCCCAAAACTGAAACCGTTGGATTCGTTTTGAAAAGATCTTTTTAATGATATAAATTTTGTGAAGATCCAACGGTTAGATTTTCAGATATGTGTAAATCAAATCTGGAGAAAAACAACGCCACGGCTGCGTTATGGCCTGAAGCATTGTTTGAATGAATTGGCTATTTTTAAATAAATAAAAATAGCGATAAATCGTGATAAAATATTATAAACGATATGGAATGGAAATAAACTGAATTTGCTCGATTTATTTGATATTTGAATGTGTTTGGTGTGAAAATTACATTAAAGAACCAAATTGGTGTTGTCGAATAATTTAACCATTGAAATGTATTGATTTGAAATTCTAGATATACGTGAATTATTTGAAAAGGCCGAGTTAATTCTCATTTCAAATAATTGATCGACGAGTGAAAGTCGAAGATATGAAGACGGTGCAAGACCGATGATCTTCACATCGAATGGAGGGGTGCTACTGATGCTCTTGATAGGAGTAGCTACCTTGACGGTGCTGAAGTAGTAGCCACCCGGACGTACTTGTTGATTGTACGGATATGCGAGGTATTGAGTGCCTCCGGTTTCGTTCAGACCCAGAATGAACGTGTAAATGGACTGCGTGTCTGACATTGGATTTTGTTCTATGCAGATTGATCTCTATTAAATATATATCTGTTTGGCGGCGGAGAATGTATTCTCTTGCTTAACGCCCTTCTCTGAGACGTATGAGCCCAGAGGTTATATATCGATAGAAATCAGTCGCATGGGGTGGATTGCCTGTGTGGCAAGCCTAAGTGGTAGATGATCAAGGCTTCTGTTGAAAAGCAAAGTCTTGTGCTTGATGATCAAAGCACAGCCTGTGTGGCATAGCTTTGTGTATAACGTGAATTCGCGAGCCTCACACCCCGGGATGGACCAGAAACGAGAGAAGGATCTAGGGAGGACATGCGTTTCTTTCTAGCTAGGGTGGTGTCAGTGACCTACCAGCCCTGACATTTATATACTTTTCACCTGTGTGGTTGTTGCTGTTGCGAGGCGCCTCAGATATATCGGTCGATCAGGGATCGATGGAGTCATTGGGCTCATTAACGCCCCAAAGGGCGGGGAAACGCAGTGTTCAGGCATTTTAATCCACATCGGTGGACCGGCCCTGTGGCTCCTAAGGGTCACTCGAGCTCTGATCCTGAGACACGGGCTAGAGCATCTCGAATTCGGTGAGAACTATCTTTTGCCTCAGTTCATGACGGAAATCCAATTTCCAAATACGACATCGTGCAGTTTTGATTGTATACCTATATATTGCAACATAGTGGTATGGGGCATTAATGCCGCCTATGATTGATAGTTATGATTGAAATTGTTTTTGAAACTTATATACACTAGCAATAATATCAAATGATTTGTTTTGTTCGTATCAAGCATATTTTGGCCATTATAAGGTAAAACTCTATCATTTGGTGTGTGTTGCATTGTGTGATGGGAACTGAGTCTTATAATGGCTTCATTTTTACAAAAAGCATTGCGATGTTTAAAAGATCTATTTGTTTTAAAGCACTAGCAATCCAATGGAGTAAACCCGTTCCACAAAAGTGGCGTGGTCCTATGATTAGCCATATTTGAAAATGTGTTAAGTAGATTTCTCATACCAGTCCCATGACTGACTCGTTGTTTGTTTCACTTGCAAACTCGGGTGCCCCTTTTTCTACACGGACAGCCTTATATTCAGGTTTTAGCAGGATCTTTCTGGATAGCTAGAGCTGAAGATGGATTCTATCATTTATCTCTTTTTATGTTGTTCAGCTCCTGTTGTACATATTATGTTTTCTTTTCCGCAGTAGACATTTATGTATAGCTGAACTGTATTTTGTACTAAGTATGATCCTATATACTGTGCAACTCCGATGATTATATTTATCCAGTGTATTCTATTGTACATTATCTGGTGTATTTATTTATTTCTGTTCTGCTGTTATCTGTTTATGTGTTATATTCCAAAGATTATCCTTGCCACCGTCTTATCGGGAATGGGATTGTCACAAACGTGGTATCAGAGCTTTGGTTAAGCTTAGTTCTGGAATATAACATATTAACGAACTCGTCAGAAATAGAACCAGTAGTGTTCTAGGACGAGTAACTCATTACAGATAGGATCAGTAATATCCTAGTATGAGTATAACAGAATGAAATACACTTTGATAGACACATTTACATACAAGTATATGTCTCTATGTTTCAAAATTACCTTTTCTGTTGGCCTAACACTTTGTCTGCTATTTGTAGACATAGAAAATGAGTGGCAGAAGCAGGAGAAATAATCCTATGGTTCAACAAGTTAATGAGCCAGTTGTACTCCCTCAGCCAGGATCAGATATAGAAGCTCTATTGAAAAGATATCGAAATCTGGGAGGAATACCATTCACGGGCAATGAATCTATTATTCAAACTCAGGCTTGGATGAGTTCTGCTGAAATAATTTTTGAAAGTTTCTAGCTGAGAGATGACCAGAAAAGATTAGTGGCATCTTGGGCACTCAAAGAAGAAGCTTTAATCTGGTGGGAAACAATCATTAAAGATAATCCAGAAGGTGATATCACCTGGGGTATGTTCAAACAAGTTTTCAATAAAAAAATTATTCCTCCAGAAGTAACTGAGCGGTTATGTGATGAATTCTACTATTAGATACAAGGAGATATGAATATCCCAGAATATCATAAGAAATTCAATGAACTTTCTCACTTCGCCCCTCATCTAATACGAGATCTAAAGAGGAAGAAGCTGAGATTTATTAATGGTCATCAGAGGAAATACCATAATAGTGTGATGGGCCATGTGAAGCTTCCTTTTTCTGAAATGATATACATGGCTTATCAGTATGAAGATCTTGATAGGCGTGGCCTTTTTGTCGACAAAAAGGAAGTCAACACTAGTAGTAAAAGGAAATCTGAAGCTGATAGCCCAGAGACAAGTACACAGCCTGAGGCCAGTACAACGTCTGGGGCCAGAAAGAAACCTATAGTCAATCAAAAGAAGGCTAAATCTGAGAAGGTGCCAGTAACAACTGCCACCTGCTCTAACTGTAATCGGAAAGGGCATTTGGCGATAAACTGTGGACCCTTAAGGAAGAGATTAAAGGGTGGACTTCAATCCAAGAAGGGATTTCAAGAAAATCAAAAATGCAGTCAATGCCATCAGGCTGGTCATCTTTCCAAGGCTTGCCAGTTATCGATGAAATCTGAAATAGTAGAAGTAAATGAAGTGGCAGAAGTTCCTGCATCCTCGTCTAGTCAGGAAAGGTCAGATGTTTTAGAAGGCACGCTTACTGTTAATAACATTCTCGTTAAAGTACTGTTTGACACAGGCGCATCAAGGAGCTTTATTGCAAAGAATGTGGTTAAGAAATTAGATTTGAAATTGAAAACGCTCAAAGAACCCATCACTGTCCATAATCCGGTTGGGGGTTCCCTCGATCTTAGTTGGGTTTATGGGGTGCCTGTTTCCTTTTCTCATTATCGGTTTCCTTGTATCTCAATCGTCATGAATTTTACCGAATTCGATCTTATTTTAGGGTTGGATTGGTTAACCAAATACGAAGCTGAGGTTAAATGTGCAGAAAGGGTTGTCAAGGTTAAAACGAAGCTTGCCAAAATAGTAATTCCCTGTGAAGGCCCGAATTCTGATAGAAAAGACTAATGGGCAGCATTAGATGTTTCTCCTGCTCTAATAGAACCTGTTCCTGTCGTTACAGAGAATATCCCAGTCGACATAGAAAACATCCCAGTTGTCAAGAACTATGCGGATGTGTTCGAAGAAGTTGTTAACTTACCTCCTCAGAGAGAAATCGATTTTAAAATCTCTTTGGTTCCGAATGCAAGGCCAGTAGTTCACGCTATTCGAAGGATGACCTTGAAGGAAAAAGAAGAGCTAGATAATCAAACTAGACAGCTAGTATGGAAAGGTCTGATCAGGCCTAGTTTCTCTGATTGGGGAGCAGCAGTGGTATTTGTTCCGAAGTCCGACGATACCCTCAGACTGTGTGTGGATTATCGCGACTTGAATAAGCAGACATTGAAAAACAAATATCCATTGCCGCGGATTGATAATTTGTTGGATCGATTAACGGCGCACAAGTATTTTCACGAATGGACCTAGCCACAGGTTTCCATCAACTTCGTATCGCCGAGGAGTGTGTTCCTTTGACAGCATTCAGAGGTCCAGACTTATTCTACGAGTGGTTAGTAATGCCATTCGGCTTATGTAACGCTCCAGCTTATTTCGTCGATCTGATGAACAGAGTATTCAGAGGAGTATTGAATAAATTTGTTCTAGTTTTCATTGATGATATCCGGATCTTCTCTAAGTCAGAAAGTGAGCACGAAAAACATTTTGAACAAGTGTTAGAAATTCTGAGAAGGAATGTTTTAAAAGCAAAGTTTTCCAAATGTATATTCTGGCAGGAAGAAGTTAAATTTCTTGGCCACGTCGTGTCAAAGCAAGGAATTTCAGTGGATCCCAGTAAAATCACTGCTATTCAGAATTGGAAACAACCTCGTACACCCACAGAAGTCAGAAGTTTTCTCGGGCTAGCCAGTTATTATCGGAAATTCATTAAGGATTTTGCGAAGACATCCAGTTCCTTGACGAAACTGACTAAGAAACATTCGAGATTCAATTGGACTCCAGAATGTGAGGAAGCTTTCCAAGAGCTGAAGCTGAAACTGACAACTGCTCTAGTGTTAACAATAATAGATGGCAATGAGGACTTGAAAGTCTGGACTGACGCTTCTAGAGAAGGCCTTGGCGCGGTGTTAATGCAAAGAGGTCAAGTGATTGCTTATGCTAGCTGATTGCTTATGCTAGCCGTCAGCTGAAACCGCATGAGAAGAATTACGTTACTCATGATCTTGAGTTGTTACCATTGTATTTGCCTTGAAAATCTGGAGGCACTACCTTTTAGGTGAGAAATTCGAACTGTATACAGACCATCAGTCATTGAAATATTTGTTCACCCAGAAGGATTTGAATCTGAGACAGCATCGTTGGCTAGAATTTCTTGCGGCATACGATTTTGAGATTTTGTACACTCCAGGGAAAGCCAATGTTGTGGCAGATGCGCTGAGTAGAAAGAATGTAATAATCGCCAGCTTTATCGTTATGACTTCCTTGATTGATAAGATCTCCATTCTACAGAAAAATGATAATTTTGTTAAGGAGATGATCAAAAGAATTCAAAAAGGCGATGCATCCAGTTTCCTAGTGGATTATGAGGTAATTCTTAGATTAAAAGGAAGGATTTGTGTTCCCGACGTCTCCGAGCTCAAAAGAGAAGTTCTTGATGAATGCCACAAGTCCAAGCTGAGTATCCACCCAGGGGTTAGCAAAATGTATAATGACCTCAAGCGAACTTTCTGGTGGAAGTCAATGAAAAGAGATATCTCTATATATGTTAGCCGGTGTCCCACCTGTCAGCAAGTCAAAAGAGACCAGCAGAAACTCGCTGGATTGTTGCAACCTCTAGGAGTACCAGGTGGGAAGTGGGAACAAATTTCTATGGATTTCATAGATGGTTTTCCCAGAACCAGAAAAGGAAATGACAGTATTTGGGTGATTGTGGATCGATTTACGAAGACCGCTCATTTCATACCTGTCAAATCGAACAGAAATGCTCAGAGTCTGGCGTAGGTATATTTCAAGAAATTGTTAGACTGCACGGAGTTCCCATGAGCATCGTTAGTGATCGTGACCCGATTTTTTCTTGTAAATTCTGGGAAGCATTCCAAGCAGAATTGGGGACGAAACTGAACTTGAGCACCGCATATCATCCTCAGACAGATGGTCAGACTGAGAGGGTGAATCGTATTCTTGAAGATTTATTGCGGGCTTGTATTCTTGATTTTGGCGGATCGTGGGAAGACCATTTGCATTTGGCCGAATTCTCATATAGCAACAGTTACCAAGCGAGCCTGACAATGTCGCCATTCGAAGCATTGTACGGTAGACCGTGCCAATCCCCAGCTTCTTGGGTTGAATCTGGTAACAAACTTGTATTGGGGCCGGATACGATTCACGATGCTGCAGATAAAGTCGATTTCGTTAAGAGACGATTACTAGCCGCCCAAAGCCGACAAAAGAGCTATGCAGATAAGAGAAGAAGGGATATATCATTTGTTGTTGGAGACTATGTATATTTGAAAGTATCTCCGATGAGAGGAGTTATCCGGTTTGGTAAAACAGGGAAATTGGCGCCCAAATTCATTGGTCCGTTTCCTATTCTTGAACGGATTGGAACTCTCGCGTATAAGGTTCAGTTGCCAAATTGGTTGCCTGGAGTGCATGATGTATTTCACGTATCTCAACTGCGAAAGCACGTTCATGATCCAGACTTGATCGTGGAAGAAGCAGCGCAACAGGATATAGAAATCACTCCAGAATTGGCTGTGAGAAGAGAGCCGCTGAAGATCATTGGCAAAGAAACCAAAGAACTGAGGAACAAGAAGGTTCACCTAGTCAAAGTGCGATGGAGTGGAGATCTGCGAGATTGTACTTGGGAAACTGAGGAGTGCATTCAGAAAGCCTATCCTAGGTGTCGAGTGGATATCTCTGATTGACTCCGGTGCAAGGTATATTTACCATACTTTGCATTACCATTTAATTCTCTACTCTGTTGTTATTTCTTTCCATGGATGTGCACTTTTACTTCTATAGTCTGATTAATTTAAAAAAAGAGTGTATGAATTAATTTGTCTGATTTTGAAAAGTTAAAACAAATTGCTTTTTGTTTGTGTTGTGGGATAGTAGATTTGATTAATTAAATTACTAAAACGATAGTTAATTTAATCAATAAGAGGATGAAAGGTAGAATTTATTCGATTAAACCACACATTGAACTAATTTAAAAATAAATAAAAATATATACATGTGCATTATATATGTTTGAACAGGTAAATGGATAGCTGTTGAGTAAAGAATTATTTGCGTGCCCGACAAATAGGTAAACCTTAATGAGTTGGATGCGAAATAATATCATATCAACTCCTGTGAATGCCATTGGATGCAGAGTGCTGGTTATTCTGTGTGTAACTAATAAATGTCGCTATAGGATAGTAACAATTAATTTTGAACCACATTACATGGCATACTTCTGAAGATAGGCATACTTCATCATATACCCCATAAGCATTTGGAGCTTGTGTGACGAGGTGGAAGATTTACCATACGAGCGAGAGGCTTGTATGGCGATGACTATATTTTATAGGTTGAACTGATGACTGATATGGACTATTTAAATTGTAACGATAAAATTTCTAGATTAATAAAAACCCCACACGGGTCTGGAGTTGACAATAATCACGTCTCTCTAGTTATTAGATACGACACATGGACTATTTATTTCCCACACGGGACGAGGTGACGAGGATTTATCCTCTAGAGCATTTAAAATACACACTCCCTCGGGCTTTGACAGGGTGACGAGAATTTATTCTATGGAGTTATTATCAATACACGCTCCCCTGTAAACACCAGAATTTATCACAATAAATATGTGTATGCTTATTAGGATTTATTGGGTACCTAATACGGCCCAATAAATTTCCAAACCTCTCCCCGTACAAAGGAGGTTATGTAAAAAAATTTTGAAAATTCCGGGTGTTAGCCAAATTTTTGAAGAATTTGAAAATTCTCAAAAACTAAAAAGTTGGAGAATGGAAGCCAGATCGAATGTAGAGTTGATTAATCAAACCACTTTCGACTTTATTCCTTTTTGGGGACGAAAAGTTTTAAGTGGGGGAGATTGTAACGACCTGGAAAATCTGAACCAATTTAATTTTTTTTAATTGGCTAAAATAGTAGATTTTAAATATTTAAAATAAATATTTCAAATAATAGCAATGAAAAGTGAGTTTGAATCGACGTTTGAAAACGAATATAATTAATTATAATTATAAACAAGGCCTGAAATGGCGCTGTAGTTTCAAAAATTGAATTCAAACTTTGTCGGACTGTACCAGGTGCAAAACAAAACGGATTTGAGTGAAACCAAAAATATTTAAATCTGTTAGTGAATACCTTTCTAACGGATCTGAATAATCGAAGTTTCATAGTGGAAAGAAAAAGTTATGGCAAAATGAATTTTCAGCAAGGTCGCTATGGAATTTATATAGCCCGTGAAAATGGCCATTTTGCAAACGACCTCAGAATTCGACGAAACCATTTTTGTTGGATCCGGGATGTCAAATTATTGCTAGGTTTAAAATTTCATAATTGTTGAAGCTAGTATGTGAGCGTGGCGAAGGAAAATGTGTTTTGGTCAATTATAGTTAAATTGGATCGACCAGAAATGGGCCATTTTGCAAACGGTCTCGGAATTCGACGAAACTAGTTTTGTTGGGACCGTATCGTCAAAATATAGCTAGATTTATTTTTCTAGAATTTTTCGAATCAGTTTGTGGGCCTGGCAAATTGAAATATACGTTCAAATATAATATTGAATGTTATATATTTTAAATTGAAGGAATACTGACTGAAACAGTCGAATGGGCCTATGAAACATATCCCATTGTGTTCGGAATAGGGGTAAAATGCTAGGGACGACAGTCGTTGGGTTTGGATTGGGGTTCGTGTGTGAAAGGGGGTATTTTCGAAATTTATAAATATGTAAATTAAAATAAAATTCTTGGCCCAATCATATCTCGACAAACCATCCTTCTCTCTCCCCGATTCATTAGCTACGAATGGCGGCCTCACTTCTTCCCTTTTCTCCTCCTTCCCTCTCAATACAATCACTAAAACCCTAGGACCCTTTTGACAACTTTGAAGATCTCAGCTAGAGCTTCAAATCCGTCCCAGTCTCATCACCTCTCGTCGCGTGTGGAGGGAGTTACGGGTCCACGAAGTTGTCAACTTTGAGGCGCCGCCATGAGCAGGAGGAACCACTGAGTGAGGGACCACATACCTCCGCCTGAGCGCCTCTCGGAGCTCTTGGATGTGGCGCAACCCGATCTCAACAACGCTCAACGGATTTTGCTAGAATCGATGACCTAGTTTTGAACGCTCGTGGAAGGTATACGGCTTGATTATTCTGAGCTGATTTTGACACTTTAAAGTGTCGTGAAATTCATCCATCTTTGAAAAATCATATCTTTTTTGTTTGTAGATGAAATTCAGTGAAACAAGAGACAGTGGACTCGTGTGGACGTCTTCAACATTTCAGAAGAGACCGCATATTTTTCTGAGCCTTCTGCAATTATTGGTGGAGTGGAACCCAATGTGAGATATCTAATATTATAAACGATATGGAAAACAACGATGTATAAATTATATAGTTGATGTATGAGTTATATAAGCGTTGTACATCTCATGTATAAGCGTTGTATAAGTTGTATGGTCGATGTAAAAGTTATATATGCGTTGTAAAAATTATATATGCAATGAAATGATATTGAATTGTGTTGAAGTGAATTGAAATATATTTATATAATAATATATATATATATACTCCCCTCGTCCACAGACCATGGACGATATTTATTGGTTGTGTTGTTGTTTGGATTATTTGGTTGATGTGAAATTTGGTGAATGATGTGAATGATTGATTATGGTTGAAAAAATACCCATTTGTAGTTGAAAACAAAAATAGAATAGGATGTGGAAATGAAAATAAAACATGCCACCTGCGTGCGAACTAGAAGCATGAATCCCCATTGTCAAAAACCGCAAGGTTTTAAGGTAGAGCGAGGAGCCTTACTAGGGACGGTCCCGGTTTTAACTACCCTGCCGTTATGCTGCCGAAATTTCCTGAAATATTCATGTGTTTGATTTATTTTCAATTGTTGAAACTATATTCATTTGTTGAGTGGAAATTCATGTATATAAAATAATCGTGTTTTGAAATAAATTGTTTTACAATAAAAATCACATTTTTACTATATACATGACCTATGGAAAATGGTGATGTGTAGAAATAAATATCTGTTGGATAAAAATATCATTTTTATCGATAGTGCGAAGTGAAAATGGTTTTGAAATCGAAGAATGAAATATATAGAAATATATATAATTATAATATATTGAATAACAAAGCTGCAGTTCGTATTTTGAAACCGTGATTTCAAACGATTAGTGCGGAAGATCCGACCATCGGATTTTCCTGAAACCAGAACTGTTGGGTTCGCCTTGGAAATATCTTTCCAACGACACCAACTTTGTAAAGATCAAACGGTTGGATTGTCTAGAATGTTTAATTCAAATCTAAAGAAAAATAGCGCCAAAATCAATTATATTTATATATATATAAATATAATTAAATTAAATCGAATAACGACGCTGCAGTTCGTATTTTGAAATCATAACTTCAAACGATTAGTGTGGGAGATCCGACTGTCGGATTTTCCCAAAACTGAAACCGTTGGATTCGTTTTGAAAAGATCTTTTTAATGATATAAATTTTGTGAAGATCCAACGGTTAGATTTTCAGATATGTGTAAATCAAATCTGGAGAAAAATAGCGCCACGGCCGCGTTATGGCCTGAAGCATTGTTTGAATGAATTGGCTATTTTTAAATAAATAAAAATAGCGATAAATCATGATAAAATATTATAAACGATATGGAATGGAAATAAACTGAATTTGCTCGATTTATTTGATATTTGATGGTTGAATGTGTTTGGTGTGAAAATTACATTAAAGAACAAAATTGGTGTTGTCGAATAATTTAACCATTGAAATGAATTGATTTGAAATTCCAGATATACGTGAATTGTTTGAAAAGGCCGAGTTAATTCTCATTTCAAATAATTGATCGACGAATGAAAGTCGAAGATATGAAGACAGTGCAAGACCGATGATCTTCACGTTGAATGGAGGGGTGCTACTGATGCTCATGATAGGAGTAGCTACCTTGACGGGGTTGAAGTAGTAGCCACCCGGACGTACTTGTTGATTGTACGGATATGCGAGGTATTGAGTGCCTCCGGTTTCGTTCAGACCCAGAACGAACGTGTAAATGGACTGCGTGTGTGACATTGGATTTTGTTATGTGCAGATTGATCTCTATTAAATATATATCTGTTTGGCGGCGGAGAATTTATTCTCTTGCTTAACGTCCTTCTCTGAGACGTACGAGCCCAGAGGTTATATATCGATAGAAATCAGTCGCATGGGGTGGATTGCCTATGTGGCACGCCTAAGTGATAGATGATCAAGGCTTCTGTTGAAAAGCAAAGTCTTGTGGTTGATGATCAAAGCACAGCCTATGTGGCATAGCTTTGTGTATAACGTGAATTCGCGAGCCTCACACCCCGGGATGGACCAGAAACGGGAAAAGGATCCAAGGAGGACATGCGTTTCTTTCTAGCTAGGGTGGTGTCAATGACCTACCAGCCCTGACATTTATATACTTTTCACCTGTGTGGTTGTTGCTGTTGCGAGGCGCCTCGGATATATCGGTCGATCCGGGACCGATGGAGTCATTGGGCTCATTAACGCCCCAAAGGGCGGGGAAACACAATGTTCAGGCATTTTAATCCACATCGGTGGACCGGCCCTGTGGCTCCTAAGGGTCACTCGAGCTCGGATCCTGAGACATAGGCTAGAGCGTCTCGAATTCGGTAAGGACTATCTTTTGCCTCGGTTCATGACGAAAATCCAATTTCCAAATACGGCATCGTGCGGTTTTGATTGTATACCTATATATTGCAAAATAGTGGTTTTGATCGTATCAAGCATATTTTGGCCATTATAAGGTAAAACTCTATCCTCTGGTGTGTGTTGCATTGTGTGATGAGAATTGAGTCTTATAATGGCTTCATTTTTATAAAAAGCATTGCGATGTTTAAAAGATCTATTTGTTTTAAAGCACTGGCAATCCAGTGGAGTAAACCCATTCCGCGAAAGTGGCATGGTTCCTGTGATTAGCCATATTTGAAAATGTGTTAAGTAGATTTCTCATACCAGTCCCATGACTGGCTCGTTGTTTGTTTCACTTGCAAACTCGGGTGCCCCTTTTTCTACACGGCAGCCTTGTATTCAGGTTTTAACAGGATCTTTCTGGATAGCTAGAGCTGAAGATGGATTCTATCATTTATCTCTTTTTATGTTGTTCATCTCCTGTTGTACATATTATGTTTTCTTTTCCGCAGTAGACATTTATGTATAGCTGAACTGTATTTTGTACTAAGTATGATCCTATATACTGTGCAACTCCGATGATTATATTTATCCAGTGTATTCTATTGTACATTATCTGGTGTATTTATTTATTTCTGTTCTGCTGTTATCTGTTTATGTGTTATATTCCAAAGATTACCCTTGCCACCGTCTTATCGGGAATGGGGTTGTCACAATTATGGACTGCTATGGACAAAAATAAAATTACCATCGTGTCAGACAATGTGTCACGATTCCAAAAATATAATAATATAGACAAGTTAACTCATACCGTCATATCCTAAAAACGTTGATTTAGGGTGCACATTACGTTAAACGAAAAATTGTTTATTTTATAAAATGAAAATTGCAGAAAAAATCTATAAATTAAACTGAAAATATGTCTTGAAAATCTTATTCAAATTCAAAACCAATATTTAATTATATTAAATAATTCGTTACGGCTTATAAACGATTTCATAACGACTATTTGAAAATTTGATTTGGACATAACTTGTAATCTATAAGTCAAAATCTCGATTTTTCACGTCCATTAGGAAAATACAGTTCAATAGATTCGAACGTTTCTTGTTTCAAAGAAATCTGATTTATAACAAATCCTATATATTCATTTGAAGTTCAAAACGTTAAATTATGAGCTGCCACGACGTTACGAGCTCGATTATAATTATATTATAATTAATACATTCAGCCGTCGTTAATTAATATATTCGTTATTATAATTCGAATATAACTTGACAAAATATCCAATTCACATAACGTCGTCAATCCGACTCTTTCTGACATCTCCAGAAATTAAATTATATTATCCCATTGTCTATGTTAATTAAATAATCAAAATTATTTAAATTCAAACCATTAAATTTATAAAACCAATATATTAAAATAATTAAAATAATTAATTATTAAATTGCTAAAATCTCGGGACATTACATTCCTTCCCCTTAAAAAAATTTCGTCCCCGAAATTACTAAGGTGCGAAAAATGCTACAAACCCTGTTAACTAGACTAAAAATCTTTTTATTTTACTCCTTAATTTCAGTTTCAACTGAACCAATTTATTTATATTAACGAAAATTTATAAAAATTCTGAAAATTTTCTAACACTCTAAATTTACGAAAAATTTCGCCAGCATCTCCTTTGCACGGCTTAATTAGTACAACAACTCACCTCTCTGGGCCTTCTTCAATTCCAAAAGAAAATTAAACAACCACACGGCTTGCCAAAATAGACCACAAATTTTTCATAATCATATAAAATCAACTTGTACCTTTTTATCGAGCATCCAACTTTATCTCTTCCATTTGCTACCTAGCCAGCACATACCCATTCATTCTCAATTGGTTTCAATCAGTTTATTCTCAAATCTAATCGTTCGCTTATACCAAACCCAAATCCATTTTAAATTCCAGTTCCAATTTCAATTTCAATTCCAAATCTTAACTCATCAATCAAACTCCATCCCAAAATCCTATCTCACAAATCTAATCAAATTTTATTAAACTCAATTTAAGTTAAATTCCAATTTATTTATTCATCTTTACCATTTCAATCTCTTTAACTTATAAGTAAATTTTTAAATTTTAGAATTCAAATTCCTTGGATTCACTTCAAATCCATTTGAAATCATATATATCTACATATAATAACAGCAATTCAAAACATTTGAATTTTTAACAACTTGTTTTCTCAAAACAATTCAAAAATATTTGGTAGTGATCCGTCAATTAGAAACTCGAAAATGAACACTGATGATGCCGCATTCATTATCAGAATTATTTTCCTGCTATCATAGTGAGTTCAATACTATAGCACTTCAAAACTCATTTTTAAACCTTTTCATTTTGAAATTACTTTCAAATTATTCTTTTCAATGCTCGAAAATCATTTCCAAATTCACCCAGGATTAAAAATTCCCATATGTAATCCAAAATTCAATTTCAATCACTTTTTCCAGTTTCCAAGATTTTAATTCCAGATTTTGTTCATCTGAATCTATATATATTACATTTACACGAATTCTCATTGGTTATTCATAACCATCTTTATTATAATCTTATTCGATCATATTAACAAATCAACACATCCAATATATTACAATAATTCCAATATATATACTTTTTATATAAATATTTATTTTGGGTAAAATTATTTCATTTACCCTCATTTCAAAACATATTGTATTAGTTCATCGTATTCAAATGTTTAGAAATCCCAATCGACATTGTGGTGCCCCACCATCGACCAGAACTCATAAACCCTCAATCAATAAATCTCCACAATATAAAACCATTTTTTATATAATCAACAAATACGCTCTCTCGTATACATACACTCAAACTCAATCTAGGGTATTACTAATCCCATTTGTATTGAGTTACGCTGCAGAGCCAAGGTAATCACTTAACCTTCATCTCTGATGCCACTGTAACGAACTAGGATTTTCGACCCTGAAAATCAACCTAAAATACCATGTCGACTATTCAAGTATCGGAAATACTAGATCATTAATAGAAAGAAGTTAGAAGGTGAGAAACCGAAAGAAAGAAAATTAGAATAAAAGAAGAAGAAAATCACAACAAAACAGAATCAGAGTAAACATGAATCTCACAGCGAAACGAATAAAACATATTACATAACATAACTTTGAAATACAAAATTGTATTTGTACTTACATACAATTTCATAGTACAACTCATAACATCACAGCGGAAATAAACTATATGTATAACTATTTTTGAAGTTCCCTGCTCCAAGCTCCTCCAAGTATATTTGTAAAATCCCGACTACTTGACTGCCCGTTTAAATTTGGGCACCCAAGAGTCTAGGGTAAAACAAAACAAAATAAACTCTGGGTCAATCATGGGACTGGTGTGAGAAAACTCCAATCACTTAGTTCAACTTTCAAAAATCCTTTTAAAAGAAATAATAATCGTAGGACCGATCCTGTAATGTCCCATATTTTCTGGCCATTTTATTTGAAATATTTTTTTTATTTAAAATATTGATTTAAGTTTAAATAATGGGATTTGACCATTTTAATTTGAATATTTAAATTATATTAATAATATAATAATATTTTATTTTCGACATATTTGAAAAATGTTGATTCTGCTGTATAATGTGATCGAGCGATTTAAAATGGTTTAATATCGTTCGTATTGAAATTATAATAGCAATTTCATTTATAAAACGACGTTAGAACGTTTAATTTATATTTTAATTATAAAACGAGCTACAGCGGCGCAATAGTTCGTAATATGGCGTTTTGAACTTTAAACAGCTGTACAGGATCCAAAATAAGATGGATTTTCTCGAAACAAGAAACGCAAGAATCTGTTTGATGATATTTTTCTAATGAAAGAGAAAAATCCAGTTTTCATAGCGTATATTTTGTTTTATGTCCAAATCAAATTTTGAAAAGGTCGCTATGGAATTCCTTTATATATTATAGTGATTATTAATATAAAATAATTCGTTTTTAAATATTTTAAATATCGATTTGGATTGAAATTCAACCCGGGATATTTTATATTGGTAATGTAAGGAATTATGGTCGTGTATGGCCAATTTTAATATTTTTATATTTTTATATTGAGGTATTTTAAAATTGGTTCATTTTATTTGAATCGGGCAGTTATAAAAGGGACTTTATTCAAACGACCTTCGTTTTTGACGAAACAAATTTTATTGGGACCGCAACAGTAAATTATTGCTAGATTTCAAGTGGTGCATCAATCGGAGTTATTTTGAGAGCGTGGCAAAATAAAATGCAAATAAAACGACCATTTGGACGTGACCGAGCGCTGTTTGAGAAAACGAACTCGGAATTCGACGAAACAAGTTTCATTAGGACCGTATCATCAAATTATACTATGCCGTCCATTCGCATCACGAACAGGGTTTGTATGTGAGCATAGGAGCAAATAAACAACATTTGAAATAGCGATCGGTACGAAATAAAAATCCTTAGTCAACATCGCTTGTCACGTCAGCATAAAATATATTATTTACACATTATATATACCCCTCAGATCAGAAATTTCCAGCCTAATTTTCATTTCCGTTCGTCATTTTATAGAAAAGTTCCTCATCACAAATCTATTTATTTCTCTCAATCTATTGCGAATTTGTTATGGCGACCTGAAGCAGAGTTGTAGATCGGCTCGATCCCTAGCTGCTGAGAAAAATTGGTGGCTATCGGACACCTGTAGTGGCCGGAAATCGCGAGGGAAGGTGAAAAGGGGGTTTCGTTTTTTTCCTATTTTGATGGAGTTGTGGTTGATTTCAAAAGTCCAGACCAGTGAGAGGAGGAAGAGGAGAGGAAGGTTTTTGTTTGGCACTGGTCAGAGGGTCTGAAATGGTGTGTGGTGGCCGTGGGAGGTAGATGATCGGAGAGGCTGGTTTTGGGTCTTTTTTGTGAAGCTCAAATCGGAAATCAACAAATTCCGGCGGCTAGGGTGGTTACTGGCGGAGTTGCCTAAAGGGAGTTGGAAGAGAGTGAGTAGGCGCAGGCTATGGTGGAGGTCCGGTCATCTCTGGTGGTCGGAGGCGTCGTATTTTTGGGTGTTTTTGAATTCCGGTTGTGGAGACGTTTTGGGGGATCGGAGCATCGTCGTCGGTCAGGGGTTATGGTGAATGGAGTTGGTGGAGAGGGCATCAAAGCGACGGCAGCGTTGTCAGTCCAGGTGCTGTGTGGGCGGAGGTAGGAGGCTCCGACGTTCTGTTGGTTTGGAGTTGGATCTTCAGAAATAAAGAGAAGGGAAGAAAGTCGGGCTCAAGGTGTCTGAGTGCAAGATAACCGGTGATAACTTAATGGTATGCTGACGTGACATGGATTATAACGATAATTAAGGTAATGATTATTTAATTATTTAATTAATTAGTAGTTAAGTTAATAATCGTATATGTATATATATATATATATATATATATATATATATATATGAAACTTTAAATTAGTGCAACTTTCACATACGTTAACTAAATTCCACGAAACAGGATCCGTTGGGATCGCAGGGACGAGGCCTAGATGATGGCGCTGACTAAGAACTATTTGTGCTATTTGAAATTTCAGCTAATTTTGAATGTTCGACTGAAATTAAATGCAACAAACGCGACCACCGTCAACTGAAATGAACTGGTGAGTTAATTCTCACACCTTTTGGAATCCTGTGATGTGGTAAATTCATATTAAAATATAATTTACCATTTAAAAGTATAAATTGTTTGATTGGTTGCTATTAGCTGTTTATTATTTGATTGGTTGCTGTTACTTATATTACATCATTTTAAATTTATATATTATTGAAATTTATTTCATATATTATTATGGAATGTATAACGAGCTGTGATGCAGGGAAGAATAGGTTGGAGGGATCCGACCGGATTCCTCAAATATTACATATGTTGTTTGTTTTATATTATTTATATTTGAACTGGTTGAACCCTATATGGTAGTTAAACCTATTTGAGCGTGATGGTTGAACAGATATTCATTTGTGTTGTGTTTAAAATCAATCACTAGTGTTGATTGGGTAATTGGCAGTGAATGGCCTAAAATGTGTTGTCTTAGACGTCGTTCTACTGTTCGGTGAATCGACGCATTTTTAAAGTTATAAATTATTTTATAACTAAACTGAAGTTTTTCAGTCATTTTATATTAGTAATTAAATTAGAAATTTAGACATATATATATATTTCGTGTTTATAAAAGGATCTTTTAAATGGTTTATGTAATGAAATCTTGTAGTTCATACAAGCACTGAAAGCCAAGAAATTTGCTACGTGTTGGCAAAATGGAATAATTGTTTTAAAAACAATTAAGTGGCATTTTTAAATTAGTTAAGTTATTTAATTAATTTAGAAAGGGAAATGAAAAATGAAAATCAGTTAACTGCTAACTGATACGTAGGCTTGACAAAATCAACCGTCTTTAGTTGAAATTTGATAATTGAAGTAATTCGGTTTAAATTTTCTGAAATATTTGCTAAGTTAACGAATAGTGAAAAGTATTAGTTAATCTTTGATTAACTATACATTAAAGAAATTATTGAATTGGTTAGTGTTAATAATATTAATTTTCATTTAATAAGATTTTAAAACGATAATAATCCTATTTTTGATTAACATCAAAGTTAACCATCTCTAATGTGGTAAATAATTAAACCGATGATTTAAATTGGAAATTCAATTAAGAAATGATTAAGTAGCGCTTTGGTTTGATCTAGAAGAGCTAAGTGTTTATAAAGGGACTTGTAATCCAAGTGTTCAAATAATATTTGTAAATGGGATTATAAGTGAAATACAAAGATTTAAATACGATTTTACTTAATCGCTTAATTAATTAAAGTGAATTCAACTAGATGAAATTAGAATAGTGTTACTGGTTTTAATATGAATTCGAAGCCAAGTTGCGAAAGGATGATGAATTGATTATTATAAAGAAATCCAAGCAAGGTTTTAAAAGAGTCTTTAACCCAAAATGATGATATTAAATTGTATTGAGCGATACATCGTAAAGGAAAATTCATATAGAAGTTTGTGTTAAATATTGGCAATGGATGTTTGAAATAAAAATCAAAGTTAAAGAGTCTTATATAAAGGAGGTGTTAAGTGGATTTTAATCCAAGATAAAGTTTATTATATGAACGCAAATAAATGGAAGCGGAGTATTTGACATGAGATTTTATAAAAATCCAAAGGTTATAAGCGAGATATCGGTTCAAGTTAAAAGTAGCGTTTATTGGACATTTACTTAATCAAACAAATTAAGCAAATGGATTATATTGAAAGAAGATTTCAAGTGTATGAAATGGTTTATAAAACCAGATTTGAAATCAAGGTGATAAATGAGATTTTGATATCAGGGGTTAAGTGACGAACTGATATTATTCTGAGATAAAAACATTGTCGATCAAGGTTTGAGAGGTAGATAAAATACCCAAACTTGAACGGCTTCATTATTATCGAGGAATGATATTAATTTGAAACGAGTGAAAGGTGTTGTAATTGGTTTAATTATTCCATACAAGAAATATTGAAATGAGTACGAGGTTTTTGAATATAAATGTGGGTTAGAAGACAAATAATAATATTTGGTTTTAAATTATATAAATTTGACATTTGATTTGGCATACCAAAATTGGTAATTTGGTTAATACCATTAAGTAAAATATATATGTGTATATATATTGAGATGCCGAACTTAAGGGAATATGTGAAAAAGGTTTTTGAAAATATATCGATGTTTCCAATAGAAATGGAAATGGAGAGTTGGGTATATACCCATACTCTAAAACATATAAAACGGATTTTATTATAATAAACTAAGAATAAATATAATGTTTCGAATATATAGGAAAAATTAGAAGTTGATTAACCATTTTGTTAAATATATTTTAAGAGGCCAAGTAGTGCTAAGTACCAAATTAGAAAACTCATGTTATTCACACATTTGTTATTTGATAGTTAAATCACCGATTATCAAACCCGACCAATACGATTGTTGGTACGGAAAGACCGGGATCGAATTTATATTTGAAAACCATTCCGACCAACAAATACGTGAAGATGGAGCAATTGAAGACCGTGGATCTTCATAAGTGGAAGGACTACTTATCGAATTCCTCTGGCTTGCAACCAAAGTTATTTGGCTTGTGATTCTGTCGTGGTTGAAATCTACGGATTGCAAGGACTTCTCGCTATTGATCCATGGGGTGATTCCTATATTGGATGCGGTAGGAGGGTGCCTTCGGTTTATCCTATTCCTGGGTGACTTGTATGGACGAATGTCTGACAAAGTATTTCCTTAAAACCACGTACGTTTATTTTTACAAAATATACCGAGTTGGTGGCGAAGAGGGGCACTTCTTTTATACCCAGAGTAAATTTGTGGACGTCAATTAGTGATTTGACGGATCTGACAATGAGGCATTCAAAGTGAATGATGACCAGATGTTTTAAAATTTAAATTCAAGCCTCATTAATCGGGAAATGACAAAATCGGGCAGGCAGCATGGCTATGTGGGTCGCTCCCATTAGGGTGTATAATCAACTGTCTAGAGAAATTCCAATTGCTTCTTTAATCTATATTCGATGCTGTCCCTTTTTCGGGAGGCGGTTGCTGATCCCAACCGTCAGTGATATACATTTGATACACTCAAGCAAAATGAGTGGTCGGTCATGTGTGGGCCGGGTTGCAAGACGTTCTTGTTGAACCTAGTGCATTCTCCTTTAGAGATACACTATCGGCCGGTGGTCCTATACCTTGTCATAGTCTGAATCCAATTTCCAATAAGCGCCCGCGATTTTGGTCTGTATACTATATATGTGGAGCGTGAGATGCAAGCGTTCTGCTAGATTGATATTTATTTATATTTAGACATTATGATAATATCAGAACAAGTTATGATTTCCAAACCATTTTGGGTTATAGTAAGGTAAAAACCGTCCTTGTTTTTGTGTGGGATGGTCTCACTATTATCCTTTGATTTCATAAAGGATTTTCCAAAGTTAAATAGGTTGTGTGTTCTGTGAATTTATCACTGAAAGTATTCCAGACTGACCCGGTGTATTTTGCTTTGCTTCAAATGTGCTCGGGTCAAATCGAGTATGTTCCAGGTTAAGTTTCGCTTGGAGTTTCAAGAACTGGAAGCAGGCGGCTTCAGCGCTAGTTATATAAAGTTATTATTCCGCTGTGTCTGATATATGTAGTACTCTGATGATTGGTATGTATATACAGTTCTTTTGTATAAAGAGATTTGTTATATTATATTTTATTCGTTCCGCTGTGAGATTCTAATGTGTTGTTCTTCTTCTTTCTTCTATTCTAACATTTCTTTCTTTCTTTTCTCACCCTCTAAATTCTTTCGAATAACAATCTGGGATTCGATACTTGGGCTTTTGGCAAGTAATATGGGTTTATGTGTTATTGTCAAAAATTCGAGCGTCGAGTTTTTCCCTGGGTCGTTACAATGGTATCATAGCTATTGGTTTAGTGATAACCTTGGCTCTGTGGTGTAACTCAATAGCGATGGGGTTAGCAATACCCTAGATTGAGTTTGAGTATATATATGAGAGCGCGTATTTGTAATTTGTTATAAAAATTATTTTTGAAATTATTTTTCCCAATATATTTTATAAATAATAAAAGTAATAATTTTCACGAATTATTATAATAGGGGAAATCGATTGATTTGTTTGTATGTTATGTTTGGATTGTGTTGCTGAGCATAAATCAATTTGGTTAAAAATCAATATGGAATAAATAAGTTGGATAGATTAATCCAAATTTAATAAATCCGAAAGGATAATCAAGATATAAACGAATGGCTAAGATTTGGTTATAATCTCGTGTGGATTGAACAGTGTGTAGAATTGGTTGATATGTATGATATGAATGTTTTGAACATAATTGACATTTGTTTGGGAACTAATGAAGTTCATTTGAGTTGAGAACAGGTGCAAAAGTAATAATTCAGCTTTAAAATTCCATCCAAGAGAAATTCTGGAGTTAATTGAATCCAGTTTGAGTAGAGCTGCATTATAATTAAGCAAGCTCGCATATAATATATCGCTTATCGCATAATAACGCTCGCAAAAAGGTACGCCTACGAAAATATAAAATTTTGGTTTTTATTCGGGTTTTGAGTTTGGATTTTGAATTTTTCCGACCGTGTTGGTCAAGGTACATTTATTTCTTGAACCTGCGATGTTGCAGATGTCGTCCGTACAGGAAGGACTCTGCCAAATTTTTTCCAAATTTAAGGTGTTAGAAATTTTTGAAGATTTTTAGAAAATACTGTTATTTGAAATAAATTTTTCTAAAAACCAATTAGATTAGTTTTGGAAATTAAAATGAGTTTTACTAAATATTTTTGTAAAGATAGTGGGTTGTAACGTTCTTTCTACCTTAGCAATTTTGTGGACGAAATTATTTTAAGGGGGAAGGAATGTAATGTCCCGTAATTTCTGGCCATTTTATTTGAAATATTTTGTTTATTTAAAATATTGATTTAAGTTTAAATAATGGGATTTGACCATTTTAATTTGAATATTTAAATTATATTAATAATATAATAATATTTTGTTTTCGGCATATTTGGAAAATGTTGATTCTGCTGTATAATGTGATCGAACAATTTAAAATGGTTTAATATCGTTCATATTGAAATTATAATAGCGATTTCGTTTATAAAACGATGTTAGAATGTTTAATTTATAATTTAATTATAAAACGAGCTATAGCGGCGCGGTAGTTCGTAATATGGAGTTTTGAACTTTAAACAGCTGTAAAGGATCCAAAATAAGCCGGATTTTCTCGAAACAAGAAACGCTAGAATCTGTTTGATGATATTTTTCTGATGAAAGAGAAAATTCCAGTTTTCATAGTGTATATTTTGTTTTATGTCCAAATCAAATTTTGATAAGGTCGCCATTGAATTCCTTTATATATTACAGCGATTATTTATATAAAATAATTGGTTTTTAAATATTTTAAATATCGATTTGGCTTGAAATTCAACTCGGGATATCTTATATTGTTAATGTAAGGAATTCTGGTCGTGTATGGCCAATTTCAATATTTTTATATTGAGGTATTTTAAAATTGGTTTATTTCATTTGAATCGGGCAGTTATAAAAGGGACTTTATTCAAACGACCTTCGTTTTTGACGAAACAAATTTTATTGGGACCACAACAGTAAATTATTGCTAGATTTCAAGTGGCGCATCAATCGGAGTTATTCTGCGAGCGTGGCAAAATAAAATGCAAATAGAACGACCATTTGGACGTGAACGAGCGCCGTTTGAGCAAACGGACTTGGAATTCGACGGAACAAGTTTCATTAGGACCGTATCATCAAATTATACTATGCCATCCATTCGAATCATGAACGGGGTTTGTATGTGAGCACAGGAGCGAATAAACAACGTTCGAAATAGCGACAGGTACGAAATAAAAATTGTTAGTCAACATCGCTTGTCACGTCAACATAAAATATATTATTCACACATTATATATGCCCTCAGATTAGAAATTTCCAGCCCAATTTTCATTTTCATCCGTCATTTTACAGAAAAGTCTCTCATCACAAATCTATTTATATCTCTTAATCCGTTGCGAATTTGTTATGGCGACCTGAAGCAGAGTTGTAGATCGACTCGGTCCCTAGCTACTGAGAAAAATTGGTGGCCATCGGACACCTGTTGTAAAAACCCGTAACTTCCCCATTGAGGAAAGCGCAGATAGTTTGAGAACAAGCCACAACAGAACGCAGACGGAAGAACATTTCATTGTATACTACAACAATACCATCAGAATACAAGAATATACAGAGTATAAATGAATATTACACCGAAATATCAGAGATTTAAATTACATTTAAATACATAGCAGCGGAAATAATACAAAACACAATTAGAAGGAGATATACGGATACAAATCTTTCCGGATATCATTCCAGCTGGAAACCAGGATCCTGTGAATATAAATCTGCAAAACCAAAACTACTAGCTGCCCGTGTCAAAATAATGGCACCCAGAGTTTAGGTTAAAACAATAAACTCCAGGTCAGTCATGGGACTGGCGTGAGAACTAAAACAGTTAATAATCTTTATTTTTAAAGTTCGGTAAATCAAGGGACCACGCCGTATAACACGGAACAGGTTTCCTCCCAAGAATACCAGTGCATAAAACAAACAGCACAATGCTAAATAAAGAAAAATGAAGCTATTATAAGACCCAGTTCCCATTACACAATGAAACACAAGCCGGAGGATAGGTTTTTTTTCCTTATAATAGCCAAGAATGCTTGATACGTTTAAAACAAATCTTTTGATACTATAATAAGTGTATAGTGTATAAAACAACTTCAAATCATAAGTATCAATCATAGACGGCATAAGTGCCCCATCCTACTATGTCGCCATACCAGGCTCTACAAATAAAACCGCAAATGTCACGTATTTGGAAATTGGGTTATCATTTATGGTATGAACCGAGGCAAAAGTTAGTCCTCTACCGATTCGAGACTGTCTAGTCCGAGTCTCAGGATCAGAGCTCGAGTGACCCTTGGATCGTCAGGGCTGGTCCACATGGAGTGGATTAAAATGCCTGAACATGTGTTTCTCCGCCCTATGGGGCGTAAATGACCGACTAAATGACTCCATCGGTTCGAGAACGACTGATCAATCCGAGGCACCTCCAATTCCAACAACCACATAAGTCAAACTCGTCAGGGCGTGTAAAACCACTAACGCCACTTCTAACTAGAAAGAAATGCATGCCCTCCCTGAGGTCCTCTCCCGTTTCTGGTTCACACCGGGTGTGAAACTCACGAAGTAAACGTTACACAAAGCTACGCCACAAAGGCCGTGCTTCGATCATCAACCACAAGACTTTGCTTTTCAACAGAAGCCTAGATCATTCGCCACTTAGGCATGCCACACAGGCAATTCACTCCATGCGATTGATATCCATCGATATATAACCCCTGAGCTCGTACATCTCAGAGAAGGGCGTTAAGCAAGAGAATAAAATCTCCGCCGCCAAACAGATATATATTTAATAGAAATCAATCACACAGACTGAAATCCAATGTCAGACACACAGTCCATTTACAAGTCCGTTCTGGGTCTGAACGAAACCGGAGGCACCTAGTAACCCGCAAATCCATCGATCTCCAAGTACGTCTGGACGACCACCAACTGTTTCCATCTTCTTGGGTGTACATCCCAATCAAGATCATCAGTAATCACCCAAACGACGTGAAGACCTCCGGTCTTCGACCACCGTCTTCATCTTCGACTTATCGTCGTATCAGTTATTCAGAATGGGATAAACCCGGTCTTTCTGAATAACTCGCGTATATTTTAAATAAGTGTTACACAAACACAACATACGCCTCATTCCAATTCTTCAGTCACTAACCGTAAACATATCAAGAGTCTAATTCCCCAAATATTAACCCCGAAGGCCGAAACCAACATCAGATCAATACCCAGAAAACCATTCTCCTTAGCTAACCGACAGTTAGTTTCTAAATTTCACATTCATAGGGAAAGGTTCCCATTAATTTTATCAAAGATAAATTCCTTGAATTTATTCTTTAATCTTCTTTTGAATTTCGATTCAACTAGTCGGGATTAACAAACCTTACCGAAGTAATCATTTGTTTTAATTTCCCAATCCCAACCTATTCATCCCATGAAGTAAAACTGGTAATACTTCATATCTAACACCATGGTGTTATCGGTAAATTCAATTACCATTTCACGTTCAAATCTAATTAAAGATTTAACTATCGCCTGGAGCAAAACTGGTGATACTCCATTCTCGATCATTTCAATCTAATTAAAGATTCATTAAAACTCCACTTAGTTTTAATCTCTATATTGGTTAAATAATCAGTGTCATTTAAAACTTGGTTCACGATAAACCCCAAAATCATATCACATTTCAATCAGTCCCTAATCGTAAATTAGCAAGTGAGCAACTCCCTAAGTATTAACCCCGAAGGCCGAAACCAACATCAAATCAATACCCCAGAAACCATTCAACTTAACTAATCTCCAGTTAGTTTCTGATTTTCTTAACTCCTTTGGGTCTAATAACAGTATTATTGAAGACACCGTTCACGACAACCCAAAATCCCATTCCATTAATTATCGGGTTAAAGAACAAGTGTTATTTAAAACACTCTTCACGATAAACCCAAAAATCAATATCAATTCAATTCCAATTAAATATTATTTAATTGGTACACTTCATTAAATCTAAATAAAAAGATTTAATCTTTTTCTCAACTGGGTTCAAGAACAGTGTTAATAAAGACACCATTCACGACAAACCCAAATCACATTTGATATTAAATACAAGGCTCTGAATAGAAAATATACCGGCTAATATTCAAGATCAAATTCTTCGACCAACAAATATCGTATTGGAAATAACAGTATATATATATATATATATATCTTTCAAATTTCCATAACAATATCTGTATAATCACGAAATCCAACATCGAAATAATCCAAAGACAATTTCGATTCAAATCCATTCCAATTCAATTATTGGAAATTCTGGTTTCTTTTAAAACCATTTCAAATTCAATTTATTTATTTAAAAATAAATAGAATTATAATTCTAGTTCAAAACCAGTTCATTTCGATAAAAATCTATTTTTATCTTTTCAAATATGGAGTTTTTCATCCCAATTTTTCCCAAATCATTTCTTATGATTTTACACAAATTATTACTATTTTTAATAATTTTATCAAGGCCCATACAGTCGATTTCCATCAACGGCCATCGAACTGCACTTACAGCGACCTTTTCCAAATTTGATTTGGACATAATTCCAAATCCAACCGTTAGATTTCTAATTTCTAATATTCTTTAGAAAGATCTTTTCGATACGAAACCAACGGTTCCGGTTTTAGGAGAATCCGACGGTCGGATCTCCCGTAATCCATTCGAAGTCAATGGTCGAAATTCGCGAACTGCCGCGGCGCGGCGCGTTCTATTCAGGCCATTATATATATATATATATATATATATATATATATATATATATATAATATATATATATATATTATATATTTTATCGATTTCCTTTCAAAACATATTTTATAAGTCGTTTTAAATTCGTTTTCAAAACGATTTCAACTTCTATTTCAAATTCAAATCAAAACCGAATTTTTCAACATAAATTCATTTTAATTTCATTTCAAATCGATTTAATTCAAATTGATTTCTAATTCAATTCCAGTTCGTTTTCAATTCAATTCAATTTCAATTCGAATTCATTTCTATTCAATTTCAATTTGAATTCATTTCTATTCAATTTCAATTCGAATTCATTTCTATTTAGTTTCAATTCGTATTCATTTCTATTCAGTTTCGGTTTGAATTTCAATTCTTTTCAAAATATCAGATTTTGAAATCACTTTCGATATTCATTATAAAATGAATAAAATCGATATAAATATCGTTCACGTCAAAATGGCGTCAATCTAATCTACACGGCTTCATATATTTCTATTTCAAATATTTCTATTTCAAATGTTTCTTTTTCAAATATTTCTATTTCAAATGTTTCTTTTTCAAATATTTCTATTTTCAAATATTCTATTTCAAATATGGAATGAGGCCCAATCAATTACCATATAATGTTAATTAAAAGGATTTTCTACCACATGTATCTAACAATAACGATAAATCATCAACTATCATCCAAAGTGCGTTCTACACTGTATAAGCATCAAATATAAATATTTAACGCTTATAACAGTCTGTCAATCAATCGATCGGCATACAACTAATTATTGGGGTTAGTGTACGTCAAATATCATCCCAATACCTGTGTGGGGTTTCAAACAATCAAACACGGATTTTATTTGTGTAGTTGGGTGATGTGTAAAATTTATCGTCCCAATCAATATCAGTCAAATGTGTGTATATAAACAAATCGTCTGATTTGTTTATTTTTATTTCATTTCATATACACGTTAAAATTTTATTTTCAACTATAAAATATTTTTAACTATATAAATATTTTATTTCGTTTGACATCACATCACACAATCAACTACACATCAAAATCAAACAAACAAGCATACAAGCCATCCATGGTCTGTGGACGATGGGTGTCGGGTGCTACTAAACACCGTCTGCATCCTAGTATATATTTATAACTAGAAAAAAAATTTAAGGTGAGAAGTTCTCACCGAGGGTTCCACTCCGTCGTGCTTTGCTTTTGAACTGCTGAACCGTCTGCATTAGCTTGAAATTCCTATGCAGTTATTTTCACGCTGTTCAAATAAAAATTATATTTTTATCACTTCATTTTAATAAATAAAAATCATATTTTTATTTCTACTTCATATATTTTTATACAACGCTTATTCTATACAAAAATTATATTTTTATATTTCTATTTCATATATAAAGATTGAATTTTTATTATTTATATAATATAAAAATCATATTTTTAATCTTTCTATAGTATAAAAACATATTTTTACATCGCTCACATACATATAAAGATCGTATCTTTCTACAAACGAAAACCATTTCTTTTTACAAATGAAAACTAAATCTTTTTGCTTAGAAAAATCTAACCTTTTTATATGAGTAGAAATTATACTTTTCATATTAAAGAAAATCATATCCTTTCATAATAGAAAAATCATACCTTCCTATTGTTAAAAACTTAATCTTTTTACTTTTTTTTTTTTTAAAAATCATGTCTTTTCTTTTCATGAAAATCAAAACCTTTATACTATATATAAAAAATCAAAACCTTTGGATATCCTTTCAGTTTATAAAATCAAATCATCCCATATTTTTGTTTGCTTATCATACATATGTAAATCGGTTTTATTTTCCTGAATAAATAAAAGTAAATAAAATAAAATAACCTTACTGTTTAAGTTTGGGGGAGAGGAGGGCTCACTGTCGGCTTAGGAGGAGGTCGGGGTGTCATGGCGGCGCTCGCGGTTCCAGTAGAGGGTTGGGTGCGGCGGCCTAGGGTTCCTCGATTTTTGGGGAAGGGGTTGCGTCGATAGTCGGGGAAGATAGGGGGAGGAACAGAGGAGAACGAGAAAAGGAGGATCGGGAAGAGGGGGGAAGGCGCCTGATCGGAGGTGGAGGAGATGGGCGGCGGGATCGAGGGCTAGGGCGGCTTCGATTTTTTTTCTTTTTTCTTTTCTTTCTTAAGTCTACGGTGAGAGAGGGAGTGTGTGTAAGGGGGTATATATAATTTTATATAATTTTATTTTATTTTTATTTCAAAAATGTTGACTTTTCATTCGACCACTAAACGAGACCCAACGATTGTCGCCCATAGCGTAATACCCCCATTCCGAACACAATGGGATATGTATCATAGGCCAATTCGACCATTAAGATCAGTTTTCGTCAAAATCAAAATATAACTCTATATATTGAATTTGAATGTGCATTTCAATTTACCGGGCCCACGTACAGACTCTAATAATTCCCGAAAAATATTTTCTAGCTTCGTATTGATGGTACGGTCCTAACAAAACTAATTTCGTCGAATTCCGAGATCGTTTGAAAAATGGCCATTTTCCAGTCGATTAAAATCAACTGAAACTGGTCAAATGCGTTTTCCTTTGCCACGCTCACATATTGATTCGAAAAATTATGAAAATTGGAATCTAGCAATAATTTGACATCGCGGATCCAACAAAAGTGGTTTCGTCGAGATCCGAGGTCGTTTGCAAAATGGCCATTTTTAAGGGCCGAAATTCCATAGCGACTATTCTGAAATTTCAACTGGACATATCTTTTGATTCCCGCTATGAAATTTCGATTTTTCGGATTCGTTGGAAAGATATTCTCAATTAGATTCTAATATTTTTGGTTTCGCTAAAATCCGACTTAATTTGCACCCGGTACATTCATTTGAATTTTGAAATCGAATTATCGAACTACCGCGCCATTTTCAATTCCTTTTATAATTATAAATAATTATTTATATTCTAACGACGATCTATATAAATATATTCGTTTGAATTCTATTCAAAATAAATTTCTTGTCGTTATTATTTAAAACAATTCATTTTAAATAATCAAAATTCACTAAAATTGCCAAAATAAAATTTTTAAATTGGCTCGGTTTTCCGGGTTATTACAATCTCCCCCACTTAAAACTTTTCGTCCTCGAAAAGGAACGTAGCCGAAAGTTGTTTAACAAATCAACCCAACTTCCATTATTTTCATTACGGCTTAAGTTCTTCAACTTTTCAGTTTCTAAGAACTTTTCAAATTTTTCAAAAATTTGGCTAACACCCTAAATTTTCGAAAAATTTCGCCATAACCTTCCCTGCACTGGGAGCATCGGGAAAATCCCGAAATTGCCATACAGGCCCTCTGATCTCAAAAAGAAAAAGCCAAGCGGCTAGCCAATCGGCTCATAAAATCATCATCACCCAAACAAAACAGTAAATTATGGTAAACATGTACCTATTTGTCGGGCAAACAATTTTATTCTTCTGCTCTAGCCTCCTTGCTATGACCTGTTCACTGTAAGTACATGTATATGCAAGCAAATGCGACTAATTTTCAATACAACTCACTATTTGGTCCTATTTGGCTAAAGGTTCAACATTTTAATTAATCCAACAATAATCAAACAACTCAACCATCAATCAATTAGTTGATTATCATTTCGAACACATAATTTTGATATATAGTCAAAAATCACATTTTTGATGCCAAATCATAACAATAGGCCCTATCAATTTTTGGTTCTCACACCAGTCAATGGAAATATATAGATACCACACCTTCGAAACTCGAATACCAATTCTGATGATGTCTAGACTATCATCAGAATCGTCTCCGGGCGACTAGAGTGTGATTCTATATCTATCCAGTATATTAAAACTTCGAATACACGCGGATCAGACGTATACACAAAATCTTTATATACTGCATTGTCCAAATTCAATATAATATAAATAATCAAATAAGAATACCTAATTTAAATTTTCAAAACAAAAATTGTTTTCACTTATAAAAATATACTCTTCACACTCGTTCTAGGATACTACTGATCCCATCTCTAACGAGTCATTCCCATTGGATATTACTAATCCAATCTCTGATGAATTCTTTCATATGGTTCTAATGTGTCTTGTTCTCTGAGCTTTGTAAACCAAAGCTCTGATACCAACTGTAAAAACCCGTAACTTCCCCGGTGAGGAAAGCGCGGATAGTTCGAGAATAAGCCACAACAGAACGCAGACGGAAGAACATTTCATTGTATATTACAACAATACCATCAGAATACAAGAATATAGAGTATAAATGAATATTACACAGAAATATTAGAGATTTAAATTACATTTAAATACATAGCAACGGAAATAATACAAAACACAACTAGAAGGAGATATACGGATACAAAGCTTTCCAGATATCATTCCAGCTGGAAACCAGGATCCTGTGAATATAAATCTGCAAAACCAAAACTCCTAGCTGCCCATGTCAAAATAAGGGCACCCAGAGTTTAGGTTAAAACAATAAACTCCAAGTCAGTCATGGGACTGGTGTGAGAACTAAAACAGTTAATAATCTTTATTTTTAAAGTTCGGTAAATCAAGGGACCACGCCGTATAACACGGAACGGGTTTCCTCCGAAGAATACCAGTGCATAAAATAAACAGCGCAATGCTAAATAAAGAAAAATGAAGCTATTATAAGACCCAGTTCCCATCACACAATGCAACGCAAGCCGAAGGATAGGTTTTTTTTCCTTATAATAGCCAAGAATGCTTGATACGTTTAAAATAAATCTTTTGATACTATAATAAGTGTATAGTGTATAAAACAACTTCAAATCATAAGTATCAATCATAGACGGCATAAGTGCCCCATCCCACTATGTCGCCATACTAGGCTCTACAAATAAAACCGCAAATGTCACGTATTTGGAAATTGGGTTATCATTTATGGTATGAACCGAGACAAAAGATAGTCCTCTACCGATTCAAGACTGTCTAGTCCGAGTCTCAGGATCAGAGCTCGAGTGACCCTTGGATCGTCAGGGCCGGTCCACACGGAGTGGATTAAAATGCCTGAACATGCGTTTCTCCACCCTATGGGCCGTAAATGAGCCAACTAAATAACTCCATCGGTTCGAGAACGACCGATCAATCCGAGGCGCCTCCAATTCCAACAACCACATAAGTCAAACTCGTCAGGGCATGTAAAACCACTGACGCCACTTCTAACTAGAAAGAAACGCATGCCCTCCCTGAGGTCCTCTCCCGTTTCTGGTTCACACCGGGTGTGAAACTCGCGAAGTAAACATTACACAAAGCTACGCCACAAAGGCCGTGCTTCGATCATCAACCACAAGACTTTGCTTTTCAACAGAAGCCTAGATCATTCGCCACTTAGGCATGCCACACAGGCAATTCACTCCATGCGATTGATATCCATCGATATATAACCCCTGAGCTCGTACATCTCAGAGAAGGGCGTTAAGCAAGAGAATAAAATCTCCGCCGCCAAACAGATATATATTTAATAGAAATCAATCACACAGACTGAAATCCAATGTCAGACACACAGTCCATTTACAAGTCCGTTCTGGGTCTGAACGAAACCGGAGGCACCTAGTACCCCGCATATCCATCGATCTCCAAGTACGTCTGGACGACCACCAACTGTTTCCATCTTCTTGGGTGTACATCCCAATCAAGATCATCAGTAATCACGACGTGAAGACCTCCGATCTTCGACCACCGTCTTTATCTTCGACTTATCGTTGTATCAGTTATTCAGAATGGGATAAACCCGGTCTTTCCGAATAAATCGCGTATATTTTGAATAAGTGTTAGACAAACACAACATACGCCTCATTCCAATTCTTCAGTCACTAACCGTAAATTAATCAAGAGAATAATTCCCCAAATATTAACCCCGAAGGCCGAAACCAACATCAGATCAATACCCAGAAAACCATTCTGCTTAGCTAACCGACAATTAGTTTCTAAATTTCACATTCATAGGGAAAGGTTCCCATTAATTTTATCAAAGATAAATTCCTTGAATTTATTCTTTAACCTTCTTTTGAATTTCGATTCAATTAGTCGGGATTAACGAACCTTACCGAAGTAATCATTTGTTTTAATTTCCCAATCCCAACCTATTCATCTCATGAAGTAAAACTGGTAATACTTCATATCTAACACCACGGTGTTATCGGTAAATTCAATTACCATTTCACGTTCAAATCTAATTAAAGATTTAACTATCGCCTGGAGCAAAACTGGTGATACTCCATTCTCGATTATTTCAATCTAATTAAAGATTCATTAAAACTCCACTTAGTTTTAATCTCTATATGGGTTAAAGAATCAGTGTCATTTAAAACACGGTTCACGATAAACCCCAAAATCATATCACATTTCAATCAGTCCCTAATCGTAAATTAGCAAGTGAGCAATTCCCTAAGTATTAACCCCGAAGGCCGAAACCAACATCAGATCAATACCCCAGAAACCATTCAACTTAACTAATCTCCAGTTAGTTTCTGATTTTCTTAACTCCTTTGGGTCTAAGAACAGTATTATTGAAGATACCGTTCACGACAACCCAAAATCCCATTCCATTAATTATCGGGTTAAAGAACATGTGTTATTTAAAACACTGTTCACGATAAACCCAAAAATCAATATCAATTCAATTCCAATTAAATATTATTTAATTGGTACACTTCATTAAATCTAAATAAAAAGATTTAATCTTTTTCTCAACCGGGTTCAAGAACAGTGTTAATAAAGACACCATTCACGACAAACCTAAATCACATTTGATATTAAATACAAGGCTCTGAATAGAAAATATACTGGCTTATATTCAATATCAAATTCTACGACCAACAAATATCGTATTTGAAATAACGATATATATATCTTTCAAATTTCCATAACAATATCTGTATAATCACGAAATCCAACATCGAAATAATCCAAAGACAATTTCGATTCAAATCCATTCCAATTCAATTATTGTAAATTCTGGTTTCTTTTAAAACCCTTTCAAATTCAATTTATTTATTTAAAAATAAATAGAATTATAATTCTAGTTCAAAACCAGTTCATTTCGATAAAAATCTATTTTTATCTTTTCAAATATGGAGTTTTTCATCCCAATTTTTTCCAAATCATTTCTTATGATTTTACACAAATTATTACTATTTTTAATAATTTTATCAAGGCCCGTACAGTCGATTTCCATCAACGGCCATCGAATTGCACTTACAACGACCTTTTCCAAATTTGATTTGGACATAATTCCAAATCCAACCGTTAGATTTCTAATTTCTAATATTCGTTAGAAAGCTCTTTTCGATACGAACCCAACGGTTCCGGTTTTAGGAGAATCCGACGGTCGGATCTCCCGTAATATCCATTTGAAGTCAATGGTCGAAATTCGCGAACTGTCGCGGCGCGTTCTATTCAGGCCATTATATATATAATATATATATATATATATTATATATATATATATATTATATATATTTCGTCGATTTCCTTTCAAAACGTATTTTATAAATCGTTTTAATTTCGTTTTCAAAATGATTTCAACTTCTATTTCAAATTCAAATCAAAATCGAATTTTTCAACATAAATTCATTTTAATTTCATTTCAAATCGATTTAATTCAAATTGATTTATAATTCAATTCCAGTTCGTTTTCAATTCAATTCAATTTCAATTCGAATTCATTTCTATTCAATTTCAATTTGAATTCATTTCTATTCAATTTCAATTCGAATTCATTTCTATTTAGTTTCAATTCGAATTCATTTCTATTCAGTTTCGGTTTGAATTTCAATTCTTTTCAAAATATCAGATTTTGAAATCACTTTCGATATTCATTATAAAATGAATAAAATCGATACAAATATCGTTCACGTCAAAATGGCGTCTATCTAATCTACACGGCTTCATATATTTCTATTTCAAATATTTCTATTTCAAATGTTTCTTTTTCAAATATTTCTATTTCAAATGTTTCTTTTTCAAATATTTCTATTTTCAAATATTCTATTTCAAATATGGAATGAGGCCCAATCAATTACCATATAATGTTAATTATATGGATTTTCTACCACACGTATCTAACAACAACGATAAATCATCAACCATCATCCAAAGTGCGTTCTACACTGTATAAGCATCAAATATAAATATTTTACGCTTATAACAGTCTGTCAATCAATCGATCGACATACAACTAATTATTGTGGTTAGTGTACGTCAAATATCATCCCAATACCTGTGTGGGGTTTCAAACAATCAAACACAGATTTTATTTGTGTAGTTGGGCGATGTGTAAAATTTATCGTCCCAATCAATATCAGTCAAATGTGTGTATATAAACAAATCGTCCGATTTGTTTATTTTTATTTCATTTCATATAAACGTTAAAATTCTATTTTCAACTATAAAATATTTTTAACTATATAAATATTTTATTTCGTTTCACATCACATCACACAATCAACTACACATCAAAAATCAAACAAACAAGCATACAAGCCGTCCATGGTCTGTGGACGACGGGTGTCGGGTGCTACTAAACACCGTCTGCATCCTAGTATATATTTATAACTAGAAAATAAAATTTAAAGGCGAGAAGTTCTCACCGAGGGTTCCACTCCGTCGTGCTTTGCTTTTGAACAGCTGAACCGTCTGAATTAGCTTGAAATTCCTATGCAGTTCTTTTCACGCTATTCAAATAAAAATTATATTTTTATCACTTCATTTTAATAAATAAAAATCATATTTTTATTTCTACTTCATATATTTTTATACAACGCTTATTCTATATAAAAATTATATTTTTATATTTCTATTTCATATATAAAGATCGAATTTTTATTATTTATATAATTTAAAAATCATATTTTTAATCTTTCTATAGTATAAAAATCATATTTTTACATCGCTCACATACATATAAAGATCGTCTTTCTACAAACGAAAATCATTTCTTTTTACAAATGAAAACCAAATCTTTTTACTTAGAAAAATCTAATCTTTTTATATGAATAGAAATTATACTTTTCATATGAACGAAAATCATATCCTTTCATAATAGAAAAATCATACCTTCCTATTGTTAAAAACTTAATCTTTTTACTTTTTTTAAAAAAATCATGTCTTTTCTGTTCATGAAAATCAAAACCTTTATACTATATATAAAAAATCAAAACCTTTGGATATCCTTTCAGTTTATAAAATCAAATCATCCCAGATTTTTGTTTGCTTATCATACATATGTAAATCGGTTTTATTTTCCTGAATAAATAAACGTAAATAAAATAAAATAACCTTACTGTTTAAGTTTGGGGGAGAGAAGGGCTCACTGTCGGCTTAGGAGGAGGTCGGGGTGTCACGGCAGCGCTCGCGGTTCCAGCAGAGGGTTGGGTGTGGCGGCCTAGGGTTCCTCGATTTTTGGGGAAGGGGTTGCGTCGATAGTCGGGGAAGATAGGGGGAGGGACAGAGGAGAACGAGAAGAGGAGGATCGGGAAGAGGGGGGAAGGCGCCTGATCGGAGGTGGAGGAGATGGGCGGCGGGATCGAGGGTTAGGGCGGCTTCGATTTTTTTTTTCTTTTTTTGTTTTCTTTCTGAAGTCTACGGTGAGAGAGGGAGAGTGTATAAGGGGGTATATATAATTTTATATAATTTTATTTTATTTTTATTTCAAAAATGTTGACTTTTCATTCGACCACCAAATGAGACCCAACGACTGTCATCCATAGCGTAATACCCCCATTCCGAACACAATGGGATATGTGTCGTAGGCCAAATCGACCATTAAGATCAGTTTTCATCAAAATCAAAATATAACTCTATATATTGAATTTGAACATGCATTTCAATTTACCGGGCCCACATACAGACTCTAATAATTCCCGAAAAATATTTTCTAGCTTCGTATTGATGATACGGTCCTAACAAAACTAATTTCGTCGAATTCCGAGATCGTTTGAAAAATGGCCATTTTCCAGTCGATTAAAATCAACTGAAACTGGTCAAACGCGTTTTCCTTTGCCACGCTCACATATTGATTCGAAAAATTATGAAAATTGGAATCTAGTAATTATTTGACATCGCGGATCCAACAAAAGTGGTTTCGTCGAAATCCGAGGTCGTTTGCAAAATGGCCATTTTTAAGGGCCGAAATTCCATAGCGACTATTCTGAAATTTCAACTGGACATATCTTTTGATTCCCGCTATGAAATTTCAATTTTTCGGATTCGTTGGAAAGATATTCTCAATTAGATTCTAATATTTTTGGTTTCGCTAAAATCCGGCTTAATTTGCACCCGGTACATTCATTTGAATTTTGAAATCGAATTATCCAACTACCACGCCATTTTCAATTCCCTTTATAATTATAAATAATTATTTATATTCTAACGACGATCTAATTAAATATATTCGTTCGATTTCTATTCAAAATTAATTTCTCGTCGTTATTATTTAAAATAATTCATTTTAAATAATCAAAATTCACTAAAATTGCCAAAATAAAAATTTTAAATTGGCTAGGATTTCCAGGTTATTACAACTGTTGTGGCCGGAAATTGCGAGGGAAGGTAAAAAAGGGGTTACGTTTTTTCCTATTTTGATGGAGTTGTAGTTGATTTCAAAAGTCCAAACCAGTGGGAGGAGGAAGAGGAGAGGTAAGGTTTTCGTTTGTGTAACACCCGTGAATTCTATGACTGTGAAACTCACAAATTAAAGTATAATTAATTTCAAATCAAAGAACTAAGGGAAACGGGTTACGCCATTGCGTTCGTCTCGGAAAAATACGCGAAATAGAGTCCGAGTTTTCGAAAAACGGATATCGTATGAAGAAGTTATGGACGAACGAAGTTGGGCGAAAAACCGAAAAAAAGGGCCAGAATGCACTGGCGCACTTGGGAAGTGCGCCAGAACAAAAATGAACTGGCGCACCTGTGAAGTGCGCCAGTACATTTTTGACCTGGCGCACCTGCCAAGTGCGCCCAGGTCAAAAATGACCTGCTGGCCAGGTCTGGTCTAGCCCTGGCTGGCCAGGTCGGTGTGTGGTCGAATTTCTGTGGTCTGCTTTGTCATTAGGGCTAGGTGGCGGGTTTTTATTGGTCTCTCTTCCTAATGAATGGCTACGATCTAACCTAGCAACATCAATGGTCCTAATCAATTCCTAACCTCTATATAAACAACCCTAGACTAAACCCTAATCTATTCATTCAAAATAAGATTATAGCCGCCATGTTGCTGAGGAACGACAAAGAGTAGCCGCCGACTAGAGAGAGAGTTAGGAAGAAAGTTCTAAAGCCTAAAGCAATTCAAGCAACCTAAAGCTAATCAATTCAACAAAGGAATCGTGTCTCTTAATTAGAGAATTCGCCGCAACCATTGTAAGTAGAGTATTACTTTGGTATAATAAACAACTGTGTTGATGTGTATGCTTGAATTGTGGCAATGGAAGTAATTCATGTTTGTGCAAAATTATGTTATTCATTATAAAGAACTACATGCGGTAGTTCTATGCAAATATACGTTTGGAATATTGCGCAAATTATGTAATCTATGTTGAAGCTACATGTATGTAGTTGAGTGAAATTTATGCAAGTTTGGGGCTTTGTTATTATGTCGTCATGATGTATACTTTGTGCATAAATCGTTTTGCAAGCAATTGAGACTAGTTTGGTTGTTATAGTTCATATGAAACTATGTTGGAATTTTGACACCTTAATCCATGTATTAAGTCATGCTTATGAATATGGCTAGGCTATGAATGATATTTGGCATAATTGAAATCTATGATTAAGTCTATCTTGTTTAAAAGAATTATATGATGACATATGTGAGACATGGCTAGGTTAGACTCAAAAATCCCTTTTTGCAAGTTTAAAGCAAACACCATGATTAGGAATATTTATGCATAAGTATATTTATACCATCGTTATGTGATTAGACTTAAACCATGATTAAGTTGAACGATGCTTTTGTGTTAGTAACGAAGTATCCCCTTTGTAAACATGTAGAAACCTTATGAACATGACTTGTTTATGTTTATGCCATGAACAAATTGAACTTTACCTATGCCATGCTTATGTTTGACATTATGCCTAAATAAGAGTATAGGTTCATGTTGTAGTTAAACCTATGCAAGTTCACGTGCTTTTATTTATGTCACCTATGTTGCCACTATGCAAGTACACCAATTTCTATTTTGTATTTCCAACGTCGTATTGCAAGTTCATGCGCTCACCTTCCCCTCTTTGTGTATACGCCATAAGCCTCCCCTTTTCGCATGGCTAAATTGGGCTTTAAAAGGCTAAGCCCAATATATATATAAACGGACGTGTAAAACGGGGGAAAATAACGTTGGGTTAAAAATAAATTAATGAATGAAAATATAAAATAGAAGGGCCCAAATTCAAGTATGGGTTGGGCCCGCGATTGGTGTAACCTTTACACCATTAACTTAATAATGGGCCGCAAATATTTACATATAAATAAAGAAGAATGACAAGATATGTAAATGTAGAATATACGATGTGTTTAACCCGAGGTTGGATTGAGTTGTGATGTAAACCTGCCCGTAACCGCCCGGCTGTCCAGTAGTCACAACAATACCTATCCAATGTGGGAGGTTAAACATGGAGCCCAGCAAGGACCCGAGGTTAGACTGAGTTGTGGTGTAAGACTGCCCGGAACCAACCGGCAACAGGCAGCCACAACAATACCTGTCTAATGTGAGAGGTCAGGGCCTTAATAAGACAATTAAGGCTGAGTCAGGATTGTTAGGATTAAGTGGACTAAAAACTTAATCAAAATGGAACATGCTAAACTAAACGGACTGGTGGGGGTTAGGTAGGAAACACTTAACCAACTTAGCATGTTGGCTAGAGATAGAAAACCTAGTAACGGGGGACCCTTTTCAGCAGTAACCCTAAAAGGTGTATCATGATACCCTGAAACTAGGCAGGGTGGGGCACGATTACTGGGCTGATTGTAAGAGGTCAAAGCGACGGCGGTGGTGTAGCAGTGTAGGTTCTAACGGAGTGCGGGCGTGCACACACTCCGGCGCAGAAAAATAAGGCACTGGACACCAGTAGCATACCTGTGCACTCTAAGGTCGTGTCGGGTTGCCACTATGGGACTTGATACACCCCATGGCGGGACCAGCATAGGTAACTACAGACGTCGGGGGCCGTAAGACACATGTAACTATGCGAGTAGGAGCCGATCATCATTGAATGGATCACATCACCCTGATTATGGGGTGCAAATTGGAAACTAGTTTATATGGGTTCAGAGATTAACATGGGGTACGATAGTATATTCGACCCTAGATAACTTAACCAAGTTCATAGTGTTTGCCCACTTCCTGTTTTACTTATCATACCCAGTTCTTTATTCATAGACAAAGTAGTACTAGACTTACTCAGGCTTTATGTCTGACTCTATTTTTCTTTCATCTTCTTTCTTCCGTTCCCCCCCCCCCCCAGGTCCTCAGGGAGGGAACACAGCAGCTTGACCAGCCTCAACATCCAGCTTGAAGAAGAGAAATGTATTGCTTGGACTTTCCTGTTTTGAACTATGGCTTTGGACAATCCACCAAGGGGCTTTTGCAGTTTATCTATGTTTTATTTATGCTTCTTTAAATAATGTACTCAAGACAGATTATGAAAGTGTTATGTTATGTTTTTGGAAAGGATGTTGTTGTAACACGTATTTGACTTAATGAAATAAAGTTTGTTGTTCTTCCGCTGTTTTACAAATATGTGTTCTTACAATCTGTCTTGTATATCTGTGACTTGTACTTATAAACCTCCACCAAAATTAGGGCATTCCCTTTGAGAGTGACCCTAACGGAGGTGGGGTGTTTCACTTGGTATCAGAGCATAGGTTTACCAGATAAGATAAAAAGTTTTGAAAAATTATTTTCAAAAAGGGAATTTAAAGAAGCATTTTTAAAAGAAAAATATCATTTTATTTTTTTAAAAAGGCAAAGTCCACTCCCCAAAGCCATAGGAACTATCTCTTATCCTTCGTTTTGAATCTATCCTTTTTGTTTCAGCATGTCCCAAGATCTTAACTTGCCTGAAGGGGTGCCAATACCTGGTTGGTTTAGACGGTTCTTAGAAGCAAGGGCCACTCAGCCAGGTCCTACCGTTCCTCTTCCCCCAGCTGAAGAAAATCATCCTGCTGCAGCAGCACCTTTTCCTCCACCTCCTCCGCGGGGAAACACTTTTGCTAAGATATGTAAAGATTTTAAAGCTATGGGAGGAAGGGATTTCCATGGAACTGAGTCCTTCGTAGCAGCTAGGAATTGGTTGAAAGAAACTGAAGACCTATTCATCATCTTTGAGGTAGAGGATAGACAAAAAGTACAGTTGGCAGTGTGGCTATTGAAGGGTGAGGCTTCCTACTGGTGGGAAGTCACTAATGCTGAAAGACCAGTGGAGACATGGGAGGACTTTAGGGCAAGGTTTGAGACCAAATTTCTCTCAGATGCAGAAAGGAGTTTGCAGTTGGAAAAATTCTTATTTCTTAAACAAGGGGACAAGACAGTCAGAGAATATGTGAATCAGTTCGATGAGCTGGCTAGGTTTGGGCTTGACCTAGTCAATACCCCGCACAAGAAGGCTCTCCGTTTCGTCAAAGGGTTGAATGAGCCATTACACAGTTTGGCCATGACCCATATACCCATGGGAGCCACGTATGAAAGATTGGTGCAAATGGCATTGCTGAATGAAGAGGATAAGGGCAAGAAGAAAGAGGGTTTGCAACCCAAGAAGACAGACTTTAAGAAGGGCGGGGAAGGCAACAAAGAGAAGAGGACGTGTAATTTCTGTGGCAAACTGGGGCACTTAGTAAAGGACTGCCGGAAAAAGAAGGCCAAGGAGAATGGTGGGTGCTTTTCTTGCGGTCAGACAGGCCACAGGGCTAGGGACTGCCCAAGGAAACGAGGACAGGGGCAGGGCACTGGATCCACCCCAGGGGCACAGGTTCATGTGCTAGAAGCGCCACCATTGCAACAGCGAGGTACAAACACTTCTGTAGAAAGTGTAGTTTATCTTTACGATCACCCCGTTCGCACTTTATTTGATTCCGGCGCATCACACTCCTTTATCTCGTCCGCTTTAGTAGAATCTCTGCACCTAAAAACTAGTATGGTAGAGGACCCCTTAATTGTTTCAAACCCAATTGGGGGCCCAGCTCATTTGTCTATGATCTGTTTGGATTTGAAAATTTCTATTCTAAGCGTAGAATTTCTATGTAGTGCCTTTGTTTTGGGCTTTTCGGGGTATGGTTTGATTTTGGGCATGGATTGGCTATCCAGTAATGGGGCCATCCTTGATTGTGAGAAAAGGGTTGTTAGACTCCTAACCCAGCTCGGTAATACTTTGGAAATTTCTTGTAATCCCTCGTATGCGGTTATGCTTAGTTATCTTGAATCGCTAGATGCCTCTGTTGAAAACTTGCAATCAGTTAGAGTGGTCCGGGAATATCCGGATGTCTTTGAAGAGGTGAAGGGCTTGCCTCCGAAGCGGGAAATAGACTTCCGCATATATCTTGTAGATAATGCAAAGCCCGTTGCGTTGCCGTTAGACATATGGCTCCACGAGAAAGGAAAGAGCTCAGTAAATAGATTAAAGAGCTTCTAGAAAAGGGGTTCATTAGTAGGAGCATTTCAGAATAGGGCGCTCCAGTAGTGTTCGCCACTAAGGCTGAAGGTTCATTTCGCTGATGCATGAGTTGCAAAGAATCACCTTAGTAAGTACATTTGGCAACATAGTTGACATTTGTTTATTTTCAAGAGATAATTCATCTATGTGGAATACCTTCTAGTAAGTGAACAAGATCCAAGATTCACTAATGAATTTTGGAGAGCTTGCATGGAACCATGAGTACGTAGTTAAGGCTTGAGCCAAGTATACTAGAAGGAGAATAAGTGAAAGAGGAACGAGAGGCAAGGGTTCCAACTCATATTTTGGAAACAAGGATTAAGAAGCTACGAAATTGTGAAGTTATAGACGGACAAAGCATAATGGAGTTAAGCTCAAGGAAGTGCGACTTAGAAGATTGAAGACTAGATTCGTGCATCGTATCTCTTCTTAAGAGTATATCCTTGATTCCTCTCTTCCTGTAGATCTTACTTGCATGGTATCTTTTCTGTATATCCTCTCGGTCCCATTCTCAGTCCAATTTCTGTTGCAAACCACATAGGGAGTATGACTCATCTGTTAGTAACACATGTTGGGGCTCGAGGGTGTTCATCGGTTTGACTAAAGTTTTCGGGTTTTATAGGATACGGATTGGTCTTAGGAAGGGACTCCCTTATGACCTAAAAGGAGTCCATCATGCTTAGTTGCCTAGAATCATATATGGTGGTTGGGTTGAGTAATTCTTTGGGTGTCAGTCTGATGTTGATTTCGGTCTTCGGGGCTGATGCTTAGAGAGTTCTTCTCCTAATCAATATATATGTGGCATAGGTTTTCAGTTTTGACATTGCCTAATGGGCACAAAGTTTTTACTTCGACTATACCTTTAGGTAGGACCATTCCCTATCATTATCGAGAAAATTGGGAAAATGGCTTATAGATTAGAGCTACCCGAGAAGTTGGCTGGAGTCCACAACGTCTTTCACGTTTCACATCTCCGAAAATGTCTGCATGAGTCTGCTGAAGTGGTAGAGCCAAATATCCTCGAAGAGGTCGAAGTGGAACGCGAGGCAACCATAAGGAAAGTTCCAACCCGCATATTAGGAACGGAAGTGAAGAAACTACGCAACCGTGAAGTCAAGCTCGTCAAAGTTCAGTGGAGTGACGCCGAGGGAGACGCGACTTGGGAAACTGAAGCTAAAATACGCACAGCCTACCCTTTTCTGTTCGAGGGTACATCCTTGATCTTTCCTTTTCCTTAAGTTGCGCTTTTATCTATCTTTTTAGGTATATTTCCTCGACCGTATCTTTTAGATAGAATCTTTTTGGATGGAAACATGTAGTTGAAACATGTTATGGATGATGGTTGCAAGTGGTTGCAAGTGATTGCTAGTGGTTGCTCGTGGTTGCATATACACACACAATCTAGGTTTTAGATCGGCTCAGTCACTTCATATTGCATATGCATATATGTTTGCACTCGTATATGGTTGAACTTTAATGTGTTGTCATGTGGATGCTGCATTTGTATTGAATGATTGTGCACTCTTGTAGAATCATGAATAGAAAAATTTGCATACATAATGGATTCATGGCACTTACATAATTCGCATTAAGGAGGTCAACTGAATCAGTAGACCGCCTGATTTTGCATTAGATAAGTTCATGTACACACACACTTTGCATATGATCATGAAGCATTAGAAGTCTTTTAAGGAAAATGGATGCTCGTGTTTGATGGATGAGTAGATGGATGATTGGATGTTAGGATATACATTCCTCCTAACTTGAAGATTTCGGGGACGAAATCCTTTTAAGTGGGGGAGAATGTAACACCCGTGAATTCTATGACTGTGAAACTCACAAATTAAAGTATAATTAATTTCAAATAAAAGAACTAAGGGAAACGGGATACGCCATTGCGTTCGTCTCGGAAAAATACGCGAAATAGAGTCCGAGTTTTCGAAAAACGGATATCGTATGAAGAAGTTATGGACGAACGAAGTTGGGCGAAAAACCGAAAAAAAGGGCCAGAATGCACTGGCGCACTTGGGAAGTGCGCCAGAACAAAAATGAACTGGCGCACCTGTGAAGTGCTCCAGTACATTTTTGACCTGGCGCACCTGCCAAGTGCGCCCAGGTCAAAAATGACCTGCTGGCCAGGTCTGGTCTAGCCCTGGCTGGCCAGGTCGGTGTGTGGTCGAATTTCTGTGGTCTGCTTTGTCATTAGGGCTAGGTGGCGGGTTTTTATTGGTCTCTCTTCCTAATGAATGGCTACGATCTAACCTAGCAACATCAATGGTCCTAATCAATTCCTAACCTCTATATAAACAACCCTAGACTAAACCCTAATCTATTCATTCAAAATAAGATTATAGCCGCCATGTTGCTGAGGAACGACAAAGAGTAGCCGCCGACTAGAGAGAGAGTTAGGAAGAAAGTTCTAAAGCCTAAAGCAATTCAAGCAACCTAAAGCTAATCAATTCAACAAAGGAATCGTGTCTCTTAATTAGAGAATTTGCCGCAACCATTGTAAGTAGAGTATTACTTTGGTATAATAAATGTAACGGCTCGCCCCGCACCAGCCTGCATTTCCTTCGAAAGTGCGCTGTACACATGCCCGGCTAGCACGGAACGGTCGTCAGGAGAAAGGAAAGAAGAGAATGAACAAATCAAGAAACCTGTAGAATGTCTCACAGCGCATGGAATAAAATATAATAATAACATACTTGACACAAAACAGGCGAGACAGTGCATAAGCTGATAACTAAAACCAACATCAATCTCAAAGCAGCGGAAATCCAAATACAGCTTATTACAACTTTCCAAATTTTCTGTCTCAAAACAAAAGAAAGCTAAAACAGAAGATACACCAACAATGCCCAAGCAGTGATCTTCAACAACACAGGGAGAATACTATATATATTACGTGGAAGCCTCCTGCTCATCTCCGGATCATCTACCCATGCATCACCAGCTAACCTGTCTCTAGTCTGCTCGTGTGAGCACCCAGAGTAATAAGAAGAGACATAAAACTCTGGGTCAGACATAAAGCCTGGTATGAGCGATAAGCATCTAAACAGAGTACTAGCAGGTATACTAAACCATACCTGAACCTGGACCTGCAATCAAAGAGTTAGTACCACATACCGTACAATACTCTAAGGTGCCATCAACATATGGTGTAAAGAAATACGGGAGTGGGGTGTGCATGTCACAATGATAGCAAGCAAAATCATCCATAGCAACCATCCTCACATCTCTCATTCAGTGCATAAAGCATACGACATCTACCACTTTGAAACACTAGACAAACTGAGGCAACGACGAATCCCGACTTGTAGAAACCCTGCTATGACCAAGCTAAACATATGGAGTCATGACCAAACATTTCAATGACCCACTTCATTGGTTGTAGCCCTTGGTTCTACGGATGCCATAATGGCCCTGAATCCGCCTTCGTACCTCCTACCATAGTGGTTCAAAGCTATAGACGTCGATAACTCCTTGGCACGCGTCCCGCAGCAAAGCCCAACCATGAAGCGAACTCATTGATTCCCATCTAGATCTTGAGCTCTAACTTCTCATCTGGACTTCCTTTGCATCTCGGGTTTTGATCGAATTGGAGTGGGTCTTCAGAAAAGTTGACGTGCAGTAACAGTCCTAGAACTCGGTTCGGTAGCGTCGGTTCGGTTCGGTAGCGTCGGTTCGGGTCGGTCCTCCATCCTTGTCATCTTCCATTCGATTCGGGTCGGTGTCCTCCTCCGGGTCGGGTCGGGGTGTTGTACTCCTCCAGCTCATGCTCCTTCTCCAATCAGCTCCCTCGTTTCCATCTACTCCGATCCGATCCGATCACTTCGCCTTACTCTAGTCGTAGCCTTCCATTCTTGAGCCGATCCGATCTGACTTCCATTACCCTTCCGATCCGATCCGATCCCCTTGTCCACTCCAACTCTAAGGAAACGGCCTTCCTTTTTGCCAAGTCTTCTATGTGCCAAACTCCGGTTCGGGTCGGGTTTCTTGCCCAGTTCACATATCCGATCCGAGCCCCCCCGTCCGATCCGATCCGAAGCCCTGCACAACTTTCTGCAACTTTTCCAGCAACTTGTTTACGCCGTTCGACGACGTTTTTGACAAATCTAACTATTCTAATCAATCACATAACATACCATAGAGTCATAGCAATATGTAAGAACAACCCCAAACATCAAACAACAATCCAAATGAATCAAAATAGATCAAAAGTGGCTAAAACTTCACATTTTCCTATAATCCTTCTTAATCATGTTTAAGCATATACTTAGTAAAACTTAATCAAATCGTCTAAATTTTCTAACAGAGGCATGAAACATTATTTAAGAATTTCTAAACATTTTTCCAGAATTTATTAGTGTATAAATTCGCTAATCTTCACTAATTACCCTTAATTAACTGTAATTAGTGTCAAAACGATGCTATCACTCACCTTTGCCACAACTAGAACCCCAAAACTGAAATATTCTCTGATTTGGCGCTGTTCCCAATCTTATACAGCAGCTCCAACCTTGCTTTGTTGCTATTTGGCCTTGTTTTGATGTAGTTTAGGCTTAATCTTCGCTAAAAATGTGTTTTGGGGTGATTTTAGAGGATGGAAGCCAATACCAATGTCTCAAGAAGGTTTGTGGCGGCTCAAAACTGAAATGAAAGTGATAACCTAACCCTAATCAGTCCTCCTATACCTCTAAATCCGAAATTCCCCTGTGGGCCTAGCTGCTAATCACCCGGTTAAGCCCAATTAAGCTGTTTTTCACCATCTGAAACTTGTTTCAGCCATACCTCCCAAACGGTGAGTCCGTTTGGCTAATGTGACCACTCTACGGAAAGAGAAACCATCATCCGGAGCCAATGGAAGTGGTTTCAGGTCAAAATTCCTTTCCAGTCAAAAGTTATGGCCAAAACAGTGCCAACTAGGGGTAAAATGGTCATTTAAAAATTGGGAAAAATCATGAACATGGGAAATGACCCCAATAGTCATCTCCCAAAGTTACATGACCATACGACTTCGTATGTGACAGAAATAAATATTCTACGATCCTATGATGCGTAGAATGCGGGTCGTTACACTCTCCCCCCTTAAGAGATTTCGTCCCCGAAATTCCTTAACCCAAAACATATCAAGGATCCCGCATGCCTAACAACCACATACATCAACCAAACATGCAAAACAAGCAAAACAAACCTATCCTAGCATGCGGAAAACTAAATCGAGGTCAAAATCTTACCAGGCAAAGAGTTCTGGGTGCGACTTCCTAATGTTCTCTTCTGTCTCCCAAGTACAATCATTCTCGTCCTCGCCCCACTGTACCTTGACTAGCTTCACCGCCTTCCTTCGAAGTTGCTTCATGTCGTGCTCGACAATACGGGCCGGCTTGCGGTTCCCAACCGCCTCGGGTTGTACTTCGAAGTCCTCTAACTGATCAGGTGAAATAGTCATATCTGAGTCGTGAACGAACTTCCTTAGTTGGGAAACATGAAATACGTTATGAACTCCCGCCATCTTCTCTGGTAAGTCAATTCTATATGCCAAATTCCCGACTAGTTCAAGAACAGGGAATGGGCCAACAAATCTTGGTGCCAACTTGCCTCTCCTGCCAAATCGTATTACGCTCTTCAACGGAGAAATCTTGACAAACACCCAGTCGCCAACGGAGAATTTTAAGTCTCTTCTCCTCTTATCAGCATAACTCTTCTGTCTATCTTGGGCAGCCTTCATTCGTTGTTGAATGGTCTTGATTTTATCTGAAGTTTCCCTCACCACATCTGGTCCGAGCATAAACTTCTCGCCAGTCTCTATCCAACATGATGGTGAGTTGCATGGCCTTCCGTACAAAGCTTCAAACGGAGCCATACCGATACTGGATTGGTAGCTATTATTATATGCAAACTCTACTATATGCAAATGGTCATCCCATGATCCACCAAGATCCAATATACATGCTCTCAAGAGATCTTCCAAAATACGGTTCACCCTCTCCGTCTGACCGTCGGTCTGAGGGTGATATGCGGTACTGAGATGTAACTCTGACCCTAGAGCCTCTTGTAAGCTCTTCCAAAACCCACTAGTGAACAACGGGTCTCGGTCACTCACAATGCTTTTAGGTATTCCATGAAATCTCACTACCCACTTCATATACAATTCTGCTAACTTAGCTGCCGTTCTAGTCGATTTGACTGGTATAAACCTTGCACTTTTGGTCAATCGGTCCACAATCACCCAAATGCTATTATGTCCCGATCTAGTCCTTGGTAAACCATCGATGAAATCCATCGAGACTTGCTCCCATTTCCATTCGGGTATTTCTAAGGGCTGTAACAAACCACTAGGCTTCTTTTGCTCGGCTTTAACTAGCTGGCAATTCATGCACTTGGATATAAATTTCCCAACGTCTCTTTTCATCCCTTCCCAGTAGTAAGTCTGCTTCATATCTCGATACATCTTATTACCACCGGGGTGTATAGTCAGCTTTGAGTGATGACATTCTCTAAGCACTTCATCCCTCAATCCATTTACGTTGGGTACAACAAGTTTTCCATTCTTTCTAAGCCATCTATCTCGATCAAGCCCATACTTGTTCGTCTCCTCATCGATACCCATCTCTAATTTGGAGATGATTTCCAATAGATTAGGATCGTCCCTCTGACTAGAGCCGATCCGCTCAATCAAAGTGGGTCTGATCGTCAAACTTGCTAACATTCCTGGATCCAATTCGCACTTTGGTCTGAAATCAAACCCCGCGATAAACTCCAGTTGCTTCCATTCAAGGAACATAGCCCCTAAGCTGGCATGTCTTCTACTCAATGCATCAGCCATCGCATTGCCCTTTCCTGGTGTGTATGCGATGTCAAAATCATAGGAAGCTAAGAACTCTAACCATCTCTGCTGACGGAGATTTAAATCCTTCTGGGAGAATAGATACTTCAACGACTTATGATCTGTAAACAGCTCAAATCGTTCTCCCAAGAGATAGTGTCTCCACATCTTTAACGCGAACACGATCGCTGCCTATTCTAAATCATGGGTAGGGTATCTTCTCTCGTGTGGTTTCAATTGCCGACTTGCGTAAGCTACAACCCTACCGCCTTGCATCAATACAGCACCCAGTCCGGTACCACAGGCATCCGTGTATACCGTCATCTCTTCATCCCCCTTAGGAATGACTAACACTGGTGCGCTTGTCAACTTGTCCTTGAGACTTTTGAATGCGTTCTCGCACCTTTCATCCCAGACAAAAGCTTGATTCTTCTTGGTCAACTGGGTCAATGGTGCTGCTATCTTGGAGAAACCTTGGATAAACTTACGATAATATCCCGCTAATCCCAAGAAACTCCTTACATCTGTTGCATTCTTGGGCGTAGGCCAATCCTGTACCGTAGCCACCTTTGCCGGGTCCACAGCAATACCATTCTCTGATACAACATGGCCCAAGAACCTCACTTCCCTCTTCCAGAAGTGACACTTAGAAAACTTTGCTTTCAATTGGTGTTTTCTCAACACCTCCATCACTATTCTTAAATGTCCCTTGTGTTCTTCCTCTGTCCTCGAGTAGACCAAAATATCATCAACGAACACAAGGACAAACTTATTCAACTGATCTCTGAATACCCTATTCATAAGATCCACAAAATATGCTGGGGCATTGGTCAGCCCGAATGGCATGACCAACCACTCATAAAACCCAGACGGCGTCCGAAATGCCGTTTTAGCTATACTCTCAGCTTCCACTCTAAGCTGATGAAAACCTGTCGCGAGATCCAACTGAGAAAATACTCTCGCGCCACTCAACTGATCAAACAAATCATCTATCCGCGGTAGAGGATACTTGTTCTTCCTCGTCACTTTATTCAATTCGCGGTAGTCTACACACAAACGAAGGGAACCATCCGCCTTGGTAGCAAACACAACTGGTGCTCCCCACTCAGAAACACTCCTTCTGATAAATCCCTTCTTCAAAAGATCGCTGACTTGCACCTCGAGCTCTCGCTGCTCTCTTGGTGCCATACGACGAAGTGGCATCACTATAGGCCTGGCATCCTTTACCAAATCAATACGGAACTCAATCTCTCGGTGTGGTGGAAGTCCGGTCACTTCTTCGAAAACATCCGGATACTGGCCAACCACGGGCAAACCTGACAACTCACTATGCGGAATGTCGAGGGAGTTTAGAAAACTAGCCAATACCCCCTTACTGGGTAGACCACCAAACACTATCCTCCGCCCATCATCCGCTCTAGCTGTCACCAACAAGCCCTCACAGTCTACCACCACCCCATATCTTTGGAGCCAATCTACTCCCAGAATAATGCCAAACCCAGTAAAGCCCAAAACAAAGCAATCACAAACAAACATGCATCCATGACTCGATAAGACCACATTACGACAAATCATGCTAAGGCTAGTAGAACCACCAATCGGGTTCATCACTACTAAAGGTCTATCGACAATCTCGGGCTCCAATCCCAACCTATCTACCAGGTCACTAGATATGAAAGAATTGGAAGCTCCGGTATCAAACAAAACTCTAACAGGAACATCATAAACAGAAAGCATACCTTGAATGACGACATTCTTTCCCTTCTCCGCCGCAGTTGGGGCATTCGACGAAGAAGGAATAGCATTAAGAGCATATGCTTTCACCATTTGCTTTTCCTTAGGGGGTTGCGGACACTTGTCCTTATGGTGTCCCAATTGGCCACAATTGAAGCACTTCCTATCCGCTGGCTTGGCCCGACAATTACTAGCATAATGGCCCTTCTTACCACAGCTGAAGCACTCCACATCTTGCTTATTCTTTTTCTTCTGGCCATCCTTAGCTTGATTCTGCTTTCTCTTATTCTGAGAACCACCTTTGCCTCCACCACCAGCTTGTGGCTTTGGCTCCTCTGCGGATGCAACCTCAGTCTTCGACTTAGGGTAGAGACTTTCTGATCTTAACGCTTTCCCCACAATCGATTCAAATGTCTCATCGATGTGGTTAATAAGTTTTTCCCCCAAGTACTGATCCAAACCAGTTATGAATTTCTCATTCTTTTTCTCGGCAGTATCAATAAGAGATAACCCATATTTTGACAAAGTGTCAAATTCAGCAATATACTCCGAGACAGCTCTGCCATTCTGCTTGAGCTCCAAGAACTTCTTAAACAACATTGACTTTTGAGCAGATGGAATGAACTTCTCACTAAAGCGAGCCTTAAACTGCTCCCATGTAATCTGGTCTTCGGGAGTAGCTGCCTTTATAGCATTCCACCAATTCATTGCCCGCCCTTGCAGCTGACGGGACGCTAGCTTTCTCTTCATTGCATCCTCAATACCCAAATCCTCGAAGATACGTTCGCAACTATCCAACCAATCCTGAACATCCGTGGCCGACTCCGTTCCGTGGAACGGCTTCCCACCAAGGCTAGTATAATCCTTATTCAGCTTGGCGAAGTCGACTCTTGGCGCCTGCACTATTGGACCACCACCATTTCCACCATTGGGAGCTGCCCTCTGTACATCTCTAAGCATCTCCCTCATGAGGTCAGTAAACATCGTCCTCATGTCAGCAGCATTCCCATTATTGGCTCCCCTACCGGTACCTCTAACATATCGGCTCATCGTCAATCTGAAAAAGGAAACGATTAACGATTCCATAGTGGTGCTAATGCAGTACGACTTCATTCTTATACTACTAATAGTATATATATAGCTTTTGAAAACCAAAATAACCACAAATACGCTCTCTCGTATACGTATATTATCTCTCCCTGATAACTTCCCTAGGTTAACTACGCAACCTAGAGCTCTGATACCAAGTGTAACGGCCCGCCCCGCACCAGCCTGCATTTCCTTCGAAAGTGCGCTGTACACATGCCCGGCTAGCACGGAACGGTCGTCAGGAGAAAGGAAAGAAGAGAATGAACAAATCAAGAAACCTGTAGAATGTCTCACAGCGCATGGAATAAAATATAATAATAACATACTTGACACAAAACAGGCGAGACAGTGCATAAGCTGATAACTAAAACCAACATCAATCTCAAAGCAGCGGAAATCCAAATACAGCTTATTACAACTTTCCAAATTTTCTGTCTCAAAACAAAAGAAAGCTAAAACAGAAGATACACCAACAATGCCCAAGCAGTGATCTTCAACAACACAGGGAGAATACTATATATATTACGTGGAAGCCTCCTGCTCGTCTCCGGATCATCTACCCATGCATCACCAGCTAACCTGTCTCTAGTCTGCTCGTGTGAGCACCCAGAGTAATAAGAAGAGACATAAAACTCTGGGTCAGACATAAAGCCTGGTATGAGCGATAAGCATCTAAACAGAGTACTAGCAGGTATACTAAACCATACCTGAACCTGGACCTGCAATCAAAGAGTTAGTACCACATACCGTACAATACTCTAAGGTGCCATCAACATATGGTGTAAAGAAATACGGGAGTGGGGTGTGCATGTCACAATGATAGCAAGCAAAATCATCCATAGCAACCATCCTCACATCTCTCATTCAATGCATAAAGCATACGACATCTACCACTTTGAAACACTAGACAAACTGAGGCAACGACGAATCCCGACTTGTAGAAACCCTGCTATGACCAAGCTAAACATATGGAGTCATGACCAAACATTTCAATGACCCACTTCATTGGCTGTAGCCCTTGGTTCTACCGATGCCATAATGGCCCTGAATCCGCCTTCGTACCTCCTACCATAGTGGTTCAAAGCTATAGACGTCGATAACTCCTTGGCACGCGTCCCGCAGCAAAGCCCAACCATGAAGCGAACTCATTGATTCCCATCTAGATCTTGAGCACTAACTTCTCATCTGGACTTCCTTTGCATCTCGGGTTTTGATCGAATTGGAGTGGGTCTTCAGAAAAGTTGACGTGCAGTAACAGTCCTAGAACTCGGTTCGGTAGCGTCGGTTCGGTTCGGTAGCGTCGGTTCGGGTCGGTCCTCCATCCTTATCATCTTCCATTCGATTCGGGTCGGTGTCCTCCTCCGGGTCGGGTCGGGGTGTTGTACTCCTCCAGCTCATGCTCCTTCTCCAATCAGCTCCCTCGTTTCCATCTACTCCGATCCGATCCGATCACTTCGCCTTACTCTAGTCGTAGCCTTCCATTCTTGAGCCGATCCGATCTGACTTCCATTACCCTTCCGATCCGATCCGATCCCCTTGTCCACTCCAACTCTAAGGAAACGGCCTTCCTTTTTGCCAAGTCTTCTATGTGCCAAACTCCGGTTCGGGTCGGGTTTCTTGCCCAGTTCACATATCCGATCCGAGCCCCCCCGTCCGATCCGATCCGAAGCCCTGCACAACTTTCTGCAACTTTTCCAGCAACTTGTTTACGCCGTTCGACGACGTTTTTGACAAATCTAACTATTCTAATCAATCACATAACATACCATAGAGTCATAGCAATATGTAAGAACAACCCCAAACATCAAACAACAATCCAAATGAATCAAAATAGATCAAAAGTGGCTAAAACTTCACATTTTCCTATAATCCTTCTTAATCATGTTTAAGCATATACTTAGTAAAACTTAATCAAATCGTCTAAATTTTCTAACAGAGGCATGAAACATTATTTAAGAATTTCTAAACATTTTTCCAGAATTTATTAGTGTATAAATTCGCTAATCTTCACTAATTACCCTTAATTAACTGTAATTAGTGTCAAAACGATGCTATCACTCACCTTTGCCACAACTAGAACCCCAAAACTGAAATATTCTCTGATTTGGCGCTGTTCCCAATCTTATACAGCAGCTCCAACCTTGCTTTGTTGCTATTTGGCCTTGTTTTGATGTAGTTTAGGCTTAATCTTCGCTAAAAATGTGTTTTGGGGTGATTTTAGAGGATGGAAGCCAATACCAATGTCTCAAGAAGGTTTGTGGCGGCTCAAAACTGAAATGAAAGTGATAACCTAACCCTAATCAGTCCTCCTATACCTCTAAACCCGAAATTCCCCTGTGGGCCTAGCTGCTAATCACCCGGTTAAGCCCAATTAAGCTGTTTTTCACCATCTGAAACTTGTTTCAGCCATACCTCCCAAACGGTGAGTCCGTTTGGCTAATGTGACCACTCTACGGAAAGAGAAACCATCATCCGGAGCCAATGGAAGTGGTTTCAGGTCAAAATTCCTTTCCAGTCAAAAGTTATGGCCAAAACAGTGCCAACTAGGGGTAAAATGGTCATTTAAAAATTGGGAAAAATCATGAACATGGGAAATGACCCCAATAGTCATCTCCCAAAGTTACATGACCATACGACTTCGTATGTGACAGAAATAAATATTCTACGATCCTATGATGCGTAGAATGCGGGTCGTTACACTCTCCCCCCTTAAGAGATTTCGTCCCCGAAATTCCTTAACCCAAAACATATCAAGGATCCCGCATGCCTAACAACCACATACATCAACCAAACATGCAAAACAAGCAAAACAAACCTATCCTAGCATGCGGAAAACTAAATCGAGGTCAAAATCTTACCAGGCAAAGAGTTCTGGGTGCGACTTCCTAATGTTCTCTTCTGTCTCCCAAGTACAATCATTCTCGTCCTCGCCCCACTGTACCTTGACTAGCTTCACCGCCTTCCTTCGAAGTTGCTTCATGTCGTGCTCGACAATACGGGCCGGCTTGCGGTTCCCAACCGCCTCGGGTTGTACTTCGAAGTCCTCTAACTGATCAGGTGAAATAGTCATATCTGAGTCGTGAACGAACTTCCTTAGTTGGGAAACATGAAATACGTTATGAACTCCCGCCATCTTCTCTGGTAAGTCAATTCTATATGCCAAATTCCCGACTAGTTCAAGAACAGGGAATGGGCCAACAAATCTTGGTGCCAACTTGCCTCTCCTGCCAAATCGTATTACGCTCTTCAACGGAGAAATCTTGACAAACACCCAGTCGCCAACGGAGAATTTTAAGTCTCTTCTCCTCTTATCAGCATAACTCTTCTGTCTATCTTGGGCAGCCTTCATTCGTTGTTGAATGGTCTTGATTTTATCTGAAGTTTCCCTCACCACATCTGGTCCGAGCATAAACTTCTCGCCAGTCTCTATCCAACATGATGGTGAGTTGCATGGCCTTCCGTACAAAGCTTCAAACGGAGCCATACCGATACTGGATTGGTAGCTATTATTATATGCAAACTCTACTATATGCAAATGGTCATCCCATGATCCACCAAGATCCAATATACATGCTCTCAAGAGATCTTCCAAAATACGGTTCACCCTCTCCGTCTGACCGTCGGTCTGAGGGTGATATGCGGTACTGAGATGTAACTCTGACCCTAGAGCCTCTTGTAAGCTCTTCCAAAACCCACTAGTGAACAACGGGTCTCGGTCACTCACAATGCTTTTAGGTATTCCATGAAATCTCACTACCCACTTCATATACAATTCTGCTAACTTAGCTGCCGTTCTAGTCGATTTGACTGGTATAAACCTTGCACTTTTGGTCAATCGGTCCACAATCACCCAAATGCTATTATGTCCCGATCTAGTCCTTGGTAAACCATCGATGAAATCCATCGAGACTTGCTCCCATTTCCATTCGGGTATTTCTAAGGGCTGTAACAAACCACTAGGCTTCTTTTGCTCGGCTTTAACTAGCTGGCAATTCATGCACTTGGATATAAATTTCCCAACGTCTCTTTTCATCCCTTCCCAGTAGTAAGTCTGCTTCATATCTCGATACATCTTATTACCACCGGGGTGTATAGTCAGCTTTGAGTGATGACATTCTCTAAGCACTTCATCCCTCAATCCATTTACGTTGGGTACAACAAGTTTTCCATTCTTTCTAAGCCATCTATCTCGATCAAGCCCATACTTGTTCGTCTCCTCATCGATACCCATCTCTAATTTGGAGATGATTTCCAATAGATTAGGATCGTCCCTCTGACTAGAGCCGATCCGCTCAATCAAAGTGGGTCTGATCGTCAAACTTGCTAACATTCCTGGATCCAATTCGCACTTTGGTCTGAAATCAAACCCCGCGATAAACTCCAGTTGCTTCCATTCAAGGAACATAGCCCCTAAGCTGGCATGTCTTCTACTCAATGCATCAGCCATCGCATTGCCCTTTCCTGGTGTGTATGCGATGTCAAAATCATAGGAAGCTAAGAACTCTAACCATCTCTGCTGACGGAGATTTAAATCCTTCTGGGAGAATAGATACTTCAACGACTTATGATCTGTAAACAGCTCAAATCGTTCTCCCAAGAGATAGTGTCTCCACATCTTTAACGCGAACACGATCGCTGCCTATTCTAAATCATGGGTAGGGTATCTTCTCTCGTGTGGTTTCAATTGCCGACTTGCGTAAGCTACAACCCTACCGCCTTGCATCAATACAGCACCCAGTCCGGTACCACAGGCATCCGTGTATACCGTCATCTCTTCATCCCCCTTAGGAATGACTAACACTGGTGCGCTTGTCAACTTGTCCTTGAGACTTTTGAATGCGTTCTCGCACCTTTCATCCCAGACAAAAGCTTGATTCTTCTTGGTCAACTGGGTCAATGGTGCTGCTATCTTGGAGAAACCTTGGATAAACTTACGATAATATCCCGCTAATCCCAAGAAACTCCTTACATCTGTTGCATTCTTGGGCGTAGGCCAATCCTGTACCGTAGCCACCTTTGCCGGGTCCACAGCAATACCATTCTCTGATACAACATGGCCCAAGAACCTCACTTCCCTCTTCCAGAAGTGACACTTAGAAAACTTTGCTTTCAATTGGTGTTTTCTCAACACCTCCATCACTATTCTTAAATGTCCCTTGTGTTCTTCCTCTGTCCTCGAGTAGACCAAAATATCATCAACGAACACAAGGACAAACTTATTCAACTGATCTCTGAATACCCTATTCATAAGATCCACAAAATATGCTGGGGCATTGGTCAGCCCGAATGGCATGACCAACCACTCATAAAACCCAGACGGCGTCCGAAATGCCGTTTTAGCTATACTCTCAGCTTCCACTCTAAGCTGATGAAAACCTGTCGCGAGATCCAACTGAGAAAATACTCTCGCGCCACTCAACTGATCAAACAAATCATCTATCCGCGGTAGAGGATACTTGTTCTTCCTCGTCACTTTATTCAATTCGCGGTAGTCTACACACAAACGAAGGGAACCATCCGCCTTGGTAGCAAACACAACTGGTGCTCCCCACTCAGAAACACTCCTTCTGATAAATCCCTTCTTCAAAAGATCGCTGACTTGCACCTCGAGCTCTCGCTGCTCTCTTGGTGCCATACGACGAAGTGGCATCACTATAGGCCTGGCATCCTTTACCAAATCAATACGGAACTCAATCTCTCGGTGTGGTGGAAGTCCGGTCACTTCTTCGAAAACATCCGGATACTGGCCAACCACGGGCAAACCTGACAACTCACTATGCGGAATGTCGAGGGAGTTTAGAAAACTAGCCAATACCCCCTTACTGGGTAGACCACCAAACACTATCCTCCGCCCATCATCCGCTCTAGCTGTCACCAACAAGCCCTCACAGTCTACCACCACCCCATATCTTTGGAGCCAATCTACTCCCAGAATAATGCCAAACCCAGTAAAGCCCAAAACAAAGCAATCACAAACAAACATGCATCCATGACTCGATAAGACCACATTACGACAAATCATGCTAAGGCTAGTAGAACCACCAATCGGGTTCATCACTACTAAAGGTCTATCGACAATCTCGGGCTCCAATCCCAACCTATCTACCAGGTCACTAGATATGAAAGAATTGGAAGCTCCGGTATCAAACAAAACTCTAACAGGAACATCATAAACAGAAAGCATACCTTGAATGACGACATTCTTTCCCTTCTCCGCCGCAGTTGGGGCATTCGACGAAGAAGGAATAGCATTAAGAGCATATGCTTTCACCATTTGCTTTTCCTTAGGGGGTTGCGGACACTTGTCCTTATGGTGTCCCAATTGGCCACAATTGAAGCACTTCCTATCCGCTGGCTTGGCCCGACAATTACTAGCATAATGGCCCTTCTTACCACAGCTGAAGCACTCCACATCTTGCTTATTCTTTTTCTTCTGGCCATCCTTAGCTTGATTCTGCTTTCTCTTATTCTGAGAACCACCTTTGCCTCCACCACCAGCTTGTGGCTTTGGCTCCTCTGCGGATGCAACCTCAGTCTTCGACTTAGGGTAGAGACTTTCTGATCTTAACGCTTTCCCCACAATCGATTCAAATGTCTCATCGATGTGGTTAATAAGTTTTTCCCCCAAGTACTGATCCAAACCAGTTATGAATTTCTCATTCTTTTTCTCGGCAGTATCAATAAGAGATAACCCATATTTTGACAAAGTGTCAAATTCAGCAATATACTCCGAGACAGCTCTGCCATTCTGCTTGAGCTCCAAGAACTTCTTAAACAACATTGACTTTTGAGCAGATGGAATGAACTTCTCACTAAAGCGAGCCTTAAACTGCTCCCATGTAATCTGGTCTTCGGGAGTAGCTGCCTTTATAGCATTCCACCAATTCATTGCCCGCCCTTGCAGCTGACGGGACGCTAGCTTTCTCTTCATTGCATCCTCAATACCCAAATCCTCGAAGATACGTTCGCAACTATCCAACCAATCCTGAACATCCGTGGCCGACTCCGTTCCGTGGAACGGCTTCCCACCAAGGCTAGTATAATCCTTATTCAGCTTGGCGAAGTCGACTCTTGGCGCCTGCACTATTGGACCACCACCATTTCCACCATTGGGAGCTGCCCTCTGTACATCTCTAAGCATCTCCCTCATGAGGTCAGTAAACATCGTCCTCATGTCAGCAGCATTCCCATTATTGGCTCCCCTACCGGTACCTCTAACATATCGGCTCATCGTCAATCTGAAAAAGGAAACGATTAACGATTCCATAGTGGTGCTAATGCAGTACGACTTCATTCTTATACTACTAATAGTATATATATAGCTTTTGAAAACCAAAATAACCACAAATACGCTCTCTCGTATACGTATATTATCTCTCCCTGATAACTTCCCTAGGTTAACTACGCAACCTAGAGCTCTGATACCAAGTGTAACGGCCCGCCCCGCACCAGCCTGCATTTCCTTCGAAAGTGCGCTGTACACATGCCCGGCTAGCACGGAACGGTCGTCAGGAGAAAGGAAAGAAGAGAATGAACAAATCAAGAAACCTGTAGAATGTCTCACAGCGCATGGAATAAAATATAATAATAACATACTTGACACAAAACAGGCGAGACAGTGCATAAGCTGATAACTAAAACCAACATCAATCTCAAAGCAGCGGAAATCCAAATACAGCTTATTACAACTTTCCAAATTTTCTGTCTCAAAACAAAAGAAAGCTAAAACAGAAGATACACCAACAATGCCCAAGCAGTGATCTTCAACAACACAGGGAGAATACTATATATATTACGTGGAAGCCTCCTGCTCGTCTCCGGATCATCTACCCATGCATCACCAGCTAACCTGTCTCTAGTCTGCTCGTGTGAGCACCCAGAGTAATAAGAAGAGACATAAAACTCTGGGTCAGACATAAAGCCTGGTATGAGCGATAAGCATCTAAACAGAGTACTAGCAGGTATACTAAACCATACCTGAACCTGGACCTGCAATCAAAGAGTTAGTACCACATACCGTACAATACTCTAAGGTGCCATCAACATATGGTGTAAAGAAATACGGGAGTGGGGTGTGCATGTCACAATGATAGCAAGCAAAATCATCCATAGCAACCATCCTCACATCTCTCATTCAATGCATAAAGCATACGACATCTACCACTTTGAAACACTAGACAAACTGAGGCAACGACGAATCCCGACTTGTAGAAACCCTGCTATGACCAAGCTAAACATATGGAGTCATGACCAAACATTTCAATGACCCACTTCATTGGCTGTAGCCCTTGGTTCTACCGATGCCATAATGGCCCTGAATCCGCCTTCGTACCTCCTACCATAGTGGTTCAAAGCTATAGACGTCGATAACTCCTTGGCACGCGTCCCGCAGCAAAGCCCAACCATGAAGCGAACTCATTGATTCCCATCTAGATCTTGAGCACTAACTTCTCATCTGGACTTCCTTTGCATCTCGGGTTTTGATCGAATTGGAGTGGGTCTTCAGAAAAGTTGACGTGCAGTAACAGTCCTAGAACTCGGTTCGGTAGCGTCGGTTCGGTTCGGTAGCGTCGGTTCGGGTCGGTCCTCCATCCTTATCATCTTCCATTCGATTCGGGTCGGTGTCCTCCTCCGGGTCGGGTCGGGGTGTTGTACTCCTCCAGCTCATGCTCCTTCTCCAATCAGCTCCCTCGTTTCCATCTACTCCGATCCGATCCGATCACTTCGCCTTACTCTAGTCGTAGCCTTCCATTCTTGAGCCGATCCGATCTGACTTCCATTACCCTTCCGATCCGATCCGATCCCCTTGTCCACTCCAACTCTAAGGAAACGGCCTTCCTTTTTGCCAAGTCTTCTATGTGCCAAACTCCGGTTCGGGTCGGGTTTCTTGCCCAGTTCACATATCCGATCCGAGCCCCCCCGTCCGATCCGATCCGAAGCCCTGCACAACTTTCTGCAACTTTTCCAGCAACTTGTTTACGCCGTTCGACGACGTTTTTGACAAATCTAACTATTCTAATCAATCACATAACATACCATAGAGTCATAGCAATATGTAAGAACAACCCCAAACATCAAACAACAATCCAAATGAATCAAAATAGATCAAAAGTGGCTAAAACTTCACATTTTCCTATAATCCTTCTTAATCATGTTTAAGCATATACTTAGTAAAACTTAATCAAATCGTCTAAATTTTCTAACAGAGGCATGAAACATTATTTAAGAATTTCTAAACATTTTTCCAGAATTTATTAGTGTATAAATTCGCTAATCTTCACTAATTACCCTTAATTAACTGTAATTAGTGTCAAAACGATGCTATCACTCACCTTTGCCACAACTAGAACCCCAAAACTGAAATATTCTCTGATTTGGCGCTGTTCCCAATCTTATACAGCAGCTCCAACCTTGCTTTGTTGCTATTTGGCCTTGTTTTGATGTAGTTTAGGCTTAATCTTCGCTAAAAATGTGTTTTGGGGTGATTTTAGAGGATGGAAGCCAATACCAATGTCTCAAGAAGGTTTGTGGCGGCTCAAAACTGAAATGAAAGTGATAACCTAACCCTAATCAGTCCTCCTATACCTCTAAACCCGAAATTCCCCTGTGGGCCTAGCTGCTAATCACCCGGTTAAGCCCAATTAAGCTGTTTTTCACCATCTGAAACTTGTTTCAGCCATACCTCCCAAACGGTGAGTCCGTTTGGCTAATGTGACCACTCTACGGAAAGAGAAACCATCATCCGGAGCCAATGGAAGTGGTTTCAGGTCAAAATTCCTTTCCAGTCAAAAGTTATGGCCAAAACAGTGCCAACTAGGGGGTAAAATGGTCATTTAAAAATTGGGAAAAATCATGAACATGGGAAATGACCCCAATAGTCGTCTCCCAAAGTTACATGATCATACGACTTCGTATGTGACAGAAATAAATATTCTACGATCCTATGATGCGTAGAATGCGGGTCGTTACAATAAACAACTGTGTTGATGTGTATGCTTGAATTGTGGCAATGGAAGTAATTCATGTTTGTGAAAAATTATGTTATTCATTATAAAGAACTACATGCGGTAGTTCTATGCAAATATACGTTTGGAATATTGCGCAAATTATGTAATCTATGTTGAAGCTACATGTATGTAGTTGAGTGAAATTTATGCAAGTTTGGGGCTTTGTTATTATGTCGTCATGATGTATACTTTGTGCATAAATCGTTTTGCAAGCAATTGAGACTAGTTTGGTTGTTATAGTTCATATGAAACTATGTTGGAATTTTGACACCTTAATCCATGTATTAAGTCATGCTTATGAATATGGCTAGGCTATGAATGATATTTGGCATAATTGAAATCTATGATTAAGTCTATCTTGTTTAAAAGAATTATATGATGACATATGTGAGACATGGCTAGGTTAGACTCAAAAATCCCTTTTTGCAAGTTTAAAGCAAACACCATGATTAGGAATATTTATGCATAAGTATATTTATACCATCGTTATGTGATTAGACTTAAACCATGATTAAGTTGAACTATGCTTTTGTGTTAGTAACGAAGTATCCCCTTTGTAAACATGTAGAAACCTTATGAACATGACTTGTTTATGTTTATGCCATGAACAAATTGAACTTTACCTATGCCATGCTTATGTTTGACATTATGCCTAAATAAGAGTATAGGTTCATGTTGTAGTTAAACCTATGCAAGTTCACATGCTTTGATTTATGTCACCTATGTTGCCACTATGCAAGTACACCAATTTCTATTTTGTATTTCCAACGTCGTATTGCAAGTTCATGCGCTCACCTTCCCCTCTTTGTGTATACGCCATAAGCCTCCACTTTTCGCATGGCTAAATTGGGCTTTAAAAGGCTAAGCCCAATATATATATAAACGGACGTGTAAAACGGGGGAAAATAACGTTGGGTTAAAAATAAATTAATGAATGAAAATATAAAATAGAAGGGCCCAAATTCAAGTATGGGTTGGGCCCGTGATTGGTGTAACCTTTACACCATTAACTTAATAATGGGCCGCAAATATTTACATATAAATAAAGAAGAATGACAAGATATGTAAATGTAGAATATACGATGTGTTTAACCCGAGGTTGGATTGAGTTGTGATGTAAACCTGCCCGGAACCGCCCGGCTGTCCAGTAGTCACAACAATACCTATCCAATGTGGGAGGTTAAACATGGAGCCCAGCAAGGACCCGAGGTTAGACTGAGTTGTGGCGTAAGACTGCCCGGAAACAACCGGCAACAGGCAGCCACAACAATACCTGTCTAATGTGAGAGGTCAGGGCCTTAATAAGACAATTAAGGCTGAGTCAGGATTGTTAGGATTAAGTGGACTAAAAACTTAATCAAAATGGAACATGCTAAACTAAACGGACTGGTGGGGGTTAGGTAGGAAACACTTAACCAACTTAGCATGTTGGCTAGAGATAGAAAACCTAGTAACGGGGGACCCTTTTCAGCAGTAACCCTAAAAGGTGTATCATGATACCCTGAAACTAGGCAGGGTGGGGCACGATTACTGGGCTGATTGTAATAGGTCAAAGCGACGGCGGTGGTGTAGCAGTGTAGGTTCTAACGGAGTGCGGGCGTGCACACACTCCGGCGCAGAAAAATAAGGCACTGGACACCAGTAGCATACCTGTGCACTCTAAGGTTGTGTCGGGTTGCCACTATGGGACTTGATACACCCCATGGCGGGACCAGCATAGGTAACTACAGACATCGGGGGCCGTAAGACACATGTAACTATGCGAGTAGGAGCCGATCATCATTGAATGGATCACATCACCCTGATTATGGGGTGCAAATTGGAAACTAGTTTATATGGGTTCAGAGATTAACATGGGGTACGATAGTATATTCGACCCTAGATAACTTAACCAAGTTCATAGTGTTTGCCCACTTCCTGTTTTACTTATCATACCCAGTTCTTTATTCATAAACAAAGTAGTACTAGACTTACTCAGGCTTTATGTCTGACTCTATTTTTCTTTCGTCTTCTTTCTTCCGTTTCCCCCCCTAGGTCCTCAGGGAGGGAACACAGCAGCTTGAACAGCCTCAACATCCAGCTTGAAGAAGAGAAATGTATTGCTTGGACTTTCCTGTTTTGAACTATGGCTTTGGACAATCCACCAAGGGGCTTTTGCAGTTTATCTATGTTTTATTTATGCTTCTTTAAATAATGTACTCAAGACAGATTATGAAAGTGTTATGTTATGTTTTTGGAAAGGATGTTGTTGTAACACGTATTTGACTTAATGAAATAAAGTTTGTTGTTCTTCCGCTGTTTTACAAATATGTGTTCTTACAATCTGTCTTGTATATCTGTGACTTGTACTTATAAACCTCCACCAAAATTAGGGCATTCCCTTTGAGAGTGACCCTAACGGAGGTGGGGTGTTTCAGTTTGGCACTGGTCAGAGGGTTTGAAATGGTGTGTGGTGGCCGTGGGAGGTAGATGATCGAAGAGGCTGGTTTTGGGTCTTTTTTTTGAAGCTCAAATCGGAAATCAACAAATTCCGGCGGCTAGGTTGGTTACTGGCGGAGTTGCCTGAAGGGGGTTGGAAGAGGGTGAGTGGGCGCAGGCTATGGTGGAGGTCTGGTTATGTCTGGTGGTCGGAGGCGTCGTATTTTTGGGGGTTTTCGAATTTCGGTTGTGGAGCAGTTCTGGGAGATCGGAGCATCGTCGTGGGTCAGGGGTTTTGGCGAATGGAGTTGGTGGCGAGGGATTCAAAGCGGCGGCGGCATTGTCAGTCCAGGTGCTGTGTGGGCGGAGGTAGGAGGCTCCGATGGTCTGTTGGTTTTGGAGTTGGATCTTCAGAAATAAAGAGAAGGGAAGAAAGTCGGGCTCAAGGTGTCTGAGTGGAAGATAACGCGTGAAAACTTAATGGTATGCTGACATGGCATGGATTATAATGGAAATTAAGGTAATCATTATTTAATTATTTAATTAATTTATTAATTAGTAGTTAAGTTAATAATCGTGTGTATATATATACACACGAAACTTTAAATTAGTGTAACTTTCACATACATTAACGAAATTCCATGAAACAGGATCCGTTGGGATCGCAGGGACGAGGCCTAGATGATGGCGCTGACTAAGAACTGGTTAGAGCTATTTGGAGTTTCAGCTAATTTTGAACGTTCGACTGATATTAAATGCAAAAAACGCGACCACCGTCAACCGAAATGAACTGGTGAGTTAATTCTCACACCTTCTGAAATCCTGTGATGTGGTAAATTCATATTAAAATATAATTTACCATTTAAAGTATAAATTGGTTGATTGGTTGCTATTAGCTGTTTATTATTTGATTGGTGTTATTTATATTACATCGTTTTGAATTTATATATTATTGAAATTTATTTCATATATTATTATGGAATGTATAACGAGATGTGATGCAGGGAAGAACAGGTTGGAGGGATCGACCGGATTCCTCAAATATTACATATGTTGTTTGTTTTATATTATTTATATTTGAACTGGTTGAACCCCATATGGTAGTTAAACCTTTTTTAGCATGATGGTTGAACAGATATTCATTTGTGTTGTGTTTAAAATCAATCCTAGTGTTGATTGGGTAATTGGCAGTCAATGGCCTAAAATGTGTTGTCTTAGACGTCATTCTACCGTTTGGTGAATCGACGCATTTTTAAAGTTATAAATTATTTTATAACTAAACTGAAGTTTTTCAGTCGTTTTATATTAGTAATTAAATTAGAAATTTAAACATATATATATTTCGTGTTTATAAAAGGATCTTTTAAATGGTTTATGTAATGAAATCTTGTAGTTCATATAAGCATTGAAAGCCAAGGAATTTCCTATGTGTTGGCAAAATGGAATAATTGTTTTAAATACAATTAAGTGGCATTTTTAAATTAATTAAGTTATTTAATTAATTTAAAAAGGGAAATGACAAATGAAAATCAGTTAACTGCTAACTAATACGTACGGTTGACAAAATCGACCGTCTTTAGTTGAAATTTGATAATTGAAGTAATTCGGTTTAAATTTTCTGAAATATTTGCTAAGTTAACGAATAGTGAAAAGTATTAGTTAATCTTTGATTAACTATACATTAAAGAAATTATTGAGTTGGTTAGTGTTAATAATATTAATTTTCATTTAATAAGTTTTTAAAATGATAATAATCCTATTTTTGATTAACATCAAAGCTAACCATCTCTAATGTGGTAAATAATTAAACCGATGATTTAAATTGGAAATTCAATTAAGAAATGATTAAGTAGCACTTTGGTTTGATCAAGAAGAGCTATGTGTTTATAAAGGGACTTGTAATCGAAGTGTTCAAATAAGATTTGTAAATGGGATTATCAGTGAAATACAAAGATTTAAGTAAGATTTTACTTAATCGCTTAATTAAGTAAAGTGAATTCAATTAGATGAAATTAGAAAAGTGTTAATGGTTTTAATACGAATTTGAAGCCAAGTTGCGAAAGTATGATGAATAGATTATTATAAAGAAAACCAAGAGAGGTTTAAAAAGAGTCTTTAACCTAAAATGATAATATTAAATTGTATTGAGCGAAACATCGCAAAGGAAAATTCATATAGAAGTTTGTGTTAAATATTGGCAATGGATGTTTGAAATAAAAATCAAAGTTAAAGAGTCTTATATAAAGGAGGTGTTAAGCGGATTTTAACCCAAGATAAAGTTTATTATAAGAACGCAAATAAAAGGAAGCGGAGTATTTGACATGAGATTTTATAAAGATCCAAAGGTTATAAGCGAGATATCGGTTCAAGTTAAAAGTAGCGTTTATTGGACAATTACTTAATTAAACAAACTAAGTAAATGGATTATATTGAAAGAAGATTTCAAATGTATGAAATGGTTTATAAAACCAGATTTGAAATCAAGGTGATAAATGAGATTTTGATATCAGGGGTTAAGTGACGAACTGATATTATTCTGAGATAAAAACGTTGTCGATCAAGGTCTGGGAGGTAAATAAAATACCCCAACTTGAACGGGTTCATTATTATCGAGGAATGATATTAGTTGAAACGAGTGAAAGGTGTTGTAATTGGTTAAATATTTCATATGAGAAATATTGAAATGAGTACGAGGTTTTTGAATATAAATGTGGGTTCCAAGACAAATAAGATTATTTGGTTTTAAATTATATAAATTTGACATTTGATTTTTCATATCAAGATTGATAATTTTGTTAATAACATTAAGTAAAATATATATGTGTATATATATATTAAGATGCCGAACTTAAGGGAATACGGGAAAAAGGTTTTTGAAAATATATCGATGTTTCCAATAGAAATGGAAATGGAGAGTTGGGTATATACCCATACTCTAAAACAAATAAAACGGATTTTATTATAATAAACTAAGAATAAATATAATGTTTTGAATATATAGGAAAAATTAGAAGTTGATTAACCATATTGTTAAATATATTTTAAGAGGCCAAGTAGTGCCAAGTACCGAATCAGCAAACTCATGTTATTCACACATTTGTTATTTGATAGTTAAATCACCGATTATCAAACCCGATCAATACGATTGCTGGTACGGAAAGACCGGGATCGAATTTATATTCGAAAATCATTCCGACAAACAAATACATGAAGATGGTAATTGAAAATGGAGCAATTGAAGACCGTGGATCTTCATAAGCCGAAGGACTACTTATCAAATTCCTCTGGCTTGCAACCAGAGTTATATGGTTTTTGATTCTGTCGTGGTTGAAATCTACGGATTGCAAGGACTTCTCGCTATTGATCCATGGAGTGATTTCTATATTGGATGCGGTAGGAGGGTGCCTTCGGTTTATCCTGTTCCTGGGTGACTTGTATGGACGAATGTCTAACAAAGTATTTCCTTAAAACCACGTACGTTGGTTTTTACAAATATACCGAGTTGGTGGCGAAGAGGGGCACTTCTTTTATACCCAGAGTATATTTAAGGACGTCAATTAGTGATTTAATGGATCCGACAATGTGGCATTCAAAGGAATGATGACCAAATGTTTTAAAAGTTAAATTCTAACCTCAAGCCTCATCAACCGGGAATTGACAAAAATCGGGCAGGCAACATGGCTATGTGGGTCGCTCCCATTAGGGTGTATAATCACCTATCTAGAGAAATTCCATTTGCTTCTTTAATCTATATTCGATGTTGTCCCTTTTTCGGGAGGCGGTTTGTAATAACCCGGAAATCTGAGCCAATTTAAAAATTTTATTTTGGAAATTTTAGCGAATTTTGATTATTTAAAATGAATTATTTTAAATAATAACGACGAGAAATTTATTTTGAATAGAATTAGAACGTAGATATTTATTCGAATCGTCGTTAGAACATAAATAATTTATTTTAATTATATAACGAGCTTGAAATGGCGCGGTAGTTCGAAAATTCGATTTCAAATTTCAAATGAATGTATACGATTCAAAATAAACCGGATTTTAGTGAAACCAAAAATATTTGAATCTATTTGAGAATATCTTCCCAGCGAATCCGAAAAATCAAAATTTTATAGCGGGGATAAAAAGTTATGTCCCGTTGAAAATTCAGAATAGTCGTTATGGAATTCTGGCCCTTAAAAATGGAAATTTTGCAAACGACCTCGGTTTTCGACGAAACCACTTTTGTTGGATCCGTGATGTCAAGTTATTGCTAGGTTTCAAAATCCATAATTTTCTGAATCAATATGTGAGCGTGGCGAAGGAAAACGCGTTTGACTAGTTTCAGTTGATTTTAATCGACTGGAAAATGGCCATTTTTCAAACGGTCTCAAAATTCGATGAAATTAGTTTTTTAGGACCGTATCGTCAATACGAAGCTAGAAAATATTTTTCGGGAATTTTTAAAGTTCGTATGTGGGCCCGGTAAATTGAAATGTGCGCTCAAATTCAATATATAAAGTTATATTTTGATTTTGACGAAAACTGGTCGAAACGCTCGAATCAGCCTGTGATACGTATCCCATTGTGTTCGGAACGGAGGTAATTGGCTATGAACGACAGTCGGTGGGTTCAATTCTGAGTTTGAAAGAAAAAGTTACTTTTTAGTGGATTAAAATAAATTAAATAAATAATATAATTCCCTCCACTCCCTTTATCCCTTCCCGTTGGTCAAACCCCCCTCTTCTATCGTCTTACAGAAATGAGAAAAAAAAAACTAGACCTATCGCGCTGCGACCCCCCTCACCTCCGACCTACCACTGCTGCCCCCCTCCCCCCCGACCCCGCTCTCCCCCTCCTTCGTGCCTTACCCAAACCTGATGACCGTCGACCCCCTTAGCCGCCGCCACCTGCGGCGAACAAGACGCCCCCTTCCTTAGCGAACGAAGTGAGTTTCTTCTTCCTTTTTTTCTTTTATTATATTATTTTATTTTTTTTAATTATTATGTAATCAATTATTTGAATTAGTAAATAAACTGTAATTAGATTTTTATAAATTAAAAGAGCATGAATTTTTATATAGGTGAAAAGTTAGTAAAGATCGAATTTTTATATAGGTGAAAAGTTAGTAAAGATCGAATTTTTATATATATGATATTAGTGAAGAAAGGTTGGATTTTAATGAAGCAAAGATTTGATTTTTATTAGTGTAGAGTAATAAAAATATAATTTTTATTAAGGTAGAGTAGTAAAAATATGATTTTTATATTATGTGGATAGTAAAAATTTGATCTTTATTTATGTAGTGTAATAAAAATCTGATTTTTATTATATATATGTTGAAATAAAAATGTGATTTTTATAGCGTTGATATAAAAATTCGATTTTATATTAGAAGTAGATATAAAAATATAATTTTTATATAGTAGCGGTGTAAAAATAGAATTTTTATCTATATAGTAGCAGTGTAAAAATAGAATTTTTATCTATATAGTAGCGGTATAAAAATGTGATTTTTATCCATATAGAGTGATTATAAAAATGTGATTTTTATATACATAGCAACTATATAAAAATGTGATTTTTATATATGTAGTGAATATGAGCAACGAAAGTGACAAAAGGCGAGAACGACGAAGATTTCTACATGTGAAGAGCCGTGGCGTTTGGTTTAGCTAGTCGGTGAGAACTCCTCACTTTTATTATTATTTCTAGTTTGAAATATGTACTAGGATGCAGATGGTGTTTAGTAGCACCTGACACCCATCGTCCATAGACCATGGATGACTTCTTTGATTGATTTGTTTTGAAAATTGATTGTGTGATGTGGATTGAATAAATATTTTATAGTTAAAAATATAATTTTTAACGTGTATATAAAATAAATATTTATAAACAAATCGGACGATTTGTTTATATACACTGATTTGAATGATATTGATTGGGACGTTAAATTTTACACATTGCCCAACCGCACAAATAAAATATGTGTTTGTTGATTTGAAACCCCATACGGGTATTGGGATGATATTCGGCGTACACTAATCCCGATTGTTTAGTTGTATGTCAATTGAGGGGTTGACAGACTGTGTAAGCGTTAATTATTTATATTTAATGCTTATGCAGTGGTGTGGTGTACTCTGGATGATGGTTGATTATTTATCGTTGCTATTATATACATGTGTTGAAAAAAATCCATATAATTCCCATTATATGGTAATTGATTAGGCCTCATTCCAATATAGAAAATAAATTCATGTGTTGAATTGTAAAATATTCATGTGTTGAATAAAAGCCATGTTGATTAGATTGACGCCATTTTGACGTGAACGATATTTATATCGATTTTATTCATTTTTATAATGAATATAGAAAAGAAAGTGATATCAAAATATAACGTTTTGAAAATATTATCATTTGTATATCGATGATGTGAAATATTCAATTTTGATTAGAAATTGAATATGAAGTTGAAATCGTTTCGAAAATGAATTTAAAACGATTTATAAAATACGTTTTAAAAAGGAAATCGATGAAATATATATAATATTTTTATTGTATATAAAATGGCCTGAATAGAACGCGCCGCGCCGCGGTAGTTCGCGAATTTCGACCATTGACTTCGAATGGATATTACGGGAGATCTGACCATCGGATTCTCCTAAAACTGGAATCGTTGGGTTCGTATCGAAAAGAGCTTTCTAACGAATATAAGTGATTTGAAATCTAACGGTTGGATTTGGAGTTATGTCCAAATCAAATTTGGAAAAGGTCGTTGTAAGTGCAGTTCGATAGCCGTTGATGGAAATCGACTGTACGGGCCTTGATAAAATTATTAAAAATAGTAATAATTTGTGTAAAATCACAAGAAATGATTTGTGAAGAATTGGGATGAAAAATTCCATATTTGAAAAGATAAAAATAGATTTTTATCGAACTGAACTAGTTTTAAACTAGAATTGTAATTCTATTTATTTTTAAAATAAATAAAGTGGATTTGAAATGGTTTTAAAAATAACCAGAATTTCCAATAATTGAATTGGAAGGGATGTGAATCGAAATTGTCTTTGGAATATTTCGATGTTGGATTTCGTGATTATACAGATATTGGTATAGAAGTTTGAAAGATATATTTATATCGTTATTTCCAATACGATATTTGTTGGTCGTAGAATTTGATATTGAATATAAGCCGGTATATTTTCTATTCAGAGCCTTGTATTTAATATCAAATGTGATTTGGGTTTGTATTGAATGGTATCTTCATTAACACTATTCTTAAGCCCAGTTGAGAAAAAGATTGAATCTTTTTATTTAGATTTAATGAAGTATACCAATTAAATGGTATTTAATTGGAATTGAATTTGAATTGATTTTTGGGTTTACCGTGAATGGTGTTTCAAATTACACTTGTCCTTTAACCCGATAATTTATGGAATGTGATTTTGGGTTTATAGTGAACCGTGTTTTAAATGACATTGGTTCTTTAACCCAGTTAAAGACAGGATATTGATTTCTATGAAGATTAAAACTAAGTGGGGGTTTTAATTAATCTTTAATTAGATTGAAAAGGTCGAGAATGGAGTATCTCCAGTTTTGCTCCAGGCGATAGTTAAATCTTTGATTAGATTTGAACGTGAAATGGTAATTGAATTTACCGATAACACTATGGTGTTAGGTATGAAGTATGACCAGTTTTACTTCACGGGATGAATAGGTTGGGATTCGGAAATAAAATAAATGATTACTTCGGTGTGGTTCGCTAATCCCGACTAGTTTGAATTGATATTCAAAAAAAGATTAAAGAATAAATTTAAAGAATTTATCTTTGATAAAATTAACGGAAACCTTTCCCAAAGTATAAGAATATTTGAATAAAAGAATATTCTGAATTGGAATGAGGCGTATGTTGTGTTTGTGTAACACTTGTTTATTATATACGCGAGTTATTCAGAAAGTCCGGGTTGATCCCATTCTGAATAACTGATTCGACGTGGTGTCGAGGATGAAGACGGTGGTCAAAGACCAGAGGACTTCACATCGTTTGGGTGATCACTGATGATCTTGATTGGGCCGTACACCCAAGAGGAGGGAATCAGTTGGTGATCGTCCAGACGTACTTGGAGATCGATGGATATGCGAGGTACAAGGTGCCTCCGGTTTTGTTTAGACCCAGAACGAGCTTGTAAATGGACTGTGTGACTGACATTGGATTTTAGTCTGTGTGATTGATTTCTATCAAAATATACATCTATTTGGCGGCGGAGAATTTATTCTTTTGCTTAACGCCCTTCTCTGAGACGTATTAGCTCAGGGGTTATATATTGATGGATATCAATCGCATGGAGTGAATTTCCTGTGTGGCATGCCTAAGTGGCAAATGATCAAGGATTTTGTTGAAAAGCAGAGTCTTGTAGTTGATGATCAAAGCACGGCCTGTGTGGCATAGCTTTGTGTAGCGTTGATTCGCAAGCCTCACACCCCGGTTGTGAACCAGAAACGGGAGAGGGATCCAGGGAGGGCATGCGTTTCTTTCTAGCTAGTGGTGGTGTCAGTTCTTAAACTGGCTGACATTTATATAATTTTCATCTGTGTGGTTGTTGCTGTTGCGGATATATCGGTGACTGTGTGGAGCCGATGGAGTCATTTGGCTTATTTACGCCCCAAAGGGCAGGGAAACACAGTGTTCATGCATTTTAATCCACATCGGTGGACCGGCCCTGTAGCTCCTAAGGGTCACTCGAGCTCTGATCCTGAGACATGGGCTAGATTGTCTCGAATCGGTAGAGGACTATCTTTTGCCTCTGTTCACAGATGGAAATCCAATTTTCAAATACGTGACTTTGCGGTTTTGATTGTAGGGCCTAGTATGGCAACATGATATATGGTACCCATGCCGTCTATGATTGATATTTATGATTGAAATTGTTTTGACACTATACACTTATAATAGTATCAAACGATTTGTTTTTAACGTACCAAGCATGTTTGGCAACTATAAGGGAAAACCCTATCCTCCGGCTTGTGTTGCAGTGTGTGATGGGACCTGGGTCTTATAATAGCTACATTTTTCTTTATTTAGCATTGCGCTATTGTTTTATGCACTGGTATTCTTGGGAGGAAACCCGTTCCGTGTTATACGGCGTGGTCCCTTGATTTACCTAACTTTAAAATAAAGATTAATAACTGTTTTAGTCCTCACACCAGTCCCATGACTGACCTGGAGTTTATTGTTTTAACCTAAACTTTGGGTGCCCTTATTTTGACACGGGCAACTAGTAGTTTTGGTTTTGCAGATTTATATTCACAGGATCCTGATTTATAGCTGGAACGATACTCGGAAAGCTCTGTATCCGTGTATTACTTTCAGTTGTGTTTTGTAATATTTTTTCCGCTGCTATTTAATGTATTGTAATCTCTGATATTTTTTGTGTAACATTTATTTATACTCTGTATATTCTTGTATTCATATGGAATTGTTGTAATAAACAATGAAATGTTCTTCTGTTTGCGTTCGAATTTGTCGTGTTCTCAAAACAATCATGGGTTTCGAACGGTCTTGGTCGGTTTAGTGGTCGATTCGGATCGAGCGAAATTCCCGGTCATTACAAACATGGTATCAGAGATTTGGTTTACAGAGCTCGGAGAACAAGACACGTAGGAACCAAACGAAAGAACTCATCAGAGATTGGATTAGTAATATCCAATGGGAATGACTCGTTAGAGATGGGATCAGTAGTATCCTAGAACGAGTGTGAAGAGTATATTTTCAAAATGAAAACAAATTTTGTTTTGAAATTTAAATCGTTTTATACGTATTTGAATATTTATTTGTATTGAATTTGGACAATCCAATATATAAATATTTTGCGTATACGCCTTGCAAACGTATATTCGAAGTTTTAATATACTGGATAGATATAGAATCACACTCTAGTCGCCGGAGCTGATTCTGATGACTACTCGAGTATCATCCGAATTTATATTCGAGTGTCGAAAAGTGAGATTTCTATATATTTCCAATTGACTGGTGTGAGAACCAAAACTAGATAGGGCTTATTGTTGTGATTTGGCATCAAAAATGTGATTTTTGACTATATACCAGAGTTATGAATTTGAAATGATAATCAATGAATTGATTGCTGGTTGTGTTGTTTGATTATTGGTTGAGTAATTAAAATTTGAACCATATAGCCAATTTGAACCAAATAGTGGGTTGTATTGAAAATTTGTCGCATATGCATGCATGTACATGTACTTACATTGAACAGGTCATAGCAAGGAGGCTAGAGCAGAAGAATAAAATTGTTTGCCCGACAAATAGGTACATGTTTACAAATTTATTGGGTTTTGGATGATTTTATGAGCCGATTTGCTAGCCGCTTGGCTGTTTCTTTTTCTTTTTGGATTGGTGAGGGCCATGGGAGGCTATTAGAAATATCCCGAAGTCCCCGGTGCAAGGGAGGTTATGGCAAAATTTTTGAAAATTTAAGGTGTTAGCCAAATTTTTGAAAAATTTGAAAAGTTTTAGAAACTGAAAAGTTGAAGAACTTAAGCCATAATAAAGGTATTGAAAGTTGAGTTGATTAGTTAAACAACTTTCGGCTTCGTTCCTTTTCGGGGACGAAAAGTTTTAAGTGGGGGAGATTGTAATAACCCAGAAATCTGAGCCAATTTAAAATTTTTATTTTGGAAATTTTAGCGAATTTTGATTATTTAATATGAATTATTTTAAATAATAACGACGAGAAATTTATTTTGAATAGAATTAGAACGTTTATATTTATTCGAATCGTCGTTAGAATAGAAATAATTTATTTTAATTATATAACGAGCCTGAAATGGCGCGGTAGTTCGAATATTCAATTTCAAATTTCAAATGAATGTATAGGATACAAAATAAACCGGATTTTAGTGAAACAAAAAATATTTGAATCTATTTGAGAATATCTTTCCAGCGAATCCGAAAAATCAAAATTTTTTAGCGGGGATAAAAAGTTATGTCCAGTTGAAAATTCAGAATAGTCGTTATGGAATTCTGGCCCTTAAAAATGGAAATTTTGCAAACGACCTCGGTTTTCGACGAAACCTCTTTTGTTGGATCTGTGATGTCAAGTTATTGCTAGGTTTCAAAATCCGTAATTTTCTGAATCAATATGTGAGCATGGCGAAGGAAAACGCGTTTGACTAGTTTCAGTTGATTTTAATCGACTGGAAAATGGATATTTTTCAAACGGTCTCAGAATTCGATGAAATTAATTTTGTTAGGACCTTATCGTCAATACGAAGCTAGAAAATATTTTTTGGGAATTTTTAAAGTTCATATGTGGGCCTGGTAAATTGAAATGTGCGTACAAATTCAATATATAGAGTTATATTTTGATTTTGACGAAAACTGATTGAAACGCTCGAATCAGCCTACGATACGTATCCCATTGTGTTCGGAATGGGGGTGTTTAGCTATGAACGACAGTCGGTAAGTTCGATTCTGAGTTCGAAAGAAAAAGTTACTTTTTAGTGGATTATAATAAATTAAATAAATAATATAATTCCCTCCACTCCCTTTATCCCTTCCCATTGGTCAAACCTCCCTTCTATCGTCTTACAGAAACGAGAAAAAAAAACCTAGACCTATCGCGCCGCGCTGCCCCTCACCCCCGTTCATCGATGCCCCCCTCCCCCGCCCCCCAATCCGCCGCCCTCCGACCTACCACCGCTGGCCTCCCCCACGACCCCGCTTTCCCCCTCCTCCGTGAAAACTGCTGGACCCCAAAGAGCATCCCCTCCCCCCCGCCTTACCCAAACCTGATGGTCGTCGCCCCCTTAGCCGCCACCACCAGCGGCGAACCAGACGCCTCCCTTCCTTAGCGAACGAAGTGAGTTTCTTCTTCCTTTTTTTCTATTATTATGTTATTTTATTTTGTTTTAATTATTATGTAATCAGTTATTTGAATTAGTAAATAAACTGTAATTAGATTTTTATAAATTAAAAGAGCATGAATTTTTATATAGGTGAAAAGTTAGTAAAGATTGAATTTTTATATAGGTGAAAAGTTAGTAAAGATCGAATTTTTATATATATGATATTAGTGAAGAAAGGTTGGATTTTTAATGAAGCAAAGATTTGATTTTTATTAGTGTAGAGTAATAAAAATATAATTTTTATTAAGGTAGAGTAGTAAAAATATGATTTTTATATTATGTAGATAGTAAAAATTTGATCTTTATTTATGTAGTGTAATAAAAATCTGATTTTTATTATATATATATATATATATATATTGAAATAAAAATGTGATTTTTATAGCGTTGATATAAAAATTCGATCTTTATATTAGAGGTAGATATAAAAATATAATTTTTATATAGTAGCGGTGTAAAAATAGAATTTTTATCTATATAGTAGCGGTGTAAAAATAGAATTTTTATCTATATGGTAGCCGTATAAAAATGTGATTTTTATCCATATAGAGTGATTATGAAAATGTGATTTTTATATACATAGCAACAATATAAAAATGTGATTTTTATATATGTAGTGAATACGGGCAACGAAAGTCACAAAAGGCGAGAACGACAAAGATTTCTACATATGAAGAGCCATGGCGTTTGGTTTAGCTAGTCAGTGAGGACTCCTCACTTTTATTATTATTTCTAGTTTAAAATATATACTAGGATGCAGACGGTGTTTAGTAGCACCTGACACCCGTCGTCCACAGACCATGGATGACTTGTTTGATTGATGTGTTTTGAAAATTGATTGTGTGATGTGGATTGAATAAATATTTTATAGTTAAAAATATAATTTTTAACGTATATATAAAATAAATATTTATAAACAAATCGGACGATTTGTTTATATACACTGATTTGACTGATATTGATTGGGACGATAAATTTTACACACCGCCCAACCGCACAAATAAAATATGTGTTTGTCAATTTGAAACCCCACACAGGTATTGGGATGATATTTGGCGTACACTAATCCCGATTGTTTAGTTGTATGTCAATCGATGGGTTAATAGACCGTGTAAGCGTTAATTATTTACATTTAATGCTTATGCAGTGGTGTGGTGCACTCTGGATGATGGTTGATTATTTATCGTTGCAATTATATACATGTGTTGAAAAAAATCCATATAATTCCCATTATATGGTAATTGATTGGGCCTCATTCCAATATAGAAAATAAATTCATGTGTTGAATTGTAAAATATTAATGTGTTGAATAAAAGCCGTGTTGATTAGATTGACGCCACTTTGATGTGAACGATTTTTATATCGATTTTATTCATTTTTATAATGAATAAAGAAAAGAAAGTGATTTCAAAATATAACGTTTTGAAAATATTATCATTTGTATATCGATGATGTGGAATATTCAATTTTGATTAGAAATTGAATATGAAGTTGAAATTGTTTCGAAAACGAATTTAAAACGATTTATAAAATACGTTTTAAAAAGGAAATCGACGAAATATATATAATATATATATTATATATATAATGGCCTGAAAAGAACGCGTCGCGCCGCGGCAGTTCACGAATTTCGACCATTGACTTCGAATGGATATTACGGGAGATCCGACCGTCGGATTCTCCTAAAACCGGAACCGTTTGGTTCGTATCGAAAAGATCTTTCTAACGAATGTAAGTGATTTGAAATCTAACGGTTGGATTTGGAGTTATGTCCAAATCAAATTTGGAAAAGGTCGCTGTAAGTGTAGTTCTATGGCCGTTGATGGAAATCGACCGTACGGGCCTTGATAAAATTATTAAAAATAGTAATAATTTGTGTAAAATCATAAGAAATGATTTATGAAGAATTGGGATGAAAAATTCCATATTTGAAAAGATAAAAATAGATTTGTATCAAAATGAATTAGTTTTAAACTAGAATTATAATTCTATTTATTTTTAAAATAAATAAAGTGGATTTGAAATGGTTTTAAAAATAACCAGAATTTCCAATAATTGAATTGGAAGGGATGTGAATCGAAATTGTCTTTGGAATATTTCGATGTTGGATTTCGTGATTATACAGATATTGGTATAGAAGTTTGAAAGATATATTTATATCGTTATTTCCAATACGATATTTGTTGGTCGTAGAATTTGATATTGAATATAAGCCGGTATATTTTCTATTCAGAGCCTTGTATTTAATATCAAATGTGATTTGGGTTTGTATTGAATGGTATCTTCATTAACACTATTCTTAAGCCCAGTTGAGAAAAAGATTGAATCTTTTTATTTAGATTTAATGAAGTATACCAATTAAATGGTATTTAATTGGAATTGAATTTGAATTTGAATTGATTTTTGGGTTTACCGTGAACGGTGTTTTAAATAACACTTGTCGTTTAACCCGATAATTAATGGAATGTGATTTTGGGTTTATAGTGAACCGTGTTTTAAATGACATTGGTTCTTTAACCCAGTTAAAGACAGGATATTGATTTATGTGAAGATTAAAACTAAGTGGGGTTTTAATGAATCTTTAATTAGATTGAAAAGGTCGAGAATGGAGTATCACTAGTTTTGCTCCAGGCGATAGTTAAATCTTTGATAAGATTTGAATGTGAAATGGTAATTGAATTTACCGATAACACTGTGGTGTTAGATATGAAGTATGACCAGTTTTACTTCATGGGATGAATAGGTTGGGATTGGGAAATAAAATAAATGATTACTTCAGTGTGGTTCGCTAATCCCGACTAGTTTGAATTGATATTCAAAAGAAGATTAAAGAATAAATTTAAAGAATTTATCTTTGATAAAATTAATGGGAACCTTTCCCAAAGTATAAGAATATTTGAATAAAAGAATATTCTGAATTGGAATGAGGCATATGTTGTGTTTGTGTAACACTTGTTTATTATATATGCGAGTTATTCAGAAAGTCCGGGTTGATCCCATTCTGAATAACTGATTAGACGTGGTGTCGAGGGTGAAGATGGTGGTCGAAGACCGGAGGTCTTCACATCATTTGGGTGATTACTGATGATCTTGATTGGGTTGTACACCCAAGAGGAGGGAATCAGTTGGTGATCGTCCAGACGTACTTGGATATCGATGGATATGCGAGGTACAAGGTGCCTTCGGTTTCGTTCAGACCCAGAATGAACTTGTAAATGGACTGTGTGTCTGACATTGGATTTTAGTCTGTGTGATTGATTTCTATTAAATATACATCTGTTTGGCGGTGGAGAATTTATTCTCTTGCTTAACGCCCTTCTCTGAGACGTATGAGCTCAGGGGTTATATATTGATGGATATCAATCGCATGGAGTGAATTGTCTGTGTGGCATGCCTAAGTGGAAAATGATCAAGGCTTTTGTTGAAAAGCATAGTCTTGTGGTTGATGATCAAATCACGGCCTGTGTGGCATAGCTTTGTGTAGCGTTGATTCGCGAGCCTCACACCCCGGTTGTGAACCAGGAACGAGAGAAGGATCCAGGGAGGGCATGCATTTCTTTCTAGCTAGTGGTGGTGTCAGTGTTTACACTGGCTGACATTTAAATACTTTTCACCTATGTGGTTGTTACTGTTGCGAGGCGCCTCGGATATATCGGTGACTATGTGGATCCGATGGAGTCGTTTGGCTCACTTACGCCCCAAAGGGCGGGGAAACGCAGTGTTCAGGCATTTTATTCCACATCGGTGGACCGGCCCTGTGGCTCCTAAGGGTCACTCGAGCTCTGATCCTGAGACATGGGCTAGATTGTCTCGAATCGGTAGAGGACTATATTTTGCCTCGGTTCATAGTTGGAAATCCAATTTCCAAATACGTGACTTTGCAGTTTTGATTGTAGGGCCTAGTATGGCAACATGATATATGGTACCCATGCCCTCTATGATTGATATTTATGATTGAAATTATTTTGACACTATACACTTATAATAGTATCAAATGATTTGTTTTTAATGTACCAAGCATGTTTGGCTATTATAAGGGAAAACCCTATCCTCTGGCTTGTGTTGCATTGTGTGATGGGACCTGGGTCTTATAATAGCTTCATTTTTCTTTATTTAGCATTGCGCTGTTGTTTTATGCACTGGTATTCTCGGGAGGAAACCCGTTCCGTGTTATACGGCATGGTCCCTCGATTTACCTAACTTTAAATTAAAGATTAAAAACTGTTTTAGTCCTCACACCAGTCCCATGATTGACCTGGAGTTTATTGTTTTAACCTAAACTCTGGGTGCCCTTATTTTGACACGGGCAGCTAGTAGTTTTGGTTTTGCAGATTTATATTCACAGGATCCTGATTTACAGCTGGAACGGTACTCGGAAAGCTCTGTATCCGTGTATTAATTTCAGTTGTGTTTTGCATTATTTTTCCGCTGCTATTTAATGTATTGTAATCTCTGATATTTTTCTGTGTAATATTTATTTATACTCTGTATATTCTTGTATTCTGATGGAATTGTTGTAATAAACAATGAAATGTTCTTCTGTTTGCGTTCGAATTTGTCATGTTCTCAAAACAATTCGGGGTTTCGAACAGTCTTGGTCGGTTTAGCGATCGATTCGGATCGAGCGAAATTCCCGCTCGTTACACGGTTACTGATCCCAACCGTCGGTGATATACATTCGATACACTCAAGCGAAATGAGTGGTCGGTCATGTGTGGGCCGGGTTGCTAGACGTTCTTGTTGAACCCAGTGTATTCGCCTCTAGAGATACACTATCGGCAGGTGGTCCTATACCTTATCATAGTCGGAATCCAATTTCCAATAAGCGCCCGCGATTTTGGTCTGTATACAATATATGTTGAGCGTGAGATGCAAGTGTTCTGCTAGATTAATATTTATTTTTATTTAGACATTATGATAATATCAGAACAAGTTATGATTTCCAAACCATTTTGGGTTGTAGTAATGTAAAAACCGTCCCTGTTTTTGTGTGGGCTGGCCTTACTATTATCCTTTGATTTCATAAAGGATTTTCCAAAGTTAAACAAGTTGTGTGTTCTGTGAATTTATTACTGAAAGTATTCTAGACTGACCCGGTGTATTTTGCTTTGCTTCAAATGTTCTTGGGTCAGATCGAGTATGTTCCAGGTTAGGTTTCGCTTGGAGTTTCAGGAGCTGGAAGCAGGCGGCTTCAGCGCTAGTTATATAAAGTTATTATTCCGCTGTGTCTGATATATGTAGTACTCGGATGATTGGTATGTATATACAGTTCTTTTGTATAAAGAGATTTGTTATATTATATTTTATTCGTTCTGCTGTGAGATTCTGATGTGTTGTTCTTCTTCTTTCTTCTATTTTAATATTTCTTTCTTTCTTTTCTCGCCCTCTAAATTCTTTCTAATACCAATCTGGGATTTGATACTTCGGCTTTTGGCAAGCAATACGGATTTATGTGTTATTGTCGAAAATTCGAGAGTCGAGTTTTTCCCCGAGTCATTACAGATCCACATATAAATACGGATGGTTTTTCACTTATGATAACCCAAAGCATTCTTTTAAAAACAATATTATTTTGATATTATAATATTGTCTAATATAAGTAAATATCAATCTAGCAGAACGCTTGCATCTCACGAACCACATATATAATATACAATCAAAAACCGCGGGCACTTATTAAGGAATGGATTTCCAACTATGACAAGGTATGAAATGTGACGACCCCAAACCCCGTACTGACAGCGGCAAGGGTAATCTTTGGAATATAACACATAAACAGATAATAGCAGAACAGAATTAAATAAATACACCAGATAATGAACAATAGAATATACTGGATAAGAGTAATCATCAGAGTTACACAGTATACTGGATCATACTTAGAACAAATACAGTTCAGCTATACATAAATGTCTACAGCGGAAAAACAAACATAATGTACAATAGGGGATGAACAGCATAAAAAGAGATAAATGATAGAATCCATCTTCAGCTCCAGCTATCCGGATAAAGCCTGCTAAACCTGAATACAAGGCTTCCCGTGTAGAAAAAGGGGCACCAGAGTTTGAAAGTGAAACAAACTACGAGTCAGTCATGGGACTGGTATGAGAAATCTACTCAACACATTTAAAATATGGCTAATCACAGGACCACGCCACTTTCGTGGAACGGGTTTACTCCATCGGATTGCCAGTGCTTTAAAACAAATAATTCTTTTAAACATCGCAATGCTTTTTATAAAAATGAAGCCATTATAAGACTCAGTTCCCATCACACAATGCAACGCAAACCGGAGGATAGAGTTTTACCTTATAATGGCCAAAATATGGTTGATACGAATAAAACAAGAGCAATTGATATTATTACTAGTGTTCACATGTTTCAAAAACAATTTCGAATCATAACTATCAATCATAGACGGCATGGGTACCATATATCATGTCACCATATATATATATATACAATCAAAACCGCATAGTCAGTATTTGGGAATTGGATTTTCGTCATGAACCAAGGCAAAAGATAGTCCTTACCGAATTCGAGACAATCTAGCCCATGTCTCAGGCGAGCGCGCTGGCAAGCCTTTGGAGCGACAGGGCCGGTCCACCGATGTGGATTAAAATTCCTGAACACTACGTTTCCCCGCCCTATGGGGCGTAAATGAGCCAACGAATGACTCCATCGGTCCCAGATCGACCGATATAACCGAGGCGCCTCGCAATCCATCATCCACATAAGTAAAATGTCAGGCCGTTTAAAAACACTGACACAACTCCTAGCTAAAAGGAAACGCATGCCCTCCCGGTGGTCCTTCTCCCATTTCTGGTTCATACCGGGGTGTGAGGCTCGCGAATTCAATTCATTAGTCACTAACCGTCAATCAGTAAGAGAACGATTTCCCAAATATTAACCCCGAAGGCCGAAACCAACATCAGATCAAAATCTAGGAAACCATTCGACTTAGCTAACCTTCAGTTAATTTCTAAATTTCACAACCATATCGTTTATAATATTTTATAATGATTTATCGCTATTTTTATTTATTTTAAAATAGCCAATTTATTCAAACGACGCTTCGGGCCATAACGCGGCCGTGGCGCTGTTTTTCTTCAGATTTGATTTACACATATCTGAAAATCTAACCGTTGGATCTTCACAAAATTTACATCATTAGAAAGATCTGTTCAAAACGAATCCAACGGCTCCTGTTTCGGGAAAATCCGACGGTCGGATCTCCCGGTATAATTGTTTGAAGTTTCGATTTCAAAATACAAACTGCAGCGTCATTATTCGATTAAATATAATTATATTTATATGTATATATAAATATAATCGATTCTGGTGCTGTTTTTCTTCAGATTTGAATTAAACATTCCAGACAATCCAACCGTTGGATTTTTACAAAGTTGGTGTCGTTGGAAAGGTATTTCCAAAGCGAACCCAACGGTTGCGATTTCGGGAAAATCCGATGGTCGGATCTCCTACACTAATCGTTTGAAATCACGGTTTCAAAATACGAACTGCAGCTTCGTTATTCGATATATTTCAATTCTCTCTCTCTCTCTCTCTCTATATATATATATATCGATTCTTCGATTTCAAAACTATATGATTTTCATACATTTGATAAAAATGATATTTTTATCTAACTGTCTTCTATTTCAACACTTCACTATTTTTAACAATTCATGTATATAATAAAATGTGATTTTTAATGTAAAACAATTTATTTCAAAACAAGGTTATTTTATATAGTTCATATCGATGATAAAAATTGGATTTTTATTATAAAACAATTTATTTCAAAACAAGATTATTTTATATAGTTCATATTGATGATAAAAATAGGATTTTTATTATAAAATAATTTCTTTCAAAATATGAATATATTTCAACACATGAATTTCAATTCAACGAATGATTTTCGATTCAACACATGAAGGTTTTCTATAGTTTATATATATAGATAAAAAGGTGATTTTTATATTTAGAACACAAATACCATTCAACACATGAATTTCTATTCAACGAATGAATTTTGATTCAACACATGAAGGTTTTCTATAGTTTATATATATAGATAAAAAGGTGATTTTATTGTTAAAACAATTTATTCAAAACACGAATAACATTCAACACATGAATTTCAATTCAACGAATGAATATCGATTGAACACATGAAGGTTTTCTATAGTTTATATATATAGATAAAAAGGTGATTTTTATATTTAAAACCGAATACCATTCAACAAATGAATTTCTATTCAACGAATGAATTTCGATTCAACACATGAAGGTTTTCTATAGTTTATATATATAGGTTAAAAATGTGATTTTTATTGTTAAAACAATTTATTTAAAACACGAATGCCATTCAACACATGAATATGATTCAACGAATGAATTTCTATTCAACACATGAAGGTTTTCTATTCAACAGACGAATATAGTTTCAACACAGGAAAATAATTCTAACACATGAATATTATTCAAAATTTCGGCAGCATAACGTTAGGGTAGTTAAAACCGGGACCGTGCCTAGTACGACTCCTCGCTCTACCTTAAAGCCTCGCATCTTTTGACAATGGGGAATCATGCATCTAGTTCGCACGTAGGCGGCATGTATATTTTTTTTCATTTCCACAAACTAATCCTATGTGGTTTCAACCAAATATTTCTCAACCACAAACAGGTATTTTTCAACCATGATCAATCAATTTCAACCACAAACAATTCTAATCAACCATTCGTAATCAACCAATTTTCACACCAATCACAACCAATAAATATCGTCCATGGTTTGTGCATGAGGGCGTGTATATATATACATACATATATATATATATATATATATTTATATATAGCATTTCACTTCTATTCAACACATATATAATTTTTACAACGCATATATAACTTATACATCGAACGTACAACTTATACAACGCTTATACATGAGGTGTACAACGCTTATATAACCCATACATCGACTATATAATTTATACATCGTCATTTTCCATATTGTTTATAATTGAGAAATCTCACATTGGGTTCCACTCCACCAAAAATAGCAGAAGGCTCAGAAAAATATGTGGTCTCTTCTAGAATGTAGAAGATGTCCACACGAGTCCACTGTCTCTTGTTTCACTAGATTTCGATCACACATGAAAAAGATACGATTTTTCAAAGTTTGCAACGATTTAAAGGTGTTAAAACAGTTGAAAATAAACAAAGCCGTATACCTTTCAATATGGTTCAAAACTAGGTTTTCACCTTTCTTTAAATCCGCGAAACTAGGGGCTGATCGGCCTACGCCACAGCGTCGAGGCTGGAGAGGCGCGCCTGCGCCTGGAAGAGGGAGGAGTTCGATGCTGCAGGGGCGGCGGAATCGAGGCGCGAACGGAGCAACATCAGGTGGTTGATTCGAACAATCCACTCAATGAAAAATTCAACAATTGGTATGGATTTGGAGATCTCGTAGAGTGCTACAAAATCCTCAAAAGGAGGAAGGTGTAATTTCGCTTGTAGGAGGAGGAATCGGTGAGGAAAGGATTGAAGGGGTTTCAGCCTTCAGATCTGCTCGCGTCGGGGAGAGAGAAAATCGTATGGGCTAATGAGATTTTTCCATTTATTTATATATTTTTAAATTTTGAAAATACCCCCTTTCACACACAAACCCCAATCCAAACCCAACGACTGTCGTCCCTAACATTTTACCCCCATTCCAAACACAATGTGATATGTTTCAAAGGCCTATTCGACTGTTTCAATCAGTTTTCCTTCAATTTAAAATATATAACATTCAATATTCGATTTGAACATACATTTCAATTTGCCAGGGCCACAAACTAATTCGAAAAACTCCAAAAAAAGTAAATCTGGCTATGTTTTGACGATATGGTCCCAACAAAACTAGTTTCGTGGAATTCTGAGACCGTTTGAAAAATGGCCCATTTCTGGTCGATCCAATTTAACTGTAATTGACCAAAACACATTTTCCTTTGCCACGCTCACATATTGACTTCAAAAATTATGAAATTTGAAACCTAGCAATAGTTTAACATTCCGGATCCAACAAAAGTGGTTTTGTCGAATTCCGAGGTCGTTTGTAAAATGACCAATTTCACGGGCTATATAATTTCCATAGCGACCTTTCAGTAAATTCATTTGGCCATAACTTTTGCTTTCCGCTATGAAACTTCGATTTTTCAGATTCGTTAGAAAGGTATTCACTAACAGATTTAAATATTTTTGGTTTCACTCAAATCCGTTTTGTTTTGCACCCGATACAGTCAGTCGAAGTTTGAATTCAAATTTTGAAACTACCATGCCATTTCAAGCCTTGTTTATAATTTGAATTAATTATATTCGTTTTCAAACATCGATTCAAACTCACTTTTCATTGCTATTATTTAAAATATTTATTTTAAATATTTAAAATCCACTATTTTAGCCAATTTAAAAATTTTAAATTGGTTCAGATTTTCTGGGTCGTTACATGAAACCACCTTCTGATCAGTGTACTCTAGAAGTGATACACTGGAGTTCAATAAGAACATCTTGTAACTCGACCACACATGACCGGCCATTCATTTTGCTTGAATGTTCCGAATATATTGTCACCTTACGGTTGGTATACAAACATATCCATTCTATGGAGATGCAGAAATGAAAATAAGTAACAAATATGAATATTCTCTAGATGGTGACAATATGCCCTAATTGGGTGCGACCCACTTAGCCATGCTGCCTGTCCGAGTTTTGTCATTCGTGGTTGATGAGTCTTAAGGTCATAACGTACCATCATTCAGATCACATCTTTATTTACTTTGAATGAAACGTCGTCATACCCACCAAATCACAAACTGATATCCCCAAAAATACCACAGGTATAAACTAAGAGAAACAAATTCCTCTACCACCAACGTAAATACGTTTGAAGAGATCAACTTACGCGATCTATTAGATAAACTTTGCCAGACATTCGTCCATACACGTTGTCCTGGGACTGAAAAAACTGAAGGCACTTCATTTTAGCCAATTTCTATCTAGGATTGCCAGAGCATTCCTTGCATAAACTCCATCTTCAATTATCTTCATCATAATAGATTCACAACGCTAATGCCAATACGGAGTGGTTTTCAGATAAAAAAATTTGATCCCGGTCTCTCCGTATTGACAATGGAAAAATGGTCAAAAACTTTGATAGTCGGTTATTTAACTGTCAAAGGAAGACATACAAACAATGGTTATATTTCCAAATGGAAATCTTACCGATCAATCATCAGTAAACACTGACCCTTTTAATAGATTTATCAAAAATTATTTCGTTTACCAATTTCCCTTACATATCTTCACCCAAATATTTTCCCAACTTGCTTAGCTTCTCACGATTTCTTGGAAAAACGTTTCCATTTAATTTAAACTATTTATTTTCTATATTTTAGAAAATATATCTTATCAATATTGGAAAACGTTACCATTTCTTATCTTGCACCATTAATCTTCTCTATCCATTAGTCACTAACTGTAAGTGTTAACTCTAAAGGCCGAAACCAACATCAGATCGATACTCAGAAAGCCATTCAACATAACTAATCTCCAGTCGGTTTCTAATTTCCTTAACTCCATTCTTAACTTCAAATCATTTCAAATACATACGAATTTCCCTTTTTTAACCTAGTCTAATATGCAAAACGTTTTCTTTTAAATCATTTTTCACTTTAAAACGCGAATATTATTTCTTTACCGAAAACTAAACTCGTTATCTTATCAATCTTGATTTTTATTTATAAATGCCATGATAGGTTTTAATTCTGTTTATTGAGCTATTTTATAAATTCATTTTTATATCTCACTCCATATAATCCATTTATAAATAAACTTCATGTTAAATAAATATCAATTTTATAACTTAATCTTGATTACCTATTTAATTACTAATTATTGGGTTTCAAAGCAAATATTAACTATCTTGCCAATTAATGAATTATATAATATAAATGTTTTAAGTATAAATAATTTTAATAACATTCGACATCTTCGAATTATAATTATAAATCCTTATCAATTTATTTCAATTCTATTCCCATTTCGAACATTGAAATAATTTCATTGTATCTTTTCAAATGATTTTTCAATTTCCCTTCCTAAACTCATCCTTATATTTTCAAATTTATTAAACAATAATCATTCCACTTCATTTCTAACATTGTTTATAAATCAGCCTACTTGTTTTAATATAATTAAAACTAGTTATTATAATCTAGTTTATTCAAAATTAAATTTCTATTTTAAAAATAGATTATTCCTTTTTTACCTTAATTTCTTTTCCATTATATTCGAATATATTTTACGGTATTTAATTACCAATTATTTCAGGTCAATGTCATTCGAACATCCCAAAACACACGGTAATCAGTCATCAATTATTTGTCACATCATATAATGTAATATATGAAAATCAACAATAAAATTATTGAGGAATCCAATTGGATCCCTCCAACCAGTTTTCCTGCATCTACAGATGTTAATCAACATAAATAGTATCAACTTCATATCAATATGAAATATTATAGTAAATAGAATCAGCATTCAACTAATGACTTATATATATAATGGTAGTTATATTTTCAACCTATTAATTAGCAAATCATCCAAACAACCATCACACACAACATTCAATCATTTTTATCAATATTAAATAATGTTTAAAAAAACTATAAAACTGGACAGAGTTAGTGAGTTTACTCACCTTGATCGTTAATCGTTAAATAACGATTAACGGTTGATAGATCTGATTAGGCATTTAATTTTACCATAAATTCAAATAAGCTCCAAATGGTTCCAAACTAGCTTCAATGTGTAGCCTGCACCCACACAATCATAACAGACCGTTTATCCCTTTTCGTAAGAAAACTGGTACTCCACAAAAATGGCCATGTCGTGCATCCTCATCACAAACTCCCCCTCATCGTTGCATGAAACTGAAAATTGAAACAACCCTTGTTCTTCTCATCTAGTCCTCTTCCACCTCCAACTATTATTAGCCCACTTGCAACCCCGATGAAAAATTCCATTCTCCAGTCATCATACTCATAGTGCAGTATAGTATCGAACCTTATTGACCCCAAAATTCCCCCGAGAGCTTCACGCGGCTGCTAAATATCATTGTAAACTCAAAAATGATGTCTAAATCACGAATAGAAGCTTCAACTCCTTCGATCCTCCACTCTAAGATTTACTGTTGAAAATGCTTGTTATTGGAATCACGTCGCACCCTCTGAAATATATATCATATTGAAGAGAATCTAGTCAGGATCTCAAACATATTTTTCTCGAGATTTTTAGATGGTTATAAATCATGTTTCAGTTTTCCAAAGTGGAATGTTGTTTACTAGAAATGAATAAAACCATGAAGTCCTCGTTTATCTCATGTTGTAGAAGAAGAAAAATACAGATTTAGGTCGCGTATATTTATAGATTAAGGACCCTTGATGCCAAGGAATAGGCATGTAGGTGACAACGTTTTCCTTAGGTAGCATGCGTTTTGAGAGGAGAAAAGGTAGCTGTACAATTTGAGCGATTTGAAAATATAGTGAAGGTACTAAATAGATTAGATTAGAGAATGATTTTTATAAGAGTATGATTTGATTATTCATGTAGCTATGGTATGTGTTGAGATAGGTAGACTTAGAATTGTAATATATATATATATATATATTATACATAAGATAAGCAAATGCCGTTGCATAAAATTTCATACATTTATTGACTGCTATTGACAAAAATAAAATTACCATCGTGTTAAACTGAGATGACCCCAAACCCCGTACTGAAGGCGGCAAGGGTAATCCTTGGAATATAACACATAAACAGATAATAGCAGAACATAATTAAATAAATACACCAGATAATGAACAATATAATATACTGGATAAAATTAATCATCAGAGTTACACAGTATAAAGGATCATACTTAGAACAAATACAGTTCAGCTATACATAAATGTCTACAGCGGAAAAACAAACATAATGTACAATAGGAGATGAACATCATAAAAAGAGATAAATGATAGAATCCATCTTCAGCTCCAGCTATCCAGAGAAAGCCAGCTAAACCTGAATACAAGACTGCCCGTGTAGAAAAAGGGGCACCCGAGTTTGAAAGTGAAACAAACTACGAGTCAGTCATAGGACTGGTATGAGAAATCTACTCAACACATTTAATATATGGCTGATCACAGGACCATGCCACTTTCATGGAACGGGTTTACTCCATTGGATTGCCAGTGCTTTAAAACTAATCATTCTTTTAAACATCGCAATGCTTTTTATAAAAATGAAGCCATTATAAGACTCGGTTCCCATCACACAATGCAACGCAAACCGGAGGATAGAGTTTTTACCTTATAATGGCCAAAAAATGCTTGATACGAATAAAACAAAAGCATTTGATATTATTACTAGTGTTTATATGTTTCAAAAACAATTTCAAATCATAACTATCAATCATAAACGGCATGGGTACCATATATCATGTCGCCATATATATATATACAATCAAGACCGCACAATCACGTATTTGGAAATTGGATTTCCGTCATGAACCAAGGCAAAAGATAGTCCTTACCGAATTCGAGACAATCTAGCCTACCATGTCTTAGGATCAGAACGCATCGACCCTTGGAGCGACAGGGCCAGTCCACCGATGTGGATTAAAATGCCTGAGCAAATGAGCCAACGAATGACTCCATCGGTCCCGGATCGACCGATATATCCGAGGCGCCTCGCTATCCATCATCCACATAAGTAAAATGTCAGGCCGTGTAAAAACACCGACACGACTCCTAGCTAGAAAGAAACGCATGCCCTCCCTGAGGTCCTTCTCCCGTTTCTGGTTCATACCGGGGTGTGAGGCTCGCGAATTCACGTTATACACAAGGCTACGCCACACACGTGGTGATTTGATCATCACCACAAGACTTTTCTTTTCAACAGAAGCCTTGATCACTGCATCTTAGCATGCCACAAAGGCAATTCACACCACGCAACTGATGGTTATCAATCGCACAGAATGAATTCACACCATGCAACTGATGGTTATCAATCGCACAGAATTGAATTCAAACCTCAGTGACCATCCAAACGAGGTGAAGATCGGTCTTCAACCCCCGTCTTCATCTTCGACTTCTTATCGTCGATTCAGTTATTCAAAATGGGATAAACCCGGTCTTTCTGAGCAACTCGCGTATATAATAAACAAGTGCCACACTAACATACATACGCATCATTTCAATTCATTAGTCACTAACTGTTAATCAGTAAGAGAACGATTTCCCAAATATTAACCCCGAAGGCCGAAACCAACATCAGATCAATACCCAGGAAACCATTCGACTTAGCTAACCTTCAGTTAATTTCTAAACCACACATCCATATCATTTATAATATTTGTTTATTATTTATCGCTATTTTTATTTATTTTAAAATAGCCAATTTATTCAAAACGACGCTTCGGGCCATAACGCGGCCGTGGCGCTGTTTTTCTCCAGATTTGATTTACACGTATCTGAAAATCTAACCGTTGGATCTTCACAAAATTTACATAATTAGAAAGATCATTTCAAAACGAATCCAACGGTTCCAGTTTCGGGAAATTCCGACGGTCCGATCTCCCGGTATAATCATTTGAAGTTTCGATTTCAAAATACGAACTACAGCGTCGTTATTCGATTTTATATAATTATATTTATATATATATAAATATAATCTATTCTAGCGCTGTTTTTCTTCAGATTTGAATTAAACATTCCAGACAATCCAACCATTGAATTTTTAAGAAGTTGGTGCCGTTGGAAAGATATTTCCAAAGCGAACCCAACGGTTGCGGCTTTGGGAAAATCCGATGGTCGGATCTCCCGCAATAATCGTTTGAAATCACGGTTTCAAAATACGAACTGCAGCTTCGTTATTCGATATATTTCGATTCTATTTATATATATATATCGATTCTTCGATTTCAAAACTATATTCTTTTCATACATTTAATAAAAATGATATTTTTATCTAACTGTCTTCTATTTCAACATTTCGCTATTTTTAACAATTCATTTGTACAATAAAAATGAGATTTTTATTGTAAAACAATTCATTTCAAAACACGATTATTTTATATAGTTAATATAGATGATAAAAATAGGATTTTTATTATAAAACAATTTATATCAAAACACGATTATTTTATATAGTTAATATAGATGATAAAAATAGGATTTTATTATAAAACAATTTATTTCAAAACACGATTATTTTATATAGTTAATATAGATGATAAAAATAAGATTTTTATTATAAAACAATTTCTTTCAAAATATGATTACCATTCAACACTTGAATTTCAATTCAACGAATGAATTTCGGTTCAACACATGAAGGTTTTCTATAGTTTATATATATAGGTAAAAATGTGATTTTTATATTTAAAACACGAATACCATTCAACACATGAATTTCAATTCAACGAATGAATATCGATTCAACACATGAATGTTTTCTATAGTTTATATATATATAGATAAAAATGTGATTTTTATATTTAAAACACGAATACCATTCAACACATGAATTTCAATTCAACGAATGAATATCGATTCAACACATGAAGGTTTTCTATTCAACGAATAAATATAGTTTCAACAAATGAAAATAATTCAAACACATGCGTATTATTCAAAATTTCGGCAGCATAATGGAAGGGTAGTTAAAACCGGGACCGTCCCTAGTACGACTCCTCGCTCTACCTTAAAACCTCGTGGTTTCTCACAATGGGGAATCATGCATCTAGTTCGCACGCAGGCGGCATGTATATTTATTTCATTTCCACAAACTAATCCTATGTGGTTTTAACCAAATATTTCTCAACCACAAATGGGTATTTTTCAACCAAAATCAATCAATATCAACCACAAACAATTTCAATCAACCATTCACTATCAATCAATTTTCACACCAATCACAACCAATAAATATCGTCCATGGTTTGTGGACGAGGGGCGTGTATATATATATATATATATATTTGTATATTTATATATAGCATTTCACTTCTATTTCAACACATATATAATTTTTACAACGCATATACAACTTATACATCGAACGTACAACTTATACAACGCTTACACAAGAGGTGTACAACACTTATATAACTCATACATCGACTATATAATTTATACATCGTCGTTTTCCATATCGTTTATAAATTAGAAATCTCACATTGGGTTCCACTCCACCAAAAATAGCAGAAGGCTCAGAAAAATATGCGGTCTCTTCTAGAATGTAGAAGACGTCCACACGGTCACGATGTTTCCTGTTTCATCGAATTTCGTCAATACACGAAAAAGATATGATTTTTCAAAGTTTGCAACGGTTTAAAGGTGTTAAAACTATTGAAATTAAACAAAGCGGTTACCTTTCTATTTTCTTCCAAACTAGGTTTTCAATTTTCTTTGAATTCGAAGCACTTGAACGCGATCGGCTTGTGCCACGTTGTCGGGCTAGGAGAGGCGCACCACCCCCTGGAAGCGCGGCCAACTCGGATCTACGATGGAGGAGAATCGACGGCTTGAACGTCGCCACTTCCTGGGTGCGATTCTCGAGATAGACTCGACGAGGAGGAGCGCCACTTATACGGATTTGAAGAGGAGGCTGGGGTCTTCAAAAAGTTTAACTGGGGCGTTCGACAATGGTGCGTGGATCGGAAGATAAACGGAGGAGAAGAATCAAAGCTCTTCCGCCGTATATCGCTGTATAGCGGGGAGTGAGAAAAAAGGTTTTTCTTTTTTTTATAAAAAATATGATTGGCCGGTGTATACATATTTCAAAAAATTTGGGTTTTCACAAAGAACTCCTTTTTAAACCCAACGACTATCGTCCCTAGCGTTTTACGCCCATTTCGAACACAATAGGATATGTTTCGAAGGCCCATTCGAATGTTTCAGTCAGTTTTTCTTCAAATTAAAATATAAAACATTCAATATTAAATTTGAACGTACATTTCAATTTGCCAGGGCCACAAACTGATTTGAAAAATTCCAGAAAAATAAATCTGGCTATGTTTTGATGATACGGTCCCAACAAAACTAGTTTCGTCGAATTCTGAGACCGTTTGCAAAAAGTCTCATTTCTGGTCGATCCAATTTAACTGTAATTGACCAAAACACGTTTTCCTTTGCCACGCTCACATACTAGCTTCAAAAATTATGAAATTTGAAACCTAGCAGTAACTTCACATCCTGGATCCAACAAAAGTGGTTTCGTCGAATTCCGAGGTCGTTTGCAAAATGGCCAATTTCACGGGCTATACAATTTCCATAGCGACCTTTCTGAAAATTCATTTGGCCATAACTTTTGCTTTCTGCTATGAAACTTCGATTTTTAAGATTCGTTAGAAAGGTATTCACTAACAAATTTAAATATTTTTGGTTTCACTCAAATCCGTTTTGTTTTGCACCCGGTACAGTCAGTTGAAGTTTGAATTCAATTTTTGAAACTGTAGCGCCTTTTCAGGCCTTGTTTATAATTAGAATTAATTATATTCGTTTTCAAACATCGATTCAAACTCACTTTTCATTGCTATTATTTAAAATATTTATTTTAAATATTTAAAATCCATTATTTTAGCCAATTTAAAAATTTTAAATTGGTTCAGATTTTCTTGGTCGTTACAATCTCCCCCACTTAAAACTTTTCGTCCCCGAAAAGGAACAAAGTCGAAAGTGGTTTGATTAATCAACTCTACATTAAATCTGGCTTCAATTCTCCAACTTTTCAGTTTCTGAGAATTTTCAAATTCTTCAAAAATTTGGCTAGAACCCGGAATTTTCGAAAAATTTCGCCATAACCTCCTTTGTACGGGGAGAGGTTTGGAAATTTATTGGGCCGTATTAGGTACCCAATAAATCCTAATAAGCATACACATATTTATAGTGATATATTCTGGTGTTTACAGGGGAGCGTGTATAGATAATAACTCCAGAGTATAAATTCTCGTCACCATGTCAAAGCCAGAGGGAGTGTGTATTTTAAATGCTCCAGAGGATAAATCCTCGTCACCTCGTCCCGTGTGGGAAGTAAATAGTCCATGTGCCGTATCTAATGACTAGAGAGACGTGATTATTATCAACTCCAGACCCGTGTGGGGTTTTTTATTAATTTGGCAATTTTATCGTTACAAATTAAATAGTCCATATCAGTCATCAGTTCAACCTGAAAAATATAGTCATCGCCATACAAGCCTCTCGCTCGTATGGTAAATCTTCCACCTCGTCACACAAGCTCCAAATGCTTATGTGGTATATGATGAAGTATGCCTATCTTCAAAAGTATGCCATGCAGTGTAGTTCAAAATTAATTGTTACTATCCTATGGCGATATTTATTATTTCACACAGAACAACCAGCACTCCGCATCCAATGGCATTCACAGGAGTTGATATGATAATATTTCGCATCCAACTCATTAAGGTTTACCTATTTGTCGGGCACGCAAATAAATTCTTTACTCAACAGATATCCATTTACCTGTTCAAACATATATAATGCACATGTATATATTTCTATCTATGTTCTAATCAGTTCAATGTGTGATTTAAATGAATAAATTCTACCATTATTCTCTTATTAATTAAATTAACTATTGTTTCTACAATTTTTAATTAATCAAATCTACTATCACATAACACAAACAGCAATCAATATGTTTTTAACTTTTCAAAATCATACAAATTAATTCATACATTCTTTTTAAATTAAGCAGACTATAGAATTAAAAGTGCACATCCATGGAAAGAAAATAACAACGAAGTAGAGAATTAATGGTAATGCAAAGTATGGTAAATGTACCTTGCACCGGAGTCAATCAGATATATCCACTCGACATCTACGATAGGCTTTCTGAATGCTCTCCTCAGTTTTCCAAGTACAATCTCGCGGATCTCCACTCCATTGCACTTTGACTAAGTGAACCTTCTTGTTCCTCGGCTCTTTGGTTTCTTTCCCGATAATCTTGAGCGGCTCTCTCCTCACAGCCAATTCGGGAGTAATTTCAATATCCTGTTGAGCTGCTTCTTCCACGATCAAGTCTGGATCATGAACATGCTTTCGAAGTTGAGATATGTGAAATACATCATGCACTTCAGGCAACCAATCTTGCAATTTAACCCTATAAGCGAGAGTTCCGATCCGTTCAAGAATAGGAAATGGACCAATGAATTTGGACGCCAACTTCCCTGTTTTACCGAACTAGATAACTCCTCTCATCAGCGACAATTTCAAATATACAAAGTCGCGAACTGCAAACGATATATCTCTCCTTCTCTTGTCGGCATAGCTCTTCTGTCGGCTTTGAGCGGCGAGTAATCGCTTCTTAATAAAGTCGACTTTGTCGGCAGCTTCTCGGATCATATCGGGCCCTAACACGAGTCTAATACCAGGTTCGACCCAACAAGCAGGGAATCGGCACGGTCTACCATACAACGCTTCGAATGGTGACATTTTCAGACTTGCCTGGTAGCTGTTGTTATAAGAGAATTCAGCCAAATGTAGATGGTCTTCCCATGATCCACCGAAATCTAGAACACAAGCCCGCAATAGATCTTCTAAAATACGATTCACCCTCTTAGTCTGACCGTCTGTCTGAGGATGATAAGCGGTGCTCAAGTTCAGCTTCGTTCCCAGCTCTACTTGAAATGCCTCCCAGAATTTGCTAGTAAATATTGTATCTCTATCACTGACTATACTGAGCGGCACTCCGTGTAGTCTAACAATTTCCTTGAAGTATATCTGCACCAGACTCTGAGCAGTTCTGTTTGATCTGACAGGTATGAAATAGGCGGTCTTTGTGAAGCGATCTACGATCACCCAAATACTGTCATTTCCTTTTCTGGTTCTGGGAAAACCATCTATGAAGTCCATGGAAATATGTTCCCACTTCCATCCTGGAACGTCAAGCGATTGCAATAATCCAGCCAGTTTCTGTTGGTCGCTTTTGACTAGCTGACAAGTAGGGCATCGGCTAACATATAAAGAAATGTCCCTCTTCATCGACTTCCACCAGAAAGTGCGTTTGATGTCATTATACATTTTTCTTACTCCCGAATGGATATTAAGTTTTGACTTGTGGCATTCATCCAGTACTTCCTTTCGGAGCTCAGGAATGTTAGGAACAAAAATTCGACCTTTCAGCCTTAGAATCCCCTCATTATCAACTTGGAAACTCGAGGGTTCGCCCTTTTGAATTATCTCTATGATCTTCTGAATGAAGTGATCATCCTTCTGAAGAGCAGATATTTTATCTATCAATGAAGTCGTGATAATAAAACCGGCGATCATTTCATTCTTTCGGTTTAATGCATCGGCCACGACATTGGCTTTCCCTGGAGTGTATATAATCTCAAAGTCATATGCTGCAAGAAACTCTAGCCAACGTTGCTGCCTCAGATTCAATCCTTCTGGGTGAACAGATACTTTAGCGACTGGTGATCTGTAAACAGTTCCTTTCATGTGGCTTCAGCTGACGGCTAGCATAAGCAATCACTTGACCCCTTTGCATTAACACTGCGCCAAGGCCTTCTCTAGAGGCATCTGTCCAGACTTTTAAATCCTGATTGCCGTCGATAATGGTTAACACTGGAGCAGTCGTTAATCTTAACTTTAGCTCTTCAAAAGCCTCCTCACTTTCTGGAGTCCATTTGAATTTAGAGTGCTTCTTCGTAAGCTTTGTTAAGTGACCAGGTATCTTCGAAAAGTTTTTAACGAACTTCCGGTAATAACTAGCCAATCCGAGAAAACTGCGGACTTCTGTAGGAGTACTGGGCTGTTTCCAGTTTTGAATAGCTGTGATTTTACTTGGATCCACAGCAATTCCTTCTTTAGATACGACGTGGCCTAGAAATTTCACTTCATCCTGCCAGAATATACATTTGGGTAGTTTGGCTTTTAATACATTCCTCTGAGGATTTCCAGAACCTGTTCCAAATGCTTTTCATGTTCGGCCTTTGATTTAGAGAAGATTAGAATATCGTCAATAAAAACCAGAACAAATTTATTCAAAACTCCTCTGAACATTCTATTCATCAGATCGACGAAATAAGCCGGAGCGTTACATTAGCCGAACGACATTACTAACCACTCGTAGAATAAGTCTGGACCTCTGAATGCTGTCATTGGAACACACTCTTCGGCAATTCGAAGTTGATGGAAGCCTGTAGCTAGGTCCATCCTTGAAAATACTTGTGCTCCATTCAGACGATCCAATAAATCATCATTTCGCGGTAATGGATATTTGTTCTTTATTGTTTGCTTGTTCAAATCACGATAATCCACACATAGACGCAGAGTACCATCAGATTTTTGGACAAACACCACTGCTGCTCCCCAATCAGAGAAACTAGGCCTGATCAGACCCTTCCATACTAGCTATCGTGTTTGATTGTCAAGTTCTTCTTTCTCTTTCAAGGACATTCTTCGAATAGCGTGAACTACCGGCCTTGCATTAGGAATCAAAGCGATTTTGAAATCTATTTCTCTCTGCGGAGGTAAGCGAACAACTTCTTCAAACACATCCGCATAATTTTTGACGACAGGAATGTCTTTGATGAGGTCAGCAATATTCTCTGTGACTTCAGGGATATTTTCTATTTGAGCTGGAGAAACATCCAGAGCTGCCCAGAAGTCCTTTCTATTTGAATTCGGGCCTTCACATGGTATGGTTATATAATTCCCCGATTGGGCCTTTGCCTTAACAACTCTCTCGGCGCATCTAACCTCTACTTCATATTTGGTTAGCCAATCCAATCCCAGAATAAGATCGAATTCGTTAAAATTCATGACGATAGAGATAGTAGAGAATTTATAGCAGGAAAAAGAGACAGGTACTGCACAAACCCAACTGAGATTGATGGAACCCCCAACTGGATTTTGGACAGTCATTGGTTCTTTGAGCTTCTTCAATTTCAAATCCAACTTCTTTACTACACTCTTTGCAATAAAGCTTCGTGACGCGCCTGTGTCAAACAGTACTTTAACTGGAATGTTTTTGACATTAAGCGTGCCTTCTAAAACATCAGACCTTTCTTGCGCAGACGAAGATGCAGGCACTTCTGCCACTTCATTTTCATGAACTACTTTGGATCTCTTAAATAGCCGACAATCCTTTTCAAGATGGCCAGTCCGACGGCATTGAACGCACTTTCTATTCTCCTGAAAATTCTTCTCGGATTTAGACCCACCATCCTTTCGTCTGTTCGAAGATCTGCAGTTCCTCATCGAATGCCCTTGCTGATTACACTTTAGACACACGACTGCCTTTACCTTTTTCTGACCGACCTTTGGCCTCTTTCTGACCTCAGCCTTCGTACTTGCCTTAGGCTGCACACTTGTCTCTGGGATATTAGCTTCGAATTTTCTTTTCTGCTAGAACTGATTTCTTCTTCGTCTCGCAACATACCTTTCCTATCGAGATCTTCATACTGATAAGCCATATAAATCATTTCAGAAAAAGGAAGCTTCACATTCCTCATCACACTATTCTGATATTTTCTTTGAAGCCCGTTAACAAATCTCAGATTCTTTCTCCTCGTATTTTGAATTAGATGGGAAGAAAAGTGAGAAAGTTCGTTGAATTTCTTATGATATTCTGGAATGGTCATATCTCCTTGTATCAGATAAGAAAATTCATCACATAGTTGCTCAGTCGCTTCGAGAGGAGTAATATTTCCAAGAAAATCACTTTGAATCTGTCCCAGGTGATATCACCTTCTGGATTATTCTCAATAACCGAATCCCACCAGAATAAAGCTTCATCTTTGAGTGCCCAGGATGCCAGTAATCTTTTCTGGTCATCCCTCAGCTTTAAACCCTCAAAGATCTTTTCATCAGAACGAATCCAAGCCTGTGTCTTCATAATAGATTCTTCACCAGAGAACGGTATTCCACCCATATTTCGATACTTGATTAATAGGGCCTCAATATCCGGTTCTGCATTCCTTCTGTTTCTAACACTCATTTTCTAGTACTTCTGCAAATAGCAGATCAAGTGTCAGGTCACAGAAAAGATATTTTAAAACGTAGAAACATAAACTTCAAATGTAAATGTGTCTATTGGGGTGTATTTCATTCTGCTACTCATACTAGGACCTTACTGATCCTATCTGTATTGAGTTGCCCATCCTAGAACACTACTGGTTCTATTTCTGACGAGTTCGTTAATATGTTATATTCCAGAACTAAGCTTAACCAAGGCTCTGATACCAAATGAGACGACCCCAAACCCCGTACTGACGGCGGCAAGGGTAATCCTTGGAATATAACACATAAACAGATAATAGCAGAACAGAATTAAATAAATACACCAGATAATCAACAATAGAATATACTGGATAAGGGTAATCATCGGAGTTACACAGTATACAGGATCATACTTAGAACAAATACAGTTCAGCTATACGTAAATGTCTACAGCGGAAAAACAAACATAATGTACAATAGGAGTTGAACAGCATAAAAAGAGATAAATGATAGAATCCATCTTCAGCTCCAGCTATCCAGAGAAAGCCAGCTAAACCTGAATATAAGGCTGCCCGTGTCGAAAAAGGGGCACCCGAGTTTGAAAGTGAAACAAACTACGAGTCAGTCATGGGACTGGTATGAGAAATCTACTCAACACATTTAATATATGGCTGATCACAGGACCACGCCACTTTCGTGGAACGGGTTTACTCCATTGGATTGTCAATGCTTTAAAACTAATCATTCTTTTAAACATCGCAATTCTTTTTATGAAAATGAAGCCGTTATAAGACTCAGTTCCCATCACACAATGCAACGCAAACCAGAGGATAGAGTTTTTACCTTATAATGGCCAAAATATGCTTGATACGAATAAAACAAAAGCATTTGATATTATTACTAGTGTTTATATGTTTCAAAAACAATTTCAAATCACAACTATCAATCATAGACGGCATGGGTACCATATATCATGTCGCCATATATATACACAATCAAGACCAAATAGTCACATATTTGGAAATTGGATTTCCGTCATGAACCAAGGCAAAAGATAGTCCTTACCGAATTCGAGACAATCTAGCTTACCATGTCTTAGGATCAGAACGCATCGACCCTTGGAGCGACAGGGCCGGTCCACCGATGTGGATTAAAATGCCTGAGCAATACGTCTCCCCGCCCTATGGGGCGCAAATGAGCCAACGAATGACTCCATCGGTCCCGGATCGACCGATATATCCGAGGCGCCTCGCTATCCATCATCCAGATAAGTAAATTTGTCAGGCCGTGTAAAAACACCGACACAACTCCTAGCTAGAAAGAAACGCATGCCCTCCCTGAGGTCCTTCTACCGTTTCTGGTTCATACCGGGGTGTGAGGCTCGCGAATTCACGTTATACACAAGGCTACGCCACACAGGCGGTGCTTTGATCATCACCACAAGACTTTGCTTTTCAACAGTAGCTCTGATCACTGCATCTTAGCATGCTACAAAGGCAATTCATACCACGCAACTGATGGTTATCAATCGCACAGAATGAATTCCAATGTCAGACACATAGTCTATTTGCAAGTCCGTTCTGGGTCTGAACGAAACCGGAGGCACTAAATACCTCGCATATTCATCGATTCCCACGTACGTCTGGACGATCACCACTCATTATCCATATTTCGGGATGCCTCCCAATCAGGACCTCAGTGACCATCCAAACGAATTGAAGATCGGTCTTCAACCCCCGTCTTCATCTTCGACTTCTTATCGTCGATTCAGTTATTCAGAATGGGATAAACCCGGTCTTTCTGAGCAACTCGCGTATATAATAAACAAGTGCCACACTAACATACATACGCATCATTTCAATTCATTAGTCACTAACCGTCAATCAGTAAGATAACGATTTCGCAAATATTAACCCCGAAGGCCGAAACCAACATCAGATCAATACGCAGGAAACCATTCGACTTAGCTAACCTTCAGTTAATTTCTAAATCACACATCCATATCATTTATAATATTTTATAACGATTTATCGCTATTTTTATTTATTTTAAAATAGCCAATTTATTCAAGACGACGCTTCGGGCCATAACGCGACCGTGGCGCTGTTTTTCTCCAGATTTGATTTACACGTATCTGAAAATCTAACCGTTGAATCTTCACAAAATTTACATCATTAGAAAGATCTTTTCAAAACGAATCCAATGGTTCCAGTTTCGGGAAATTCTGACGGTCGGATCTCCCGGTATAATCGTTTGAAGTTTCGATTTCAAAATACGAACTACAGCGTCGTTATTCGATTATATATATATATATATATATATATATATATATATATATATATATATATATATATATATATATATAAAATCGATTCTAGCGCTGTTTTTCTTCAGATTTGAATTAAACATTCCAGACAATCCAACCGTTGGATTTTTATAAAGTTGGTGTCGTTGGAAAGATATTTCCAAAGCGAATCCAACGGTTACGGTTTCGGGAAAATCCGATGGTCGGATCTCCCGCAATAATCGTTTGAAATCACGGTTTCAAAATACGAACTGCAGCTTCGTTATTCGATATATTTTGATTCTATTTATATATATATATATATATATATATGCCGATTCTTCGATTTCAAAACTATATTTGTGTCATACATTTGATAAAAATGATATTTTATCTAACTGTCTTCTATTTCAACACTTCGATATTTTTAACAATTCATTTGTATAATAAAAATGGGATTTTTATTGTAAAACAATTCATTTCAAAACACGATTATTTTATATAGTTAATATAGGTGATAAAAATAGGATTTTTATTATAAAAACAATTTATTTCAAAACACGATTATTTTATATTGTTAATATTGATGATAAAAATAGGATTTTTATTATAAAACAATTTCTTTCAAAATATGAGTACCATTCAACACATGAATTTCAATTCAACGAATGAATTTCGATTCAACACATGAATGTTTTCTATAGTTTATATATGTATAGGTAAAAATGTGATTTTTATATTTAAAACACGAATACCATTCAACACATGAATTTCCATTCAACGAATGAATATCGATTCAACACATGAAGGTTTTCTATAGTTTATATATATATATATAGATAAAAATGTGATTTTTATATTTAAAACACGAATACCATTCAACACATGAATTTTAATTCAACGAATGAATATCGATTCAACACATGAAGGTTTTCTATTCAACGAATAAATATAGTTTCGACAAATGAAAATAATTCAAACACATGAATATTATTCAAAATTTCGGCAGCATAACGGCAGGGTAGTTAAAACCGGGACCGTCCCTAGTATGGCTCCTCGCTCTACCTTAAAACCTCGTGGTTTTTGACAATGGGGAATCATGCATCTAGTTCGCACGCAGGCAGCATGTATATTTATTTCATTTCCACAAACTAATCCTACCTGGTTTTAACCAAATATTTCTCAACCACAAATGGGTATTTTTCAACCAAAATCAATCAATATCAACCACGAACAATTCCAATCAACCATTCGCTATCAATCAATTTTCACACCAATCACAACCAATAAATATCGTCCATGGTTTGTGGATGAGGGGCGTATATATATATATAGCATTTCACTTCTATTTCAACACATATATAATTTTTACAACGCATATACAACTTATACATCGAACGTACAACTTATACAACGCTTATACAAGAGGTGTACAACGCTTATATAACTCATACATCGACTATATAATTTATACATCGTCGTTTTCCATATCGTTTATAAATTAGAAATCTCACATTGGGTTCTACTCCACCAAAAATAGCAGAAGGCTCAGAAAAATATGCGGTCTCTTCTAGAATGTAGAAGACGTCCACACGGTCACGATGTTTCCTGTTTCATCGAATTTCGTCAATACACGAAAAAGATATGATTTTTCAAAGTTTGCAACGGTTTAAAGGTGTTAAAACTGTTGAAATTAAACAAAGCCGTTACCTTTCTATTTTCTTCCAAACTAGGTTTCCAATTTTCTTTGAATCCGAAGCGCTTGAACGCGATCGGCTTGTGCCACGTTGACGGGCTAGGAGAGGCGCACCACCCCCTGGAAGCGCGGCCAACTCGGATTTACGGTGGAGGAGAGTCGGCGGCTTGAACGTCGCCACTTTCCGGGCGTGATTCTCGAGATAGACTCGAGGAGGAGCGCCACTTATACGGATTTGAAGAGGTGGCTGGGATCTTCAAAAAGTTTAACTAGGGCGTTCGACAATGGTGCATGGATCGGAAGATAAACGGAGGAGAAGAATCGAAGCACTTCCGCCGTATATCGCTGTATAGCGGGGAGAGAGAAAAAAGGTTTTTCTTTTTTTTTTTATAAAAAATATGATTGGCCGGTGTATATATATTTCAAAAAATTTGGGTTTTCACAAATGAACTCCTTTTTAAACCCAACGACTGTCATCCCCAGTGTTTTACCCTCATTCTGAACACAATGGGATATGTTTCGAAGTCCCATTCGAATGTTTCAGTCAGTTTTTCTTCAAATTAAAATATAAAACGTTCAATATTAAATTTGAACGTACATTTCAATTTGCCAGGGCCACAAACTGATTCGAAAAATTCCAGAAAAATAAATCTGGCTATGTTTTGACGATACGGTCCCAACAAAACTAGTTTCGTCGAATTCTGAGACCGTTTGCAAAAAGGCCCATTTCTGGTCGATCCAAATTAACTGTAATTGACCAAAACACGTTTTCCTTTGTCACGCTCACATACTAGCCTCAAAAATTATGAAATTTGAAACCAAGCAATAACTTCACATCCCAAATCCAACAAAAGTGGTTTCGTCGAATTCCGAGGTCGTTTGCAAAATGGCCAATTTCGCGGGCTATATAATTTCCGTAGCGACCTTTCTGAAAATTCATTTGGCCATAACTTTTGCTTTCCGCTATGAAACTTCGATTTTTCAAATTCGTTAGAAAACTATTCACTAATAGATTTAAATATTTTTGGTTTCACTCAAATCCGTTTTGTTATGCACCCGGTACAGTCAATTGAAGTTTGAATTCAATTTTTGAAACTCCAGCGCCTTTTTAGGCCTTGTTTATAATTAGAATTAATTATATTCGTTTTCAAACATCGATTCAAACTCACTTTTCATTGCTATTATTTAAAATATTTATTTTAAATATTTAAAATCCATTATTTTAGCCAATTTAAAATTTTTAAATTGGTTCAGATTTTCCGGGTCGTTACATAAACGATGTGCCACAATTCCAAAAATATAATAATATAGACAAGTTAACTCATATTGTGTATCCCAAAAATGTTGATTTAGGATGCAAATTACATTAAATGAAAAGTTGTTTATTTTCCAAAATAAAAATTACAGAAAAATTCTATAAATTAAACTGAAAATACATCTTGAAAATTAAACTGAAAATACATCAATATTTAATTACATTAAATAGTTCGTTATGGCTTATAAACGATTCCATAACGACTATTTGAAAATTTTGTTTGACATAACTTGTAATATATAAGACGAAATCTCGATTTTTCACTTCCATTAGAAAACACAGTTCAATAGATTCAAAAAATTCTAGTTTTAAAGAAATCCGATTTATAATGAATCCTATATATTCATTTGAAGTTCAATACATTAAATTACGAGCTACCACGACGTTACAAGCTCGATTATAATTGTATTATAATTAATATGTTCAACTATCGTTGATTAATATATTCATTATTATAATTCGAATATAACTTGACAAAATATCCAATTCACATAACATCGTCAATCCGACTATTTCTGACTATTCCAGAAATTAAATTATATTATCCCACTATTTATATTAATTAAATAATCAAAATTACTTAAATTCAAACCATTAAATTTATCAAACTAGTATATTAAAATAATTAAATTAATTAAATTAATTAAATTAATTAATTATTAAATCGCTAAAATCTCGGGACGTTACAGATTGGAATAAACGTCGATTTGTGAAATCATCGTTAATGGACTTAGAAAAACCAACATGGTAATCGATTTGATCTTGTCAGCTCAAAATGCTGGTGTCGGTCCGATCACAAGACAAAACTCATAATAGAAAAAATATAGGGATTTTGGTAAAAAAATAACCGTGTCGCACACTGAAAAACAGTTGATTAACATATACGATCACGATAAATGGGTTGCGCGACTCACAACATCAAAATATAGTGCTTGGCAAAATTCTGGTTTGTTATGTTCAAAAACAAGTGAACGACACTTGAAAATCATCAAAAACCGCGTGTTCGTGCTTGGCCGATTATGTCTAGTAAATTGGCTGATCACATGGTTTGGCACATTGGAAAATAAGTGATCAACGTGGAGAAACAACTCATTTTCATGTGCACGCATTGGGTCTGGCACAGTCTAGTATTTGGCCTGGCAAAAATAGGATTTCGCATCCTTATATTTCGTATCCCATCTAGGATGCCAAAGCTCGTATCGTGACTCTACCCCGGCTCGAATTTCCTTGACTCCGGGTGTAACGACCCAGATTTTTCGGTCATTTGAATTTGAATATTTAAATTTGTTTTTAATATTATATTTGAAATATTAATGGATTAATATTTAATTCGTTTATTAAAAACGAAGTTTGAACGTTATCATGTTTGAACGTTATAATTAATATTTAATTATAAACGAGCTCATAACTTCGCGATATTTCGTAATATTGAGTTTTGAACTTCAATTGAATATACAAAATTCGATACAAGTCAGAATTCTGTGAAACAAGAAACGTTTGAATCTTGTTGATTATAATTTTCTAATGAAAGAGAAAAATTTAGATTTCATGTTATAAATAGTTAGTAATGTCCAATTCAAATTTTAAAATAGTCGCTATGGAAATAGTTAATAAACGATAACATTTATTTAATAAATTAATAAGGATTTTTATATAAGTTGGATATTGTTTTAACTCGACATTGTTGATGTTGAGTTATAGATCCATATTGTTTATATTTAAGGATATAGATATATTTTATTTGGATATTCACGATAATAATAATTTAATATTATTTTAGTTATTTATTTCGAAATTTAATAATATTTTATCGATATTATTATAAGCCTTAAAAATAGCGATTTATCAAACGACCTCGGTATTCGATGACATTAATTTCATTGGAACCGTATGGTTAAGTTATTATACGAAACCAAATTTCGTGGCATTCTGATGTTGTATGTGACAACGGTAGCCAAAAACACCTTGGTTTTTATATAATCGTTTTGTCAATTTAAATTGGAAATTAAGAATAACTGGTTATCTAACAAACTCAGTTTTTAGCAAAATTAATTTTATTAAATCCGTTATGATTTATTATTGCAGTGTTTCAAATTCCGAGTTAATTGGATTTAATTTGTGATCGTACATAATTTAAATGCGTACACAATTTGGATTCCATTGTGTCCGGAATATTGTTTTATGCTAAGATTTCAATTTTTTTATCAAAAACAGATTTTGTTTGTTGGCATTTCTTTGTGTTACTTCATGATGAAGTATCATTAAATAATATTACAATCTAAACTCTCTATATAAATACAAACTTGGAGTCAAACCCTAAGTTTCATTCAGCCGTGGTCAACAAATTTCTTCAGCCGCTTAAAAACAATCGTTGGCCAGAAACCATCCATTCTTCCTCCCATCTAAACTCAAATCCACCACTCGAAATCATAAATTCCTTCTACAATAATGTTCATCTTAACGAGATATCCATACTAACCGGCGCCGATGATCTGCGATGCTCAGGCTACCGGAAATTGGTCTGAAACCGCTGAAGTTCGAATGCAATCTAGAGGTGAGGGAATTGATCGGGTTTCTCGGGGTTCAGCGTGGTGATAGGCGAGGATGAGGCGCATCATTGGGTTTTCGTTGATCGGCCTCCGGTCAACAATTCATGGAGTTGCGGTGAGATGAAGTTTGGTAGCATAGGTTCATTTTCTAGAGCAAGAATGGTGGCGAGTTCAATGCAAACTGACTGCGGAGAGAAGCTTCGAGCTGGGTGATAATTGGGTCGACGTTGGATGAGCTTAAGGCGTTGTCATAAGTAGTAGATGATGTCCGGTGGGTAGGGATTGGCTGTGTGGAGTGATGGCTGAGGGCGTGCGTTTGGGTAATGAACGAGAGCAGGAGATGTTCGAATTTGAAGGAGGTAGGTGGACATAGGAACGAGAAGGTATCAAACCAGATGTTAACAATAATTATATAAAGTAATCATTTTTTTAATTTATAATTAAGGGATTGGTTATAATTAATTAAAAACATATATTAAAATGATTTTTTAACTTGCACAGAATGAATTGGAACAACATGAATACTGGAACAACGGGTCTGTTGAGAACGAAGAGAAGCCTAGTTTATCGGCCTGATTATTTTGTCTAACTTAAGAAATTAACTTCTAATAATTTTAATTAAGGAAGTTAATAATTCTTAGTTAAATTAGTTTTGCTCGATGTTGATGGAATCAAAGTAGTGGAGAAAAGGAATCGAGCATTCAATAGTAACAGGAACAAAGTTGGCCTGTTATATTGGCTACATAATGTAATAATTTTAATAAAAACTTGATTAATAAATTAGTTAATTATAATTTAAAATTTACATATTTAACCGTTAATAGCTCTGTCTAATTTTATCAGAATTCGTCAAAACAAGGAACATTGGACTCCTATTGACGAGCACTACATCACGGAATGAACTGGACATGATTTGAATCAACTGTGATTTTCTATGAAATTAAACACTTGTTTAATTTAACCGAAATGAACTGTTTCAACAGCAAATCGGATCAAGGAGAGTTAAACTCACTCTATTGTCCCACTTATATTTTTACAAGTCGGGTTTAATAATTGTGTGCTATGGTTGTTTATTTTGGATGATTATTGAATGATATCTATATATTGACTGAATCGATTACATTAATCGATTCGTTTAATTTAATTGAAACCAAATCGTTATTTCATTGATTGGACCCAATTGAGGTAACTTACCTTGTTGGTCACATTTATAAAACAAACATGTTTAATTTAATGGAATGTTTGAATTGTATTGTTAGTGTTATATAAGTGGATGTTATTAAATTGTTGCAAATTACTGTTATAAAAATTATTAGTTTAAACTAGATAATTCTTATTGAATGATTTTATTTTAGGTAACATATTTAAATGTAGGGAAAAATAGGTTGGAGGGATCCACTAGATTCCTCAAATTAATTGTTATTTTCATATTATCATTATATGAATGTTTTAACAAATATGATTGGATGATTGACTTGGTTATTGATTGTTGAATCTAAATTCAATTTTTGTTCATTATTAACCAATGGGTATTATTGGTTGAGAAATTAATAGCAGATGGCCTAATAAGACATCATTTTATAAATATTGATTTACCGTAAGGTAAATCGATAGGAAGGAAGTTAAAAAATATATTTTATAACTAAAGATAGAAATTGAAATATATTATTTTGAATGGAAAATTATAAAAAGGGACATAAATAATTTATATTCATTATTTTTAGTTTTAAGTAATTATTAAATGACTTTATTAAGCTAATTCTTGTTTAAATAAGATTGAGACGAAAGAAAGTAGAAATTAATGTACATATTAATAACCGAGACTTATTGTTTTCAAGAAACAATTAGAATAGGATTATTTTGAAATTAATTATTACTTATTTAATAATCAAAGAAAATGGAATTATCTAAATTAATTATATTATTAATTAATTTAAATGAAATGACAAATTGGAATTGATTAACGAGTTGATCATGTTTAGAGTGGACCAAGTCAACTGCGTTAACTGAAATTGGTTATTAAATTATTTTGTTAATTTAATGGAAATATTTAATGACAAAGTAAACCATTTTGTTTTTAATAGATGTTGAAAGTTGATTATTATTTATTTAATAACAAACAAAGTGGTAAATCTAGGAATTTAAAGTTGTTAATGGAAGTTTATGAAGTCTAAAATCCCTGGTTGTAGTTTAATGAGTTTTTAAGCAATAACGAATGTTAAGTTAAAATTGAAGTTTTAAATTGAATTCTTATTGGAATTATATTTAATTGGATTTCATAAAATCCAAGATTTTGGCAAAGTTATAAAACCCAAGTTTGATTGAATATATTATTGGAATGAGTTATTAGAAATGGTTTATGAATGGATAAAAGCTCGAGATAAGAAATTAAAGAATTAGAACCTAACTTGGGATAGGTTGAGATAAATGATTTTCTGAGTATTGATTTGATGTTGGTTTCGACCTTCGGGGTTGATATTTAGGGAATTATTTTCTTAGTGATTTAAGATTAAGGATTGATGGAGGTATGAAATGGAAATCGAATCGGAAACCCAAAATTTGAATCAAAGTGGTTAGGCGAGTTAAATATAAAGAGGCGATCCAAATTTGCGATATTAAATAAGAGATGAGGTTTTATCGAGATGTAATTGAAATAGGTTTTAATAAACTTATCAGAATTTTATAAATGGATTATATTTATAATAGAACCGAGGCTCGTATATAATGTTTAAATGGATGATTAAATTTAGATAAAAGGATTTTAAATAATAATTTATTAATATTTAATTAAGTAAACATGGTTTCCAAAGAGATAATATGTTTTTTTATTTATAATTCGAAAGGTTTAATAAATGAATGGAAGCGTTTGAGTATAATTTTATTTTTGAATAAGAAGTAAAAAGACGTGGTTCAGATTTTGGAGGATTTAAAGATATTAATTAACGCAATGGAAAATTAAAAGGGCCAAATGATGTTGTGTAATAAACCAATGGATTCAATTTATTTTTATGTTTGTTTATTTTGATAGTTAAGTAACTGACTATCAAAATCTAGCCTAACGCTATTGGTATAGAAAGACCAGGATCAAATTTATATACGCAAACCATTCTGAACCAACAAATATGAAATCATGGAAGGTATTGAAGATGGAGCAAGTGAAGACCATGGATATTCATAAGCGGAAGCGCTACTTGATAAATTTTCTCTACGTTGCAACCAGGGATGTTTTGATGGTAATTCGGTCGTGATTGAAATCTGCGAATTGCAAGGACTACTCGCAACTGATCCTTGGGGATGATTCCTATATAAGGATGTGATAGGAGTGTACCTTCAGTTCATCCCGTTCCTAGATGACTTGTATGCATGAATGTCTGATAGAGTATTTCCAAAAGGATTTCGTACGTTGATTTCCTCAAACGTCCCATAGTTCGTGGCGGAGAAGGGCACTTCTCTTAGCTTAACAACTAGCGTATTTTTATGGACGTCAATTAATGATATCAAACCGATTCGACGATGTGACATTCAAAGTGAATGGTGGTCGTATGTTCTATAAAGAAGATTTTAAACCTCAAGCCTCATCTACCGGGAAATGGTGTAAAATCGAGTAGGTCGCATGGCTATGTGGGTCGCTCCCATTAGGGTGTATTGTCACCATCTAAAGAATATTCATATTTGTTCTTCTTTTCGCTTATGTATCTTCCGGAAATGGTTATGTTGCTAGCAACCGTAGGTGACAATATATTCGGATCATTCAAGCGAAGTGAATGGTCGGTCATGTTTAGCCTGGTTTGCAAGATGTTCTTGTTGAATCCTGATGTATTCCTTTCTAGAGATACACTGTCGGAAGGTGGTCCCAAACCTTGCCAGTTGGAATCCATTATCCAATAAGAGACTGTAGTTTTGATTGTATACTATATATATATAGAACGTGAGATGCAAGCGTTCCGCTGGATTGTTATTTATTTGTATTTAGACACTATTATAATATTAGAAAAAGATATGATTTCAAAATGTTTTGGGCTATCCTAAGGTAAAAACCATCTGTGTTTATGTGTGGATCGGTTTTACAATTATATTTTTCTTCCATAAAAGATTTGTTAACTTTAAAATCAAGTTGGGTGTTTCTTATAAGCTTAGTGGGTTTCTCACTCTGGTTCACCAGACTGATCTAGCGTTTGTAAAGCTCGGGTTAGACCAAATTTTACAGGTCTAGGTTATTGGATACTATGAAGAGACGAGCTGGAAGAGTTCAAACATATGATATTATATAATTATTATTTTTCTTTGTGTTGCATATGAGGACAGATTATTATAACTGTCCAGATGTGTTGTACTCTTATGATTGTAAATTTTATTTCAAGCTCTCACTAAAAATTAATTTCTATATTATATTTTATTTTTCTGCGGTGTGAGACTCTATGTTGTGTTGGTTATTCTTCATCTTCTATTCTAATATTTCTTTCTTTCTTTTATCACCCTCTAATTTCTCCTATTAACTATCTGGTGTTTTCGGTTCTTGAGTTTTAGCAAGTAATACAGGATTTATGTATTATTATCGGAATTCAGGCATTAAATTCTTATCGGGTCGTTATAGTGGTATCAGAGCATGATTTATTAATAACCTTGGCTCTGTGGCATGACTCGATAAAGATGGGGTTTGTAATACACTAGATTGAGTTGAGTGTATAGATATGAGAGCGTAGTTGTAGATTTTATACAAATGTTTTGTATTGTGTTATTTAATCGATTCAAGTGTTAAGAAGCATTGAACTAGCAATGGACACAAGAGGGGAAATGAAATAATTTTGCCTAAATTATATTTTGTATAGAAAAGCAACAATTGTATCAAATTATTGAGTGTTTTTTATTTGGTTAATTTGAATAAAATTCAAATTGGGTTATGAATTGGAATGGTTTATTATAACCAGAAGACCATTTCACATAAAATTTGTGAATAAGAATTTTAATATGAGATTGAATATATCATAATTTGATTAGAAAAATCAATTAGTTAATTGGATTTGAATTGGAAATTGACTTGATTAAGTGAAGTTAAGAATGATATAGAAACTAAATAAAATGGATTCGGAATTTGGAAATTGAATATGAATTATAATTTAATAGAAATCAATCGGATATTAACCGATTGATGTTCAAATATGTTAAACCCAAGTAGATTTTAATATTGAATGTAAATTAAATTGATTTGATTGAGTTGGTTATGCATTAGTTGTTGATTGATTGTTGATTATTTGTTAGATTGATGGAATAAAATTAATCAACAGTTTAATGGAGTAAAATGAACTGTAAACTAAAGAGATGAATTCCAGTATTACAAATCGGAATGAAACTACATGTGAATTAAAGCTAAATGATTTAATCCTGCATTTGCAAATGAATTGATGTTCATGTTTGATTTTGAGAATTGGTGTAGTTAACTTGTTGATTTATGAAATATTATTTAAAAATTTCATGTGGTAGTTACTTATTTGCTGAATTGAGTTAAGTACAGGTGCCAGAAGGCTATGAGAATTGATTTTGGTTGAGTAGATTGCCATAAATTGAGCAAATACGCTCAATAACGCTTGTCAAACGTATGCCTACGCGAAAATATAAACTTTTAGTTTTTGAATTTTGTTTTCCAACTGCGTAGGTCAATATATATATATATATATATATATATATATATGTATATTATTTTGTCCTCCGATATCGCAGAAGTCGCTCCGTACAGAGAAGACTCTACCGAATTTTTCTGGGAATTTAAAGTGTTAGAATTTTTTTGATATTTTTGAAATTTTTTATTATCGATATTGAATTGGTTTTTTGATTTAAAATAAATTGGATTTTAAATATAATGGGTTTGTGACATTTTTCTTACCTTAGTCATTTTGGGGACGAAATTCTTTTAGGGTGGAAGAATGTAATAACCTAGATTTTTTGGTCATTTGAATTTGATTATTTAAAGTTGTTTTAAATATTTTATTTGGAATATTAACGGATTCTAATATTTATTTCGTTTATTGAAAACGAAGTTTGAACATTATAATTTATATTTAATTGTAAATGAGCTCGTAACGTCGCGGTAGTTCGTAATATTGAGTTTTGAACTTTAATTGAACATATAGAATCCGATATAAGTCGAAATTCTATGAAACAAGAAACGTTTGAATCTTGTTGATTATAATTTTCTAATGGAAGAGAAAAAAATCAGATTTATGTTATAGATTGTTAGTTATGTCCAATTAAAATTTTAAAATAGTCGATATGGAAATCGTTAATAAACGATAACATTTATTTAATAAATTAATAAGGATTTTTATATAAATTGGATACCATTTTAACTCGACATTGATGATGTTAAGTTATAAATCCATATTGTTTATATTTGAAGCTATAGATATATTTTATTTGGATATTTAGGATAATGATAATTTATTATTATTTTATCTGATTATTTTGGAATTTAATTGTATTTTATCGATATTATTATAAGCCTTAAAAATAGCGATTTTGCAAATGGCCTCGGTTTTTGATGCAATTAATTTAATTGGAACCGTATCGTTAAGTTATTGTACGAAACCAAATTTCATGGCATTCCGATGTTGTATGTGATAATAGTAGCCAAAAATGCCTTGGTATTTATTTATTCTTTTTTGTCGATTTAAATTGAAAATTAAGAATAACTGATTATATAACGAACTCAGTTTTCAGCAAAATTAATTTTATAAAATCCATGATGATTTATTATTGCAATATTTCAAATTCCGAGTTAATTGGGTTTAATTTTTGATAGTACGAAAATTAAATGCATGTTGATTCACATATATGAGGTATAAAGGAATTTTCACAAATGATCTCGGAATTCGATGAAACATTTTCCATTGTGTCCGGAATATTGTTTTATGCTAAGATTTCAATTTATATCAAAAACAAATGTTATTTGTTGGCGTTTCTGTGTGTTACTTCATGATGAAGTATCATTAAATAATATTATAATCTAAACCCTCTCTATATAAATACCAACATGGAGTCAACCCTAAGTTTCTTTCAGCCATGGTCAACAAACTTCTTCAGCCGCATAAAAACAATCGATTGCCAGAAACCATCCATTCTACCTCCCATCTAAACTTGAGATCCACCACTCGAAATCATAAAATTCCTATACGATTATGTTCACCTTAACGAGATATCCATACTGACCGACGACGATGATCTGCGGTGCTCTCTGGCGACTAGAAATTGGTCCGAAACCACCGATGTTCAAACGCAATCTAGAGGCGAGGGGATTGATCGAGTTTCTCGGGGTTCTGCGTGGTGATAAACGAGGCTAAGGCACATCATTGGGTTTCTGTTGATCGACCTCCGGTCGACAATTCGTGGAGCTGCGGTGAGATAAAGTTTGGCAGTGTGGGTTCATTTTTTGGAGCAAGAATGTTGGCGGGTTGAATGCAAACTAACGACGGGGAGCAGGTTCGAGCCGCGTGATAATGGGGTCGATGTTGGAGGAGCTTGAGGCATTGTCGTCGGTCGTAGATGATGTCCAATGGGTAGGGTGTAACAACCCAGAAAATCATAACCAATTTCAAATTTTTATTTTGGCAATTTTAATGAATTTTGAATATTTAAAATGATTTATTTTAAATAATAACGACAAAAAATTTATTTTTGATGAAGTTAGAACGAATAAATTTATTTTAATTATAATTCGAGCCTGAAATGGCGCGGTAGTTTTAAAATTCGATTTCGAATTTCAAATGAATGTGTAGGATTCAAAATAAATCAGATTTCAGCGAAACAAGAAATATTCTGATCTGTTTAATCATATCTTACAAATGAATGTAAGAAACTAAGATTTCGTTTTAAAAGTTGAAAGATATGTCCAGATTAAAATTCAGAAAAGTCGCTGTGGAATTTATACATATTTTAATATATATATATATAATGGCCTTAAAAATAGCCATTTTGCAAATGACCCCCGTTTTTGATGAAACCACTTTTGTTGGATTCAGGATGTCAAATTATTGTTGGATTCCAATTTTCATAATTTTTGGATCAATATGTGAGCGTGGTAAAAGAAAACGTGTTTTGACAGTTTCAGTCAATTTGGATCGAACAGAAAATGGTCATTTTTTAAACGATATTCAAATTTGACGAAATTTGTTTTGTTAGGACCGTATTGTCAATACAAAGGTGAAAATAATTTTTTGGGAATTTTTAGAATCAGTATGTGGCCCCGGCAAATTAAAATGTACGTTCAAATCAAAATTTGAATGTTTTATATTTTAATTTAAGAATAACTGACTGTAACAGTCGAATTGGCTTACGAAACATATCCCATTGTGTTCGGAATGGGGGTATTTAGCTAGGGGCGGCAGTCGTTGGGTTTGAAATCGAGTTCGTATGGAGAAACACTAATTTTTGAATTAATATAAATATCGGCGAATAGAATTCTTTTTTTCATTATTTAATTTTCTAAAAATAAATAAATAAAAACCGACCATGTCGATATCGTGCGACAATAGTTGCTCCTCCGTTCTCGATCAATTTTCGTCCAATCTACGTCGAATCACACCCTGCCCCTTTGGAACTTTTTCAAGCTCTCTTTCCCCTCTTCAAATCAATACCTGGTACACCCTCTCTAGCTTCGTATCTATCGAGAATGAGCTCTTCAAAATCTGCCACTTCAGTTCGCCGCCATGCCCTCCAGCCTCCATCTAATTAAGTGGGCCCGCTTGCCATCGATCTGAGTGCGATTCCACCCCTACGACGTGGTGCCATCTGATTTTGGTATCATGCAACGGTTTGTGCGATAAATCAAAATATAGTTTGGAACTAATTTGCTGAGGTAACGACCTAGGTTTTTAATTAAAGGTTATAACACTTTTAAGTGTTGCAAATCATGATTTTCAAATAAAAATCATATCCTTTTGCTATGTTGACGAAATTCAATGAAACAGGAGACATCGGACTCGTAGCGACGTCATCTACATTCTAGAAGAAGGTAGAATGTATTTCGAGCCCGCTACAAATTTCAGAAGGACTAAAATTGATGTGAGAATTCTAAATTCAAATATGGAATGGAATTGCGTTGTATAAGTTATATAAGCGAAGTACAAATTATATATGCGTTGTACATCTCATGTATGAGCGTTGTATAGTTATATGAGCAATGTATAAATTATAAATGCGTTGTAAAAATCATATATGTGTTGAAAAGGAGTTGGAATGGAAATGAAATATATTTATATACGAATATATATATATATATATATATATATATATATATATATATATACTCCCCTCGTCCACAAACCATGGACGATATGAATTGATTGTGATTGGCGTGAAAATTTGTGATGTGGCGAATGGTTGAAAATAATTGTTTGTGGTTGAAAGTGATTGTTTGTGGTTGAAAACAAATGGGAATTGTTTGTGGAAAATTCATCTGATATGAAATTGATCTTAGATCATTTAGATAAGCCCCTTATGGAACGCCGCGAGGCCTAAGGTAGCACGAGGAGCCGTATTAGGGATGGTGCTGGTTTTAAACCCCATCCCGTTATGCTGCCGAAATTTTCTGAAATATTCATGTATTTGAATTATTTTCATGTGTTGAATTATATTCATGTGTTGAATAAATTGTTTAGATAATAAAAATTACATTTTTATTAGCGTATGAGGTATATGAAATATTCATGTGTTGAGATATTCATGTGTCGAATAACATTCATATGTTGGATAAATTTTTTGAAAGGTAAAAATCACATTTTTATCATATATATGGACTATATAAAATATTCTTGTTTTAAATAAATTGTTTTAACAATAAAAATATCATTTTTATCTTATGTATGAAGTATATAAAATAACCTTGTTTTAAATAAATTGTTTTAGTGAAAAAAATAACACTTTTACTATATGTATGAACTATATAAAATATTCATGTGTTGAAGAAAATGATTGAACAATAAAATTTACATTTTTATTGTGTATGTGAAGTTATAAAAATATTCATGTGTTGAAGAAAAGGATTGAACAATAAAATTTACATTTTTATTATGTATATTAAGTTGTAAAAATATTCATGTGTTGAAGAAAAGGATTGAACAATAAAATTTACATTTTTATTGTGAATATGTGGTGTTAAAACACTCATGTGTTGAATAAATATTTTGAGCGATAAAAATATCATTTTTATCCCGTATATGAACTAAATAAAACACACATGTGTTGAAATATATTTTTGTTCGCCAAAAATATCATTTTTATCCTTTGTATGAAATGATAAAAATAACAGTGTGTTGAAATAAACATTTGTTAGCTAGAAATATTATTTTTAGCTTAGTTCTGCATATATATATATATATACATGTGTTGAACAGGAGAATGTATTAGTTGTTGAGTAAAGAATATATTTGTGTGCCGGACAAATAGGTAAGCCTTAATGAGTTGGCTGTGAAAATTTATTTTTATATTAACTCTTATGAATGCCATTGGATGCAGATTGCTGGTTGTTCTGTGTGAAATAATTAAACGTCTCCATAGGATAGTAACAATTAATTTTGAACTATGCTTCATGGCATACTGCGTGAAGATAGCATACTCTATCATGTACCACATAAGCATTTGGAGCTTATGTAACGAGGTTGAAGATTTACCATACAAGTGAGAGACTTGTATGGAGATGACTATATTTTAGGTTGAACCGAAGACTGATATGGACTATATAAAATGTAACGGTAAATTGCCAGATAAATGAAACCCCACACGGGTCTGGAATTGACAATAATCACGTCTCTCTAGTCATTAAGGCACAAAAACCATTTATAGGGTGACGAGAATTTATTCTCTGGAATTATGATCTATACACACTCCCCTGTGGACACTGGAATATATCACTATAAATGTAACGTCACAGATTTTTCTGTCATTTAAATTTGAATATTTTTTTATAAATATTTTATTGTGATTTTAATCGAAGTTTATATCGAGTTTATTTATTTAAAATGGAATTCATGAATATCGGTACAAATTTAGAACGTTCAACGTAGATTCTACTATATATATACACTATGAGGAGGCCCGTGCTCCACGCACGATTAAATATTCATATTTACTGATTGAAAAATATTGATATATTGCTGAAATTTGATTATTAAATAACATTTTAAACCCTTGTTATTGTAACAATCAAAATGCACATATATATGAACTGAAAGTGGTAAGAAGTTGCTGTAACCAGAATAAACATGTTACAATTTTGAAATCATTAGTTTTAAATTTTAATTCATTAAAAAAATTAATGATGGAATAAAAGCGTAGTGTCTAAATAAAGGAGTACACTCAAATCCAAATCAGTACATGCTATAATTTACTTCTGCTAACCATCATAATATACAAGAATGAAGTTCTATTGTACAGCTAAACAAAACTACCGCATATATGTATATTTAAACAGCTATTCACCGTCCTCTCTTTCCTCGCCTACACTGTCTTCTGAAAAATCACACATGCTAAGATATTTTTATCTGCCAAACCAATGCAACCTACTCTATTACCTTCAGCTCGAAGTCAGTTTACTGGTTACCGGACTCTGTCTTTTCTTTTCAGCAGTCTAACCGTCTGTATTGTCAAAATCGGCATGCCTATGCCTTGTAATAATTTTTAAAGGATAAATCATGCCCTAAGGCTAAGCTACACCTACCTATACGTGGTTTTCTTTTTCGTTTCACTAACTGATTTCTTTCTGTTCAGCATACACCCTACTATACAATATTTCTTTTCAGTAATCCTACTTCATGACATTTCTTTTCAGTTTACAAACCCGTGCCGACCACGTTTCTTGAAATCCTTACCTTCGTACTAGATTAAAAGATAGGTGCACACCTAAATTTATTATATATAAAGATTTTACCGTGGTGACCATGTCTCCCCTTTTATAAATACAACATACTTTATTTTTTTTCTTCCGCAAACCAAAAGTCGAAAGCCTTCCTTCTCCAGCACTTACCGCGCCTCTTCATATATTATAAAAAAAAGGAAATCTGAAACCAATGAAGAAGGAAACAGCGTTGGAAGTGGGTTTGCACTACCAGTGGTTTGTGCTCCGGCAAGAACTGATCTCGAGTGAACGCTGCAGGGGTTGGCGCTCCGGCGGCAAGTGGCGGTTGTCCCCTGACGTGGGAAAGGGGGACGGTGTGGTCTTAGTTGAGTTCGGCGCAGGCGGAGATGGGTTCAGTGGATGAGGTGGTGGATGGTGCAACCGTGTAGGAGGAGGTAATAGAGTGGGAGGGAGTTGTTATGCAGATAGGAAGAAAGCATGAACGAAACGTGAGGAAGGAGATAACTTGCGTCCTGTGTTGGCAAGAATGAGTGAAGAAACAATAAAATGGGAAGTTACAGTGTCACTTGGGAAGAAACGGGAACAGGCGCATGGGGTATATCAGGACGAGAAGGAAGTTGAAGTATGGTGGTTTTTTAGAAATGGGTGGATGGCGTTTCTGTGAATGGGTGAAAATGGAAATGCGATGGCTAGTGCAGTGGCGGTGATGCGTGAAATATGGTGCAATAGGATTTGCTTGGGGGTTAAATTAAGGGAAACAACAGGGTATGGAAATGTAAGGTGAGAAGGAAGCATGCGGTTCAACATGAAGTACTGGTAACGGGTCCTTTGTTTCCGAACCTAACAGTAATAGAAAGAAAAAAATGAGAACTATGCATATATATGTTTGAACGAAGTGAAGTCCGGATGCGGGGAAGCACACAGTGGGTTGATTGTGTATGCCGTAGGATGGTAGGAGGGGAAATACATTGTAACATGTACAGGAAGTAGAACGAAATGATGAAGAAAATGTGGGAGTGGAGCTGTGTTGCGTGGGTTTGGTTTGAGAAGGTTCGTGGAACTCGCAGGTTTCGAGAAGTTTGTACGCGAGAAGATAGATAATATGTGGACACGTGCATGGGATTTGCAAAGTACATAATTACAGGTATTAATTAACGATGGGGTATGGTTTAATCTAGTTATTTGTAATGATAACATGGCTACTAGAGAGTTTTAATGTGCCATGTATATCTAATTCGATTGTGCCTTATTAACCAAGCCTAATTAAGGTTTTAAGTGCCTACTAAGATTACATATATAAACATAATTACTATTAGTTAAGAATATATATATAGTATGTTATTTATAACGGTCTCAGTTTTAAAACAATGGTCTAATCAAATTTTAAAGAAATGGGCAGATTGGTTTAAAATTTATGAATTAACGGTTGGTATACAAAACTAAGGTAAGAGTATATATATAATACTATATACTGTATGTGCCTAGTTTTTGTTGTTATATAAAACGTGACAATAGTTCTAACGCGGTAAATTTTGGGTAACATCGGGTAGAAGAAACTATAAAATGCCATATTAAATCATATTGATTTTAATTAGTGAATACGGTATTAATTTATACCTTGTCATACAGTGGCAGTACTCGATGTAACAGATGACGTTGGAACCGCATTAGAAAGCAGAATATTGGAAGCTGGTTGGGACAAAGTTTAGCGCAGCTGAGAGTTCTAAATAAATTAAACATTTGTTTAATTTAAATAAAGCGAACTATTTCAGCGATAGGTAGAAACTCAAGGTGAGTTCAACTCACTCAGTTTACCCCGTTTTTATATTTTATATAAACCAAGTTTTTATTTTGTGTGCAATGTTTGCTAATGTTGATGATTGAATAATTGTTTGCATGTATGCTAAATATTTTTAGATATTCACTTGTTTAATTTAATCGAATTAAATCGTTATTTTAACGATTAGATTCCAAACGAGATAACTTACCTTATTGGTTACGTTTATAATAATATAAACGTATTAAACAAATAATTGGATGTTTGAATGGACGTTATAAATTATTTGTTGACTGTTATTAATTAAAATATTTATTTCTGTTTACCGTAGTAAATATATTAGCGTATTAAATCTTAAGTAACCCATTTTGATGTAGGGAAGGACATGTTGGAGGGATCCAACCAGATTCCTCAAATATGTTGGTTATATTCATATGAACCATTTAACCAGTATGACTGAACGATTGATTTACTGTCAATTGTTGAATTAAAATTCAACAATTGTTTATTTTTAACCAATGGATGATATTGGTTGAGTAATTAGCAACGGTTGGCCTAAAAATGAATTATTTTATGAACATTCTCATGTAAATCGATTGAAATAAGGTTATAAGAATTTATTGTATAACCAAAGACGGATTTTAAAATCCATTCTAATATATTATTTGAATAAGTTTTATTTAAAAGAAATAAATAAATATTTTTATCTAGTAACTATAAACAAAGTATATAAAGCGAATTCGTATATAAATGAGGTTTATAAGCAATGATCAGAAATTAACCAAATGGTTAAGGAATGAACTAAGTGTTTTAAGTAACAACTAATTGTGATTAATTAATTTAATTTAATTTAATTTAACTAGATTAATAATTAAATTAAAGGTAATTATTATCTAAGGAAAGGACTAATGAAAATAGTTAAAGGATTAACCTTGTTTTTGAGTTACTAAGTAAACTGTTTTAAACCAGAATGGATTATTAAATAAATTATTAATTACCTTTAAAAATCGATTATTATTTTAATTATCTAAAAAGGGAGATTAACTATTAATGTTGGGGTAAACAAGCTGATTTTTAAATGTTGGGATTAATTATTGTGTATTTAATAATAATCAAAGTGTTAAATCTTGAATTGAGTACCTTAAATGGAAGTGTGTGAAGTTATAGAACCTTATGTGAAGTTAAGTGAAATGGCAAGCAAATTTATATTTAATATAAACTCTTAGCAAGAATTCTATTGGTCTAATTTTTATAAAATCCGAATTGGGCAATTAAAAAGTCGAGTTATAAATGGATTAAGGATTTTAAGAGGCGAAACCAGTTTAAAAATGGAATTTGTAATAAGAAGAAAGTAAAGGGAGTCGAAATGCTAAAGACGGGGAAGCAGAGATGTTTTAAATTGAGAAAGCGGGGTTTCAGAATTGAAACAAAGTTTTCAAAAGGAAATAAATGGAGTTAAAACCCACGTCTAAAACGTATGGTAAATAGAAGTGTTGGGTATTTATTGGAATGGGATTTCATTAATAAACTTCATTCCATTCCGAAGATAAGAATGTTTTCGACCCAAGGTCTGAGAGGTAAATAAAATACCCCAACTTGAACGACTTCATGATTATTCAAGAATGATATTAGTTCAGAAATGAGGATGGTTGAGGGGATTAAAATAATATTTTCATAAAGGATGTTATAGACTATATTCGTAAAGTTATAAGCTGAATAAATGGTTATGGAAATGAAAAGAGATTTGACAAAAATATAATGGTATGTTCGAGATCAAGACGAGTTTAAATAAGTTTATTCAAAAGGGGGAATGTTAGTTATTGTTTTTGGGAATGAAACAAAAAAGTATCATAATAATGTTTTACGTAAAATTTAATTGAACCCAAAGTAAGAATATGTATATATCTGATTCAATTTCCAGTATGTAAGATAGTGAACTAAGAAGTTAAAACTATACGCTAAGTATTAAAAGATTTAAGAGTTTTTAAATTAATCTTCGTTAATTATTTTTAATTAAAAAGGCCAAGTGATGTTGAGTACTAAATTAGTGAATTCATTTTACTTTTATGGATGATGATTGTTTATTTTGATAGTTAAATCACCGACTATCAATATCTAGCCAAATCGATTACTGGTACGGAAAGACCACGATCGAATTTATATTCAAAAACCATTCCGACCAGCCAATACGTTAACGTTGAAGATATTCAGAAGCTGATCGAGATAGAGCAATTGAAGACCGTGGATCTTCATAAGCGGAAGAATTGCTATCGAATTTCTCTGGCATACAACTAGAGGGTTTTGATGGCAATTCAATCGTGGTTGGAATCAATGGATTACAAGGACTACTCGCTACTGATCCATAGAGTAATCCAAGGATGTAGTAGGAGAGTGCCTTCGGTTTGTCCAGTCCCAGGACAACTTGTATGGACGGATGTCTGACAGAGTATTTCCAAAGGGCTCACGTATGTTGATTTCCTCAAACGTATTTCTGTGGTGGCGAGAAGACACCTTCTCTTAACTTAACAGCCCGGGTATTTTTGTGGAAATCAATTAGTGGTTTCTAGAGGATTTGACGATGTGACTTTCAGAGTTTATTGTGGCCAAGTGTTTCAAAAGATACCTTATGACCTCAAGCTTCACAACCAGGAAATGACAAAAATCGGGCAGGCAACATGGCTATGTGGGTCGCACCAATTAAGGTGTATAATCACCTATCTAGAGAAATTCCTTTTGCTTCCTTAATCTATCGATGTTGTCCCTTTACAGAAAACAGTGGGTAGCTCCCAACCGTTGGTGATATACATTCGATACACTTAGGCGAAATAAGTGGTCGGTCATGTGTGGGCCGGGTTGCAAGACGTTCTTGTTGAACCTAGTGTATTCGCCTCTAGAGATACACTATCGGCAGGTGGTTCCATACCATACCTTGTCATAGTCAGAACCCAATCTCCAATAAGCTTCGCAGTTTTGATTGTATACTATATATGTGGAGCGTGATATGCAAGTGTTCCGCTAGATTTTATTTATTTGTATATAGACACTATTATAATATTAGACAAGGTATGATTTTAAAATTGGTTTGGGTTATAGTAAGGTAAAAACCGTCCGTGTTTATATGTGGACTGGTCTTACTATTATCCTTTTCTTTCAAAAGAATTTTTGACATTAAAATCAATATGGATATTATTTAAACTGTGTGAGTTTTTCTCACTCTGTTCATTAGACTGACCCGGTATTTGTAATGCTCGGGTTAGACCGGGTTGTACAGTTTTAGGTCATTGGATAAAACGAAGTTCAAAAGACGTGTTGGAGGGGTTCAGATGTATGATTTTATCTAGTATATTCCGCTATGTGCTATATTTGAGGATAGGTTGCTATAACTATCTAGATGTGTTTGTTGTACTCTGATGTATGTAAGTATATAACTTCAAGCTTTCAACAAAGTTATTTATGTATTATATTTTATTCCCTTCAATGTGAGACTCTGTATGGTGTTGTTTCTTCTTCTTATTCTTCTATTCTAATATTTATTTCTTTCTTACCTCACCTTCTAACTTCTTTCATTAACTTTTTGGATGTTCGATACTCGAGTTTGGACACTGGATGTGTTGGTGTCGAAAATTCGAGCATCGAATTTTCCAGTTTGTTACAATAAATATGTGTGTGCTTTTTAGGATTTATTGGGTTCCTAATACGGCCCAATAAATTTTCAAACTCCTTCCCGTGCAATGGAGATTATGGCGAAATTTTCTGAAATTTAAAGGCATTAGTGAAATATTTGAAGTGAAAACAATATAGGATTCGTGAAATGAATTATATATATATATGTATGTAAATTAAATAAAACGAATCGAGCCACTGCACTTCGCGTTTTGAAATCGTAACTTTAAATGATTATACCGAGAGATCTGACCATCGTATTTTCCTGAAACTGTTGGGTTCGCCTTGTAAAAATCTTTCCGACGATATAAAGTTTGTTAGGATCCAACGGTTGGATTGCGAGAAATGGTTTATTCAAATCTGAAGAAAAACAGGGCCAAAATGGATTATGTTTATATGTATTAAATATAAATTAAAATTAATCGAATCGCGCGCGGCAGTTCGCGTTTTGAAATCGTAACTTTGAATGATTATAGCGAAAGATCCCACCATCGGATTTTGACGAAACTGGAACCTTGGGTTCGCTTTTAAGAGATCTTTCCAACGATATGAACTTTGTTAAGATCCAATGGTTAGATTTCAGATATGTGTAAATCAAATCTGAAGAAAAATAGCGCTAGTGCCTCGGCATGACCTGAAACGTCGTTTAATTAAATGGAGCTATTTTAAATAACTAAAAATAGCGATATATCGTTATAAAATGTTATAGACGATATGGAATGGAAATAAACCGATTTTACTTGGTTTGCTTGATATTTGATGGTTGAATGTGTTTGACATGAAAATTATATTAAAGAATTGAAATGTGGATGTTGAATAATTTAACCATGGAAAGAATTGTTTTGAATTCTAGTATACGTGAATTATTTGAAAGGGCCAAGTTAATTCTCGTTTAAAATAATTGATCGATGAATAAATGTCGAAGATATGAAGACGGTGCAAGACCGGTGATCTTTACATTCGTGTAGATTACTATTGATGCCTTTGATATGGGTAGCTCCCTTGACGAGGTTACAGTGGTAGTGGTCTGGACGTACTTGTTGATTATCCGGATGTGCGAGGGCCTCTCTTCTGCATTGGACATATGGAACAAGGAATAAGGTGCCTCCGGTTTCGTTCAGACCTAGAACGAACTTGTAAATGGATGTGTGTCTGACACTGGATTTTATTCTGATCTCTATTAAATATACATCTGTTTGGTGGCGGAGAATTTGTTCTCTTTCTTAACACCCTTCTCTGAGACGTACGAGCTCAGAGGTTGTATATCGATAGAAATCAGTCGCATGGAGTGGATTGCCTGTGTGGCATGCAGAGATGCAGTGATCAAGACTATTGTTGAAAAGCAGGGTCTTGTGGATGATGATCAAAGCATAGCTTTAGTATAGCGCCGCTTTGTGTATAGCGTTATTTCACGAGCCTCACACCTTGTTATGAGTTAAAAACGGGATAAGGGAACCCAAGGAGGACATGACGTTTCTTTCTAGTTATGGGTAGTGTCAGCGTTTTACTAGCTCTGACATTGTTGTTATTTACCTATGTGGATGTTGGATTGCGAGGCGCCTCGGTTATATCGGCCTCTTAGGAGCCGACGAATAGGTCCGATAGGACTAGGAAACGTGTGTTCAGTAGTAACTAATCCTCAAACGTAAGGGAGGATCGGCCTTGGAGGATCCAGGGGTTGCCCAGAGTGTGTAGTCCCGATACATTTGCTAGAGTGTCTCGAAGCGGAAAGGAGTACATCCCATTCCTAGGCTCATGATGGAATCCAAATTTCCAATACGAAATTATGGATTTGATTGTAACTTACGTTTGGCGACATAGTGGTATGGGGCACTTATGTCGTCTATGATTGATATTATGATTGAATTTGCTTTTGAAACAGATATACACTAGTAATAATATCAAGTGATTTTGCTTTACACATATTAGGCATATTTTGGCCATTATAAGGTAAAACTCTATCCTACGGTTTGCGTTGCATTGTGTGATGGGACTTGAGTCTTATAACGACTTCATTCTTTACAAAAATCATTGCGTTGTTTAAAAGATTTATTTTATTTAATGCACTAGCAATCATTGGAGTAAAACCGTTCCGCGAAAGTGGCGTGGTCCTATGATTTTTCTTATTATTGTTGTTTATCCAGTTGAGTAGATTTCTCTATCAGTCCCATGACTGACTCATAGTTTGTTTCACTTTGCAAACTTAGGTGCACTTATTTTCACATGGGCAACCTAGTGACAGGTTGTATTTTGGCCTTTGCACTGCAGCATGGCGTGCACCTTTTGGCTTGTATGGCGAAGACTAGATTTCTCAGTATTTTGGTTATTTGATATTCCGCCATTACTATCTATGTATATGATTTCTCTCATCGCGATGTAGACAGATTTACTTCTGTTATGTACTCTCTGATGTATATGTCCCAGTGATCTTGATGTAGACTGATCCTTTCCTTTTATGTACTAAGTGTATCCTACACTGTTCTACTCTGGTGTTATTACATGTTATGATTCCGCTGTCATATTGATGTAAATTATTCTATTTGTTGTTTATGCTATTATCTGTTCTCTGCTAATGATGATTAATGTGTTATATTCCAATGATTATCCTCGCCACCGTCGACATAGGGGTTTGGGATCATCACATAGGGATTGGCTGCGGTAAGTGATGGATGAGGGCGTGTGTTTGAGTAATGAACGAAAGCAGGCGATGTTCGAATTTGAAGGAGGTAGCGTGGACATAAGAACGAGAAGTTATCAAACCAGATGTTAACAATAATTATATAAAGTAATCAATTTTTTATTTATAATTAAGGGATTGGTTATAATTAATCTAAAACATATATTAAAATGATTTTTTAACTTGCGCAGAATGAATTGGAACAGCATGAATACTAGAACAACAGGTATGTTGAGAACGAAGAGAAGCCTAGTTTATCGGCCTGATTATTTTATCTAACCTAAGTAATTAACTTCGAATAATTTTAATTAAGGAAGTTATAATTCTTAATTAAATTAGTTTTGCTCGATGCAGATGGAATCAAAGTAGTGGAGAAAAGGAATCGAGCATTCGAAAGTAACAAAAACAAATTCATCTTGTTATATGGGTTATACAAATGTAATAATTTTAATAAAAACTTAATTAATAAATTAGTTAATCATAATTTAAAATGTATATATTTAACTGTTAATAACTCTCTCTAATATTATCAAAATTCATAAAAACAAGGAACACTGAACTCCTATTGATGAGCACTACGTCATGGAATGGAACTGAACACAATTGGAATCAACTATGATTTTTGGTGAAATTACGCTTGTTTAATTTAACCGAAATGAACTGTTTTAACAGCGAATCAAATCAAGGTGAGTTAAACTCACTCAGTTGTCCCACTTACATTTTCGTAAGTCAGGTTTAAGTTAATTGTGTGCTATGGTTGTTTATTTTGGATGATTATTGAATTATATCTATATATTGACTGAATTGGTTACATTAAACGATTCGTTTAATTTAATTAAAACCAAATCGTTATTTTAACGATTTGACCCAATTGAGGTTATTTACCTTATTGGTCATGTTTATAAAATAAACGTGTTTAATTTAATGGAATATTTGAATTGTATTGTTAGTTTTGAATAAATGGATGCTAAAAAATTGTTGTTAATTACTGTTACACTTTTTTTTGTTTAAATTGGATAATTGTTATTGAATGATTTTATTTGAGGTAACCTTTTTGGATGTAGGGAAAAACAAGTTGGAGGGATCTACTGGATTCCTTAAATTTATGTTATTTTCATATTATCATTATATGAAATATTTAACAAAATATGATTGAATGATTGACTTGTTATTGTTTGTTGAATCTAAATTCAACATTTTTTCGTTATTAACCAATGGGTAGTATCGGTTGAGAAATTAATAGCTAATGGCCTAATAAGACTTAATGACATAGACTTATTATTTTGAAATACATTATTTTGAAATACAACATTTGAAATACATTATTTTGAATGGAAGTTTATATAAAGGTGAATTAATAATTTATATTCATTATTTAAGTTTTAAGTAATTATTAAATGATTTTATAAAGCTAATTCTTGTCTAAATAAGATTGAAACGAATGTGAGAAGAAAATAATGTAATACTTAATGACATAGACTTATTATTATCAAGAAACAATTAGAATAGGATTATTTTGAAATTGATTATTATAATAATAAAAGAAAATGAGATTATTTAAATTAATTATATTATTAATTAATTTAAATGAAAAGACTAATTTGAATTGGTTAATGAGTTAATCATGTTTAGAGTGGGCCAAGTCAACTGCGTTAACTGAAATTGGTTATTAAATTATTTTGTTAATTTAAAGGGAATATTTAATGTAAAGTAAACCATTTTGTTTTTATTAGATATTTAAACTTGATTATTATTTATTTAATAATAATCAAAGTGGTAAATCTTGGAATTTAAAGTTGTTAATGGAAGTTTATGAAGTCTAAAAGCCCTAGTTGTAGCTTAATGAGTTTTTAAGAAATAACAAACGTTAAGTTAAAATTGAAGTTTTAAATTGAATTCTTATTGGAATTATATTTAATTGGATTTCATAAAATCCAAGATTTTGGCAAAGTTATAAAACCCAAGTTTGACTGGATATATTATTGGAACGAGTTATTAGAAATGGTTTATAAATGGATAAAAGCTCGAGATAAGAAATTAAAGAATTAGAACCTAACTGGGGATCGGTTGAGATAAATGATTTTCTGAGTATTGATCTGATGTTGGTTTCGGCCTTCGGGGTTGATATTTAGGAAATTATTTTCTTACTAATTTACGGTTAGGGACTGATGAAGGTATGAAATGGAAATTGGATCGGAAACCCAAAATTTGAATAAAAGTGGTTAGGCGAGTTAAATATAAAGAGGCGATATAAATTTTCTATATTAAATATGAGATGAGGTTTTAACGAGATATAACTGAAATGGGTTTTAATAAACTTATAAGAAGATTATAAATGAATTATATTTATAATAGAATTGAGACTCTATCTAATGGTTTAAAGGATGGTTGAATATAGATAGAAAGATTTTAAATAATAATTTAATTAATATTTAATTAAGTAAACCTGGTTTCCAAAGAGATAATATGTTTTTTAATTTATAATTCGAAAGGTTTTATAAGTGAATGGAAGCTTTTGATTATAATATTACTTTTGAATAAGAAGTAAAAAGATGTGGTTCAGATTTTGGAAGATTTAAAGATATTAATTAACAAAATGGAAAATTAAAAGGGCTAAATGATGTTGTGTAATAAACCGATGGATTCGATTATTTCTATGTTTGTTCATTTTGAAAGTTAAATAACCAACAATCAAAATCTGACCTAACGCTGTTAGTACGGAATGATCGGGATCGAATTTATATTCAAAAACCATTCTGAACCAACTAATACGAAATCATGGAAATTATTGAAGATGGAGCAAGTGAAGAACATGGATCTTCATAAGCGGAAGGGCTACATGATAAATTTTCTCTGCGTTGCAACCAGGGATGTTTTGATGGTAATTCTGTCGTGATTGGAATCTGCGGACTGCTAGTACTACTCGCTACTGATCCTTGGGGTGATTCCTATATAAGGATGCGATAGGAGGGTACCTTCGGCTCATCCTGCTACTGGATGACTTGTATGGATGGATGTTTGACAGAGCATTGCCAAAAAGATAACGTACGTTGATTTTTTCTACGTACCATTGTTGGTAGCGGAGAAGGGCACTTCTCCTAGCTTAACAACTAAGGTATTTTTATGGATGTCAATTAGTGATATCTGACAGATTTAATGATGTGGAATTCAAAACGAATGGCCTCCAGATGTTCTAAAAAGAAGATTTTGAACCTCAAGCCTCATCAACCGGGAAATGATATAAAATCGGGTAGGTCATGTGGCTATGTGTTTCGCTCCCATTAGGGTGTATTGTCACCATCTAGAGAATATTCATATTTGTTCTTCTTTTCACTTATGTATCTCCCGAGAATGGTTATTTTTCTTGCAGTTGTAGGTGACAATATATTCAGAGCATTCAAGCGAAGTGAATGGCTAGTCATGTTTAGCCTGGGTTGCAAGATGTTCTTGTTGAATCTAGGTGTACTCCTCTCTAGAGATATATTGTCGGAAGGTGATCCCATACCTTGCCAGTTGGAAACCATTGTCCAATAAGTTCCTGCGGTTTTGATTGTATACTATATATGTGGAGCGTGAGATGCGAGCGTTCTGCTAGATTGTTATTTATTTGTATTTAGACAAGATTATAATATAGCAGAAAAAGATATGATTTCAAAATGTTTTGGGTTATCATAAGGTAAAAACTATCCGTCTTTATGTGTGGATCGGTCTTACGATTATCCTTTTCTTCTTGAAAATATTTGATAGCTTTAAAATCAAGTTGGGTGTTGCTTATAAACTTAGTGGGTTTCTCACTCTGGTTTACCCGACTGATCCAGCGTTTGTAATGCTTGGGTTAGACCGAGTTTTACAGGTCCAGGTTATTGGATACTATGAAGAGACGAGCTGGAAGAGTTCAAACGTATGATATTATATAATTATTATTCCGCTGTATGTTATATTATGAGGACAGTTTATTATAACTGTCCAGATGTGTTGTACTCTGGTGATTGTAAGTTTTATTTCAAGCTCTCCATAAAGATTTATTTCTATATTATATTATATTTCGTTGCAATGTGAGACTATGTGTTGTGTTCGTTCTTCTTCATCGTTTATTCTAATATTTCTATCTTTCTTTTCTCACCCTCTAATTTCTTCTATTAACTATCTGGTGTTTTCGATTCTTGAGTTTTGGCAAGTAATGTTGGATTTATGTATGACTGTCGGAATTCGAACGTCTATTTCCTACCAGGTCGTTACACCGTATTGTGATAGGGGGGATGTGAAAAAATGGAAAGAGAGGGAAACAAAAATTTGCAATGCGAAAAAGGGCTGAGCGCGTCTATGGGATTGGAAATTTTTCCAGCACTGCATCGTGATATTTCCGGAGTCAAAGTTGTGTTCTGAAAGGTATACGAGATTTCGAATTTTGCTAAGGATTTTGGCACACGGCAGAAACACATGCGATAAGTGAATTTTTCATGAGCGAACTATGTTTGGCACTGAATTCTAGGATACAAAATGTTGAAACATAGCAAAGTGGCAGATTACCTGGCCACTCGATTCTACTATGTTGGTCAGGATTTTTTGGCAGTGCAACACGCGTTTTACCCATTTTTTGGGGATTTGGGATTTTTGGGCAAAGGGATGCAATTTTTTGACTCCAGCTTGGTTTCTCAACTCTGTTTTTTGCTGCGAATTTTGCATCCCCCGGGTATATGACATTCTCGTTGTTGGTCCCAAAACTCATCTATGAATATCGCCAAGCTTGGCATTCGAAAGGATTGGCTCATTCGCACTCTTGATACACTTTGGCATATGGGATTGAAGCTCTCAGGCACCATTAATAGCTTCCTTCATAATCTTAATGGAATTTGGACTTCTAAATGTTGCATAAACGTTTCCCTCCAACATTTGGACATTAACTTGGACTTTTACATGGGTTTTCGACATTTTTTATATCTTTGGAATTTCTTGGACATTCAAGCTACTTTTCGGACATTGTTTCATAGTTTGGCTTAACGGAGAAGACAAAGAGCATTTTGGTCATAGTTTAGAATTAACAAACATTTTATTGTTCTATTATAGAACTTTGTGTGCAAAAATAGTCGAAACTTATATTGCTTTTGTAATAAGCTATTATATAATGAATGATTACTATAAAGTGGACGTAGGTGTTAGTGCCGAACCACTATAAAAAGTTATGTTTTCCCTTTATATTTTATTACTTTGGATTCAGACTATCGTTTTTTTGCAAAACGTACACTCGGGAGTTGACATGTGCGAATAGCGACAATTACTCGTAAACATACATTTCACTTAAAAACTGAGCGCATTTTTGTGACTTTTGAGTCAGAAATTTTGTTCATTACCTATATATGTAAAGCTAATAACGACACTAACAGAGTGTACCTACAAATGCATAAGTGAAGCTTTTAAAAATAGTGTGGTTTTGTACTTAAAAGAATTTAACAATATCGAAAACAAAGTTGTCCAATGATTAATAAAAACTCCGAGATATGAAATTGCAATGTTAACTTGTTACTTTCTAAATACAATTTGAAAATTATAGTTTACTTAAAAACTAAGCGCACATTTGTATCTTTTAAGTGAGAAATTTTGTTTATTACCTATAATTGTAAATTGCTAAAAACAACACTAATAGAGCTGTACTAAAAATGATGAACTGAAGCTATAAAAAATAATGTGGTTTGGTACTTAGAAAAACAGAATAGCATCGAAAACAAAGTTGTTCAGCGATTAATAACAACTCTGAGATATGAAGGTGCAATGTTAACTTGTTACTTCCTAAATACAATTACAAAATTATAGTTCACTTAAAAATTAAGCGCACTTTTGTGACTTTTGAGTATGAATTTTTTTTCATTACCTATAATTGTAAATTGCTAACAACAACAACAACAGAGCTATACCGATAAAGTTGAACTGAAGTTGTTAAAATAGTGTGGTTTGGTACCTAAAAGATTAGAATCACATCGAAATCAAAGTTGTTTGGTGATTAATAACAACTCCGAGATATGAAATTGCAATGTTAACTTTTTTACTTCTGAAATACAATTTGAAAATTATAGCTTGCTTAAAAACTCAGCGCACTTTTGTGACTTTTGAGTAGGAAATTTTGTTCATACCTACAACTGTTAATTTCTAATAATGGCACTAATAGAGTTGTACCTATGAATGCTGAATTGAAACTATTAAAAATAGTGTGATTTGGTACTTAAAAGAGCAGAAAAACATCGAAAACAAAGTTGTTCAGTGATTAATAACAATCCCGAGATATGAAATTGCAATGTTAACTTGTTACTTCCAAAATACAATTTGAAAATTATGGTTCACTTAAAAACCGAGCACACTTTTGTGGCTTTTGAGTAACAAATTTTGTTCATTACTTATAGCTATAAATTGCTAATAATGGCACTAACAAAGTTGTATGTACAAATACTGGATTGAAACTGCTAAAAATAGTGTGGTTCGGTACTTAAAAGAATAGAATAACATCAAAATCAAAGTTGTTCAGTGATTAATAACAACTCCGACATATGAAATTGTAATGTTAACTTGTTACTTCCTAAGTACAATTTAAAAATTATAGTTCATTAAACAACTGAGCCGACCTTTGTGACTTTTGAGTACGAAATTTTGTTCATTATCTACAACTGTAAATTATTAATGGTGGTGGTAACGGAGTTTTACCTACAAATGCTGAACTGAAGCTGTTAAAAATAGTGTGGTTTGATACTTAAAAGAACAGAATAACATCGAAAACAAAGTTGTTCAGGGATTAATAACAACTCTGAAATATGAAATTACAATGTTAACTTGTCACTTCCTAAATACAATTTGAAATTTATAGTTCACTTATAAACTGAGTGTGCTTTTGTGGCTCTTGAGTATGAAATTTTATTCATTACCTATAACTGTAAATTGCTAATAATGACACTAACGGAGCTATACCTACAAATGTTCAACTGAAGTTGTTAAAAGTAGTGTGGTTTGGTACTTAAAAGAACATAACAACATCGAAAACAAAGTTGTTCAGCAATTAATAATAACTCCGAGATAAGGAATTGCAATGTTAACTTGTTACTTTCGAAATACAATTTGAAAATTATAGTTTACTTAAAGACCAAACGCACTTTTTTGAATCGTGAGTAGGAAAATTTGTTCATTACCCATAATTGTAAATTGCTAATAGTGACACTAATTGAGTTGTGCCTTCAAATGCTGAACCGAAGCTGTTAAAAATAGTGTGGTTTGGTACTTAAAAGAACAGAACAACTTCAAAAAAAAAAAAAAAAGTTGTTCAGTGATTAATAACAACTCCGAGATATGAAATTGCAATGTTAACTTGTTACTTCCTAAATAAAGTTTGAAAATTATTGTTCACTTAAAAACTGATCGCACTTTTGTGTAGGAAATTTTGTTCATTACCTATACTATAAATTGCTAATAATGGTATTAGATGAGCTGTACCTACAAATGTTGAATTGAATCTGTTAAAGGTTGTGTGGTTTGGTACTTAAAAGAACAGAACATCATCGTAAACAAATTTGTTCAGCGATAAATAACAACTCCAAGATATGAAATTCCAATGTTAACAACTATAAATATGTCAACAAAGTTTTCAAGAGTAGGTTCGAACAACGATCAACCGCCGCAGTTATAAGCACCACACGATATTTATCCAATGTTTGAACCTAATGTCCACGAAAATATACCATCATCGCTCATTAACATCTACAGAATCTAGAACTTAGCCAAATTTTCCTCAACTTCAAATTAGGATTCAGAACTTATTTGATTGAGTTGACTGAGGTTGTGTCGACGAGCTTTCTGTAGATTTCTTTATATTCAATGTCGATTGTGATTGCGAATGGTAATACTTATCTCTTCTCTTCGTCGCCAATGTTCATTACATGTATGTTTTTAAATCGAGAAGGTAGGGTTTGAGAACGAGGAAAAACCACGATGAATTCGTGACTGAGGGAGAGAAATAAGGCTTAATTAGGTGGTAGTCCTTATTTTGAAGGTATGCTATTCGGAAGCGTGGAGTGAACAGTATTTTTTAGTTATACTAATAGCAAGAGTAAACTAAGGGGTCCTTGCCACCACATTTCATTTATTGCATTTGCTCGCTTCAGATTAAAAAGGCAAAATCTATTTAAACTCACGGTTTTGCTGATTTCACCTAGCAAAACTGAAAAAATGGGAGGAACTCAGCATTGAACTGAGTTTTCCCGTATATTATTTTAAAAAAACCAATTTTATCCTTCTTCGTAGGAGTCCTACGTGGTATCCTAAAGGCACTTTGTAAAGCCCTTAAGAGGCACCTCGTAGGCTTCTACGAGGTCACATCGCAAAGACTTTACAAGGTAGATTGAAAATTTGAAAAATATAATGGATAGTTTGATCGTTATTTTTCTAACTGAACTCAGTAGCTCCTTGGGCATAAATAAAATTAACCTAAAAGACGCTGCATCTGAGGTAACTGTCGATTTCAAGTTGCAATACGTAATGGATTTCGAATTCCAGGAATATTATTGATTTCAGTTTTCATATGGTGACTACAAAATGAAATCGGAGGAATGTGAGTTCTATTTCGATTTCAATTTCACTATTTTATCTAATTATTATGTTTTTCCAATGATTAGATTTGATTAAGTGAATACTAGCCGACGAAAGTTCGATATTAAAACTGAGCCGGAGAAGCCGCTATCAAATTTGAGTATTTTATCAAGAAAATTAGTATCAGTTTTTGTCCAAACTGCTGAAATTAGTGAAACATATGTTTTACGTGTAGCATTTAATGAAATAGTAATGGCAAGCTCTATCATATGACATTAAACTCATATGTTCCAAGCTATCAGAGATATGATTAATTATGCTTATCAATTAGTCATAAATTAATGTTTACATACATTACAGCCATCTGTTGCAAGCTCTATCATTGATGTTTACAGTCATTATAGTCATAAATTTCTAGATTCGGTGCATATATTTACATATTTACATTTCATTTCAGTGTTGTTCTGTACTTGGTAAGATTAATTATACTAATGCAGTTTTAAACGTTTATATGTCTACATTTCAGTGCAGTTTTCTATGTTTATTACTGTTTGAGTGCATCTACAAACTGTTATTAGTGTTGTTAAATTTTTATCATTAAATGCTAAACTGTTATAAGTTGGAAATTAATATTTCTTATATAAAGACGAGTGACAGGCAGTTTAACATTTCTAATCAGTGCATAGGTATAACACACGCACAAATAACACATGTATATCATTGGTATATTTGAGGTGATAGAAAAATTTGTATAAAGTGAACAATGACATATGATTTATAATTATCATTATTGTTTCAGTCTTATTAGGGAAAAAAATACCGCCTACTTTTGTAGAATTCAGGCTTAGTTGCCTGATTTTAGGTGATAAAGTTGAACTTTGTCATTTCGAGCAATTTTTTATTATTTCTAAAAAAATAGAGAAATGCATCAAAGATCTTGCTAATTTTGAGGGGAAAGGACATGCTAATTATAGCTAATTCTAAGATTTATTTTTTCCCCCAGTTCGATATTCATTTTCCCGATTTTAACATTTTCCCATAATTTTTATACCTAGGCCTCAAATCAACTAAAAAGTAGTCAATGGTTGTTTCGTTTGCTCAAATTTTGTTATGTTTTGGGGGTGCAAACACCATCGAAAACCCAAAAAATTATATACGTTCGTCCTCTAATTTTTGCTACGGCTACAAAGAGCCAGATTCAAGGAAAATTTGGTCTAAAAAGGAGCCTAAAGTTAGGTCATCTTCATCTAGAAGGATTAAGAAAAATAGCAGAGTATGGAAGAAAGGATAACAGTTTATGAAGAATATGATATCATGTTAGTTACATCTGATGGTGGAAGCATTTCAGATTGCGAGTCAGATGATTCAGGTTGTTTAGTCAGTTGGTTGGAACTAGGGCTGTTAATTTCCTACACGACCCGAAACCCGCATGGAAATTAGCAGGTTAACCCGACCCGTTTATTTGACGGGTCATTTTCTGGTCAACCCGAATTTGACCCGTTTATAAATGGGTGGGTTTAGGGTTGATCCACTTGAAGAACATATATATTCCAAAACAAGATGCAACAGACATGCACAACAACACTAATGTGTCACGGTAGAATGAACAGTAAAACCTGTAAGTGCTACAACAACACAAACAACAATAATACCACAATCAGACTTGCACACAAGTGAATGCAGTGTATTTTCAAGAACAGAAAAGAATAGATAAGTAAGTAAGGAAATTTGATTGGGGATTGCCTTAGCCATTTCCTTAAGACCTTTTAAATAGCCTCCTAGGATACAACAATCAAAGACTGCAAAAGATAGTGATGAGTATGTTGGTTCTGTGATAGATTTCAATAGCAGCACATCAGTATAACATGAAGAAAAAGAGGAAAACGAGCGAAAAAATCAATTAAAAATTTGATCAGAATTCCTAGTATTTATAGCATGCTCGTTTCTCTTCTGAAGGGTTACGTCCCTTCAATTTGAATGCAACTATTTAGTAACAGTCATATTTATAGTCATTGGTCGCCTACGGTCATATTTCAAATGGATCACACCCATTTTAATGTTCGTTGCTGTTGTCGTATCACTTTAGAAAACTGTCAAAAAATGATAGGGTTTTTTAGAGAGAAAAAAAATAAGGTTTTCATGCTAGACCCGAACCTGAACTCGACACGGCACGGTCGGTCGGACGGGTGGGTGGCACATGCGTGTGTGTTCATCAAATATAGGACCTTCCCTTTGCACAAAATTACCTGACCCTAAGGGCCAATATAGGGAATGAGGATCCTATTCATATACCCAATTTTAATCTTACATTTTTCCAATGTGGAACTAAAGCATATTTCATTCATCTCTCATAGAATTGTTAACAATCCCCCACATGAATGATAATATACTTTTCCCCCACACGAAGTGGAATATACATAATATGTATGGAATACTGCTTATGAAGGATAAGTAGATGTTTCACTTTAAACTTTCCCTTGTTAAAACTCATCAGATATACTTGGCTAATCAATGAATTATTTCGTCTTGAACCATCAGCCATTATTATATAACCAAACAATAAGTTTAATAGAGCATTGTTTCCCTTCCCATCCAATTCTTTGTTATGTTCTTTTTGGTCTTGAACAAATTTGGTTCTACTGATGTTTTTAGAGAATTTAAGCTTTAATATTCTCATAGAGCCGACCCAGCTCACACTAACACAGGTGATCACAACCATAAAGAGTATCCCACATATACCCCACTTGTTATTTTACAAGATATGGTCATCATTTAAAAGCATAACTTTAACCTGTTAATACTTATGTAGGCATGCATTTATGTTTTGCACCAAAGGAATGGAATAATACTATGTCCTAAACAAATGCATTACTTCTTGAGTTATTCAGAGCTAGTTTTCCTATTAATCCTAGACCGTGGGATCTCCAGTCGCTAGGATATGTTTCCGTTTAAGATAACTCTTGTTGGTTAATGCTCTTAAACACATTCTCCTTGATGCACGGTCTATTTTCTTTCATGATAACCCTGTTGTAAATGGATGCGTTAGGTTATCATTGGTTCTTACATACTCAATGGAGATAGTTTCATTAGAGAGTAACTGCCTAACTGTGTTATGGCGTCGACGAATGTGGTCATGATTTGCCATTATACACAAAGTTTTTCGCTCTACTTAGCGCTGCTTGACTGTCACAGTGAATACATATGGTCGTTACAGGTTTAAGCCATAATGGAATATCTTCTAAGAAATGACGAAGCCATTATGCTTCTTCTCTTGCTTGTCTAATGCTATGTCTAATTCCATCGTGGATCGAGCTATGCATGTTTGCTTTGAATATTTCCATGATATCGCTGCTCTTACAAGAGTGAAGACATAACCACTTGTGGATTTTGATTCCTTTGAATCTGCAATCCAGTTTGCATCACTTTATCCTTCTAGGATAACTGGATATTTTCTGTAATGCAAGGAATAATTTGTGGTATTCTTTAGGTATCCAAGCAGTCTCATTAGTGCTTTCCAGTGTTCCTTCCCTGGATTACTTGTATATCTGCTTAGTCGACTTATTACATAAGTTATATACGGTCTCCTACAATTCATGACATACACTAGACATCCTATTACACGAGAGTATTCTAGTTGTATTACACTTCCATTAGTGTTTTCATGCAGTATTTCTGATGGATTAAAATGTGTTCTTACCCCTTTAATTCCATAATGTTGGAATTTCTCAATTACTTTGTCTACATAGTGTGACTGAGATAATTGTAGTTCATTAGGCGTTCTTATTATTTTGATTCCCAAAATAATGTCGGCAACTCCTAAATCTTTCATATCAAAATTGTTGATCAACATTTTCTTTGTGGTCTTTATAACTTTAATGTTAGGACCAAAGATTAGCATATCGTCCACATATAAACAAACAAACATATATGATTGTCCAACTTATTTATAATAAACACATTTGTCACATTCATTTATACGAAAACCATTTCTCATCATGACACTATCAAATTTTGCATGCCATTGTTTTGGAGCTTGTTTGAGTCCGTACAGTGATTTTACCAATTTTGTGGACTTTATTTTCATTCCCCTTGGATATAAATCCTTCGGGTTGCTCCATGTAGATTTCCTCATCGAGATCTCCATTTAAGAATGTTGTCTTTGCATCTATTTTTTGAATTTCTAGATTATGGATTGATGTAATTGCTATTAGCATTCTTATTGAGGTTATTCGTGTAACTGGTAAATATATGTCAAACAAGTCTACACCTTCTTTTTAACGATCTTGGCTACTAATCTTGCTTTATACTTATCGATGGAGCCATCTGGTTTCATTTTCTTCTTGGAAGTCCATTTGTAGCTAATTGCTTTTATTCTAGGTGTAATATCAACAATTTCCCAAATTTTGTTACTAATTAGGATTGAATTGATCTCACTTTTGATCCCCTCCTTCCAACACAAAGATTCAGAGGAAGATATTTCCTCTTTATAGGTTTGTGGTTCACGTTCTAGGACATAGGTGAATAAATCCGAGCAAAAAGAATTGAAATTCTTTCCCTAACGCTCCTTCTTGGTTCAGTTTCATCACTTTCACGATGAGTTCCATCTTCATGTGGGCTACTTAATTCTTCTCTTGTCCTTTTAGGGATATTATTTCCTTCATTCCTTTTGTATGGAAACACGTCTTCAAAGAATGAGGCATCTCTTGATTCCATGATTGTATTTACATGAATACCAACTATATCAGACTTGAATACCAAAAATCTATATGTACTACTTTGGGTTGGTCCTAAATAGTAATAGTCTACAGTCTTTGGTCCAAGTTTGACCTTCTTCTGAGGCGGGATATGAACCAATCACCCCCACATTTTGAGGTATTTGAAGCTTGGTAGGTGTCCTTTCCATAATTCATATGGAATTTTCCCCATTTTACTATGAGGAACCTTATTTAATATGTGATTAGATATATTTAAGGCTTTCCCCTACAAGTTTGTTGGTAGGCCAGAGGTTAAGAGCATAACATTAATCATATCTTTTTTCTTTCGATTGGCAACACCATTTTATTGTGGTGAATATAGGGTTTTTGTTTGATGAATTATTCCATTTTCTGCACAGAATTGTTCAAACGGTGATTCATATTCTCCACCTTGATCAGATCTTTGTATCTTGATCTTTTTATTTATCCGATTTTCTACCTCAGCCTTATATTTCATAGACGACGCAATTGCTTCATCTTTACTATTTAAAAGATATACATAGAAATATCATGTATAATCATCAATAAATGTGATAAAATACCATTGTCCACCTCTTGTAGGTAATTTTTGAAATCACATAAGTCGATATGAATCATTTGTAATGGTTTAGTACTTCTATCAACAGTCTAAAATGGTTTCTTAACCATTTTTGCTTCTACACATGTCTCACATTTTTTTTATCTACTTGAAATTTTGGAATTAAATCCAGATTTGCAAGTTTTTTCATTTTTTGAAAGTTTATGTGTCCTAATCTTTCATGCCATAATAGAGCATCATACTCGACAACATAAGAAACTTCATTTTTATTCATTTCAAAATTACTATACACATTATTATTGCCGACTACGACTACATTAGCCTTAAATAAGCCATCATACAAATATCCACTCCCTATATAGATTCCAGCCTTGGACAGAACAACTTTATCGGATTCAAAGACCATTTGAAAGCCTTTCTTCGAGAGAACAGGTCCAGAGATCAAGTTGTTGTGGATATCTGGAACATGGAGCATATTATTTAGTGTAATAGTTTTACCATATGTAAACTTGAGGATTACTTTCCCGTTGCCCTCAATCATTGACACTGCAGAGTTACCCATGTACAATTTTTCTTCATGATCGAGTTTGTTATAAGTGCAGAACATGGACTTTTCAGAACATACGTGTCATGTAGCACCTGTATTAAACCACCATTGAGAAGTATTCTGGATTAGACTGCATTCTGACAAAACTCCAGAAAAGTTAGACCCATCAATGTCCATGTTATCCACCACATTTGCTTTAGAATTTTTCCGTTTCTTGTGTCTGCAATCCCTTGCTTGATGTCCAGTCTTACCACAAACCCATCATTCCCCATTGAACTTCTTGGACCGCTTTTGATCATGTTGCTTGTTTTCTGGGGCCTTCCTTTTCCTTTCGTTTTTGTTAAGGTGTCCTTTTTTACTTTGACCCTTCTGCAACAAAAGCCTCTTCGTTTTTTGGTTTAGTGACTCCGCGAATATTTGGCTCAATCTTCAATCTTACGATGGGGTCTTGTAAAGATATCTCTTCCTTCTTGTGCTTTAAATAGTTGTGGTAGTCCTTCCAAGATGGTGACAATTTTTCATTGGTTGCTTCAACCAAGAAAAATTCACCAAATTCGTGGTCTTCTGCTTCCATTTCGTGGTTGATGATTTGAAGTTCATGCAGCTGCGTAGTTATAGGTTTTGAGTCTATCATTTTGTAGTCCATGAACTTTTCAACTATAAACTTCTTCAGGCTCACATTTTGTGTTTTGTACTTTGAGGTAGGTGCATTCCATAGAGTTTTTGCAGTCTTAAGTGGCTGTTACATTTTTTATAAAACCTTATCTAAACAATTTAGGATATAATTCCTACACAAGTAATCTGAGTGCCTCCATGCATCAGTATTAGGAATCTCATTTGACTCACTGGTTCTGTCTGGTGTAGGTGACACTGGTTTATCTTCATCAAGGTATTTCTGCAGATCTAGAGTTGTGAGATGAAAGAGCATCTGACTCTGCCACATCAAAAAAATCATCACCTTCTCCCTTAAATAGGTCTGGTTTGTTCAAGTTGATTTGTTCATTCTGCTGTAACACATTAGTGTTGTTGTGTGTGTCTATTGCATAATGTTTTGGAATATACAGGTTCTACATCTTAAGACCTTTTAAATGTCCTCCCAGGATACTGCAATCGAAGACTGCATAAGATAGTGATGAGTAAATTGGTTCTGTAATAGATTTCAACGGCAACACGGTAGTAGAACATGAAGAAGAAGAGGAAAACGAGCAGAAAAATCAATTAAGGATTTGATCAGAATTCCCAGTATTTATAGCGTGCTCGTGTCTCTTCTAAAGGGTTACGTCCCTTCAATTTGAACGCAACCGTTTAGTAAAAGTCATATCGGTTACCTTTGGTCGCAAACGGTCAGATTTCAAATGGATCGCAGCCGTTTTAATGTTCGTTGTTGTTGTCGCATCACTTTAGAAAACTGTCAAAAAATGAAAGGGTTTTTCAGAGGAAAAAAATAAGATTTTCATGTTAGACCCAAGCCCGAATCCGACCCGACACGGTACAATGGGTCGGGTAGCGCACGTGGGTGCATGTGTTCTTCAGATATAGGTCCTTCCCCTCGCACAAAATTACCTGACCTTAACGGCCAATATAGGGAATGAGGATCATATTCATATACCCAATTTTACTCTAGCTTTTGCCAGTGTGGGACTAGAGCATATTTCATTCATCTTATATTGAATTGTCAACAATGATAACTCGATTTTGACCCTCCAACCCGATTATATGTTGTATCTGTTACATATTGTTTGTCTTTTATGTATGCCATTGGTGTTAGTCTTTTATGTATGCATTTAATCAGTCTGCTCAGATATTATTGTGTAAGATGTTATATTTTACTAATTTATTTTCATATGTTATTAGTTATATTTTACTTATAACAACTGTATCTCTTCCGTACTGTTAGCCTTTTATGTATGCAGTGTGCTCATATATTCTTATGTATAGAGAATGATTTTTGGATATGGTGATTTCATGCTTTATATATATATACTGCCTGTTGGTGATTTGGTAACTTGTTGTCTATTGGTGATTTTGTAACTTGCTGCCTGTTGGTTTGGCGATTATATAATGGTGCTACCCATTGGTAATTTGGTTTTTTGTTGTTTATATTAGTGAGCAATATTTGCCGATGGGACAAACGGGTAAACTTAACTCAACCAGACCCGACACGACTCATTTAGTTAAATGGGTTACAAGGGTCGGGTCAGGTCAACCCGTTTATAAATGGGTCGGGTTAGGGTTGGGAAAAAATGACCCGTTTAATAAACGGGTTGACCCGACCCATTTAAAAATCAAGACGGACCTGAATTGACCCGACCCAAACCCAAGCTGACACGAGTCATTAACAGTCTTGGTCGCCCCATGGTTTCGAATTGGATGGTGGAAAGCTTTGAATTTTTGGTGCCATTCTATGGAGGAGGAAGGAATGGGAAAGTGAGAGAGGCTGACAATGGTGTGCTTTGGTACCATGCATTCACAATCTTTGTTTACCTCCGGTAAGCATCTGTGCTTGAAGTTGGTTCTATTTAAATGACCATATATTGTATCCTTGACTTACACCTATACCTTAAAACTTATTTAGTTTGAAGTAGTTATTTTTATGTTAGTTCATCTTAAGTTCAACCCATAATGAAACATAAGGGTTCTTTTGCATTAACTAATACTGGTACATATGATTAATTTGCTTTTTTGGAGTTTATGCTATCTGTTTGATATCATGAGTTGGTTTTGTGCTTATTAACACCTGCCACAGTTGGTGAATGGTGGTTAACTCTGATTGAACGTGAAAAACAGAGTTGAAAATGTCTACAATGTTGCAGAGAATCCTTTTTAATGTCCAAACTTCTTTCATTGGTTTTATTATTTCAGTTCTAATTTTTTCATGGTAGTAACATTAATATTGAATTTTTTTGTTCTGTAGTCTCATACATTGCTATTGTCTCCTAGTTTTCTAGAGTGAAGTCTAATATTATGATCATGAGGGATATAGTTATGCTCACTTGTTTATTATGGTGTGTCGGTTACTTTCACTATAGTGAGTTGATAAACATTAACAGATCAATGACTACTCTTGATTTAAATAACTTGTTTGTCTTGACTTTAATTATCATTGGGCGAACTGTTAAATTGAAGTTTGAGGGGAAAAGTGAGTTCATTCAAGTTTTTATGAAAAAATGTTTGAGAATTTTGCAGGAGATGAGCTTGTTGCATATCCCAATTCATCTCCGTTATCAAATCTCATGTTGAGTTACAATAGTTTAGTCAAATCTGTGAATGTTATACCAATAAGTTTTAATTTTATCAAGCTGACCGTTAGGGAGTTTTGGTTAGTGTCCTTTCTTAAATCAACTTTTTCAAAGAAAAAAACACACTGCCTCTTGTTTGATCATGTTTTCCCCTATGCCTCGTAAATCGCCTCTTCTCCGATGTTGTTTTCACATGCATTGCCTCATATTTCGCTAATATTTGTCCTCCTGTATTTCGCTAATGGCAAATTATATTTGTGCACCTTAAATTGCTTTAGATATATCAGTCTTTTTTTTAAATCATATACACCACTTTTTGCTTAGTATACACCATACATATTACTAAACCATACTCAAGCCTGAATAGAATAAAATAAGTTGCTTATTTAGTATCTTTCTGACATGCATTGATCCAACTAAAGAATATTGATTTCTAAAATCAATGAATTCACTTTTGCAACTCAAATTCAAATACTTAATTGGATTTATATTTATTTAACTATTCATATATTAGAATTTAACTTCAAATTTTGAATACTAAAATATTAATCTGCTTAAAATTTGATTTTATAACAAAAAAAAAATAGGTGTTGTTATTGACACGCCAACTACTGTTAAGGAGAGACCTTTTATTAGAAACAATTCACTCTTTGAAAATTTGTTAAGGGGATACACAAACCACTATTTCACACTACTCAATATTCTTGAATTACCCCTTCAAATTAGATTAAAGAAACTTATTCGATAAGGGAAACCGAATTAAAATAAGCAGTTTGTCACCACTTCACCGAATGCAACACATAATTAATTATATATGTATTTGACAGTAATATGTCAAAAATTAATAATCATTTCGATGCATTGCCTCCGTAATTATAAAATTCAGCATTTTTATGTCGACCAGAAAAATAGTTCGATTCAATTCCTCCGAATACGCTTATCCTTTAGGGTTTAAAAAAAATCGATATATGCAAACCAAAAAAATTACTATGGCCCTTGCAATATTTGTTAAGGTAAAATTACCTTTATCTGTTAATAAGGGGCTATAGGGTAATAAAGTAAAACTACCTTTATTTGTTAAGGGGCTATTTTCCTTATTGGTATTCCCCACAACGATTTTTGCAGAAAAGAAATGTTGGCCTTTCTTAACAATATTTGGAGTGTTTAGTAACAATGCCCAAAAAATTTGCCTTAGCCAGTTTTTCTTCTAACTCTGCTTGACTATTTCTTCTCAACTCTAACTGATCATAATCGCCATCACTTTTAACTATACTGCCCTCCCCTTTTTCTCTGAATCGTGATTGCCTCTCGGACGTGTTACAATCCTGTTTCAAACCCTATTCATTGTAATTGAACTTTTCTCTTCTTCACTTTCAAACCCTATTTTGCTGTAAATTTTGAACCCAAATTGCAAATTTCTGTCTTCATGAGTATATCCCTTCGATCGTCATTTTATGGTTAAGCATAATTCAATCGATGCTTCTGGATCTGCTGCTCCTCCTTGGCATAACTCGATAATTATTTTTTACAGTTTTGATGTCAACTATTTTGCTAGTTATAATTCTCTTGTTGATTTTTCTGTTTTAAAATTTTGGTTGGCAATTGTATAGATGATAACTTTTGTGTATTATAACCATTAGAAGGATTTTTATTGTAATCAGTTTTAAAATCATGTTAAGCATAATGAAACTTCAGCTTCAGAAACTGGTGTTGCCAATCAAGTGGTGGAAAATGAACAATCTGAAAATGGAGTAATTGGAGAATCCATATCTAAAACTAAAGCTGCTCCTGCAAATTGGACATTTGATGTAACCGACCATAATGAACAACTTGGTCCAAGAGAAAATACAACTGTTGTTCAGGATAAACTGAAACTTGGTCCAAGAGAAAATTTGATGGTTGACAAAAGAATTCTTTTGGTGCATCGGTGAGTTATAGTTCCTTTGCATGTGTGTAATGTCGTTTTTGTTAGCATTATGATCTTTGGTTTTTGTATGTTAACAATAAACTGAAATGTTGTTATTGTATATATAATGGAAAGTCTTATCCGATAAAGTGATAGTGTTATATTGAAAAAGTTATTGATATGAATAATAAGAGAAATATTCATATGTTTATAAAGAACTTTATGTACTAGACTATACTTCAAATGATAAAGCTTTATATCATAAAATTATGATTTGTCAGTGTATAACAAGTAGTTGCTATTTTTTCCCAGGCTTCCTCCATACAAAAAGGATTTATGATTATTCAACTAAGGCAAAAAAAAAAAAATCTACCTACAAGCTCGCCTGTGACTGCCATGAGTGCACGAGAAGCCAAAGATAACAGTGACAATAATTCCGTTGATGGTGTGATTTAGCTTTTTAATGCATATGAATTTGTTTTATCACTACAAGATGAACAGTGAATAGCGACGGCAAATAGCCATTGGCGGCCGACGCAAGCCGTCGCTAGCCGTCGCTATAAATATCGTCGCGAGCAAAAAAAGTGACGGATAAAGCGACGGTTCCGTCACTCATTTAACAACGGCTTGCAGCGGATACTTGCCACGTGGCATCATGAGTGGGCAGGTGGTTTTTTTTTGCTGGGAAGCCGTTGCTAAATCATTGCTAATGATGTCCAACAAGCCGTCGCTATCCGTCGCTATATGGCGTTGTTAGCCGTTGCTAGCCGACTCAAAATAATGACCAAATTGACGTCGCAAGCCGTCGCTAGCTGTCGCAAATCTGAAAGATAAGTTCACATCTTCACTAAAGTAATAAGAGAAAAAAAATGAAGCTTCTTCTTCAAGGTACTGCAAATCGAACCATCTACTCGAGCTTTTTGCCTAATTTTTTTCTTCAAATGATTCAAGTACCTATAATAAGAGTTATTTAATTTATATGTTGATAAAAAAAATCTAAGTTGTAATCTATCAATAGTATTGAGTATACACAAAATTACCTCTCAAATGGATACATCCATCCATATTGCACTGGACCTCGAAGGAGTGCTTCGGACGGAAGATGAATAGGTAAATGTTCCATTACATTTAAAAAACCCGCTGGAATTATTTTCTCAAGTTTGCAGAGCAGTACAGGGATTTCTAATTGAAGCTTATGTAAACGATCTATCTTCAACGTCGTTGAACAGTGTTGTTTATAAAACATACTTAATTCTGTTATAACACTCCATATTTTTGTGGGCAACAGTTCCTTGGAAATCACAGGTAAAAAGTATTCCATCATTATATGACAATCATGGCTTTTCATCCCACTCAATTTACTGTTTTTAAAGTCCACACATCTACGGAGGTTAGAAGAAATCCCATCAGGACATCGTTATCCTTCCACCCACTTTAGCACGAGTTTTACTTGCCTATTGTCTAGCTCATAGCATGATTTGGGTTTTTTATTCTCGGCATACAAGTGAAGTTCTGGCCGTTTACAGAAGTGTAATATATCATGTCGTGAATTTGCATCGTCCTTGGTTTTCCCCTTTACATTCAAAACTGTATTAAAAACGTTATCAAAAACGTTTTTTTCATTATCCATGATGTCAATATTATGCCGAAGTTTTAGATTTTTCCAGTAAGGTAACTCCCAAAATATACTTTGTTTGCACCAATTATGAATGTCCGATTTACCTGGAATTTCAACCTGCTTTCCATTTTCGTGTTTCTTTGGGTACTCACTTACAATTTCATATATCTCTTCACTTGTCCAAACTTTATGCGGTAGCATGTTCTCTACTCTGTTAGCTTTGAAGTTCTTTTTATCCATTCTAAATTTACGATTAGGATGTAGAAAGCATCGATGACAATCAAACCAAGATATTTTTTTCCATACTTCAATGAAAATGCTCGTGACTCACCCATACAATGAGGACAAGCTAGACGCCCGGATGTGCTCCAACCTGAAAGCATTCCATACGCAGGAAAATCACTAATAGTCTATAATGCTGAAGCAAACATACAAAAATTCCTTTTTCTCGAAATGTCGTATGTTTTGACCCCTTCATTCCACAGTGTTTTCAACTCTTCAGTCAGTGGTTGCAGATAAATATCAATTCCTTGTGTCGGATCATCGGGACCAGGGATGACAACTGTTAGAAACATATATGGATTTTTCATACATATCCATGGAGGTAAGTTATATGGAGTAACAATGATAGGCCATGATGAATATTTACTACCAAATTGATAAAACGACGAAAATCCATCCGTACATAAACCGAGCCTAACATAACGGCTCTCTGCAACAAATTCAGGATAAGTCCTATCAAAGTGTTTTCATACTTCACCATCAGACGGATGTATCAAAGTTCCTTCTTCTGCTGTTCTCACGCTATGCCATCGCATATGACACGCTGTAGCAGAAGATGCATACAGTCGTTGAAGTCTGGGAGTTATCGGTAGATAATGCATTCTTTTATATGGAACTTCTTTTTCCTTTCTTTTTCCTTGGTTTATATCTATCTTCATTGCAAAATTTGCATTTTTTTAATATAAGCGTCTTCTTTCCAATACAACTTGCAACCTTTAACACATGTATCTATCTTCTGATACGGTAGTCCAAAAGCAGATATAAGTTTTTTCACTTTATAGTGACTATCGCACATCAAATTGTTGGGCGGCATATGACGTTTTGCAGTTTGTACAACTGCTGTAAATGAAGCTTCTGTAAGATTGAATTTTGATTTCATAGTGATGAATTCAGCGACTACAAATAATTCGGTTCCGCTTGTACACCCTTCCCACAATGGCCTCTTAGCAGAATTCAATAAATCATAAAAAAAATTGCTTCCGCCGTTGGTTCTTCAGCATTTTCATTCTCATCGTCGCCTTGATTATTGGTGGGAAACATTGATTGTGCTGCATCTTGCACCATATTTTCTATCGGATTCGTCGTTGTATTATCGTTCATCATTGTACTATCATCCTCTACCACTACAGGGTTAGACGTAGGTTGAACAAGCTCTCCATGACGATCCCATAAGTTATAATTCGACATAAAACCAAATTTATATAGATGTACTTCTACTACATCTGGCTTCCAATGCCTCAAATGTTTGCACTTACTACATGGACGTCGAATGTCTACGTTACTCCGATTATTAGATCTAGCGAATCTAATAAATTCTTGGACACCGTTACAAAAATGTTCCTTTATCGACCCTTTCTTACCAGTACGGGGTTGATACATCCAACTACGATCACGAAAATAATCGAACATTTTCCTGATTTACAACAAATATGTTAGAAAATTCGATCAAACACTTTGTATTAATTGAAATCTTGTAAAATTTCATTTACAACTACTTCATGTTTTTAGTTTTTATGTTTATTTCTTTCTACTTTGACGGCCGGTCTACCTACTTCCCATTACAAATATAATAACATAAGCATATTTTATAAATCCTTTCAGGTTAAACGGTTCAACAAAATTTCGGCAGCACTTCACTTTGGTCCTTGTATCATACACAAATGCGTGTACACAGGGAACAAAAAGGAAGTGTCATCGAAATTTAGTTAATCGTTTAAACTAAAATGATTTATAAAATATGGTTACATTATTATATTTATAACTTGTCCAATACAAGGAAAAATCCATCGAATATTGTATCAGATGAATATAGATTTCCATTTTATGGAAAAATGAATATCCATATAACGATCATATACAACACCTGTCGGACGGGGCCAAATTTATTTAAGGGGTTCACGTAACTAGTCAAAACACATTCAACCTAAGTTTAAAGCAAGAAACGCACATCAAATGAAAAAGAGTGCCTTTTGCGCTTTGGACCTTTTTGCGCTTCAGTAAAAGGTGCACCTTAAACTTCAAAAAAAGCCCCTTACTTGCGCCTTACGCCTTTTTGCGCCTAGGTGCGCGCCTTGACTATATAGCGTCTACATAATAATTTTTCATAATTTCAATTTGTAAACTAACATGACAGTTAGTTTTAGTAAGTTTTGATTCATTTTAGTTTAATGTATAAATTATAAAATTAATTTTAATTAGTTTAAATTTTTGAAAGATAAACTAAGCTTTCAAGTTAATTATTTAATTTCATAAAAAATTCAAAGACTTGAGTTATATGATTTTCATTACATTTAACAAGATTCTTAATGATCTAAACCTAAATTACGAACCATTTTGAATTAACATTTTTAATCAACATTTGATTACTAAATATTATAGTAACAAAACATTTTTTTTCAATTGCAAGTGCATTCTTTTGGACCGACCATTCTTGCATCCGATGGGGACATAACAGTGCATGCATGTAGACTAGGGACATCGTTGCGCCATTTCAATAATAATCAATTTACTACCATTAAACAATTACTTTAATTCCATTCATTCTCAAATCCTCATACAACACATTCTACATACAACACAATCATCGTACGTCTAATTAAACACGTGATAATCATTATTTTCAACCTCCTAAATCAATTACATATGTAATATTCATTGATTTTACCCTCCTAATCAATTACACTTATCCCCAAATCAACTTACAACACAACCATTATCATAAACATCCCTCGCGACAACCAATTTCATATGCATAAACATTCAATTTTGCAAACTCATATAAATTAGCAACCAAAGCCTCTAATTAACCCTAATTAAGCATATACGAGAGTTAGAAGACATAGTAGAATGAAATCAATACCTTGGAAGCGAATTTGGAGGCTTGGAATCAGAGCATCAAGAAGAGGCGACGGGTAGGGTTTAGGAAATTTTTGGGGGAAAAAATAGAATGAGGAGGAGGAAGGGTCGGCTATTATTATTCTGCAAATCGAGCAACGGTTTGCGACGGCTAGCGACGGCCGCTTTTTTAGCCGTCGCAAACCGTTGCCCCGTCGTAATTTAAGCTGCCTTTTGTAGTGTATAATTTTTTAAATGCAAATTAATTTTAACATTCCTTACTAGTGAAAGGTTATTCTATTCATATCAGAAATCTATTGTCATCTACAACTGGAGCATAAGTTTTCAAGAAATTCAAGAAATTTACATTAAACCAAATGACATGCAAGTGAGAAAACTATAAGGTATATTGTGGTCTGTGAAAAAATATTCCTGACTTTTTTCTATGATATGGCTAGCCAACTTCAACTACAATTTTTAGTATAGGTTGATAATTTTTGTTTTGGCTTTGTTGAATTTGTCAACTCTGAATTCATGCAAGTTGCTATCAGGGTACTCATTAATATCTTTCTTATCTCAGTTTATGTCAATTTTGTTTATAAAATACCTGGGATCTCATCAGTTTAATTTTTGAGTTTACTATGCTTAACTCTTTTTGTCCCTTATTGTGTAGAATAACTAACATAAGCTTGATGTTGACTGTTTGGATTTCAATATACTTTAACAACATCCAATCGTGAAACCCTAGATCCAAATATGTAACCCATATTGATTTAATTGAGAACAAAACAGAAAACAGACAAATAGATTAGCGGAAGCATACCTGAATCCATAGTTAATTATTGCATCACCTGAATTCCATAATCGGTGGCTAAGGAGAGAAGATGAATTTGGTTCGGTCTTCCAAATTGACACAAACCCTATATCTGAAAACAACTCTCCGTAGAAGAGGTTAGAGAGTTGCTAAGGCTTGGGTAATTGGGTACCATAACCCCTTATTTATAAAATTGGCATTTTATAATTCGGCCCTTCAACAAATTAAAAATTTCCCCGATATCTACACATTAGGCTCATGATAAGTTAAGTTTTAAGCCTTTTAATTCTAATCTAAAATTAGATCACTTTAATTAGGCTTTACACAAAATTAGCACAACACATTTTATTTTACATATGTGAACCAATTGTCGAAATATTCCAACAATCTCCCCCGGGTCACATATGAAATAACCTTAAAATGTGTTTAACTTTTTGAGCTCCAAAATTTGCTATTTATAACATATGGTGTATCTAAAACAATCTCGTCCATTAATTGTGTTGATAAAGGATGAAAGTGACATTCATTACATTTATCGTAACCAAACCCATCAAAGGTCACATAATGCATAGCATGAAAATTACATGAAATATGATATATACATGTCTATTTCCAACCATTCCTTCTTTAGTGAGATCAAGACGTTTAATATTTAAACAACCCGAATGCAAAGAAAATCAGAAAAAGAACTTGATATACATATATTTGTAATTGAAACATAGCGCAATGAGTCATACGATAATACCAAATACAAACTTCCCCTGAACCAAAATATCCTTACATAAAAGTTACACCAATTGAGCTATATGCTCATAAAAGACCTTAGGTGATAGTCTTTAGGTAAGCGGATTTTCCATAATGGAGTTTGTCTAAATATGCTCTATGATTACAATATATTTTGCACTCTTCCCTTGTTGGAAAATAATATATTCTTTACTATCACAATATTACTTGGTCTTTCAATTCTTTATTAATAACTGGAGTCTTGTGACAAAGTTTTATATTATTTTTCATATTTGGATGTCTTATAATTAACCAAAGATGATATTTTCAAAGTGGTGGAAGCTATAAGTGTTTAAATGACACTTTTCTGTATATAGTTTTCCCTGTAAAATATATTACCATTACATAAAGTGGATCTTTCATAGTAATGACATCCAAAATATTCGAATTGTAATTCTTTATGCTCTCTAACCAATCTGATCTTTTATCTATGAGCATATGGTCTTTTATTTTATTCCTTAAAGATATCTCATAATCTTTTTGACTACTAAATCAACGATCCACTTTTCATATCAGCAAGGTATCTGCCAAATAATACATGCATATCCATATGCGTATATACATTAGTATGCATTAGAATTCACAGTGCAAATGCATGAGAAATCTTTTGTATTTCCTTTGTTTCAAGGATGGTAGCATTTATCTGTTTTGGTAAAAGAAAATCAACTGAAAATCGTAGTTTACATACCTAACTTTTTAAGTATTTATCTTCCTGATTCTTTTGTAATAATCCTAATATCAACCAATGAACAATAATGGTGTATTTGAATCCCAAATAAAAAAGACTAATTCATAAATAAGTTTCTTAAATAGTTTAACCAATGTCTCCATTGAGAAACATGATTTTAATCTCCATTAGATAATGCTCAAAAGTACAAAACGTAGTAAGCTTCAAAGCGACCGATTCTAAAGAATCGTTTACTAAGTCTAGAATGAAACATTCCTTAAAGAATAAAATTTATTTTTAGTAATAGTGATTTCAATAAAAGTGCCTTATAAAATTCAATATTACCCACTTGATCCCTTTTGGCTATGAATAGTTATTCATAACCAATGATCTTATTACTTAAGTTAGAGGGAGATTTCAAACTATATTATCCATATAGATTTATACTATATGTTCGTTTCTTAAATCCACATTTTAATTTAGTACCTTGCATGGATTGATGTAAGTCCATAGCATCATCTTTATCAATCCATTACTTATCTTTATGAGGGCTGGTTGTAACCCTCATAATTGCAAGAGCTAAATCTATAAAGTCAAGAACAAACTATATGCTCTCTTACAAATACTTATATTTATCCTAAAATCAGATGGAAATATTCTTTAAATTGGCAGATAATTCAGTTAAATTAGCTGAAAATGAACAAAAATAAAATGAAGATTGACCGTATATGCTCATAGCCAAATATCGACCATAGTAAACTCAAATAATTGGTAAGTCTCTTCTCAAGATAAGTAGTACACATTAATATAGTGTCTTTGGACAGTAATATTAACTGTAAGTGGTACTCTTGTTGTAATGATCAAACACTGACAATAAACTCAAGTCAAATAACAACCTTCCTTTGGTCCGATTAATTATTCACTCAAAACACTTTATAATTGTCATGTATTTATCATCATGCATGTGTAAGCGATTCGTCCAAATATTATTCATCCTTTGGGCCGGCTAATACTCTCATGAACTCCTACACACAAGTATCAAATATTTTCATGAACCACCAAAAAAAAGAGGTCAGTTTGGCGATATATTATTTCAGTTAGTTCGCTATTAATGTAAAATATTTACGGTTGTAAAGAGACATCAAAAAAATATTTGAATTTGTTACTTTATGTGTGTACAATGTACTTTGAGTGCCACAAAACACTCCCGAAAAAACTTTAGGTATTTGTGGTACTTGAAAATTTCAAAATTATAAATGTATCATAGCATGATTGAATAATAACTACTGTAATTACTTGCTTTATATGATTACATTCATGACATTCTCTTAATAAATATGATGAAATGAGCATCATAAATAAATCACATAAGTTATAGATGAATGCCAGAATTAAATGGCATCCGAAATTATGCAAAAGAGACACAATAAATGTCATACTGAATGACTTGAATGACTGAAGTAACATGATGTATATCTGAACCATGAAAAAGCAACACAAAATGCTACAATTTCACTTTAGCTAATTTATATTCAAGTTTTGTTCCATATAACTAAATCCATAAAATAAAATAAAATTTAAGAATTCATAGGAACTAAAATATAGCTGCCTTGGCATTAGGACTATATGTTTTTGTGTAAACCTTATCATCGGTTATAACAACTATTATAATGGTGAACTAGTACATAAAGCCATGTAATTTGGATTAACCGACTTCTGGTGCATCATAAGAGGTTACCCCAGCCTTACGCATTGGCCTCTCAGACTCGCTATTCCAAAATTTGTTTATATATAAACAAAGCCGCATTATTCACAAATACAAACCAAATCCAAAAGAAAGAGTCAAGACAAATCACACCTTATTTTTGATTGGGATCCTGGCATTATATTAGCAATACATAGGTTAAAATAATATAATATATTACAAGCCATATGTTCCATAAAACAAGCAGGAGCCAACCTTCCTACGGTAACTGAAAGGATGTCAACTTGTAATCAGTCAATTTTATAAAAAAAAAACTTGATACTTAAATCTAAAACTGAAAACCAAATAAAATATTAACTTATTCAACAATCCTTTTTTTTTAAGTTCGATAACAAACGGATCTGAATGTGTCCAGCTGATTCACAAACTTTTGACTAATCTATCTTATAATTTCCTTCCTATGTTAATGTATGGATCCATTGTTGATAAGCTACAACTGCAATATATGTACACCAGGCAACCATTATGTAATTATTATATAATTCGCATTGCATCAATATCCAAAGTCAGTTTATCAGCTTTTTATAATGTCTGAATAGTTGGTGAACCATTAATTCGTATAGCATGTTTTGATAGTATACACAAAATATCAGATATTGTTATAAGCCTTGCGATAACATAATTATGCAGTAGCCATGAACAAATAATAACTGCACAACATTAATGTATGTGGCACTAATAATCTTGCAATAATATTTGAACGACCCAAACTTCCCCTTACGGGAAAGCCTGGATTGTTTTGAGAACACGACGCGTCCGAACACAAACAATATAACATTTCATTGCTATTACAACAACTACATCAGAGCACCAGAATATATCAGAGTTCAAAAAATTTTACAACAGAAAAATATCAAAGATTTAATTACATAAAAGCGGAAAATATATAGATAAATATAATTTACAGCGGAAGACATCAACTACAACAACTGAAAGAAATATCGGATACAAAGCTTTATGAATATAGCTCCAGTTGTAAATCCAGGATCATGTGAAAAGAAGTATCTGCGAAAACCAAAACTACTAGTTGCCCATGTGGAAATATGGGCACCCAGAGTTTAGGTTAAAAAAAACTCCAAGTCAGTCATGGGACTGGTGTGAGAACTAAAACAGTTATTAGCTTGATTTTAAAGTTAGGTAAATCACGGGACCACACCGTATAACACGGAATGGGTTTATCCCCATGAATACCAGTGCATAAAAATAACAGCGCAATGCTAAAGAGAAAAATAAAGCTCTTAAAAGACTTAGGTCCCATCACAGAATGAACGCAGTCGAGGATAGAGTTTTCCCTTATAATAGCAAATATGCTTGATACGCGAAATTTCATCTTTTGTTATTACTATAAGTGAAGAAATCAACTTCAAATATAAATGTATCAATCATAGGCGGCGTAGGCACCATTATATTACGTTGCCATATAGGTTTACAACAAAAACCATATAATCGCATATTGGAAATTGGATTTCCATCTATGAACCGAGGCAAGGGATCATCCTTACTGATTTCAAGACACTATAGCCCGTGCCTCGGGACTCGGACTCTGGTAAGCGCTTGGAGAAGCAGAGCCAGCCCACCTATCCGCGGTGAATTAGGGTTACTCTTAAACAGTACATTTCCCTGCCCTATGGGGCACAAAATCTAGTCAGTATGTCGACCAATATCAAGAGCCACTAGGGATTCAAATCTGAGGTACCTCGCTTTCTAACAACCACATAAGTAAAATGTCTAGGCTCCATACCATGACATCACTCCTAGCTAGAAAGAAACACTTGTCCTCTCTGTCGTCCTCTCTCGTTTCTGGTTCATACAGGGGTATGAAGCTCGCGAATTAACGCTACACAAAGCTATGCTAATTAAAACCGTGCTTTGATCATCAACCACAAGACTCTGCTTTTCAACAAAACCTTGATCATTTACCTATCAGCATGCCACACTGTCAATTCATATCGTATCACTGATTTCCACCAATATATGACCTCTAAGCTCGTACGTCTTAGAGAAGGGTGTAAAGCAAGGGAATAAATTCTTTGCCACCAAACAAATATATATTTAGCAGAGATCAATGAATACAATATAAAGCAATACAATGTCCAACACACTATCCATTTGCAAGTCCATTCTAGGTCTGAACGAAACCGGAGGCACCTTATTCCTCATCCCATATGTCCAATATAGGAGAGAGGCCTTCGCATATCCGGTCGATCTCCAAGTACGTCTGGACGATCACCACTTATTACCTTGTCTTGGGTGTACATACCAATTAAGACACCACTAATCATCCAAACGATGTGAAGATCTCCGATCTTCAACCACCGTCTTCATCATCGACTTTCAATCATTGTATCAATTATTCAGAATGGGTTAAAACCCGGTCTTTTCGAATAACTCACGTATTTTATAATCAAGTGTTATAAAAACACATCATACGCCTTATTCCAATCCAGAATATTCTTTTATTCAAATATTCACATTTCTAGGGAAAGGTTCCCGTTAATTTTATCAATTATAAATCCTTTTAAATTTATTCTATAATCTTCCTTTGTATATCAATTTCAAAAGATTTTATTTCATCTTGCTACAATTCTAAACCAAATTAGGGTTTATAAAACTAGTGAACTATCGAGCCTGAAACGACCCAAACTTCCCAGTAAAGAAAGCCTGGATTGCTTTGAGAACAATACGCATCAGAACCCAAACTGAAGAACATTTTATTGCTAATTGCAACAATTACATCAGAGTACAAGAAAATAACAGAGTATGAATACTTATTACACAATTGAAATACAATAATGTCAGAGATTTAAATTACATGTAAATAGCAGCGAAAAAATAATACAAATATACAACTGAAAGGAGTACACGTATACAGAGCTTTCCAAATACCGCTCCAGCTGTAAACCAAGATCTTGTAAATATATCTGCAAAAAGCTACTCGACTGCCCATGTGGAAAATATGGGCACCCGAGTTTGCCAGTGAAACAAACTACAGGTCAGTCATGGGGCTGGTATGAGAAATCTTACTTAACTTATCTAACACAGGACCACGCCGCTAACGCGGAACGGGTTTACTCCATTGGATTGCCAGTGCATAAAATAAAGTAAATTGTTAAACAACGCAATGCTTTTTAGAAAAATGAAACCATTATAAGACTCAAGTCCCATCACACAATGCAACGCAAACCGGAGGATAGAGTTTTACCTTATAACGGTCAAAACATGCTTGATACGTAAACATGGATTTGATATTAGTGTATATATGTTTTAAAATAAACATTTCAATCATAATGTATCAATCATAGACGGCATAGCTACCATATATTATGTTGTCATACTAGTTCTACAATCAAAACCGCAAGGTCATATTGGAAATTGGGTTCCCATCATGAGTCAAGGCTAGGGAGGAGCTCCTTATCGATTCGAGACACTCAAGCAAATGCCTCAGGATCACACCTATGGGCAACCCTTGGATCCTGCAGGGCCGGTCCACACCTAACGTTAGTGGATTGGCAATTCCTGAACACACGTTTCCCGGTCCTTTTGGACCTCCAGTATGACCACTTACGGCCTGTAAACCCGAGGCGCCTCAATCCATCAACCACATAAGCAAAAATTTCAGGGCTGGTAGGTCACTTACACCACTTCTAGCTAGAAAGAAACGTGTGCACTCCCTGCGTTCCCTTCTCCCGTTTCAGACTCCAATCGAGGTGTGAGGCTCGCGAAGTAACGCTATATACAAAGCTATGCAAAAGTAGGCTATGCTTTGATCATCCCACAAGGCCCTGCTTTTCAACAAAAGCCTTGATCATTTGCATCTTGGTGTGCCACATTGACAATTCATGCCATGTTATCGATAACTATTAATATATGCCAGGGTGTTAAGCAGAGAATAAATTCTTCACCACCAATCAGATATACATGAATAAAAATCATTTTAATTCACATGAAACAAAATCCAATGTCAGACATGCATCCATTTACAAGTCCGTTCTGGGTTTGAACAAAACTGGAGACATCTGAGAGGTCCTCGCGTATCCGAACAATCAACAATACGTCCGGACGGCTACCACCGTAGCCCATTCAAGGTAGCTACTCCAATCATGGGCATCAGTAGCAACACATCCATTCGATGTGAAGATCGTCGGTCTTCAACCACTGTCTTCATCTTCGACTCTTCATCGTCGTAGTAATTATTCGGAATGGGTTAAACCTGGTCCTTCTGAATAACTCGCGTATTTTTATAATTAAAAATCAAGTGCTATAAAAACACATCCAACGCCTCATTCCAACTCAGAATATTCTTTTAAATAAAATATTCGCATTATTCTATCAAAGATAAATTCTTTAAATTTATCCTTAAATCTTTCATTTAAAGATTTATTAAAACTCCAGTTTGGTTTTAAATATCAAAAATCATTATTCAATGATTATTTAAATTTTAAAAATTAATCTTACCTTAAACTTGGTTAAAGAACTAATGTCATTTTAAAACACTGTTCACGATAAACCCAAAATCGACTTCCATAAAATATGGAATCTTCACAGAAATCAAATCAATATATAATCGTTATAAATTTCTGTATCCGACCAATAATATAAATGGAATAACAGCAAAGCCTCTTAAATCCCATATGTAGTATCGGTCTTCTTTTATAGAATCTTATCTCGGTTATTGTTAACTCGAATTCCATTCAATTCCAATTTAATATATTAAATTGGAAAACGTTACTTTTGGAAAATTTCCATTTAAATCTTAATAAAAGATTTATAAATTCCAAATCATATTTTCACTGTCAATTGGGTTAAAGAACAAATATCGCTTAAAAAATACAGTTCACAATTAACCCAACTCACATTTCAACTTATTCCAATTACTAAATATAATTGAAAACTTTAATAATCTTAAATAAAAGATTTATTCTTTTCTCAACTGGGTTTAAGAAAGGTGTTACTGAAGACACCATTCACGACAAATCCAAAATCCAATTTATTCAATTTAATTTTCAATTTAACAAACTGGAAAACTTCATTACATCTAAATTTAATGATTTATTCTAGTTAATAACTAGTTCGTTTCAATAAAAATATATTTTTCTAAAATATATTCTTTTTCTAAAATATTCTTTTTCTAAGATATTTTCTAAAATATTCTTTTTCTAGAATATTTTTGATTGGAATGTGACTCAATCAACAACCATATATTACATGTAATCAACAATCATGATAAATAATTATCAAGCATCCAAATAACAACCAGAGTGGGTTCTACAACTAAATACTGGGATTAGTGTCTGTCAAATATCATCCCAATACCCGTGTGGGGTTTCGTTCAACAAACAAACAATAAATTATTTGTGCACTTGGGCGATGTGTGAAAATTATCGTCCCAATCACATAAACAAGTCGGATGACTTGTAGATGGAAGTGTAATATTCAGTTTGAATATACTAACATTATATTTAATACAACAAACATTTCAACGTCACAGACATATATTTCAATTCTTTTTATTGTGAACAAATGATAATAAAAATCTAGTCTTTTATTTCCATTCTTTTTATTGAAAACAATGTTACAATAAAATGTAATCCTTTAATTCTATGCTTTCTAATGAAAACAACATTACATAAAAATGTAAACTTTTTATTCTTTTAATAAAACATTTCATATCAAAAGATGTTATTTCTTTTCTAAGGCAACATTTTATAACCAAAATGTCATTTCACTCTAATGGCACAATTTACAACAAAGTGTCATTTTAATCTAATGTCGTATATATAATTAACATGTATGACATTTAATAATGAACATAAATGACATCTTATAATTAACATATATGTCATTGTTGGTTTGCATACAAATTCTAATGTATGCATTTACGTTAGAATGGTATGTTCATTTTGAATATAATCCTAATGTATACATTTACATTAAAAGGTATTTTCATTATGCATACAAATCCTAATGTATGCATTTGCATTAAAATGATATTTCCTCTTTTATATATAAATCCTGATGTATACATTTACATTAAAATGACATTTTTGTTAAATCCTTTTAAACTATCAAAAATGTAAATTTTTGTCTAATCCTTTTAAATAAACAAAAATGATAAACTTGTCTAATTCTTTTAATATACAAAATTAACTATTTTTGTTAAACTCTTTTTAATACACAAAAATGTTTATTTTGGTTAAACTCTTTTTAATGACCAAAAATGATTATTTTGGTTTAACTCTTTTTAATGACCAAAAATGATTATTTTGGTTAAACACTTTTAATGACCAAAATGATTATTTTGGTTTAACTCTTTTTAATGACCAAAAATGATTATTTTGGTTAAACTCTTTTTAATGACCAAAAATGATATTTTGGTTAAACTCTTTTTCTTTCCATTTTTTTAAAGTAACAAAAATGCCTATTTTTATTTCATTATTTTGTTTGGACAAAAATGTATTCTTATTTCCATTCATATGTTTGGACAAAAATATATATTTTCTTTCATCATTCTAATTTAGCATAAAAATGTTTTTATATGGCAATTCTAGTTCAACATAAAAATGATATTTTTATGTGACAATTCTTGTTCAGCATAAAAATGATATTTTTATGTTACACAGATATAGTTCAACAAAATGATATTTTAAATATGAACAAACATTACTCTATAAAAATGACATTTTGAATTCTAACATAAATGGTATTTATAACTCAACATTAATAACATTTATAACTAAAATGATATTTAATCTATATGACATTATCTAAATGAAATGATATTTTTATTTAACATGGCATCATCTACATAAAATGATATTTTTATATAGCATAATAAATTCTAGCTAAATAACACATTTATCTGCCCAAAAGTATATTCTAACAAATTAACATATTTATTGACAAAATATGTTCTCTAACTGAATAACAATTTTATTCTAACACGACAAATTCTAACTAAAATGTCAATCTTGTTCTAACATGACAAATGTCAATTTTAAATTAACATGAGATATTGGTTTTCAACAAAACGATCATCATTCAACACAACAATCATCATTCCATACATTTAAAATTCCAAACATCACAAACATCACAGATCTAATTTATTATCGTAATTTCTTGGATTCAGAGCAGTGCAAAATAACTAAATTATTAATTATATAAAAAAAAGATTTCTCACATCGATTTGAATTTTGTCAGATTTTCAACGCGCCCCTTTTCAGATCTGGTCTGCTCCATCTCGTAGATCTCCGAAATACGGTTCTAATGCTTCAGAAATCATCTGATTCTGATAAGATTTGATCGAGTTACGATGGTTTGAATTTTAATTACATTAATTTGATTAATTAACAAATACTTACTTTTCTAATTACACCAAGAAAACGTTTCCCTTTTGTTTTGCTTTCCTCCTTCATCGTTTTTGCCTGTCGTGGACAAACCCATTTGCTTAAGAACTAGGTTTCCACCTTGTCATCGCCCGAGCCGCCGTTTTGATGATCGGAGCGTGCCACCTTCTTCGCCATCGCAAGGTCCTCCAGCGCATGTCACGAGGCTAAGCTCGGCCCCCTCTGTCCCCTCGAATTCCGCTTCCAACCGATCGAGTTTGAGACCCCAACCCGATCAAAATAGAATACGAAACCCCATCATCTCCGTATGAAAATGTAGAGCTCTAGAATCTCTTCAATATTTGTCTTATTTTCATATACTCCTTCAAGAGAGGTTGAGGAAATGAATTGGGAAAAATCTGGCCATGAATTAAGAACTGGCGGCGGCTGTTGCATAGTGGCTTAGGGTTAGGCGTATTCTACCAGTATTTATACCCGTATTTGATTTGTATTCAATTTATTTAATTCCTTTTTATTACAATATAATTCCTGCATCGTTCTAAACTCCAAATCAAACCCGTTGAGTGTCGCCCCTAGCTAATAACCCCCATCCTGGACACAATGGAATATGTTTCGTAACCCAATTCGACTGTTACGATATGTTTTTCTTTAAATTAAATTATAAAACATTTAATTATTAAATTCAAACGTATATTTTAAATTACCAGGGCCACATACGGACTCTAAAAATTACAGAAAAATTATTTCTAGTTATGGTTTGACGATACGGTCTTAACAAAACTAATTTCGTCGAATTCCGAGAACGTTTGAAAAATGGTCATTTTCAGGTCGATTAAATTTGACTGAAACTGATAAAACACATTTTCTTTTGCCACGCTCACATATTAATTCGAAAAATTCTAGAAAATTTAACTTAGCAAAAATTTGACATTCCGGTTCCAACAAAAGTGGTTTCGTCGAATTCCGAGGTCGTTTGCAAAATGGCTATTTTTAAGGGCAATATATTATATTAAAATGTATATAAATTCTACGGCGACTTTTCTAGATTTTAAACTAGACATAACTTTCTATTTTCAAAGTAAAATTTCAGTTTCTTCTATTCGTTAGCAAGATATAGTTAAACAGATTATAATATTTCTTGTTTCGTCTAATTCTGACTTATAATTAATTATGTATATTTAATTGAAGTTAGAAAATGAATTTTCAAACTGCAGCGCTTTTTCAAACTCCTTTTATATTTGAATTAAATTTATTCGTTTTAACTTCGATTAAAATAAACTTTTAGTTGTTATTATTTAAAATAAATTATTTTAAACATTAAAATCCATTAAAAAAAATTGGCCCCAAAATTCCGGGTTGTTACAATCTCCCCCAATTAAAATCTTTTTGTCCTCGAAAAGGAACGAAGCTAAAAGTTGTTTAATTAACAAACTCAACTTCAAATTTTAGATATCAGTTTCAATGATTTTATTAGTTAAATTAACTATCATTCCAATAATTTTATTAGTTAAACTAATAATCAAACATCACAACCAGCAATCAATTAGGTGATTAACTTTTCAAATATATATAACTTTTATATATAGTCGAAAATCATATTTTAAGTGCAAATCACTGCAGTGAATCCTATCTAGTTTTTGGTTCTCATACCAGTCAGTGGAAATATATAGATATACCACTTTCGAAACTCGAACATAAATTCTGATGATGTTTCGAACTACCATCAGAACATCTCCGGCGACTAGAGTGTGATTCTATATCTATCCAGTATATTAAAACTTCGAATATCCATTAATTACTCATATATTCAAAATCTTTATATACTCGATTGTCCACATTAAAATATAATAATATTCTAAAATACGTATTTTAAGATAAAATTTTCAAAACTAAATAATGTTTTCATTTTTATTTTAAAGAAAATAATTCTCTTCACACTTGCTCTCGGATGCTACTGATCCCATCTTTAACAAGTTATTCTTATTGGATATTACTAATCCAATCCCTGATGAATTCTTTCATTCGGTTCTAATGTGTCTTGTTCTCAAGCTCTGTAAACCAATGCTCTGATACCAAATGAAACGACCCAAACTTCATAGTAAAGGAAAGCCTGGATTGCTTTGAGAACAATATGCATCAGAACCCAAACTGAAGAACATTTTATTGCTGATTACAATAATTACATAAGAGTACAAGAATATAACATAATATGAATACTTATTACACAATTGATATACAATAATGTCAGAGATTTAAATTACATGTAAATAGCAGCGGAAAAATAATACAAATATACAACTGAAAGGAATACACGGATACAGAGCTTTCTGAATACCGCTTCAGCTGTAAACCAGGATCCTGTAAATATATCTGCAAAAAGCTACTCGACTGCCCGTGTGGAAAATATGGGCACCCGAGTTTGCCAGTGAAACAAACTACAGGTCAATCATGAGACTGGTATGAGAAATCTTACTTAACTTATCTAACACAGGACCACGTCGCTAACGCGGAACGGGTTTACTCCATTGGATTGCCAATGCATAAAATAAAGTAAATCATTAAAGAACGCAATGCTTTTTAGAAAAATGAAACCATTATAAGACTCAAGTCCTATCACACAATGCAACGCAAACCGAAGGATAAATTTTTACCTTATAATGTTCAAAAGTTGCTTGATACGTAAACACGGATTTGATATTAGTGTATATATGTTTTAAAATAAGCATTTCAATCATAATGTATCAATCATAGACGACATAACTACCATATACTATGTTGCCATACTAGTTCTACAATCAAAACCGCAAGGTCGTATTGGAAATTGGGTTCCCATCATGAGTCAAGGCTAGGGAGGAGCTCCTTATCGATTCGATACACTCTAGCAAATGCCTCAGGATCACACCTATGGGCAACCCTGGGATCCTGCAGGGCCGGTCCACACCTAACGTTAGTGGATTGGCAATTCCTGAACACACGTTTCCCGGTCCTTTTGGACCTCCAGTATGACCACTTACGGCCTATAAACCCGAGGCGCCTCAATCCATCAACCACATAAGTAAAAATGTCAGGGCTGGTAGGTCACTTACACCACTTCTAGCTAGAAAGAAACGTGTGCACTCCCTGCGTTCCCTTCTCCCGTTTCAGACTCCAATCGAGGTGTGAGGCTCGCGAAGTAACACTATATACAAAGCTATGCCAAAGTAGGCTATGCTTTGATCATCCCACAAGGCCCTGCTTTTCAACAAAAGCCTTGATCATTTGCATCTTGGCGTGCCACATTGACAATTCACGCCATGTTATCGATAACTATTAATATACGCCAGGGTGTTAAGAAGAGAATAAATTCTTCACCACCAATCAGATATACATTAATAAAGATAAATTTAATTCACATGGAACGAAATCCAATGTCAGACACGCATCCATTTACAAGTACGTTCTGGGTCTGAACGAAATCGGAGACACCTAAGAGGTCCTCGTGTATCCGGACAATCAACAATACGTCCGGACGGCTACCACTGTAGCCCCTTCAAGGTAGCTACTCCAATCATGGGCATCAATAGCAACACATCCATTCGATGTGAAGATCATCGGTCTTCAACCACCATCTTCATCTTCGACTCTTCATCGTCGTAGTAATTATTCGGAATGGGTTAAACTTGGTCCTTCCGAATAACTCGCATATTTTTATAATTAAAAATCAAGTGCTATAAAAACACATCCAACGCCTCATTCCAATTCAGAATATTCTTTTAAATAAAATATTCACATTATTCTATCAAAGATAAATTCTTTAAATTCATCCTTAAATCTTTCTTTTAAAGATTTGTTAAAACCCCAATTTGGTTTTAAATATTAAAAATCATTATTCAATGATTATTTAAATTTAAGAAATTAATCTTATCTTTAACTGGGTTAAAGAACTAATGTCATTTTAAAACACTGTTCACGATAAACCCAAAATCGACTTCCATAAAATATGGAATCTTCACAAAAATCAATTCAATATATAATCGTTATAAATTTCTGTATCCGACCAATAATATAAATGGAATAACGGCAAAGCCTCTTAAATCCCATATGTAGTATCGGTCTTCTTTTACAGAAGCTTATCTCGGTTTTTATTAACTCGAATTCCACTCAATTCCAATTTAATATATTAAATTGGAAAACTTTACTTTTGGAAAATTTCCATTTAAATCTTAATAAAAGATTTATAAATTCCAAATCATATTTTCACTGTCAATTGGGTTAAAGAACAAATGTTGCTTAAAATATACAGTTCACAATAAACCCAACTCACATTTCATCTTGTTCCAATTACTAAATATAATTGAAAACTTTAATAATCTTAATTAAAAGATTTATTCTTCTCTCAACTGGGTTTAAGAAAGGTGTTACTGAAGACACCATTCACGACAAACCCAAAATCCAATTTATTCAATTTAACAAATTGGAAAACTTCATTACATCTAAATTTAATGATTTATTCTAGTTAATAACTAGTTCATTTCAATAAAAAAATATTTTTCTAAAATATATTCTTTTTCTAAAATATTCTTTTTCTAAGATATTTTCTAAAATATTCCTTTTCTAGAATATTCTTTATTGGAATGTGACTCAATCAGCAACCATATATTGCATGTAATCAATAATCATGATAAATAATTCTCAAGCATTAAAATAACAACCAGAGTGGGTTCTACAACTAAATATTGGGATTAGTGTCTGTCAAATATCATCCCAATACCCGTGTGGGGTTTCATCCAACAAACAAACAATAAATTATTTGTGCACTTGGGCGATGTGTGAAAATTATCGTCCCAATCACATAAACAAGTCGGATGACTTGTAGATGGAAGTGTAATATTCAGTTTGAATATACTAACATTATATTTAACACATCACGCCTTTCAACATCACAGACATATATTTCAATTCTTTTTATTGTGAATAAATGACAGTAAAAATCTAGTCTTTTATTTCCATTTTTTTATTGCAAACAATGTTATAATAAAATGTAATCCTTTAATTCTATGCTTTCTAATGAAAACAACATTACATAAAAACGTAATCATTCATTTCTTTTAATAAAACATTTCATATCAAAAGATGTTATTTCTTTTCTAAGGCAACATTTTATAACCAAAATGTCATTTCATTCTAATGACACAATTTTCAACAAAGTGTCATTTTAATCTAATGTCATATTTATATTTAACATGTATGACATTTAATAATTAAAATAAATGACATCTTATAATTAACATATATGTCATTGTTAGTTTGCATACAAATTCTAATGTATCCATTTAGGTTAGAATGGTATGTTCATTTTGAATATAATCCTAATGTATACATTTACATTAAAAGGTATTTTCATTATGCATACAAATCCTAATGTATGCATTTGCATTAAAATGATATTTCCTCTTTTATATATAAATCCTGGTGTATATATTTACATTAAAATGACATTTTTGTTAAATCCTTTTAAACTGTCAGAAATGTAAATTTTTGTCTAATCCTTTTAAATAAACAAAAATGATAACCTTGTCTCATTCTTTTAATATACAAAATTAACTATTTTTGTTAAACTCTTTTTAATACACACAAATATGTATTTTGGTTAAACCCTTTTTAATGACCAAAAATGATTATTTTGGTTTAACTCATTTTAATGACCAAAAATGATTATTTTGGTTAAACTCTTTTTAATGACCAAAATGATTATTTTGGTTTAACTCTTTTTAATGACCAAAAATGATTAGTATGGTTAAACTCTTTTTAAAGACCAAAACTGATTATTTTGATTTAACTCTTTTTTTTTCATTCTTTTTAAAGTAACAAAAATGCCTATTTTTATTTCATTCTTTTGTTTGGACAAAAATGTATTCATATTTCCATTCATATGTTTGGACAAAAATATATATTTTCTTTCATCATTCTAATTTAACATAAAAATGTTTTTATATGGCAATTCTAGTTCAACATAAAAATGATATTTTTATGTGACAATTCTAGTTCAGCATAAAAATGATATTTTTATGTTACGCAAATATAGTTCAACAAAATGATATTTTAAATATGAACAAACATTACTCTATAAAAATGACATTTTGAATTCTAACATAAATGGTATTTATAACCCAACATTAGTAACATTTATAACTAAAATGATATTTAATCTATATGACATTATCCAAATGTAATGATATTTTTATTTAACATGGCATCATCTACATAAAATGATATTTTTATTTAGCATAACAAATACTAGCTAAATAACACATTTATCTGCCCAAATGTATATTTTACCAAATTAACATATTTATCAACAAAATATGTTCTCTAACTGAATAACAATTTTATTCTAACATGAAAAATTTTAACTAAAATGTCAATCTTGTTCTAACATGACAAATGTCAATTTTGAATTAACATGAGATATTGGTTTTCAACAAAACAATCATCATTCAACACAACAATCATCATTCCATACATTTGAAATTCCAAACATCACAAATATCACAGATCTAATTTATTATCGTAATTTCATGGATTCAGAACAGTGCAAAATGTTTTTCAACGCGCCCCTTTTCAGATTTGGTCTGCTCCATCTCGTAGATCTCTGCAATACGGTTCTAACGCTTCAGAAATCATCTGATTCTGATTTGATTTAATCGAGTTATAATGGTTTGAATTTTAATTACATTAATTTGATTAATTAACAAATACTTAACTTTTTAATTACACCAAGAAAACGTTTCCCTTTTGTTTTGCTTTCCTCATTCATCGTTTTTTCCTGTCGTGAACAAACCCATTTGCTCAAGAACTAGGTTTCCACCTTGTCATCGCCAGAGCCGCAGTGTTGATGATCAGAGCCTGCCACCTTCTTCGCCATCGCAAGGTCCTCCGGCGCCTATCACGAGGCTGAGCTCGGCCCCCTCCAATCGATCGACTTTGAGACCCTAACCCGATCAAAATAGAATACAAAACCCCATCATCTCCGTATGAAAATGTATAGCTTCAGAATCTCTTGAATATTTGTCTTGTTTTCATATTGAGATTCAAACTCATTCAAGAGAGGTTGAGGAAATGAATTAGGAAAAATCTGGCTATGAATTAAGAACTGGCAGCGGCTGTTGCATAGTGGCCTAGGGTTAGGCGTATTCTACCAGTATTTATACCCGTATTTGATTTGTATTTAATTTATTTAAAGCCTTTTTATTACAATATAACTCCGGCATCGTTCTAAACTCCAAATCAAACCCAACGAGTGTCGCCCCTAACTAATAACCCCCGTCCCGGACACAATGGAATATGGTTCGTAACCCAGTTCGGCTGTTACGATATGTTTTTCTTTAAATTAAATTATAAATCATTTAATTATTGAATTCAAACGTATATTTTAAATTACCGAGGCCACATACGGACTCTAAAAATTACAGAAAAATTATTTCTTGTTATGGTTTGACGATACGGTCCTAACAAAACTAATTTCATCAAATTCTGAGAACGTTTGAAAAATTGTCATTTTCAAGTCAATTAAATTTGACTTAAACTGACAAAACACATTTTCTTTTGCTACGCTCACATATTAATTCGAAAAATTCTGGAAATTTTAACTTAGCAAAAATTTGACATTCCGGTTCCAGCAAAAGTGGTTTCGTCGAATTCTGAGGTCGTTTGCAAAATGGCTATTTTTAAGGTCTATATATTATATTAAAGTATATATAAATTCTACAGCGACTTTTCTAGATTTTAAACTGGACATAACTTTCTGTTTTCAAAGTAAAATTTCAGTTTCTTCTATTCGTTAGAAAGATATAGTTAAACAGATTCTAATATTTCTTGTTTCGTCTAATTCTGACTTATAATTAATTCTGTATATTAAATTAAAATTAGAAATCGAATTTTCAAACTGCAGCGCTTTTTCAAACTCCTTTTATATTTAAATTAAATTTATTCGTTTTAACTTCGATTAAAATAAATTTTTAGTCGTTATTATTTAAAACAAAATATTTTAAACATTAAAATAAAAAAAAATTAAATTGGCCCCAAAATTCCGGGTTGTTACAGAGCCATACCGAAGTAATCATTTATTTATAAATCCCAATCCCAACCTATTCATTCCGTGGAGCAAAACTGGTAGTACCCCATATCTAACACCCACGGTGTTATCAGTAAATTTAATTACCATTTCATGTTCAAATCTAATTAAAGATTTAATTATCGCCTAGAGTAAAACTGACCATTCTCGATCATTTCATGAATTCGATAAATTTAATTATCTTATTCCCATTCCAATCTAATTAAAGATTTACTAAAACTCCAATTTGTTTTCAATATCAAAAATCATTACCTTATGATTATTCAACTTTAAGAAATTAATCTTGTCTTTAACTGGGTTAAAGAACCATTGTCATTTAAAACACAGTTCACAATAGACCTAAATCAACTTCCATCAAGTATGACATCTTCACGGAAAACATATCAATATATAATCAATATAAGTTTCTGTATCCAACCAGTACTATAAATGGAATAACGGCAAACCCTTTTGAATTCCATATATAATAACGGTCTTTCTTTACATAAGCTCATCTCGATTATTACCAAATCGAATTCCATTCAATTCCAATTTAATATATTAAATTGGAAAAATTTACTTTGGAAAATTTCCATTAAATCGTAATAATAAGATTTATAAATTCCAAATCATCTCTTCACTGTTAATCGGGTTAAAGAACAAGCGTTATTTAAAACACCGTTCAAGATAAACCCAAAATTCCAATTTCAATTCCAATTAAATATTAATTAATTGGTAAACTTCATTAAATCTTAATTAAAAGTTTTATTCTTTTCTCAACTGGGTTTAAGAACAATGTTACTAAAGACACCATTCGCGACAAACCCAAAATCCAATTTGATATTTACTACAAGGCTCTAAATAGAAATAATGTCGGCTTATATTTAATATCAAATTCTGAAATCAACAAATATCGTATTGGGAATAACGATATATATATCTTCCAAATTCCTCAACAATATTTGTATAATCACGAAATCCAATACTGAAATATTCTGAAGATTATTTCCATTCAAAACCATTCCAATTCATACATTGGAAAAATTCTAATTATTTTAAAACCCATTTTCAATCCAATTTATTGTTTCTAAATATAATTAGATTAAAATTTTGGTTATTAACTAGTTTATTTCGACAAAAATATATTTTAATCTTTTCGAACTTGATATTTTTCTTCCTAAATCTATCCAAATCATTTATTATGTTTTTAAATAATTTTTCCATAATTTTATTAAGGCCCTTACAGTCGGTTTCCAATAACGGTCACTGAACTACATCAATAGCGACCTTTTCTGAAATTGATTTGGACATATTTCCATATCCAATCATTAGATTTCAAATCTCTTATCATAATTAGAAAGCCCTTTTCAATACGAACCCAACGGTTCCGGTTTTAGGAGAATCCGACGGTCGGATCTCCCGTTATATCAATTTGAAGTTAATGGTCGAAATTCGCGAATGGTCGCTGTGCAGCGCGTTCTATTCAAACCATTTTTATATATATGTAATATATATCGTCGATTTCCATTTAAAATGTATTTTATAAATCATTTATAAATTCGTTTAAAATGATTTAAACTTCATTTTCAATTTTAAATCAAAATTGAATATTCCATATCATTGTAATATTAAAATGATAATATTTTCAAAATATTTGATTCTGAAATCCATTTCCCTTTCGTATTCTTTATAAAATGAATAAAGTCGATCGATAAACCTGTTCAGGTTAAAATGGCATTTAACTATATAACTAGGCTTCTCATTTCAATATTTTTGTGTCCATCCAAAACCGGACATCAAAATCATGATTTTATTCTTCACTGAATATTATTTTATAATATTTGTTATTTTAAAATATTTTTTATTTCTGAATGGAATGCGACGCAATCAATTACCATATAATTTCAGTTATATGGATTTCATACATCGTTTGTATTCAACAATAATGATAAATAATCATTAACCATTCAAACATCATCCAGAGTGCAGTTTACAACTGTATAAGCGTTAAAATAATTAAATAGCTCATCACAGTCTGTCAACCCATCGATTGGCATACCACTAATTATTAGGATTAGTGTATGTCAAATATCATCCCAATACCCGTGTGGGGTTTTCAAACAACAAATACTAATTATTATTTGTGCATTTAGGCGATGTGTAAAATTTATCGTCCCAATCAATATCAGTTAAATAGGTGTACATAAACAGGCCACTAGACTTGTAAATGAATAGTTATTTCAATTTCTTTTTATGAAAATTTTATATACATTTTATATAAATAATTTATACATTTCAGTTTTAGAAAAATTCGGCATTATAACGACGCGATATTAGAACCGGAATAATGTCTAGCATTATCCCTCTTCTGATAGTGGCTCGCACCATACACCACAATCAATCAAACCAATAATTCCACCATACAATCAATTTTTCCATAACATAATCATATCACACAAATCATCCAAGGTTTGTACAAAAAGTAGTGTCAGGAGCTACTAAGCCCCGTTTGCAACATAGGATATATGACGTAACAAAAATGATTTGAGTGAGAGAGTTCTCACGTTGGTTTCCATTCCGCTAGTCTTTAATTGACGGTTTTGGTACTATTTGAATTTATATTTTCCCCAAATTCAAACAAGCTCCAAATTGAGCCCAGTCAGTTTTGTTTTGAAGCTCTCGACTCCACGATCGCAACGGATCCTATTTCATGAGGTTTGGAGTTCGTAGCAAAAAGTTATTAACGTTTGAAGTTTAGTCACATAATTTAATTAATTATAATTAATTAAACTCAAGATTCACCTTCACCCACGTTCAACCTGATCGGAAGTTCACTGCCGCCGCCTCAGGCCACCTGGGAGTTGGCCGACCCCACTGCTGACTTCCCTTATCCACGCCGCGTTACTGCTGATCAGCGGCGACCCCACAACTGCGCTGTTGATCGGGATTTCATGAAACCCCCAAATATAGTTCGTCGTCGATTGCTCCACCTCCACCGCACCAGGTGATCACGCACCACCGCCATCCTCCACGCCTTGCTACCCTGAACCGCCTCCCTTCATTGACCATCGCCAAATAACCCCTCCAGTGACCAAAACCTAACCATTTAAATTTCGAGCTTCACCAAAAATTCTGACGCCGTTCATCTCTAAATTCCCACCACTACGTCCACTTTCCAACCGACCACCCAAAGACAAAGTCGTAACCCTTCCTCTCCTCTACCATTTTCTCTTTGGTGCCACAATTATATACTTCTTTGTTTGATCAAAAAATGGTCAAAACCAAAACCCATTTTTGTGACGGCCTGGAACTTCGCTCGATCTGAATCAGTCGTTAAACCGATCTAGACCGTTCGAAACCCCTGATCGTTGAGAACAGGACAAAATAGAACGCAGACGGAAGAACATTTCATTGTTATTACAACAATTCCATCAGATACAAGAATATACAGGTTATAAATGCATAAATTACATTCGATAAATATCAGAGATTACAATAAATTACATAGCAGCGGAAAATAATACAAAGCACAACTGAAGGCGATATACGGATACAGAGCTTTCCGGGTACCATTCCAGCTGTAAACCAGGATCCTGTGAATATAAATCTGCAAAACCAAAACTACTAGCTGCCCGTGCGGAAAATAGGGGCACCCAGAGTTTAGGTTAAAACAATAAACTCCAGGTCAGTCATGTGACTGGTGTGAGAACTAAAACAGTTATTTAAAACTTTATTTTAAAAGAAAGTAATCCAAGGGACCACGCCGTATAACACGGAACGGGTTTCCTCCCAAGAATACCAGTGCATATAGATAAACAGCGCAATGCTTTTTCGAAAAATGAAGCTATTATAAGACCCAGGTCCCATCACACAATGCAACGCAAGCCGGAGGATAGGGTTTTCCCTTATAATAGCCAAACATGCTTGGTACGTTTAAAACAAATCATTTGATACTATAATAAGTGTATAGTGTCAAAACAATTTCAATCATAAATATAAATCATAGACGGCATGGGTACCATATATCATGTCGCCATACTAGTTCTACAATTAAAACCGCAATACACGTATTGGAAATTGGATTTCCATCATGAGTCGAGGCAAGGGGCAAGCTGTAACACCCCGAATTTTCTATTAACACTAAAGTTGCTAAAATATTAATAAGTGTGTAAGAGGGGGGATGTATCTAATATGAATATAAAAGTGTGTAAGAGAGGGGATGTATCTAATATGAATATAAAAGTGTGTAAGAGAGGGGATGTATCTAATATGAATATAAAAATATTAATAAATATGTAAGAGAGGGGATGTATCTATTATGAATATAAAAATATTAATAAGTATGTAAGAGAGGGGATGTATCTAATATGAATATAATAATATTAATAAGTGTGTAAGAGAGGGGATGTATCTAATATGTATATAAAAACAATAATAAGTGTGTAAAAGGGGGGGATGTATCTAATGTGTACATTGTAGAATATATATATATATATATTGCTGAGTGTTTGCTGAGTCACTTCTGACTCATTGCTGAGTCAACAAGATAAACCCCATCTTGTCTGAACGGCTGCGGTTATTTCTAGGTTAAATCTAATGGCCTAGAATGCATTCTAAAATCTATAAATAAGTGGGTAGACCCTAAACCTAAATCACTTGTAAAATTAGAGAAGCTACCGTCATGCTGCTGCCATGGAGTTCAGCGTAGCCGTCACAAACTAAGAAGAGGAAGCCTAATCATCTACAACTAAATCTACACAAATCAAATCAAAAGATCTCTCTTTCTCTAATTCTTTTCTTTTGTTGGTGAGTATGATGATTCTCACAAGACTATTACAAACTAATTTGACTCAGTTATGAATGGATCACAAGAAAGTGATGTGATTTGTAATTGTAAATTCTATATATTGTGGATCTCTTATTATGTTATTATGTTGTCGTATGATGTAAATTATATATGCTATGTCATGCTATGTTGTAAATTCTCTTATGCTATGTCGTGCTATGTTGAGAATCATGTCAAGCTATGTTATACTATCATACTATGCCATGTTATAAATCATGCTATATTATGTTGTAAAATCATGATGTTGTTGGAACATGCTTAAAGTTATGTTTTTTTTTTAATTTAAATGGATCTTGTTTATGGGAATTTGCCTATTAGGTTAGGTGTACCCATAAACTTGAAACTATAAAACTTGATTATGGGAATTTGCCTATTGAGTTAGGTGTACCCATATAAAACCATGTTGTTAAAAAAATTAGATGATGTTGATTCACACATGTTCATATGTAAGTTTATGAAAATCGATTGAGATTATATTAGGTGAATTTTGAACAAGTTGACACCTTTAGGTCCATGACATGTATAATCTATGCAAGTTGGACATATGCAAGTTTCACCCCTTATTATGATTCATTTGATCACATATACATGTTGTTATTATGATAATCTCTTTTATGCTATGAGTTAGGCTATTCGAGTCTAACATATATTTTGCGAATAAACGTTCAAACGTGGGGTAGGGGTAATATTAGGAATTAATAAATTGGGTGCAATTTTGTAAGATTTTGCATACCATGAATGGATGTCCATAATTGAGTCAATTATGGACATTGTTAAAAATTGGAAGTAATTAATAATTCAAGTAGGGAATTATTAAAATTGGGGGAAAGTGGATTATTATTAATAATCAATGCTTAGGACACGAGGTTGGACCCGTTTGTGATGTAAACCTGCCCGGACCCGCCCGGCAAATCCAGTAGTCACAAATGTCGGCCCAATGTGAGAGGTCCTAGGCCCAAACTAAAGCATAACAGTTGTAAAGACACGAGGTTAGACTCTTTTATGGTGTAAGACTGCCCGGACCCGCCCGACAAATCCAGCTGCCATAAATGCCAGTCTAATGTGAGAGGTCTTTATGAGGTTATGGCCTTAATGAACTAAGAAATACTTAACCAGATAATCATGTAAGGTGGGACATGGGGGTTAAGTAGGTGCCTTGGGTGGCATGAGGAATCTGGTGGTTGCCTTTAGAGGCATTTGAAATACGATTAGACTTAACCAAACACACATGTAAATGAACATGACTAAGTGGGTTAAGTGGGATGGACTAATGGGGACAAGCTTAGGTGGAATGCTTGTGGTAAATAGTGGGGGCCCATTTCAACCAGTATCCCAAAACATATCTTTGTGGGCTCGACCCAAGTCGAGGACGGGACACGCATACTGGGTTTGACTATAAGAGGCCAAAACAGGGAGCGGTGGCAACGCAAGTCCAACGGGTTTCATATGCGTGTGTGGACCCGGGCTGGTAGGTAAGACGTTGTTGCATCGTGTAGGTATAAGCCGTGCATGTCCGTTGTATCAGATTGCCACTTTAGGGGAGTGATACACCCCACTGTGGGGCCAGCACGGGTATCTACGAGTTAGGGAGCCGATCGAATAATGGGAAGTAGGGTACACCTAGTGGAGAAAGGGGCAGGCGGCACCTATGTAGTCAGCTAGGGGTACGTAAAGCCATTGGGAAAGTTTCTAAGTGAAGCTAAGTGGGATGAATCTTTAGGGTGACTGGTGTGGTGCAGTATAGTGTTTATCCTTTAGTATTTAGGAGCGCCTATAACGTTGCCTTTAGCGATTGTCTATGTCCTTAATCTGCTCTTCATAGACATTTTCTTGTTTTCCAGCTTATGCCTTAGTCCAGTTATTTTGGTAATAGTATTGTAGAATTATCATATTCACCGGACTTTATGTCTGACCCCCTCTTTTCCATCCTTTTTCTCCCTTCAGGTCCGCAGGTTGGGCCAAGTTCTAGTGGAGTCTAGTTGGATCGCTTATCTTCTGGAAAGCTTGGACTGCTGAAGTAAAGTCCAGCTTGTTATCTTTCTTTTTAATGGCTATTCATGTAATGGGATTATGTACTTGTTTTATCAAGATAGATATTGTACTTGACATTGAATATGGTGTTATGATGTAATCTAACATGTTTTGACTTCTGCTACAATGAAATAAAGTTTTTGAATTTCCAAGTACTATTTTATATCTGTCTTGTTGTAATTTTACTGTTCTATATTCACTTAAAACCTCCATGGAAGTTAATGCATTCCCTTTGTGAGTGACATTAATGGACGTGGGGTGTTACACGTGGTATCAGAGCATAAGGTTACCAGAACAGATAAAAAAAAATTTTAGAAAAATATTTTTTTTCTCTAAAGTATTTTTGGAAGAAATGCTTTCAAAAAAAAAAAAAAAAAACATGTTATTTAAAGAGAGTTTTTATGAAAAACATAATCCCAAATAGCCATATCCTTATCTTTATCTTTCGAATTCTCCATTTTGAATCTTTCCTTTTTCGTTTCAGCATGGCTGAAGATCTTAATCTCCCAGAAGGCGTGACGATTCCAGGGTGGTTTAGGAGATACTTGGAGGCTAGGGCCACCACTGCAGGCCCAGCGGATACTACTCCACCCCTAGTTGCACCCATTCCTCCTCCTCCTCCTCCTCGTGTTGACACTTTTGCAAAGACGTGCAAGGAATTCAAGGCTATGGGAGGAAAAACTTTTCAAGGGACTGAGACGTTTGTGGAGGCCAGAGATTGGCTTAAGGAGACTGAGGAATTGTTGGATATCTTTGAAGTGGAAGATGGGAGGAAAGTCCGTTTAGCTGCTTGGTTAATGAAGGGAGAGGCCTCGTTTTGGTGGGAGGTCACTAACGGGGAACGTCCAGTTGATTCATGGGCGGATTTCAGACGAAGGTTTGAGGCAAAGTTTCTTTCAAGGGCAGAGGAGAACTTAAATATGGAAAAATTCCTGGCACTAAAGCAAGGGAGCTCATCAGTAAAGGAATATGTCAATAAATTTAATCAGTTAGCAAGGTTTGGCTTGGAGCTGGTGAACACGCCAGAGAAGAAAGCTTTGAGGTTCGTTAGAGGCTTGAATGAACCGTTGCAAGAGTTGGCTATGACCCACATCCCTATGGGAGCCACCTTTGAAAAGCTAGTAGAAATGGCACTTATGCATGAGGATAAGGCAGTTGAAAAGAAAGGGGATCAGAAGAAACCCCAACAGCAAAATAAGAAGGGTGGTAAAAACAATAATGGCAAAGGGAAGAAGAAATGCTTCAATTGTGGGACGCCTGGCCATCTCAGCAAAGATTGTAGAAAGAAAAAGAAGACTGGTTGTTTTCATTGTGGAGATGCGGGACATTTAGTGAAGGACTGTCCAAAGAAGGGGCAGAGGGCAGGGTCTACCTCGGGAGGACAGGTGCAGGCTCTTATGGCACCAGGGCAGGCAAGGGGGCAAGTTCAGGCTATTGCGGCCCCACCGCTGCAAGAAAGAGGTAGAACAATTTCTGTTGAAAGCTTAGTTTTTTTCTGTTTGATCATCCTGTCCGTACCTTATTCGATTCTGGCGCATCTCATTCGTTTATCTCTGCATCATTAGTTGAATCACTGCACTTGAACACCAGTTTAGTAGAGGATCCCTTGGTCGTTTCAAATCCAATTGGGGGTTCGGCTCATTTGACCATGATATGTTTGGATTTGAAAATCTCTATACTTAGCGTTGAATTTAGATGTGATGCTTATGTATTGGGCTTCACGGGCTATGGGCTAATTTTAGGAATGGATTGGTTGTCTAGAAATAGGGCCATTCTTGATTGTGAAAGGAGAGTAGTTAGGCTTGTGACTCGCCTTGGTAATGCTCTCGACATCTTTTGTAATCCCATAAATTCCGTTATGCTAAGTTATCTTGAATCGCTTGACGCGTCTGTAGAGAACCTGCGATCGGTAGAAGTGGTCCGGGAATATCCGGATGTGTTTGAGGAGGTGAAGGGCTTACCTCCAAAGCGGGAGATAGACTTTCGAATTTATCTTGTGGATAATGCTAAACCCGTATCTTTGCCAGTGCGCCACATGGATCCTCGTGAAAGGAGGGAACTCAATAAGCAAGTAAAGGAGTTGCTTGAGAAGGGGTTCATAAGACGTAGTATATCGGAGTGGGGTGCTCCAGTAGTTTTTGCCACAAAGGCGGATGGGTCTCTTAGACTTTGTATGGACTATAGAGAACTAAACAAGCTTACTAAAAAGAACCGACACCCACTGCCGAGGATTGACGATCTCTTTGATCAGTTAGTTGGCGCCTCAGTGTTTTCGCAGTTGGACTTAGCCACTGGCTTTCATCAACTGAGAGTGGCTGAGGATAGTATAGATAAGACTGCTTTTAGGACTCCTGACGGATTCTATGAATGGCTAGTGATGCCCTTTGGTTTGACAAACGCCCCTGCATATTTTCTTGATTTGATGAGTAGGGTGTTTAGGGAATACCTTAACAAATTCGTGGTAGTCTTTGTGGATGACATCTTAGTCTTTTCTAAGAATAAATAAGAGCACTCCCTACATCTTAGGGAAGTGTTGGAAACCCTTCGAGCGCATAACCTTAAGGCAAAATTTTCTAAGTGTCACTTCTGGAGGAAGGAAGTACGGTTCTTAGGGCATGTGGTTTCCAAAGAAGGGATAGCAGTGGATCCCGCAAAGGTGGTGGCCATCCAAGATTGGAAGGTCCCTAAAAATGCAACCGAAGTAAGAAGTTTCTTGGGGTTGGCTGGCTATTATAGGAAGTTTATCAAAGACTTCGCAAAAATATCAGCTCCATTAACACGGTTAACGAAGAAGAACCTGGTTTTTACGTGGGACAAAGATTGCGATGATGCGTTCCAACGTTTAAAGAGAGCCTTAACTTCAGCCCCAGTCTTAGTGCTGCCAGACGGGAATAAACCGTTTACCATCTATACTGATGCTTGTGGGACGGGACTTGGCGCGGTCCTCATGCAAGAGGGAAGAGTAATAGCCTATGGTGGAAGGCAGTTGAGGGTTCATGAAAAGAATTACCCCACGCATGACTTAGAGCTAGCCGCAATTGTTTTCGCGCTTAAGTCTTGGCGTCACTATCTTCTTGGTGAGAAATTCGAACTGTTCACTGACCACAAATCATTAAAATACTTATTCTCTCAGAAGGATTTGAATTTAAGGCAGCAACGGTGGATGGAATTCTTAGCCTCCTACGATTTTGAAATAGCATATACCCCGGGCAAGGGTAACGTGGTGGCAGACGCCTTAAGTAGGAAAAGGTTGTCCTTGAGTCCGTTGTTTGTTGAACGACAAAGCTTAGAATTCATCTCTATGTTTGACTTTAGACCCTCCGTTGACTTAGTACCCGGTCTGTTAGCATCCTTGGAGGTTAGACCTACACTTCTAGGACGGGTTGGTGAGGCACAGCGAGACGACCCACGGTTGGTTGAGATAGTAGAAAAGCTCAAAGGGGGGGAGTCGTCAAGCCATCTTCGTAGGTATACCCTAGACGATAAGGGTTGGTTACGAAGGGATAATAGACTTTGTGTACCGCAAGACGAAGACTTAAGGAAGGCCATTCTTGATGATGCTCATCGCTCAAAAATGACCATTCATCCCGGCGGGGATAAGATGTACAAAGATATGAAGCGGGTTTTCTTTTGGGCCGGTATGAAAAAGGATGTGGCCGAGTACGTCGCTAGATGCTTGGTGTGCCAACGAGTTAAAGCAGAACAAAAGAAACCCGGTGGGTTGCTTCACCCATTAGAAGTTCCACTATGGAAATGGGAAAGCATCTCAATGGATTTTGTGGATGGATTACCAAGATCAAGGAAGGGTAACACGGGGATTTGGGTTATAGTAGATAGACTTACTAAAAGCGCCCATTTTATTCCCGTGAAAAGTAAGAGGACTGCTCCGTGGTTGGCTTCTTTATACATAAAGGAGATAGTTCGTTTGCACGGTATTCCTTCTAGTATAGTAAGCGACCGTGACCCCATCTTTACTAGCGAATTTTGGAAGAGTTTACAAGAGGCGGTAGGGACTCAGCTATGTTTGAGCACCGCATATCATCCTCGGACAGACGGCCAGACCGAGAGGGTGAATCGCATTCTAGAGGATCTTTTAAGGCTTTGTATCCTAGACTTTGGGGGTACATGGGAAGAGCACCTTCCGTTAGTAGAATTCGCATATAATAATAGCTTTCAGTCTAGTATTGGCATGGCACCTTTCGAAGCTCTTTATGGAAGGCCTTGCCGTTCGCCTACATGTTGGTGGGAATCTACCGATAAAATCCTACTTGGGCCCGATATGGTTAGGGAAACCTCGGAGAAGATTGAGTTGATTCGAAGGAGGATGAAAGCAGCACAAGATAGGCAAAAATCGTATGCTGATAAGAGGAGGACAGATCTTGAGTTTGACATTGGGGACATGGTTTTTATCAAAGTATCTCCATTACAGAATGTTGTTCGCTTTGGGTCCGTGGGGAAATTAGCACCAAGGTTTGTAGGGCCGTTTCCTGTAAAAAAAAAACAGGATTGAGAAGATGGCATATAGGGTGGAGTTGCCTGAGAAACTTAGTGGAGTACACGACGTATTCCATGTATCACATTTGAGGAAGTGTTTGCACAAGACCGCGGAGGTGGTAGAGCCGAGCTTGCTTAAAGAGGTGGAAATAGAGCGTGATGCAACAATTAGACGAGCTCCTACATGCATTCTTGGGTCGGAGATCAAAAAGTTGAGGAATCGAGAGGTCAGACTGGTTAAAGTGCAATGGGGAGATGATGAGAGCAACGCAACTTGGGAGACAGAAGAGAAGATGCGTTCGTTGTACCCTTTTCTTTTTGAGGGCATGTCTTTTAATTTCTCCTTTATCGCTTAGCTTATCTTATCTTATCTTTAGTATGTCCTCTCATTAGTATCTTTGACCTTTAGTTAGGATAATCCAATGGTTGAAACATGTGTTTGATACATGTTATGTATGATGGATGCAAAATGGATGCAAGTGTTTGCTAGTGGTTGCTCGTGGATGCATATATACACACACTTTAGGCACTAGATCGGCTCAGTCACTACATATTGCATATTGCATATATATATGGATGTATTTAGTAAAATGGATGAACGATGGTTGTATTATCATGTGGATGCTGCATTCAGATGATGGTTGTGCACGCATGTAGAAGTATTATGTAGCATTAAGAATCTTTTGCATACATAATGGATGCATGGCACGATCATAGTTGCATTAAGGAGGTCAACTGAATCAGTGGACCGCCTGATTTTGCATTAGATACGGACATATACACACACTGTGCATTTAAACATGAAAGCATTAGAAGTCTGTAAGGACAATGAATGCCTGTGCATGATGGATGAGTAGATGGACGTTTGGATGGTAGGATATACATTCTTCCAGACTTGAAGATTTCGGGGACGAAATCCTAAAAGGAGGGGAGAATGTAACACCCCGAATTTTCTATTAACACTAAAGTTTCTAAAATATTAATAAGTGTGTAAGAGGGGGGATGTATCTAATATGAATATAAAAGTGTGTAAGAGAGGGGATGTATCTAATATGAATATAAAAGTGTGTAAGAGAGGGGATGTATCTAATATGAATATAAAAATATTAATAAATATGTAAGAGAGGGGATGTATCTATTATGAATATAAAAATATTAATAAGTATGTAAGAGAGGGGATGCATCTAATATGAATATAATAATATTAATAAGTGTGTAAGAGAGGGGATGTATCTAATATGTATATAAAAACAATAATAAGTGTGTAAAAGGGGGGGATGTATCTAATGTGTACATTGTAGAATATATATATATATATATATATATATTGCTGAGTGTTTGCTGAGTCACTTCTGACTCATTGCTGAGTCAACAAGATAAACCCCATCTTGTTTGAACGGCTGCGGTTATTTCTAGGTTAAATCTAATGGCCTAGAATGCATTCTAAAATCTATAAATAAGTGGGTAGACCCTAAACCTAAATCACTTGCAAAATTAGAGAAGCTACCGTCATGCTGCTGCCATGGAGTTCAGCGTAGCCGTCACAAACTAAGAAGAGGAAGCCTAATCATCTACAACTAAATCTACACAAATCAAATCAAAAGATCTCTCTTTCCCTAATTCTTTTCTTTTGTTGGTGAGTATGATGATTCTCACAAGACTATTACAAACTAATTTGACTCAGTTATGAATGGATCACAAGAAAGTGATGTGATTTGTAATTGTAAATTCTATATATTGTGGATCTCTTATTATGTTATTATGTTGTCGTATGATGTAAATTATATATGCTATGTCATGCTATGTTGTAAATTCTCTTATGCTATGTCGTGCTATGTTGAGAATCATGTCAAGCTATGTTATACTATCATACTATGCCATGTTATAAATCATGCTATATTATGTTGTAAAATCATGATGTTGTTGGAACATGCTTAAAGTTATGTTTTTTTTTTTAATTTAAATGGATCTTGTTTATGGGAATTTGCCTATTAGGTTAGGTGTACCCATAAACTTGAAACTATAAAACTTGATTATGGGAATTTGCCTATTGAGTTAGGTGTACCCATATAAAACCATGTTGTTAAAAAAATTAGATGATGTTGATTCACACATGTTCATATGTAAGTTTATGAAAATCGATTGAGATTATATTAGGTGAATTTTGAACAAGTTGACACCTTTAGGTCCATGACATGTATAATCTATGCAAGTTGGACATATGCAAGTTTCACCCCTTATTATGATTCATTTGGTCACATATACATGTTGTTATTATGATAATCTCTTTTATGCTATGAGTTAGGCTATTCGAGTCTAACATATATTTTGCGAATAAACGTTCAAACGTGGGGTAGGGGTAATATTAGGAATTAATAAATTGGGTGCAATTTTGTAAGATTTTGCATACCATGAATGGATGTCCATAATTGAGTCAATTATGGACATTGTTAAAAATTGGAAGTAATTAATAATTCAAGTAGGGAATTATTAAAATTGGGGGAAAGTGGATTATTATTAATAATCAATGCTTAGGACACGAGGTTGGACCCGTTTGTGATGTAAACCTGCCCGGACCCGCCCGGCAAATCCAGTAGTCACAAATGTCGGCCCAATGTGAGAGGTCCTAGGCCCAAACTAAAGCATAACAGTTGTAAAGACACGAGGTTAGACTCTTTTATGGTGTAAGACTGCCCGGACCCGCCCGGCAAATCCAGCTGCCATAAATGCCAGTCTAATGTGAGAGGTCTTTATGAGGTTATGGCCTTAATGAACTAAGAAATACTTAACCAGATAATCATGTAAGGTGGGACATGGGGGTTAAGTAGGTGCCTTGGGTGGCATGAGGAATCTGGTGGTTGCCTTTAGAGGCATTTGAAATACGATTAGACTTAACCAAACACACATGTAAATGAACATGACTAAGTGGGTTAAGTGGGATGGACTAATGGGGACAAGCTTAGGTGGAATGCTTGTGGTAAATAGTGGGGGCCCATTTCAACCAGTATCCCAAAACGTATCTTTGTGGGCTCGACCCAAGTCGAGGACGGGACACGCATACTGGGTTTGACTATAAGAGGCCAAAACAGGGAGCGGTGGCAACGCAAGTCCAACGGGTTTCATATGCGTGTGTGGACCCGGGCTGGTAGGTAAGACGTTGTTGCATCGTGTAGGTATAAGCCGTGCATGTCCGTTGTATCAGGTTGCCACTTTAGGGGAGTGATACACCCCACTGTGGGGCCAGCACGGGTATCTACGAGTTAGGGAGCCGATCGAATAATGGGAAGTAGGGTACACCTAGTGGAGAAAGGGGCAGGCGGCACCTATGTAGTCAGCTAGGGGTACGTAAAGCCATTGGGAAAGTTTCTAAGTGAAGCTAAGTGGGATGAATCTTTAGGGTGACTGGTGTGGTGCAGTATAGTGTTTATCCTTTAGTATTTAGGAGCGCCTATAACGTTGCCTTTAGCGATTGTCTATGTCCTTAATCTGCTCTTCATAGACATTTTCTTGTTTTCCAGCTTATGCCTTAGTCCAGTTATTTTGGTAATAGTATTGTAGAATTATCATATTCACCAGACTTTATGTCTGACCCCCTCTTTTCCATCCTTTTTCTCCCTTCAGGTCCGCAGGTTGGGCCAAGTTCTAGTGGAGTCTAGTTGGATCGCTTATCTTCTGGAAAGCTTGGACTGCTGAAGTAAAGTCCAGCTTGTTATCTTTCTTTTTAATGGCTATTCATGTAATGGGATTATGTACTTGTTTTATCAAGATAGATATTGTACTTGACATTGAATATGGTGTTATGATGTAATCTAACATGTTTTGACTTCTTCTACATGAAATAAAGTTTTTGAATTTCCAAGTACTATTTTATATCTGTCTTGTTGTAATTTTACTGTTCTATATTCACTTAAAACCTCCATGGAAGTTAATGCATTCCCTTTGTGAGTGACATTAATGGACGTGGGGTGTTACACAAGCTCCTCTCCGCGTTCGAGACACTCTAGCAAATGTCTCAGGGCTACGCACTCTGGGCAACCCCTAGATCTTCAGGGCTGGTCCTCACTTACGTTAGAGGATTAGTTATTCCTGAACACACGTTTCCCGGTCCTTACAGACCTAAAATCGAGGCGCCTCGCATTCCAACAACCACATAGGTGAAAAGTATATAAATGTCAGGGCTGGTAAGTCACTGACGCTACCAAAGCTAGAAAGAAACGTCGTGCACTCCCTGCAGTCACTATCCCGTTTTTGACTCATACCGAGGTCTGAGGCTCGCGAATTCACATTATACACAAAGCTATGCCACAAAGGCCGTGCTTTGATCATCAACCACAAGACTTTGCTTCTCAACAGAAGCCTTGATCATTGCATCTTAGCATGCCACACAGGCAATTCATGCCATGCGACTGATGTCCATCGATATACAACCTCTGAGCTCATACGTCTCAGAGAAGGGCGTTAAGCAAAAGAATAAATTCTCCACCGCCAAACAGATGTATATTTAATAGAAATCAATCAACACAGAATAAAATCCAATGTCAGACACACAATCCATTTACAAGTCCGTTCTGGGTCTGAACGAAACCGGAGGCACTTTCCTCGCATATCCATCCATCTCCAAGTACGTCTGGACGACCACCGACTATTTCCATCCTCTTGGGTGTACTGCCCAATCAAGATCGTCAGTAATAATCCAAACGATCTGAAGACTTCCGGTCTTCGACCACCGTCTTCATCTTCGACATATCGTCGAATCGGTTATTCAGAATGGGTGTAAACCCGGACTTTCCGAACAACCCGCGTATATTAAAAACAAATGTTACACAAACACAACATACGCCTCATTCCAATTCATTAGTCACTAACCGCAAATTAGCAGGAGAACAATTTCCCAAACATTAACCCCGAAGGCCGAAACCAACATCAGATCAATACCCAGGAAACCATTCTTCTTAGCCAACCTACAGCTAGTTTCTAAATTCCACATTCTTAGGGAAAGGTTCCCATTAATTTTATCCAAGATAAATTCTTTAAAACTTATCCTGTAATCTTCTTTTGGATGTCGTTTCAAACCAAATTATGGTTTTTCTAAACTAGTCGAGATTAGCGAACCACACCGAAGTAATTATTTATTTTATTTCCCAATCCCAACCTATTTATCCCATGAAGCAAAACTGGTAATACTCCATGTCTAACACCACGGTGTTATCGGTAAAATTAATTACCATTTCACGTTCAAATCTAATTAAAGATTTGACTATCGCTTTGGAGTAAAACTGGCGATACTCCATTCTCGCTCATTTCTAAATTTGATAATTTAGATTATAGATTCACATTTCAATCTAATTGCAGATTCGTTAGAACTCCTTTTACTGGGTTAAAGAACTAGGTGTTATTTAAAACCCAGTTCACGACAAACCCAAATCACATTCTATTTGTTATCGGGTTAAAGAACAAGTGTTATTTAAAACACTGTTCACGATAAACCAATTTCAAATTCAATCAAATATATTAGAAATTCCAATTATTTAAAACCCCTTTTTAAATCTAATTTATTTATTTAAAAATAATTGGGTTTTAAATTTAGTTCAAAACTAGTTCATTTCGATAAAAATCTATTTTTATCTTTTCAAATATGGAGTTTTTCACCCCAATTTTTTCCAAATCATTTCTTATGATTTTACACAAATTATTACTATTTTTAATAATTTTATCAAGGCCCGCACAATCGATTTCCAACAATGGCCATCGAACTGCACTTACAGCGACCTTTTTCGAATTTGATTTGGACGTAACTCCAAATCCAACCGTTAGATTTTGAATTTCTAATATTCGTTAGAAAGCTCTTTTCGATACGAACCCAATGGTTCTGGTTTTAGGAGAATCCGACGGTCGGATCTCCCGTAATGTCAGTTTGAAATAAATGGTCATAATTCACGAACTGCTGCGGCGCGACTCGTTCTATTCAGGCCATTCTATTATATATATAATATATATAGTATATATTTCGTCGATTTCTATTTATAACGAACTATATAAATAGTTTTAAATTTGTTTCAAAAGCAATTTCAACTTCCATTTCAATTCAAATCAAAGTTGAATTCTCCTTTATAAATTCGTTTTAAAATTTATTTGAATTCAATTCAAATTTCAATTCAATTTGAATTCATTTCAATTCGCTTTCAATTCAATTTGAATTCGTTTTAAATTCAATTTCAAAGTCGTTTTCTATTCGATTCAATTCAAATTGGTTTTCTATTCGATTCAATTCAAATTCGTTTTCTATTCGATTCAATTCAAATTTGTTTTCTATTCGATTCAATTCAAATTCGTTTTCTATTCGATTCAATTCAAATTCGTTTTCTATTCGATTCAATTCAAATTCGTTTTCTATTCGATTCAATTCAAATTCGTTTTCTATTCGATTCAATTCAAATTCGTTTTCTATTCGATTCAATTCAACTCATTTCGAAATCGTTATATATTCAATTCATTTCGAAATCGTTATATATTCAATTCATTTCGAAATCGTTTTATATTCAATTCATTTCGAAATCGTTATATATTCAATTCATTTCGAAATCGTTATATATTCAATTCATTTCGAAATCGTTATATATTCAATTCATTTCGAAATCGTTATATATTCAATTTAAAATGAATAAAATTGATATAAATATCGTTCACGTCAAAATGGCGTCAATCTAATCAACACGGCTTCATATATTTCTATTTTCAAATATTCTATTTCAAATATTTCTATTTCAAATATTTTCTTTTTCAAATATTTCTATTTCAAAATATTTCTTTTTGTCAACACACGACTAATCTCAATGAATGAGTACCGTCAACACATGAACCATTATTTTATATTGATAAAGATGTAAATTTTATTATAAAAATATTTCGTTCAACACATGACTAATCTCAACGGATGAGTACAGTCAACACATGAACCATTATTTTATATTGATAAAGATGTAAATTTTATTATAAAAATATTTCGTTCAACACATGACTAATCTCAATGAATGAGTACAGTCAACACATGAACCATTATTTTATATTGATAAAGATGTAAATTTTATTATAAAAATATTTCGTTCAACACATGACTAATCTCAACGGATGAGTACAGTCAACACATGAACCATTATTTTATATATTCTTTATCTTCTAAATTGGAATGAGGCCCAATCAATCACCATATAAAATTAATTATATGGATTTTCATACATCACACGTATATCATAGCATTGAAAAACAATCAACCATCAACCAAAGTGCACTACACTGTATAGCATCAAATATAGATATTTAACGCTTATAACAGCCTGTCAATCAATCGATCGACATATTTAATAAATCAGGATGAGTGAACTTCAAATTTCATCCCAACACCCGTGTGGGGTTTTCAAACAATCAAACACAGATTTTAGTTGTGCAGTTGGGCGATGTGTAAAATTTATCGACCCAATCAGTGTCCTTCAAATAGGTGTACATAAACAAACCGTCCGGTTTGTAAATGAATATTTTATTTTATTCACTTCCACGTTAAAAATTATATTTTTAACGATAAAATATTTTATTTCAACACATGAATTTCTATTCAGTCCATTTACAATAAAAATGATATTTTTATTTTTCTAACATATTTTTAGAAAATTTCTGCGGCATAACGGCACGATACTAGAAACGGGACAAGGCCTAGCCTTATCCCCGGTCTAGTGAAGGCCCACGCCATTCACACATCATTCAAATCCATTCATTTCACCAAACAATTCAATTTCAATCAAATAATCTAACTAATTTTATGCAACCAAACAAACAAGTCCATGGTCTGTGGACGGTTGTGTCGGGTGCTACTAAGCACCGTCTGCATCCTAGTATATACATATATAACTAGAAAATGAAATTGAAAGGTGAGGAATTCTCACAGATAGCTATCCTAGCTCTACGGCACTTCATTGATAGAAATCTTCATCGCTATCGCATCTTCGTCATCTTCGTTGCCCGTAGCCACTACATATATAAAAATCACACATTTTTATATTTGCTGATGTCTTTAAAATAAAAATCATATTTTTATTTGTTCACTTTCAATTTAAAAATCATATTTTTATAATCGCTTCATACCTTTAAAAATCGAATTTTTATTCCGTTATTCAATATATAAAAATCGAATTTTTACTACTATGTTATATAGATAAAAATTATATTTTTATCACGCTATTTTCCATATATAGATTTCGCCTTTTCTAAAATAAAGATTTCGCCTTTGTAAAAACATAGACTTCGCCCTTTCAAATTTAAAGATTTCATCTTTATAAAATCTCATTTTTATTTTTCTACACATATAAAGATGATATTTTTAATCTTCCTATCATGTAAAAATTATATTTTTAATCCTCTACCTAAACAAAAATCATATTTTTACATCTTCTATATAGTAAAGATTATATTTTTAATACTTTAAAAATATAAAAATCATATTTTTATTACTTATACTATATAAAAATTATATTTTTACCTCGATAAACATCGTATTTTTATTTCGATAGTTTCATAATAGAAATCTACATCTTTTCCATATGAAAAATCTCATCTTTTCTATTTTAAAAATCTAAACTTTTGCATTTTAAATAAACTAATAAACTAGAAATCAAAATGAAAATAAAATGGGTCAAGAACTCACAGCGGGGGGGGGGGGGCTGTTTTCGTCGCGATTCCTTCGAGGAGGGGGGGGGGGTTCGAATCGGGTCTGGGGGGGGGGGAGAGGCTGCTTCACGATAAGGGGGGGTCTGGGTGGCTCGCGGCGCCATTGGGGGGTGGGGGGGTCTCGAGCGAGGTGGCGGCGATCGACTGGGGGGGGTGCTGCGCGCGAGGGTTCGAAGAGAGGACGGGAGAGCGAGAGCAGAGGGAGGAGAAGGTGAGGGGGCGTGCGCCTGTGGAGGCGCTACGATTGGGGGCCCCGCGACAGTGGAAGCGGCGGCTTCCTCCCCCCGCCGATCCCCTTTTCTTCTTCTTTTTATTTTTTTTTATTTTCTTTCTGAAATGATTTTTAAAGGGGGGGGGGCAGAAGGTAATAGGAAAGGAGAGAGAAGGATTTTTTTTATTATTTAATTCTAAAAGTTGACTTTTACATATGACCTCAAAACGAGGCCCACCGCCTGTCGTCTATAGCGTTTCACCCCCATTCCGAACACAATGGGATATGTATCGTAGGTTGATTCGATCATTTGAATCAGTTTCCGTTTAATTTACATTTAAATCACTATATTGAATTTTAAACGTACATTTCAAATTACCGGGGTCACATACTAACTAGAAAAATTCCAGAAAAATATTTTCCAGCTTCGTATTGACGATACGGTCCTAACAAAACTAGTTTCGTCAAATTCTGAGACCGTTAGAAAAATGGCCAATTTCCAGTCGATTAAAATTAACTGAAACTGGTCAAACGCGTTTTCCTTTGCCACGCTCACATATTGATTCGAAAAATTATGAAATTTGAAACCTAGCAATAATTTGACATCACGGACCCAACAAAACTGGTTTCGTCGAAATCCGAGGTCGTTTGCGAAATTCCCATTTTTAAGGGCCTGAATTCCATAGCGACTATTCAGAATTTTCAACTGGACATATCTTTTGACTCCCGCTATGAAATTTTGATTTGTCGGATTCGTTGGAAAGATATTATCAAATAGATCCTAATGTTTTTGGTTTCGCTAAAATCCGGATTGTTTTGCACCCGGTACGTTCAATTGAAGTTTGAAATCGAATTATCGAACTACCGCGCCATTTTCAATTCTATTTATAATTATATGTAAATATTTATATTCTAACGACGACGTATATAATATATACTTTCGAATATATTCAAAATAAATTTCTAGTCGATATTATTTAAAATAATCTATTTTAAATATTCAAAATTCGCTAAAACTACCAAAATATTTTTTTTTAAACTGGCCCAGATTTTCTGGGTTATTACAATCTCCCCCACTTAAAACTTTTCGTCCCCGAAAAGGAACAAAGTCGAAAGTGGTTTGATTATTCAGCTCTACGTTCGATCTGGCTTGCATTCTCCAACTTTTCAGTTTCTGAGAATTTTCAAAATTTCAAAAATTTGGCTAACACCCTAAATTTTCGAAAAATTTCGCCATAACCTCCCCTGCACCGGGAGCATCGGGGAATTTCAAATAGCTTCCCCGGTCCTTCTAATCTCAAAGAGAAAAAGAAAAGGCCAAGCGGCTAGCCAATAGGCTCATAAAATCATCATCACCCAAACAAAACAGTAAATTATGTAGTAAACATGTACCTATTTGTCGGGCAAACAAATTTTATTCTCTGATCTAGCCTCCTTGCTATGACCTGTTCAATGTAAGTAGATGTATATGCAAGCAAATGCGACCAATTTTCAATATAATTCAATATTTGGTTCAATTAGGCTAAATGGTTCAAAATTATCAAACAAATGAACAAACAACACAAACATCAATCAATTAGTGAATTAGAGTTTCAAATTCATAATTTTGATATATATACAAAAATCATGTTTTTGATGCCAATTCACAACAAAGTGTTCTAACTATATTAGTTTTGGTTCTCACACCAGTCTAATGGAAATATATAGATATCACACCTTCGAAACACGAACATAAATACTGATGATGCACGTGCTATCATCAGTACCATCTCCGGGCGACTAGAATGTGATTCTATATCTATCCAATATATTAAAACTTTGAATATACGTTCATGACGCGTATGTGCAAAATCTTTATATACTAGATTGTCCAAATCCATACAAATAAAATATTCAAATACATATAAAACGATTTAAATTTTCAAAACAATATTGTTTTCATTTGGAAAAATATACTCTTCACACTCGTTCTAGGACACTGCTGATCCTATCTTTAACGAGTCATTCTAATTGGATATTACTAATCCAATATCTGATGAATCCTTTCGTATGGTTCTAATGTGTCTTATTCTCGAGCTCTGTAAACCAAAGCTCTGATACCAAATGTGACGGCCTGGAATTTCGCTCGATCCGAATCAGTCATTAAACCGATCTAGACCGTTCGAAACCCCTGATCGTTGAGAACAGGACAAAATAGAACGCAGATGGAAGAACATTTCATTGTTATTACAACAATTCCATCAGATACAAGAATATACAGAGTATAAATGCATAAATTACATTCGATAAATATCAGAGATTACAATAAATTACATAGCAGCGGAAAATAATACAAAGCACAACTGAAGGCGATATACGGATACAGAGCTTTCCGGGTACCATTCCAGCTGTAAACCAGGATCCTGTGAATATAAATCGGCAAAACCAAAACTACTAGCTGCCCGTGCGGAAAATAAGGGCACCCAGAGTTTAGGTTAAAACAATAAACTCCAGGTCAGTCATGTGACTGGTGTGAGAACTAAAACAGTTATTTAAAACTTTATTTTAAATGAAAGTAATCCAAGGGACCACGCCGTATAACACGGAACGGGTTTCCTCCCAAGAATACCAGTGCATATAGATAAACAACGCAATGCTTTTTCGAAAAATGAAGCTATTATAAGACCCAGGTCCCATCACACAATGCAACGCAAGCCGGAGGATATGGTTTTCCCTTATAATAGCCAAACATGCTTGGTACGTTTAAAACAAATCATTTGATACTATAATAAGTGTATAGTGTCAAAACAATTTCAATCATAAATATAAATCATAGACGGCATGGGTACCATATATCATGTCGCCATACTAGTTCTACAATTAAAACCGCAATACACGTATTGGAAATTGGATTTCCGTCATGAGTCGAGGCAAGGGGCAAGCTCCTCTCCGCGTTCGAGACACTCTAGCAAATGTCTCAGGGCTACGCACTCTGGGCAACCCCTGGATCTTCAGGGCCGGTCCTCACTTACGTTAGAGGATTAGTTATTCCTGAACACACGTTTCCCGGTCCTTATAGACCTAAAATCGAGGCGCCTCGCATTCCAACAACCACATAGATGAAAAGTATATAAATGTCAGGGCTGGTAAGTCACTGACACCACCAAAGCTAGAAAGAAACGTCGTGCACTCCCTGCAGTCACTATCCCGTTTTTGACTCATACCGAGGTGTGAGGCTCGCGAATTCACATTATACACAAAGCTACGCCACAAAGGCCGTGCTTTGATCATCAACCACAAGACTTTGCTTTTCAACAGAAGCCTTGATCATTGCATCTTAGCATGCCACACAGGCAATTCATGCCATGCGACTGATGTCCATCGATATACAACCTCTGAGCTCGTACGTCTCAGAGAAGGGCGTTAAGCAAAAGAATAAATTCTCCACCGCCAAACAGATGTATATTTAATAGAAATCAATCAACATAGAATAAAATCCAATGTCAGACACACAATCCATTTACAAGTCCGTTCTGGGTCTGAACGAAACCGGAGGCACTTTCCTCGCATATCCATCCATCTCCAAGTACGTCTGGACGACCACCGACTATTTCCATCCTCTTGGGTGTACTGCCCAATCAGGATCGTCAGTAATAATCCAAACGATGTGAAGACTTCCGGTCTTCGACCACCGTCTTCATCTTCGACATATCGTCGAATCGGTTATTCAGAATGGGTGTAAACCCGGACTTTCCGAACAACCCGCGTATATTAAAAACAAATGTTACACAAACACAACATACGCCTCATTCCAATTCATTAGTCACTAACCGCAAATTAGCAGGAGAACAATTTCCCAAACATTAACCCCGAAGGCCGAAACCAACATCAGATCAATACCCAGGAAACCATTCTTCTTAGCCAACCTACAGCTAGTTTCTAAATTCCACATTCTTAGGGAAAGGTTCCCATTAATTTTATCCAAGATAAATTCTTTAAAATTTATCCTGTAATCTTCCTTTGGATGTCGTTTCAAACCAAATTATGGTTTTTCTAAACTAGTCGAGATTAGCGAACCACACCGAAGTAATTATTTATTTTATTTCCCAATCCCAACCTATTCATCCCATGAAGCAAAACCGGTAATACTCCATGTCTAACACCACGGTGTTATCGGTAAAATTAATTACCATTTCACGTTCAAATCTAATTAAAGATTTGACTATCGCTTTGGAGTAAAACTGGCGATACTCCATTCTCGCTCATTTCTAAATTTGATAATTTAGATTATAGATTCACATTTCAATCTAATTGCAGATTCGTTAGAACTCCTTTTACTGGGTTAAAGAACTAGGTGTTATTTAAAACCCAGTTCACGACAAACCCAAATCACATTCTATTTGTTATCGGGTTAAAGAACTAGTGTTATTTAAAACACTGTTCACGATAAACCCATTTCAAATTCAATCAAATATATTAGAAATTCCGATTATTTAAAACCCCTTTTTAAATCTAATTTATTTATTTAAAAATAATTGGGTTTTAAATTTAGTTCAAAACTAGTTCATTTAAATAAAAATCTATTTTTATCTTTTCAAATATGGAGTTTTTCACCCCAATTTTTCCCAAATCATTTCTTATGATTTTACACAAATTATTACTATTTTTAATAATTTTATCAAGGCCCGCACAGTCGATTTCCAACAATGGCCATCGAACTGCACTTACAACGACCTTTTTCGAATTTGATTTGGACGTAACTCCAAATCCAACTGTTAGATCTTGAATTTCTAATATTCGTTAGAAAGCTCTTTTCGATACGAACTCAACAGTTCCGGTCTTAGGAGAATCCGACGGTCGGATCTCCCGTAATGTCAGTTTGAAATAAATGGTCGAAATTCACGAACTGCCGTGGCGCGGCTCGTTCTATTCAGGCCATTATATTATATATATAGTATATATTTCGTCGATTTCTATTTAAAACGAACTATATAAATAGTTTTAAATTCGTTTCAAAAGCAATTTCAACTTCCATTTCAATTCAAATCAAAGTTGAATTCTCCTTTATAAATTCGTTTTAAAATTTATTTGAATTCAATTCAAATTTCAATTCAATTTGAATTCATTTCAATTCGCTTTCAATTCAATTTGAATTCATTTTCAATTCAATTCAATTTCAAAGTCGTTTTCTATTCGATTCAATTCAAATTGGTTTTCTATTCGATTCAATTCAAATTCGTTTTCTATTCGATTCAATTCAAATTCATTTTCTATTCGATTCACTTCAAATTCGTTTTCTATTCGATTCAATTCAAATTCGTTTTCTATTCGATTCAATTCAAATTGGTTTTCTATTTGATTCAATTCAAATTCGTTTTCTATTCGATTCAATTCAAATTCGTTTTCTATTCGATTCAATTCAAATTCGTTTTCTATTCGATTCAATTCAAATTCGTTTTCTATTCGATTCAATTCAAATTCGTTTTCTATTCGATTCAATTCAACTCATTTCGAAATCGTTATATATTCAATTCATTTCGAAATCGTTATATATTCAATTCATTTCGAAATCGTTTTATATTCAATTCATTTCGAAATCATTATATATTCAATTCATTTCGAAATCGTTATATATTCAATTCATTTCGAAATCGTTATATATTCAATTCATTTCGAAATCGATATATATTCAATTCATTTCGAAATCGTTATATATTCAATTTAAAATGAATAAAATTGATATAAATATCGTTCACGTCAAAATGACATCAATCTAATCAACACGGCTTCATATATTTCTATTTTCAAATATTCTATTTCAAATATTTCTATTTCAAATATTTTCTTTTTGTCAACACACGACTAATCTCAATGAATGAGTACCGTCAACACATGAACCATTATTTTATATTGATAAAGATGTAAATTTTATTATAAAAATATTTCGTTCAACACATGACTAATCTCAACGGATGAGTACAGTCAACACATGAACCATTATTTTATATTGATAAAGATGTAAATTTTATTATAAAAATATTTCGTTCAACACATGACTAATCTCAATGAATGAGTACAGTCAACACATGAACCATTATTTTATATTGATAAAGATGTAAATTTTATTATAAAAATATTTCGTTCAACACATGACTAATCTCAACGGATGAGTACAATCAACACATGAACCATTATTTTATATATTCTTTATCTTCTAAATTGGAATGAGGCCCAATCAATCACCATATAAAATTAATTATATGGATTTTCATACATCACACGTATATCATAGCATTGAAAAACAATCAACCATCAATCAAAGTGCATTACACTGTATAACATCAAATATAGATATTTAACGCTTATAACAGCCTGTCAATCAATCGATCGACATATTTAATAAATCAGGATGAGTGAACTTCAAATTTCATCCCAACACCCGTGTGGGGTTTTCAAACAATCAAACACAGATTTTAGTTGTGCAGTTGGGCGATGTGTAAAATTTATCGACTCAATCAATGTCCTTCAAATAGGTGTACATAAACAAACCGTCCGGTTTGTAAATGAATATTTTATTTTATTCACTTCCACGTTAAAAATTATATTTTTAACGATAAAATATTTTATTTCAACACATGAATTTATATTCAGTTCATTTACAATAAAAATGATATTTTTATTTTTCTAACATATTTTTAGAAAATTTCGGCGGCATAACGGCACGATACTAGAAACGGGACAAGGCCTAGCCTTATCCCCGGTCTAGTGAAGGCCCACGCCATTCACACATCAATCAAATCCATTCATTTCACCAAACAATTCAATTTCAATCAAATAATCTAACTAATTTTATGCAACCAAACAAACAAGTCCATGGTCTGTGGACGGTTGTGTCGGGTGCTACTAAGCACCGTCTGCATCCTAGTATATACATATATAACTAGAAAATGATATTGAAAGGTGAGGAATTCTCATAGATAGCTATCCTAGCTCCACGGCACTTCATTGATAGAAATCTTCATCGCTATCGCATCTTCGTCATCTTCGTTGCCCGTAGCCACTACATATATAAAAATCACACATTTTTATATTTGCTGATGTCTTTAAAATAAAAATCATATTTTTATTTATTCACTTTCAATTTAAAAATCATATTTTTATAATCGCTTCATACCTTTAAAAATCGAATTTTTATTCCGTTATTCAATATATAAAAATCGAATTTTTACTACTATGTTATATAGATAAAAATTATATTTTTATCACGCTATTTTCCATATATAGATTTCGCCTTTTCTAAAATAAAGATTTCGCCTTTATAAAAACATAGACTTCGCCCTTTCAAATTTAAAGATTTCATCTTTATAAAATCTCATTTTTATTTTTCTACACATATAAAGATGATATTTTTAATCTTCCGATCATGTAAAAATTATATTTTTAATCCTCTACCTAAACAAAAATCATATTTTTACATCTTCTATATAGTAAAGATTATATTTTTAATACTTTAAAAATATAAAAATCATATTTTTATTACTTATACTATATAAAAATTATATTTTTACCTCGATAAAAATCGTATTTTTATTTCGATAGTTTCATAATAGAAATCTACATCTTTTCCAAATGAAAAATCTCATCTTTTCTATTTTAAAAATCTAAACTTTTGCATTTTAAATAAACTAATAAACTAAAAATCAAAATAATGTAGAAATCAAAATGAAAATAAAATGGGTCAAGAACTCACAGTGGGGGGGGGGGCTGTTTTCATCGCGATTCCTTCGAGGATGGGGGGGTTCGAATCAGGTCTGGGGGGAGAGGCTGCTTCACGATAGGGGGGGTCTGGGTGGCTCGCGGCGCCGCTGGGGGGTGGGGGGGTCTCGAGCGAGGTGGCGGCAATCGACTGGGGGGTGCTGCGCGCGAGGGTTCGAAGAGAGGACGGGAGAGCGAGAGCAGAGGGAGGAGAAGGTGAGGGGGCGTGCGCCTGTGGAGGCGCTGCGATTGGGGGCCCCGCGACAGTGGAAGCGGCGGCTTCCTCCCCCGGCCAATCCCCTTTTCTTCTTCTTTTTATTTTTTTTATTTTCTTTCTGAAATGATTTTTAAAAAGGGGAGGGGGCCAGAAGGTAATAGGAAAGGAGAGAGAAGGATTTTTTTTTTGTTATTTAATTCTAAAAGTTGACTTTTACATATGACCTCAAAACGAGGCCCACCGCCTGTCGTCCATAGCGTTTCACCCCCATTCCGAACACAATGGGATATGTATCGTAGGTTGATTCGATTATTTGAATCAGTTTCCGTTTAATTTACATTTAAATCACTATATTGAATTTTAAACGTACATTTCAAATTACCGGGGTCACATACTAACTAGAAAAATTCCAGAAAAATATTTTCCAGCTTCTTATTGACGATACGGTCCTAACAAAACTAGTTTCGTCAAATTCTGAGACCGTTAGAAAAATGGCCAATTTCCAGTCGATTAAAATTAACTGAAACTGGTCAAATGCGTTTTCCTTTGCCACGCTCACATATTGATTCGAAAAATTATGAAATTTGAAACCTAGCAATAATTTGACATCACGGACCCAACAAAACTGGTTTCGTCGAAATCCGAGGTCGTTTGCGAAATTCCCATTTTTAAGGGCCTGAATTCCATAGCGACTATTCAGAATTTTCAACTGGACATATCTTTTGATTCCCGCTATGAAATTTTGATTTGTCGGATTCGTTGGAAAGATATTATCAAATAGATCCTAATGTTTTTGGTTTCGCTAAAATCCGGATTGTTTTCACCCGGTACGTTCAATTGAAGTTTGAAATCGAATTATCGAACTACCGCGCCATTTGCAATTCTATTTATAATTATATGTAAATATTTATATTCTAACGACGACGTATATAATATATACTTTCGAATATATTCAAAATAAATTTCTCGTCGATATTATTTAAAATAATCTATTTTAAATATTCAAAATTCGCTAAAACTGCCAAAATAAAAAATTTTAAACTGGCCCAGATTTTCCGGGTTTTTACAATTTTCTTCCTTTGACCGTCGATTTCACCCAATCTGTGCAGCGATAGGTCTTGGAATTTTTGTGGTAGGTAGAGACCATCATGATCTACAATACCCAGAAACCGTTTGGGATAATTGCTTGTGGATTGAGAGATATAAATCATTCTGTTTTCGGGGGCTTTTTTTGCAAAATTACGAGAGAGAGAGGGAGAGGTGTTGCTGCCACTTTTTGGAGGGAGATGAGAAGTGAGGGTCTGTGGAGAGAAGATATTATATAATGAAGGGTTTATTATTTTATTAATTTCTTAGTTCACGCTCTCTTCAATCGATATTTATCGATGCCAAAGTCACACATGAACTTTGTTGGCGATGAAAATTGAAATGCTGCTATGTTTGTACGATACGGTCCCAACAAAACTGGTTTCGTCGAATTCTGAGTCCGTTTGCTCAAAAAGCTCTGTTTTTTGCTTAAATGGCTGATCAATTCACAATTTATTGTGCACGGCCACATAGTAGCTCTAAAAATTATGAAATTTGGAATTCTCACTATGTTTTTCAAATACGGTTTCAATAAAACTAATTTCGTCGAATTTGGGGACCGTTTGAAAAATGGCATTTTTAACTAGTCGAATAAATTTAAACTGAAATTGAGAACACGTTTAAATTTACTATGCCCATATATTAATTTCAGAAATTATGAAAATTGCAATCTAGTAATAATTTGACATTCCGGATCCAATAAAAGTGGTTTCGTCGAAAACGGAGGTCATTTGCAAAATAGTTATTTTTAAGCGCTATATATATATAATGTTATTAAATTCTATAGCGACTAATTTGAATTTTAAACTAGAACTTTCAATTTATATTATGAAATCTCAGTTTCTTACATTTGTTAGAAAGATATAGTTAAACAAATTCTAAAGTTTCTTGTTTCGCTCAATTCTGATTTAAAATGAATTATGTATACTCAATTGAAATTAGAAATCGAATTTTCAAACTACCGCGCCATTTCACGCTCGTTTTATAATTAAAATAAATTTATACATTCTAACTTCGATTTAAATAAACTTATTGTCGTTATTATTTAAAATAAACCATTTTAAATATTCAAAATACATTAAAATAGTTAAAATAAAAATAAAAATTAGTTCAGAAATTTTGGGTTGTTACAAATATAGATTTTATAAACATCATTGTACTTTCTGAACCCATGTTATGAAAATCACAATTTTAAAAACTACCCAAAAATATTGTAGGATATCCAAATGTATTGTGGGAAAGAGCATAACAAAAACATATATTGTACATTTAAGGGAAAGAAAAATGAAATTCACATCTGCGTATAACCAGTATTTATCCGAATGGATTGAGATGTGAAGCCTAACTCAGATTTAAAAAAAAAACATTTTTTTCTTCAACACAACCAATGTCCGTACATAATCGATACAATAGATCTATAAATATATATCTGCACACTAAGCCTATCTTGTTTTAATACTATAATATAAAATTCCCAATAAAATCAATAATGGATGGCTCCAATACCACTTGTTAGGATTTCAATATACTTTAACAACATCCAATCGCGAAATCCTAAATCCAAATATGTAACTCATATTTATTTAATTGAGAACAAATCAAAAAACATATAAATAGATTAACGGAAGCGTACCTGAATCTGTAGTTAATTATTTCAGTACCTAAATTCCATAGTCGGTGGCTAAGGAGAGAAGATGAATTTGGTTCGGTCTTCCAAATTGACACAAACCCTAGATCTGAAAGCAGCTCTCCGTAGAAGAGGCTAGAGAGTTTCTAAGGCTTGTGTAATTCGGGGACCATAACCCCTTACTTATAAAGTTGGCATTTTATAATTCAGCCCTTCAACAAATTAAAAAAATGCCCTGATATCTACACATTAGGCCCATGATAATTTAATCTTTAAGCCTTTGAATTCTAATGTAAAATTAGATCACTTTAATTAGGCTTTATACCAAAATAGCAGAACACATTTTATTTTACATATGTGACCTATTTGTCAAAATATTCAAACATTGACATGTAATTTTAGCTTATCTAATTGACTATCTTTTGAAATAATATGATAATCTAAACCTAGAAGATTTATTTTGCTTGCATTAGCAGAATTAAGGATTTGGCAAATTTTGCTAAAATTCTAGTGTTAATCAAGTTTAGAAATGGTACTGTCAATAATCAAAACAACCACTTGATATAGCATTTTCGAAAAAGAAAATAAAACACTTGGTCGCTCTGTAGCAATCATTCATTGTTTTGCAGATCGATATAGTATATATAGTCAAACATACTAGGATTACTAGTTGTTTCAAATATTATCATTTCCTCCCATAGGGCAGCTGCTTTGCAGTGTTACAAGGTACATCATGTTTATAATGCTTTGTAGCTGGATTACATTTTTGTTTTTTTGTTTCTTTTTTAATTCTCATTTTAGAAAGTATTCGTTTTCTTTGGTTTTCTGCTTACTTTATTGAGCTAATGCTTTGTTTGTTTGTTTTTTCCATAATCATTATTTTGGATCTTCCACTTTTGTGTAATTTAAATTTATATTTCATTATATATATATATATATAGAGAGAGAGAGAGAGAGAGTGTGTGTGTGTGTTTTACCTATTTGGCTCAAATATTTTTTAAATTATTGACTTTCTACTTTCTTCTTTTTGAAATTTTCTACACATTTTGAAGATTTAGTATTTTGTTTTTCAAAACTTTCCTACTAGATATTCATCTTAGAAAGGATGGTATGCTTACAGAAACTTTAATATCTTCATCGTTCCTCCAAGTAAAATATTTCCTATCGAATCCAAAATAGTTTAGAGGACTGCGCCATGGTAACAGCGGCGTGGGTTTGAAACCTGGAATAACATGCTAAGAGCTTACCATGTGCATACGCTAAGAGCAGCCACTTATGTGGTGCTCGCGGACCAGGCTAGGTGCACTAGGGAGGAATTTATGACTCCAGTCGGTTTGCCTCCTAAACAAATTCAAAAAAAAAGTTTTGAGGAAAATTCTATAAACATGAAGGTAGGAAAGCCTCTCACTTTTGTTTTGTATATGGTGCTACTAAAAGCATTCTACCACATAAATATTATTATGTACATGTATATATATGAAAGAACAAACATCACTTCTGGACCATAAAATTAGGGCTGACAATTTGAACCGTGAACCAAAAACCCGAACCGATCCAAAAGGACCTGAACCCGATGGGTCTCGGGTCGGGTCTGGGTAATGAAAAATACAATAAAGACCCGATAAAACCTGATCCGACCTGAAAGACTCGATCAAAAAACATTGAAATATATGTAATTTTAGTACTATTTCCCACTCGGACCCGAACCGACCCGACCCGAACCAAAGCTCGAGTCAGGTCCAGATTTTGGAAATGTATAGTTTAGACCCCAAAAAACCCGACCCGCCTAGACTCGAGACCCGTCAGGTCGGGTCCGGGTCTATCTGATTGGGTCTAATTGCCACCCCTACATAAAATTGTGAATATTTGAAAATATAGTTAATGATTTCTGATTATAAAGATTACTTAGGCTGCGTTCGGCGGTCCAAAACCGATCGTCTGGGAAACGGACGCATCCGTTTGCTAGTGGTCCATTTTGGACCGCTAGCCTAAAGGCTCAAAAGGGAGCCGTAGGGCTTGGACACGTTTGAGCCCAACGGCTTCCTTTTGAGCCATTGTGCAAACTCTCCCAACTCTCCTATCTTCTCTTCTTAACAATCTTCTTCTACTCTCCTCTCTTCTCTATTTTCCAATTCAACATTTATTTTCAATGACCAGTTCATTCCCAGACGATTCAGATTCTGAAGATATGTAATATATCGCTCTAATTGGAGCATATTTACGTGAATGACGTAATGAAAGAGGCTGTCAGATGCACACGTCGGAGTATACAGGTTTAATGTGGGTAGACGTATTAAACGATCATCAACATCGGTATCAATGGAATTTTCGTATGAAACGGGTATATTTTCTTTCTTTATGCGATAGAATGGAAAGTTATTGCTTGGGTGCATCAGAAAACGTTAATGTTCGAGAAGCCGTTGGTATATTTTTGTACACTATAGCTATAACTATTTTGAATAGACAATTGGCTGAAAGATTTCAACGGTCAGGTAGCACAATCTCTCTTTGTTTTCATGCTGTTTTGAATGTCGTTCAATTATTATCTGCAGATATTGTAATGTCTGCTTATCTTCAATTTAACACAATTCCATCTGAAGTTAGAAATGATAATTGTTACTACCCTTACTTTAAAAACTGTGTTGATGCCATCAAAGGTACACATGTAATGACACACTTACCTCAAGATCGAGTTGTTCTGTATATAGGACGGAAATGATTCTTTACACATAATATTTTAGCTGCATGCTTGTTCGATATACTGTTTAACTATGTTGTAGCTGGTTGGGAAGGTATTGCGCATAACATTCGAATTTTTAATGCTGTAGTGAATGACAGAAATTGCAATTTTCCTCATTCTCCTGTTGGACGGTATTATGCTAGGAAGCATGAGTGCGGGTGCGTGGGTGCATTACAGGGATATAGAAATTCAGCAATTTCAAAAATATGAGGAATCGGGTGCGGGGGATATGACAAATATTAAAATAATATATATATATATATATATATATATACACACACACACACACACGCACACGTGCGCGCACACACACACATACATATATATGTATATACATATATATGGGAAAATAGAATCTAAAGATCATATATATATATATATATATATATATATATATATAAGATGCATTTCAATTAAACAAAATAGTGAAAGTTCATCATTCTAAAGTCTTAACAATTAAAATAAATTTTTTTAAATAAATTACCATGTATAACTCAAAAACTGTCATTCCCGCATTATTGTTGCAAGAACTCTCAATTAAGGTTAAGAGTATGTATTTCCTCTTTTAGAAAAAAAGTTGTTGGAAATCACAAAAACTGCAATTCTCGCACCCCCATTTACGCAACCCTTGCATATCCCCATCTCTGAATTCACAGTATACGGCACGTGGCATATCCTGTGTGTATGCAGCAGTATCCCCGCGCACCCCCGCACTGATACGCATGGGATACGCAGTTCTTCGCCTCAGAAAAGTAACCCTGCTTTCTAGGTATTATGTAGCAGATTCTGGTTTCCCATTAACTATTGGATATATACCACCATACCGTAATGTTAGATATCACATTCCACGGTTTCATTTGACCACAATTCAACCCAAATCAAGTATTTAAAATTTTAATTTCAACCATTCAAGTTTACATATGGAAATTGAGAGAACTTATGGAATATGGAAAAAAAATCATACTTTCAAATATGCCAACGTATTCATTCGAAACTCAAGTAAAAGTTGTTGCTACAAGATGATCCAAATTTTATGGCGTATGACAATGATCCAGATCTTATTCCAGATGAGTATGCTGAAGAATATGCTGACTTGAGAAACATAGAAAATAGTGAACTGCACCGGCTCAATGCTATCAAGGCAGGCTGATATGACAATACGTCGAGATAGAATAAGAGGCGAGCTTATTGTAGCAGGGTTGCACTAATAGATTTGTACTTCTTTGTATTTCTGGATTTTATCACTTTCTATATTGTTATTATTTGATGGACTGTTCTGTTTGGTTAACCGTGTTATTCTGCATTAATAATATTATTATGTATTAATCATTAATTAATTAAATTACAAAATAAAAATAAAATGCTTCGCTTAAAGCCCTAAATGTATTCCCCGCTAGCCACAATTTCCCGCTAAAATACCCTGCTACCGTTGCCTTCAAACACACCCTTAAGATGCATACAAATTTGTGTAAAATAAGAAACTGACCATTGTAAAAATCTAAGAATACAATATGATCTTGCCCAACCCAATTTTCCAAAATGAGGTTTGCTTCATCAATTATTATACTGCTTTAGCAAGCGAAAGAATCTGGTAAAATCATATTATTGTTCCCTACTTGTAGACTTAATAATAATTTTCTGCAATTTGTGTGGTGCTTCAAGTTTACTTTCAATTTTAATTTAGTGAAAAGTGCCAACTGATCGTAATTGAATTTGATTGTTAATGCCAGGAACATATCTAAGGAACTTTGAACAAGTACTAGCCCCTTTGTCATAAACTTGATCGATATATTTAATCAGTGGTATATTTAGGTGTTAGTGACGCTGATGGTGTTTAGTGTATTGGCAGTGTTATAGTCATTTCAGTGTAAATGGTATGATTACATTTAGGTGTTAGTGACGATGATGACGTTTGTACTCTTTAACTACCTGGGAATTGTTTCATTATGCAAAATTTTAAGTAACACTATAGCATCATTCTAACTTTTATTATTGTAGAGGTTATTCCTAGTGCTCCGAATTCGATCCATATTATTTTCTTCCATTGGTGAAGGATTCACTAGGATCTAACTTTTACCTTGTTGAATGTGGGTGCAGTAAAGTAGCTTTGTAGAGATTGGACATCACAAATCCCTTGCTTCTTTTCATTGATGAAAGTTGGTTCTGTCGGTTTTTATCATTGTTAGAGTTGGTCGTATTACAATTACTGGTATCCAGTGGTGGAGCCAGGAATACATATTGGTGAGGTCATAATATGAATTGAAAGATGAAGTCGATTCTCTAAATGAAAAGTTGTTGCTTTTACATCATTAGCATCACCTAGATTCAATGCAATAACATTATGCCCGCCTTACAAGCATGAACAGACTGAACAACAGGGAAATCGGCAATAGCCCTTACATCATTCATAATCTCCTTACCAACAGAATTTAACGAAACATCATGAAAGTTGTTAGCAACAGACTCACCAATAACCAGATTAGAGAAAAACCAAATTCATCTAGGTAATTTGTAAACAAGACAATGGCCCTCGATCTAAATTTATAAACAATTTCAGTTCATTTTCGCTCTCAATTTATAAGACCAAAACAAGATCTGGGCTTACCTATGGAAACCAGTTAAAAGTCAGAGGCGTCAACATCGCAAAGAAGAACGCACTGCTTCACTATTCCACCAACAGCGATAAGCATTGGCCCTTTAGAAGCAAAATTGAAAATAAGCATGGAGATTTCAATCTAATGCGGAGAATTCCTTTTGTTTTTCTTTCTATTTGCTAAAATGGTACCGCGTTTGATTTTTCTCATTCCATTTTTGCCTTCTGCTTGCTGAAATGATGTCTCCTCTTTTTTTTTTCCTTTTTCTGGTGAGGTCACTTGACCTCACCAGCTGAAGTGTGCCTCCGTCCCTGTTGGTATATGTATCATTAATTAGATAAAACATGCATTTGCGTGTGTGCGCATGTCCACGTGCGTGCGTGCCTGTGTTTATATGATAAAGCTTTTATTTTATAGAAATACACATTACAACTCAGAGCAAACTGAATTCTCTGAAGAACAACAAAGGATATCAAAATTATCAGGGGATTTGAGGAAGAGCCAAGTGATAATGTTTCATAAATCAAGCAGCAACATCTCTGTAGTTTCTTGTTCCTTAATAAACTGCTTTCATCAAAGCTGCGATACGTTCAGATTGATTTTAAGCCGGTCTGTAACAACGACGATAACGATAGGAATGGAATGATATTTTATTGAAGTGTGTTTAGTGTATATGGGATGTTGATCATAAATGTTTTAGCTATCTCAGCAGCTTGTATTTTTCTTTTTTCTTGATGTATATCAAATGTGGATTGGAGTAACAGGCCTGCATGAGCTGGAATTAGGTACGTGTGGCCCAAGTACAAATTTAATTTGTTGGTATTGGGTCGTGGCTGCAATGGTTGATGACTCGATTGCCTTTATGATGTTTGTTCACCACCAATCATTGACGATGAATGTTTGGAAACTGTATATTTATTTCACACGTAGTAACAAATATTTTGCCATTTGGTATTTATTTTATTTTATTTTGAATTTGTTCAGGAGGGAAACCGACCTGAGTCGTAAAACCCTCCCTATTGCACCTAGCCCGATCTGCGAGCACCACATAAGTGGTTGATCTTAGCGTATGCACATGGTAACCTCTTAGCATTCCATTTCAGGTTTCGAACACGCACCACTTTTATCATGGTGCAAGTCCTTAACCGCTGGGCTACTGCTGCGGACCCATTTGGTAATATATGACTTAAGGTCGATTTTTTGACCGTTCTACGGTTATTCCAGTAATTCTATCATCAAGCTCTCTTAGACTGTAGTTTTTGAAGTGGACGGTAAGAACTGTAATTCGCTTGCAATACATATATTTACAGTCTTAGTTTTCATTTTCAGTCTATTTTCAGTTCGCTCTATCAAAATAGTAACAATCAAAGACACTTTGGGTCCGCTTAGAAACTTTGGGGTAGGTTTTGAGAGTATTGTTTCAATTGTTAATGATCGTAACAGTTTTGACTGGTTTATATGAAATATTGTTATAACCTATCAATGCATTCCTAAGATTTTAGCATATACTGATTTTGAGAGTTTTTTACAAAAATAACGTGACATTTTTATACCTTTATTTACTTTTTTGTTTTATGAAAACTAATTTTAGAATATAATTAGTGAGGGCATAACCAAACAAAAGTTATAATTTCTCAGAAAAACCATAATTTGATGGGTTGAAAACTAGTACTAAAATTACACTATATCAGTTTTTAATGGTTTTACAACCAACGACAGCCGGTGTGAAAAAAAAAACTTGCAAATAAATGTTATAATAATACATGAAATGCATAATCGTTCAAAAGCACTCAAAATAAAGGTAATTTCTATCCAAGTTTTTAGTCAGTTTATCCACCCTAGAAAATAGAAATACTAAACTTTTTACATTATTATGAAATTATTAACTTCATCCACCAATTATATAATAGTAGCACCTTTTTGCTTTTTCGTGTTTCTCTTCTTTCCATATTCACTTCATCCCTGGAATCACAACATAAATTTTTGAATCATTTTGTTTTCATCATTAAACCTTAAAACATGATAGTATTAAAGTAGGTAGGTGAATCCAAAAATATTGCTCTCTGCCATTTAGAAATATGATGTTATATTATTGTTTGATTTTTCTTATATATATTTAAGTTGCCAATTAGAATGAATGAAAATGCTTAAGCATGCATTAAACAAATCCCTTGATTCCCCATTATATTTTGAAGGTTCATGTGTCTACCCAAATATTAGAGCATGATTGCTTCTCTTTGTTTAAACGGTGCTGGATCCAGTCCTGGTCATCTGATAACTAGAATAAAACTTTAATAGCAGGGCCATTAGTGCCAACTTTTGTGAATGGTTTACTCTGTGCATTCCTTTGTGTTGTTGTCCAGAAAGAGGTGAAAGGTTCAGGTATAGATCAATTGTCCTTGTTTATTGATAACTAAAGCCACAGTAGCTAAGTCTAGTACTAAAATCAGTTGCACCAAAATATTTTTCATATACAATTGATGTTATTTACGTTCTGTTCACGAGGGGTTGCAACCTTCATTACGCTGCTGCAACTCATATGAATATTTTGCTGCTTAAATCCATCATAGGTAAAGTATTGACCTTGTACTTTTTTCGTTTTTCCTACTTTATTATTTTTTGGTTCCTTTTTAGGTATAAATTTAAGTTTGGTTAAAAGGTGAGGTAATTATCTAGCTGAAAACTCATCTTAACAAACCTACACTCCCATAAAACTGGCTAGTCGTCTCTAAAGTGTACAATATGTAACTTATGTATATGACTTAAAAAGCAGTATATTCAAGAGTCTAGATGATTCAATGTGTAAACAATCGTCTATTGATCACATTTAATGGCATGTTTGTTCTTAGTATACAGTTGGCACAAATATATTCCATATGTACAGAAATAGATTTATACAAAACAAAGAATAGGAGTATGGAAATGAATAAAAATAGAATATCATATTCTGTCAGTTAACTTACATATAACTTGCGGATTAACTTAATGATATTATATTGTGGATTAACTAAAAGAAATTGTGGATGGAAGTAAAATTTACATAAAACAAACTGTCAAGCGGAGCCTTAAATACAAAAACACCTGATGGGATACACGTACGTCTGATGAAATACACAAACACTTAAGGCATCACATATCTTACTAGACTCTTCCAACACTTACTAACAAAAACAATATCAGCTTTATTATCATGTGCATCTTTTGCAGTTGGGGCAACAATCTCACTGCGCATATTTGAGTCAAATAATCTGACTGTAGTTTAGTTTTGTGCACTATGCAAAACAGCAACTTCTTATTTACTCAGTTTGAATTTTATGGTATTATGTTGTCATATTTTTTGCAGTCAATATCTCCACTACAAGATGCACTGCGTATTGCGACGATCCTTGGCAATGGCTTGCGACAGCCAAAAAAAGGGTCATCGCAAGTCGTCGCAACCTGTTGCATGGTCTCCTGATACAAACAGAAGTTGTTACTTCGTTTCCTTATTTTACTTCCCTAAATTATTTCCCCAAAATCCTCAATCCCGTCGCCCCCTTGTTGTGACAACAAGGAATTTCGCTCGATCTGAATCAGTCGCTAAACCGATCTAGACCGTTTGAAACGCCTGATTGTTTTGAGAACACGACAAAATAGAACACAGACGGATGAACATTTCATTGTATATTACAACAATTCCCTCAGAATACAAGAATATACAGAGTATAAACAAATATTATACAACAGAAAATATCAGAGATTACAATACATTACATAGCAGCGGAAAATAATACAATACACAACTGAAGGAGATATACGGATACAAAGCTTTCCGGATATCGTTCCAACTGTAAACCAGGATCCTGGGACCTGTGGGTTATGAGCCCACCACGCTTCTGCTGCGCCACTCTGATCTCAAAAAGAAAAAGAAAAAGCCAAGCGGCTAGCCAATCGGCTCATAAAATCATCATCACCCAAACAAAACAGTAAATTATGGTAAACATGTACCTATTTGTCGGGCAAACAAATTTTATTCTCTGCTCTAGCCTCTTTGCTATGACCTGTTCAATGTAAGTACATGTATATGCAAGCAAATGCGATAAATTTCCAATTCAATTCACTGTTTGATTCAATTTGGCTATATGGTACAAATTTTAATTAATCAACCAATAATCAACAACACAACCATCAATCAATTAGTTGATTAGCTTTTGAAATTCATAACTTTGATATATAGTCAAAAAATCAGATTTTTGATGCCAAATCGCAACAATAAGCCCTATCTAATTTCGGTTCTCACACCAGTCAATTGGAAATATATAGAAATCTCACTTTCGAAACTCGAAAATAAATACTGGCGATGGTGCCCCACCACCAGAATTATCCCCGGGCAACTAGAGTGTGATTCTATAACTATCCAGTACATTAAAACTTTGAATACACGTTTGCAAGACATATACGCAAAAATTTTATATATTGGATTGTCCTAATTCAATATATAATAAATAATCAAATACGAATAAGTGATTTAAATTTCAAACAAATTTTGTTTTCATTTTCAAAAATATACTCTTCACACTCGTTCTAGGATACTACTGATCCCATCTCTAACGAGTCATTCTAATTGGATATTACTAATCCAATATCTGATGAATTCTTTCGTATGGTTCTAATGTGTCCTGTTCTCTGAGCTTTGTAAACCAAAGCTCTGATACCAAATGAGACGACCCCAAACCCCGTACTGACGGTGGCAAGGGTAATCCTTGGAATATAACACAGAAACAGATAATAGCAGAACAGAAATAAATAAATACACCAGATAATGAACAATAGAATATACTGGATAAAAATAATCATCAGAGTTACACAGTATACAGGATCATACTTATAACAAATACAGTTCAGCTATACATAAATGTCTACAGTGGAAACAAACATGATATGTACAATAGGAGCTGAACAACATAAAAAGAGATAAATGATAGAATCCATCTTCAGCTCCAGCTATCCAGAGAAAGCCAGCTAAACCTGAATACAAGGCTGCTCGTGTAGAAAAAGGGGCACCCGGGTTTGAAAGTGAAACAAACTACGAGTCAGTCATGGGACTGGTATGAGAAATCTACTCAACACATTTATATATGGCAAATCACAGGACCACGCCACTTTCGTGGAACGGGTTTACACCATTGGATTGGCAGTGCTTTAAAACAAATCATTCTTTTAAACATCGCAATGCTTTTTCTAAAAATGAAGCCATTATAAGACTCAGTTCCCATCACACAATGCAATGTAAACCGGAGGATATAGTTTTACCTTATAATGGCCAAAATATGATTGATACGTATAAAACAAAAGCATTTGATATTATTACTAGTGTTTATATGTTTCAAAAACAATTTCAATCATAACTATCAATCATAGACGGCATGGGTACCATATATCATGTCGCCATATATATATATATATATATATATATATATATATATATATATATATATATATAAATCAAAACCGCACGATGTCGTATTTGGAAATTGGATTTCCATCATGAACCAAGGCAAAAGATAGTCCTTACCGAATTCGAGACTGCCTAGCCCGAGTCTCAGGATCAGAACGCATCGACCCTTGGATCGTCCGGGCCGGTCCACACGGAGTGGATTAAAATGCCTGAACACTACGTTTCCCCGCCCTTTGGGGCGTAAGCGAGCCAACAAATGATTCCATCGGTCCCGGATCGACCGATATAACTGAGGCGCCTCGCAACAGCAACAACCACGTAAGTCAAACTCGTCAGTGCGTGTAAAACCATTGACGCCACTTCTAGCTAGGAGGAAACGCAGGCCCTCCCTGAGGTCCTTTCTCCCGTTTCTAGTTCATACCGGGGTGTGAGGCTCGCGATTTCACGTTATTCACAAAGCTACGCCACACAGGCAGTGCTTTGATCATCACCACAAGACTTTGCTTTTCAACAAAAGCCCTGATCACTGCATCTTAGCATGCCACATAGGCAATTCACACCGTGCAACTGATGGCTATCAATCACACATAATAAATTCCAATGTCAGACACACTGTCCATTTGCAAGTCCGTTCTGGGTCTGAACGAAACCGGAGGCACTATATACCTCGCAAACCCATCGATCACCACGTACGTCTGGACGATCACCACTCATTATCCATATTTCGGGATGCCTCCCAATCAGGACCTTGGTTACCATCCAAACGAGGTGAAGATCTCCGGTCTTCGACCACCGTCTTCATCTTCGATTTCTTATCGTCGATTCAGTTATTCGGAATGGGATAAACCCGGTCTTTCTGAGAAACTCGCGTATATAATAAACAAGTGCAACACTAACATACATTCACATCATTTCAATTCATTAGTCACTAACCGTCAGTCAGTAAGAGAACGATTTCCCGAATATTAACCCCGAAGGCCGAAACCAACATCAGATCAAAATCCAGTAAACCATTCGACTTAGCTAACCTTTAGTTAATTTCTAAATATCACATCCATATCGTTTATAATATTTCATAACGATTTATCGCTATTTTTATTTATTTTAAAATAGCCAATTTATTCAAAACGACGCTTCGGGCTATAACGCGACCGTGGCGCTGTTTTTCTTCAGTTTTGATTTGCACGTATCTGAAAATCTAACTGTTGGATCTTCACAAAATTTACATCATTAGAAAGATCTTTTCAAAACGAATCCAACGGTTCCAGTTTCGGGAAAATCCGACGGTCGGATCTCCCGGTATAATCGCTTGAAGTTTCGATTTCAAAATACGAACTACAGCGTCGTTATTTGATTAAATATAATTATATTTATATATATATATATATATATATATATATATAAATATAATCGATTCTGGCGCTGTTTTTCTTCAGATTTGAATTAAACATTCCAGACAATCCATCCGTTGGATTTTTACAAAGTTGGTGCCGTTGGAAAGATATTTCCAAAGCGAACCCAACGGTTGCGATTTCAGGAAAATCCGATGGTCGGATCTCCCATACTAATCGTTTGAAATCACGGTTTCAAAATACGAACTGCAGCATCGTTATTCGATATATTTCAATTCTGTATATATATATATATATATATATATATATATCGATTCTTCGATTTCAAAACTATATTCCTTTCATACATTTGATAAAAATGATATTTTTATCTAACTGTCTTCTATTTCAACACTTCACTATTTTTAACAATTCATGTATATTATAAAAATGTGATTTCTAGTATAAAACAATTTATTTCAAAACACGATTATTTTATATATTTCATATAGGTGATAAAAATAGGATTTTTATTATAAAACAATTTATTTCCAAAACAAAGTTATTTTATATAGTTTATATCGATGATAAAAATTGGATTCTTATTATAAAACACTTTCTTTCAAAATATGAATACCATTCAACACATGAATTTCAATTCAACGAATGAATTTCGATTCAACACATGAAGGTTTTCTATAATTTATATATATCGATAAAAAGGTGGTTTTTATATTTAAAACACGAATACCATTCAACACATGAATTTCAATTCAACGAATGAATTTCGATTCAACACATGAAGGTTTTCTATAGTTTGTATATATTGATAAAAATGTGATTTTTATATTTAAAACACGAATACCATTCAACACATGAATTTCAATTCAATGAATGAATTTCGATTCAACACATGAAGGTTTTCTATAGTTTATATAAACCGATAAAAAGGTGATTTTTATATTTAAAACATGAATACCATTCAACACATGAATTTCAATTCAACGAATGAATATCGATTCAACATATGAAGGTTTTCTATAGTTTATATAAATAGAGTAAAAAAATGTGATTTTTATTGTTAAAACAATTTATTCAAAACACGAATACCATTCAACACATGAATATGATTCAACGAATGAGTTTCGATTCAACACATGAAGGTTTTCTATTCAACAGACGAATATAATTTCAACACAGGAAAATAATTCTAACACATGAATATTATTCAAAATTTCGGCAACATAACGGCAGGGTATTTAAAACCGGGACCGTCCCTAGTACGGCTCCTCGCTCTACCTTAAAACCTCGCGGTTTTTGACAATGGGGAATCATGCATCTAGTTCGCACGCAGGCGGCATGTATATTTATTTCATTTCCACAAACTAATCCTATGTGGTTTCAACCAAATATTTCTCAACCACAAACGGGTATTTTTCAACCACAATCAATCAATTTCAACCACAAACAATTCCAATCAACCATTCGCTATCAATCAATTTTTCACACCAATCACAACCAATAAATATCGTCCATGGTTTGTGGACGAGGGGCGTGTATATATATATATATATATATATATATATTTATATTTATATTTATATATAGCATTTCACTTCTATTTCAACACATATATAATTTTTACAACGCGTATATAACTTATACATCGAACGTACAACTTATACAACGCTTATACAAGAGGTGTACAACGCTTATATAACTCATACATCGATCATATAATTTATACATCATCGTTTTCCATATCGTTTATAAATTAGAAATCTCACATTGGGTTCCACTCCACCAAAAATAGCAGAAGGCTCAGAAAAATATGCGGTCTCTTCTAGAGACGTTCACACGGTCACGATGTTTCCTGTTTCATCAAATTTCGTCAACACACTAAAAAGATATGATTTTTCAAAGTTTTGTAACACTTAAAAGTGTTAAAATCATATAAAGGAATCACCTTCATCGTTGGTTCAAACAAGGGTTTGAATTTTTCGCGAAATCCGAGCGATGTGGTGACGATCGGAGGGTGTGACGTGGAAGAGGGAGGAGAGGGGAGTCGGCGCAGGGTGGTTTGGTGATGATCGGTGGCCAGATCTGGTCGTGGCGGCGCTCGAAAGACGGCGGCTTCTCGGACTCGATTCTCGAGGCACAGGCAATGGTGGAGGGCGAGGGTTGGTCGGATTTGAAGGGGGAGGGGAGGGCTTTCGAACGTGGGTGGTGGCGGGGTCTGGCGTGGGCGGTGGCGGCCGGAAACTGGGAGGGAACAGGGGAACACAGGCGCCGTTCAATCACTGGACCGTCGGGGGTTTTTGAGATATTTTCAGAAAATAAAATAATAAAAGAAAATATATGATTGGCCCGCTATATATTAATTTCAAAAATAGTGTTTTTCGCCACGAACTCCAATTCAAACCCAACGACTGTCGTCCCTAGCGTTTTACCTCCATTCTGAACACAATGGGATATGTTTCGTAGGCCCATTCGACTGTTTCAGTCAGTTTTCATTCACTTTAAAACATAAAACATTCAATATTTGATTTGAACGTACATTTCAATTTGCCAGGGCCACAAACTGATTCGAAAAATTCCAGAAAAATAAATCTGGCTATGTTTTGACGATACGGTCCCAACAAAACTAGTTTCGTCGAATTCTGAGACCGTTTGCAAAAAGGCCCACTTCTGGTCGATCCAATTTAACTGTAATTGACCAAAACACGTTTTCCATTGCCACGCTCACATACTAGCTTCAAAAATTATGAAATTTGAAACCTAGCAATAACTTCACATCCCGGACCCAACAAAAGTGGTTTCATCGAATTCTGAGGTCGTATGCAAAATGGCCAATTTCACGGGCTATATAAATTCCATAGCGACCTTTCTGAAAATTCATTTGGCCATAATTTTTGCTTTCCGCTATGAAACTTCGATTTTTCAGATTTGTTAGAAAGGTATTCACTAACAGATTTAAATATTTTTGGTTTTACTCAAATCCGTTTTGTTTTGCACCCGGTACAGTCCGACAAAGTTTGAATTCAATTTTTGAAACTTCAGCGCCATTTCAAGCCTTGTTTATAATTAGAATCAATTATATTCGTTTTCAATTGTCGATTCAAACTCAGTTTTCATCTTTACTATTTAAAATATTTATTTTAACTATTTAAAATCCACTATTTTAGCCAATTCAAAAAATTTAAATTAGTTCAGATTTTCTGGGTTGTTACACTTGTTGCAGTGCCTCCAAGCCTCCAAATATGCCTCCAAGCTTCTAACTTCATGCAGGTATGTCTTCTAACCCTATTCTATGTTTAATTAGGGTTTAGTTACATGTTTATGGGCTTGAAATTTAAATGTTTATGGGTTTGAAATTAGTTGTCATGTGTGATACGTATGATGATTGTGCTGTAGGTTGATATGGGAGTAAATGTAATTGATTACGAGGTTGAAAACGATGATTAACGCATTATTGTTGTCATGATAATATTGTGTTAGTTGATGTAGAATTGTTGATTGGTTGTGTGATTTGAAAATTTACGTGTACTATTTATTAACATGTTTATTGATAATTTTGTGTGAATATTTGTTAACAATGTTTGTTATCGTTTAGGCAAAAATATGTGTACTATATTAAAATTGCTAACGTGTGTTATTTGTATGTATTAGCATAAGTTAAAACAGTTAAAATTTAATTCATTAAAAGTGCTAGATTTTGAAATTTTATAAAAAAACCTTGATTTAAAACTTGACATATTTGGCTAAATTTTAAATTACGTGTTAATATTTCAAATTTAAAGCTCTGGAATGGAAGTTACAAAATTGAAACGATACTTAACAAATATTTATTGAACGTATTAAAAAATATTACGTAGGCGTTAAAATATAAATTATAAAATGTATTTTACTTTTGTGAGCCCCTTAGAGATTTTTGGCCCCTTCTGACAACTGTTGTATATGATCGTTGTATGGATATTCGTTTTGACACAGAACATAAATCTATATTCATCTGATACAATATTTGTTGGATTTGTCCCGGTGTTGGATAAGTTACAAATACAATAATGTAAGCATATTTTATAAATCATTTTAGTTTAAACAGTTAAAAAAATTTCGATTGCACTTTCTTTTTGTTCCCTGTGTATATGCATTTGTGTACAATGCAGTGACCAAAGGGAAGTGCGGCAGAAATTTTGTTGAATCGTTTAACCTGAAATGATTTATAAAATGTGATTACATACTTGTATTTGCAGTGGGAAGTAGGATGACTGATTGTCAAAGAAAAAAGCAATAAATCGAAAAAAATGAAGTAGTTATATTTGAAATTTTACAAGACTTTAATTAATATAAAGTGTTTGATCCAATTTCGTAACATATTTCTTGCAAATCAAGAAAATGTTCGATTACGTTTTCGATCGTAGTGGATGTACGAATCTCAAACTGGTATGAAAGGATCGATAAAGGAACATTTTTGTAACGATATTCAACAATTTATTAGATTTGCTAAATCTAATCATCGAAATAACGTAGATGTTTCATTGTCCATGTAGTAAGTGCAAATATCTGAAGCACTGGAAGCCAGATGTAGTAAAAGTACATCTTTATAAATTTGGTTTTGTGCCAAATTATTATTTATGGGATCGTCATGGAAAACTTGTTCAACCTACATCTAATCCTGTAGTGATAAGGGACGATAATACAATGATGAATCCGATAGAAAATATGGTGAAAGATGCAGCACGATCAGTGTTTCCAACCATTGATCAAGGCGACGATGAGAACGAAAGTGTTGAAGAACCAATGGTAGAAGCCAATTTTTTATATAATTTATTGGATTCTGCTAAGAGGTCCTTGTGTGATAGGTGTACAAGCGGAACCGAATTATTTGTTACCGCCGAATACGTTGCTATGAAATCAGAATTCAATCTTACGAAAACTGCATTTATAGCAGTTGTACAAGCTGCAAAACGACGCATGTCACTCAATAATTTGACGTGCGATAGTCATTATAAAGTGAAAAAAAGTATGTTTGCTTTTGGACTGCCATATCAGAAGGTGGATACATGTGTAAAAGGTTGCATGTTGTACTGGAAAGAAGATGCTCAACTTAGAATATGCAAAATATGCAACGAATGAAGATACAAACAAAGAAAAAAGAAAGGAAACGATGTTCCATATAAGTGAATACATTATCTATCTATAAATCCAAGACTTCAACGGTTATGTGCATCTTCTGCTGTAACATGTCATATGCGATGGAACAAAGTGAGAACACCAGAAGAAGGAACTTTGATACATCCATCTGGCGGTGATGCATGGAAACACTTTGATAGGATTTATCCTGATTTTGCTGCAAAGGGCCGTAATGTTAGGCTCGGTTTATGTATGGATGGATTTTCTTCATTTTCTCGGTTTGGTAGTAAATATTCATTATGATCTTTCATTTTTACTCCTTATAACTTACCACCATGGATGTGTATGAAAACTCCATATATTTTTCCAACGATTATCGTTCTCGGTCCCGATGATCCGACACAAGGAATCGATGTTTATCTACGACCATTGATTGAACATTTGAAAACACTGTGGCATGAAGGGGCTGAAACAAATGACATTTTGAGAAAAAGAAAATTTTGTATGTTTGCTTCTTTACTATTAGTGATTTTCCTACATATGGCTTGCATTCAGGCTGGAGCACATCTGGACGTTTAGCTTGTCCACATTGTATGGACGAGACACGAGCATTTTCATTAAAGTATGGAAAAAAAAAATTTGGTTTGACTATCATCGGTGCTTTCTATGTATTAATCATAAATTTGGAATGGATTAAACGAACTTTAAAGCAACAGGGTAGAGAGTTTGCTACCACCTAAAGTTTGGATTAGTGAAGAGACATATGAAATCGTAAAAGACTATCCAAAGATACATGAAACTGGGGAACAGACTGAAATTTCAGGTAAATCGGACATTCATAATTGGTGCAAGCAAAGTATATTTTAGGTATTACCTTACTGGAAAAATCTCCTAGTTCGACATAATATTGTTGTCATGTACAATGAAAAATACGTTTTCGATAGCGTTTTTAATACAATTTTGAATGAAAAGGGGAAAACCAAGGACGATGCAAATTCGAGATGTGATATATTATACTTATGTAAATGGTTCGAACTTCACTTCTACGCCGACAATAAAAAATCCAAAACATGCTATGAACTAGACAATAGGCAAGTAAAACTTGTGCTAAAGTGTGTGGAAGGATTAAAATGTTCTGATGGGACTTCTTCTAGCCTCCGTAGATGTGTGTAATCTAAAAACAGTAAATTGAGAGGGGTGAAAAACTATGATTGCCATATCATGGTGGAATATTTTTTACCTGTGATTTTCAAAGAATTATTGCCCACAAAAATATGGAGTGTTATAACAAAATTACGTATAGTTTATAAACAACTTTGTTCAACGATGTTAAAGGTAGATCGTCTACGTAAACTTGGAGTAGAAATCCCTGTACTGCTCTGCAAAATCAAAAAATATTTTCAATAGATTATTTTTAATGTAATGGGGCATTTACCTATTCATCTTCCATTCGAAGCACTCCTTCGAAGTCCTATGCAATATGGATGGATGTATCCATTTGAGAGGTAATTTTGAATATCTTCAATATTCACGGTAGTTTACAATTTAGATTTTTGTACCAACATATAAATTAAATTAATCTTATTATAGGTACTTGAATCAATTGAAGAAGAAAACTTAGACAAAAAACGTGAGTTGTGACGACCCCCTACGAACCAATCGACATTTTCCAGAAACGCGTTGTGCCAATGCCCAACTGGCACGGGACGGTCAACAAAAGAAAAGGGATGGAATGATGAATCACCAAGAACCTGTAGTATATCTCACAGCGCATGGAATAAAGTATAATAATAACATAACTTGACATAAAACGGGCGAGACAGTGCATAAGCTGAAAACTAAACTATCATAGCAGCGGAATCCAAAATACGGCTTATGATCCAAACCATCATTATTACAACTTCAAAATACTGTATCTGAAGAAAAATAGAAAAGGTACACCACTAGTGCCCAAAGTAGTGACTAGCAACAACACGGAGAGAATATATGTAAATAGTGCGTGGAAGCCTCCTGCTCATCTCTGGACATCTATTTGTGCATAACCACCTGACCTGTCTCTAGTATGCTCGTTAAGGAGCACCCAGAGTAATAAGAAGAGACATAAAACTCTGGGTCAGACCAAAGTCTGGTATGAGCGATGGCAGCAAAGTAAAACAATAACAGGTGTAAATAATCATATCTGACCTGGACCTACGATCAAAGAGCTTGCACAACAAGATGTACAGTACTTTAAGGTAACACTAACATAAAGTGTAAAATGGGAGTGTGCATGTTATAGTGATAGCAAACATCAAACATAGCAATCATCCTCACATCACTCACTCAGTGCGTAAAGATTACGATATCCACCGCTTTGATCACCAAATCTATTGGGGTCATGACGGCAACTCCGTACAGCTATTGTTATGACCATACTTCCCTGGTCTATATTACATAAACCTACCCAGTCCACACATTCCTGGCTCTAGGTTATGGGCCAACTAGTCCATGCTTCCCTGGCTTTCGTTCATCTATGTGCCTCATCTCTTCAACGGTGAACCAAAGTTATAGATATTGATAACCCCTTTGCACACTTCCCGCAACAAAGTCCAACTCTAGAAGTTAACTTGTTGGTTCCCATCTGGATCCTAAGTGATAATTTCCCACTTGGACTTTCTTTGCATCTCGGGTTTTGGTTGAATTGGTGTTCGGTTCGGATCTCCTGCTTCTATCCAGTTCGGTTTGGGACTCTTCATCCTTTCCGGTTTGGTTCGGGTCTTCTTCTTCTATCTGGTTCGGTTCGGGTCTCCTTCTCCTATCCAGTTCGATTCGGGTATCCTTCTCCTATTCGGATCGGTTCGGGCCTCTTTCTCCTATCCGGATCGGTTAGATTCTCTTTCTCCTATTCGGATCGGTTCGGGTCTCCCTCCTAACCTGTTTGGATCGGGTCTTCCTCTTAACTGGACCTGAAAATCTTCGACTTTTACCAACAAGATAATTTCTCCAAACGACGGCGTTTTCAAACATTTTGACCTTCCTATGACATTACAGAACATTCCAAATAGCAGTAACAACATATAGAATTAATCCAAAACATTAAAACATCATTCACATGAAATATTTTAGATCAAACATGTAACACCCCACATTCGTTAGTGTCACTCACAAAGGGAATGCACTAAGTTCTATGGAGCATTTAGGGTAAAAGATGCAGATAAATTACGAGACAGACAAAATTAAAACAGCGGAAAATAAAACTTTCTTTACTGATAAAATAGTTTGTACAACAATTGCTTTCCAATATCAGAGTATCATCTGTCTTACAAAATAAAGAAGCATATAAATAACATTTATATTCCCCAATGTAGCAAGAGCTAGCCATAGCATCTGAAAGAGAATCCAAGCAAAACTTCGACAAATCTTCAAGCTGGGAAAGAGTGACGGTCCAACTTAACCTGAGCTATACTATTCCTTCCTTTACTACCGAGGGGGGGGGGACCGAAGAAAAGAAGACGAAAGAAAAACAGAGTCAGACATAAAGCCTGAGTAAGTTCAGTTACTTCTAGCATGTGAACATGGAAAAACAAAACGACATGAATTAACTGAATACAAGATAACACCATGATGACAGGACGAACAAGGTAAGATAAGATTAACACAAGATATGCTAAGACAAAATAAACTGGATATGTTTTCATACTTTCTCTGCTTCGCTATTTCCTTGTTATACTGGTTTCTATATCTCTGCACCACCTAACTAGTGTACCAACTAGTAATGTTAACGTGATCCCAATTCCTGTAGTTTTCGTTGCCTTCAGGCATACATTTATTATTTATTACCTAGATCTAATCTAGGGTTTACGCTATCTTCTGAACGCTTCTCGGATTCAGGTTTTATGCCACCTAGGTCCAACTAGGGATTATGCTACCTGTCGAACGATGCCCTCTAGTCTAGAACACACTACCTAGAGTGATATATGTTCCTAGACTTTCCGCACGTATGTATCGCGAATTGTTATCGCTTGTCTAGATGCACATGTCATGTAATGTGCGGCCCGAGTCCTGTGGCAGGGAAAATCAAGAAACACAGAACTCGGTCGGGAGCTTTCAGACATCTGCCGATGCAAATGCTAAGGTCTGTTTTTATTCCAGTGGCTATGGTCCCACTTGACCCCTCCCTCAACTAATGAAAGGCACACCTTGAAAAATGAGAACTATACGCAGGCCCCCTATGGCCATCCTCACCTATAACTAGATAGCAAGTATATGGTCTTTTGGAGTTCTCCGCCTTTCCGCTTCACGTATCTCGATTGACTGAAGATGGTAGGTAGACGACGAGTTGCTATAACAGGGCTACCGTTTTCTCGCCGAATCACGCTTGTCCATCCTAGTCTTTAGGTTGCCATATTTTGCAACCAAGGCATACCCTTGATTCTTCTAACGCAGACCTTAACCTCTGTGAGCCCAGGAGGATCATTTGCAGCCTCACAGAGGGATACCAAGAGTACCCTTACGTCCCCTCGAAGCCTCGGGCTTCGTAACCCAATTCGTTGGAGCCTTCTTTAAAATCAGATGGACGTTCGCTCCTTCTCGTGTTATACTAAGAATTACTACTTAGTTTTGCTAACTAAGGTTTACCACTTAGTTTCCAGAATCGTTGTTTTCTTAACTAAGGTTTACTACTTAGCCCCTTTTTAACTAAGGTTTACTACTTAGTTCTCTTTCTCGTCAAGTTGGATTGGTTAAGTGTTATTAGTCAATTCAAGCTAACTTAACCCTTTTCACTTATCCTGTTAAACTGGTTAAGTTTTATCAGTAATTCATGTTGACTTAACCCCACCACAAACCAAGTTATAATGTTTAAGTATTTCTTATTACTTATCCCTACCCATTCATCTTGTATTGGTTAATTGTTCCTTTTTAACTTAACCTTGCCCATCTGTTTTAACTAACATGTTATTAATAGTTAAGTATTATCCCTTCATGTTTTAGACTTAACCCTATTCACTTATCACAATCTGATGGTTAAGTGTTCAAGTTTACTTAACCCTACGGTCTAGTCCAGCTAACATATCAAATTGGCTAAGTGTATTAAATTTTACGTAACCCCAACCTCTAGTCTGGTTGACATGTTAAATTGGCTAAGTGTATTAACTTCACTTAACCCCACCTTCTAATCTAGTTAACATGTTAATTTGGCTAAGTGTATTAACTTTACTTAACCCCACCTTCTAGTCTAGTTAACATGTTAATTTGGCTAAGTGTTTTCTTAGTTACTTAACCCCCTACAAATCTTGTCTTGTTACCATGTTAAGTTTGGCTAAGTGTTCCTATGGACTTAACCCTCCCATTCTAGTTTAACTGTGTTAAGTTGGTTAAGTGTTCCAATGGACTTAACCCTCCCATTTTAGCTCAACTGTGTTAAGTGTCTGTATGAACCTAACCCCACCCATCGGCTTAGTTATCATGTTGAATTGGTTAAGTATTTTAGTTAACGTAACCCTACAATCCTTGTTCTAGCTTTAATTAAATAAATTAAAGCCGCGACCACTCACATTAGACAGATATTGTTGCGATTACTGGATGTGCCGGTTGGTTCCGGGCAGGTTTACATCGCAACTCAGTCTAACCTCGGGTTAGGCATATTCGTGTTTTCTAACCATCCCGTTCGTCGGATCAGTTAGGGATAGCCAGGGAGAGCAGGAAACTTGTATTTTCCAAACCCAAGCCTAGACACTATCCTCTCTGTCACCCTAGAACTTTCTGGTGTATGTGTTATTAAAAGAGATGTCATTAATAAACCTTTCTTTTGTTTATAAATAAATTGTTAACAATTTATCCTCGAAGCCCACTTTCCTTTTTTTAAATAAATTTGGCCTATACAATATTCATTTTGTCTAAATTTACATTTCCCATTTAGGACAAATTCTATAAGTAAATTACTCCTAATTTACTTATTACATTATTACTCTTTTAATGTACATTGTCAACATTATTATTATGGCCCATTTTCCCTATATATCATATTTATAGTTTTTGGTATGTAAATTATACCAAATTAAGTGTCACTAACCATGATTATTCTAAACATGAAAATTACTCACAATTATGACTAAATTCAAAATTGTGCTAATATACTTATTATGCCAAATTAACTTTAATTAACCCAATTTTGATTTAGCATCCTAATTTACAGTTCATGGCAAAACTAGAATTATTATTCTAGTTTACAGTTTGTTTAAATACTATATTTACGAGCCAATACTGGATTCAAATTACACATCCTATAATTCATGTCAAATTTACCCAATTTGCATTTTAATAGACATGCCATAATACATGTTTCCAATTTATGCCAATTTCCAAGTTTATAACTACGTTTTAGTAAATTTCATATTTTGCCTAAATTGTATTCCCATCGTTCGTATAATCGTGATTCAGTCTAGATTATAGATAAATCTAGATTCGTAGATAAAAAGGAATGAACCAAAGATGCCATGAAAAGATAGACATAATAACTGGCATAAAATGATAATTTACTAATTACATATCTAACGAATTACACTGAATAAATTGATTTTAAGCATCGAAGGCCTATAGATCTGATAATATTATGACATGGAAAGGGTTGAATAAATAAAATAGGTTCTTGTATATGGGTACATCTAACTTAATAGACAAATTCCCATAATCAAGATCCAAGAATAATTAAGAATAGTCTGAATATATAATCAAGTTAAGAAACATGTATAAACACAGATCCGAGTGAAGAGATTAGGCATATTCTTTTATTCCTTTAATTTCATGTCACAAATAAACAAAAACGTTCAAATCTAAAAGTAACCGACTTACAGAGATTAGATTAGATTCGTAGAAAAACAGTCGTTGAAGTCGTTTGAATCTTCACTTGAATCCTAGCGTGTTTTGAATCTCCTCTTGAAAGTCTTGAGCAGCATTTCCTCGTCTTGATTTATTTTATATATTATTTTATTTATTATTTAATTTAGAGGAGGAGATGAAGCCATGTTCATCCAGAGTTTGTGCAGCATAAGGTTAGAGAAGAATGGTGTAAAGAGAATGAGACTAGGGGGCTGTTTATATAGGATTGCAAGTTAATTTGAGCCGTTGATGAAGCTAGGTTAAACCAGAGTCGTCCGTTCTAAAGAGAAGCCAATTATGTTCACAATTACTTTCTTAATCAACATTTACTATTATTTTTTGTATGCACATTAGATACATCTCCCCTTTACACATTTATTTTTGTATGCACATTAGATACATCTCCCCTTTACACATTTATTTTTGTATGCACATTAGATACATCTCCCCTTTACACATTTATTATTATATGCACATTAGATACATCTCCCCTTTACACATTTATTATTATTTTTGTATGCACATTAGATACATCTCCCCTTTACACATTTATTTTTATTTTAGTAACTTTAGTGTTAACAGAAATACGGGGTGTTACATTCTCCCCTCCTTAAAGGATTTCGTCCCCGAAATCTTCAAGTCTAGGAGAATGCATCTCCTACCATCCAATCGACCATCTACTCAACCATTCAATCACAGGCATTCATTATCCTTAAAAAGATTTCTAATGCTTTCATGTTCATATGCATAGTGTGTGTATATGTCCGTATCTAATGCAAAATCAGGCGGTCTACTGATTCAGTTGACCTCCTTAATGCGAATCATGTCAGTGCCATGCGTCCAATCATATATGCAAGCACCCCTAATTATGTAAATACTACATGTGTGCATAGTCATTCATCCATATGCAACATCCATATGATAACATATCAAGTTAAACCAGTTGAGCAAATACATATATGTAAATGCAATACTAAGGCGTCTGAGCTGATCTAGTGCCTAATACGTATGTATATGCATTCACGAGCAACCATTAGCAACCACTCGCAACCATCAAGCATAACATGTTTCAAATACATGTTTACATCCAAAAGAGTTTCTTCCTAAGGATCGAAGATACGACCTAGAGGATATTCTTTGGAAAGAAAGAAACAAGTATGCGTAAAGTTCCTACAAAAAGAAATCAAGGATGTACCCTTAAGAAAAAGGGTATGATGCTCGTATCTAGTCTTCTTGAGCTTTACTCCACTATATCTTAACTAATTTAACTTCACGATTGCGAAGTTTCTTGACCTCCATTTCAAAAAAATAACAGATGTTAACCATGATACCAAGTGTATATACTAGGATGATTAGAGGTCTCTCCTCCTAGCTTATCCATCATGCCATAACTATGAGGGTCAAAAGCTAAAGGTCACTACGTGCTTTTTACCTTTTTTAAGGTTAGTCTTTGTCTATTTAGAGCGCCTGCCACAACTATTTATCTCTCACGCAAACCATCCTAGTCGAACTCGACATCCCTCAAGTACAAGCCCCAGAGGCCTAAACCAATATCAGACAAGCACCCAAGGAATATCTCCTCCGAATTTGGACGATCTACATGAGATGATGTAAGCAAACTTGATAGCCATTCCCAAATCCCTACTGATCAAAAATAAGTTGGTCGAATCACCAATTGGATTTAAGACTCTAGTGGGATCTTTCTACTATACAAGTACTGCGGTGCAGAGACTCGACTATGGAAGTGGATATGAACAAATGCGAAGCGTTAAGACCAAAAGGTTACTAATCGAAACGAAGAGCTAAGATTTTCCAATAGAGACTTTTACTATCTTCTCTCTCAGGTATTCTGGTGGTGAAAGCATGCACTCGCCCTTTTGAAAACCCTGTCCCTCGTTCTAGCTCTTGTCCTTAATTATATGCCTTATTATACTATAGAAAAGCTACTTCTTATTGTCTTAGGTTTTATAATTCCTTCCTCCTTAATGAGCCAAGCCTACATCCATGAATTCCTCATCCTTGGGTTGTGCTCCTTAGCCAACCTCCACATCCTCTTCCTTGTGTAAACGTGTTGATAAATCCCTCGAAAGCTGCCTCCATAGTACAGAAAACCCTATAAGCTTGAAAGAAAACTGGCCGTAGGTGAAACAACTATGGCTATGAATGGAAGTCGGGCACTACTTCGCCCATCGATGAGGTTACCTCCCAGAAAGCCAGGAGCCTCAGAGACTCAAGAAAGAAGGAGACAAGAATTCAAATAGAGAAAGAGAAGATAGTGCGTATGGCTTGGGGAATATGCCTTTAAAACAGAACTTTTCTTTTGAAAATGCTTCTTTAAAAACCGTTTTGAAAAATATTTTTTCAAATCTCTTATCTGATCCGGTAACCTTCAGCTCTGATACCACGTGTAACACCCCACATCCGTTAGTGTCACTCATAAAGGGAATGCACTAAGTTCTGTGGAGCATTTAGGGTAAAAGATGCAGATAAATTACGAGACAAACAAAATTAAAACAACGAAAAATAAAACTTTCTTTATTGATAAAATAGTTTGTACAACAATTGCTTTCCAATATCAGAGTATTATCTGTCTTACAAAATAAAGAAGCATATAAACAACATTTATATTCCCCAATGTAGCAAGAGCCAGCCATAGCATCTATAAGAGAATCCAAGCAAAACTTCGACAAATCTTCATGCTGGGAAAGAGTGACGGTCCAACTTAACCTGAGCTATACTATTCCCTCCTTTACTACCTGGGGGGGGGGGGGAACGGAAGAAAAGAAGACGAAAGAAAAACAGAGTCAGACATAAAGGCTGAGTAAGTTCAATTACTTCTAGCATGTGAACATGGAAAAACAAAACGACATGAATTAACTGAATACAAGATAACACCATGATGATAGGACGAACAAGGTAAGATAAGATTAACACAAGATATGCTAAGACAAAATAAACTGGATATGTTTTCATACTTTCTCCGCTTCGCTATTTCCTTGTTATAATGGTTTCTATATCTCTGCACCACCTAACTAGTGTCCCAACTAGTAATGTTAACGTGACCCAAATTCCTGTAGTTTCCGTTGCCTTCAGGCATACATTTATTATTTATTACCTAGATCTAATCTAGGGTTTACGCTATCTTCTGAACGCTTCTCGGATTCAGGGTTTATGCCACCTAGGTCCAACTAGGGATTATGCTACCTGTCGAACGATGCCCTCTAGTCTAGGACACACTACCTAGAGTGATATATGTTCCTAGACTTTCCCCGCGTATGTATCGCAAATTGTTATCACTTGTCTAGATGCACATGTCCTGTAATGTGCGGCCCGAGTCCTGTGGCAGGGCAAATCAAGAAACACAGAACTCGGTTGGGAGCTCTCAGATATCTGCCGATGCAGATGCTAAGGTCTGTTTTTATTCCAGTGGCTATGGTCCCACTTGACCCCTCCCTAAACTAATGAAAGGCACACCTTGAAAAATGAGAACTATACGCAGGCCCCCTATGCCCCACTAACCTATGGCCATCCTCACCCATAACTAGATAGCAAGTATATGGTCTTTTGGAGTTCTCCGCCTTTCCGCTTCACGTATCTTGATTGACTGAAGATGGTAGGTAGACGACGAGTTGCTATCACAGGGCTACCGTTTTCTCGCCGAATCACGCTGGTCCATCCTAGTCTTTAGGTTGCCATATTTTGCAACCAAGGCATACCCTTGATTCTTCTAACGCAGACCTTAACCTCTGTGAGCCCAGAAGGATCATCTGCAGCCTCACAGAGGGATACCAAGAGTACCCTTACGTCCCCTCGAAGCCTCGGGCTTCGTAACCCAATTCGTTGGAGCCTTCTTTAAAATCAGATGGACGTTCGCTCCTTCTTGTGTTATACTAAGAATTACTACTTAGTTTTGCTAACTAAGGTTTACCACTTAGTTTCCAGAATCGTTGTTTTCTTAACTAAGGTTTACTACTTTGCCCCTTTTTAACTAAGGTTTACTACCTAGTTCTCTTTCTCGTCAAGTTCGATTGGTTAAGTGTTATTAGTCAATTCAAGCAAACTTAACCCTTTTCACTTATCCTGTTAAACTGGTTAAGTGTTATCAGTAATTCATGTTGACTTAACCCCACCACAAACCAAGTTATAATGTTTAAGTATTTCTTATTACTTAACCCTACCCATTCATCTTGTATTGGTTAATTTTTCCTTTTTAACTTAACCTGGCCCATCTGTTTTAACTAACATGTTATTAATGGTTAAGTATTATCCCTTCATGTTTTAGACTTAACCCTATTCACTTATGACAACCTGATGGTTAAGTGTTCAAGTTTACTTAACCCTACGGTCTAGTCAAGCTATCATATCAAATTGGCTAAGTGTATTAAATTTTACTTAACCCCAACCTCTAGTCTGGTTGACATGTTAAATTGGCTAAGTGTATTAACTTTACTTAACCCCACCTTCTAATCTAGTTAACGTGTTAATTTGGCTAAGTTACTTAACCCCACCTTCTAGTCTAGTTAACATGTTAATTTGGCTAAGTGTTTTCTTAGTTACTTAACCCCCTACAAATCTTGTCTTGTTACCATGTTAAGTTTGGTTAAGTGTTCCTATGGACTTAACCCTCCCATTCTAGTTTAACTGTGTTAAGTTGGTTAAGTGTTCCTATGGACTTAACCCTCCCATTTTAGCTCAACTGTGTTAAGTGTCTGTATGAACCTAACCCCACCCATCGGTTTCGTTATCATGTTGAATTGGTTAAGCATTTTAGTTAACTTAACCCTACCATTCTTGTTCTAGCTTTAATTAAATAAATTAAAGCCGTGACCACTCACATTAGACAGATATTGTTGCGATTACTGGATGTGCCGGTTGGTTCCGGGCAGGTTTACATCGCAACTCAGTCTAACCTCGGATTAGGCATATTCGTGTTTTCTAAGTTCAAAGGGTTTTGATTAATTTCCAAATCTGGTTTTGAAAGTAACCATCCCGTCCGTCGGATCAGTTAGGGATAGCCAGGAAGAGCAGGAAACTTGTATTTTCCAAACCCAAGCCTAGACACTATCATCTCTGTCACCCTAGAACTTTCTGGTGTATGTGTTATTAAAAGAGATGTCATTAATAAACCTTTCTTTTGTTTATAAATAAATTGTTAACAATTTATCCTCGAAGCCCAATTTCCTTTTTTTTTAAATAAATTTGGCCTATACAATATTCGTTTTGTCTAAATTTACATTTCCCATTTAGAACAAATTCTATAAGTAAATTACTCCTAATTTACTTATTCCATTATTACTCTTTTAATGTACATTGTCAACATTATTATTATGGCCCATTTTCCCTATATATCATATTTATAGTTTTTGGTATGTAAATTATACCAAATTAAGTGTCACTAACCATGATTATTCTAAACATGACAATTACTCACAATTATGACTAAATTCAAAATTGTGCTAATATACTTATTATGCCAAATTAACTTTAATTAACCCAATTTTGATTTAGCATCCTAATTTACAGTTCATGGCAAAACTAGAATTATTATTCTAGTTTACAGTTTGTGTAAATACTAGATTTACGAGCCAATACTGGAGTCAAATTACACATCCTATAATTCATGTCAAATTTAACCAATTTGCATTTTAATAGACATGTCATAATACATGTTTCCAATTCATGCCAATTTCCAAGTTTATAACTACGTTTTAGTAAATTTCATATTTTGCCCAAATTGTATTCCCATCGTTCGTATAATCGTGATTCAGTCTAGATTATAGATAAATCTAGATTCGTAGATAAAAAGGAATGAATCAAAGATGCCATGAAAAGATAGACATAATAACTGGCATAAAATGATAATTTACTAATTACAGATCTAACGAATTACACTGAATAAATTGATTTTAAGCATCGAAGGCCTATAGATCTGATAATATTATGACATGGAAAGGGTTGAATAAATAACATAGGTTCATGTATATGGGTACATCTAACTTAATAGACAAATTCCCGTAATCAAGATCCAAGGATAATTAAGAATAGTCTGAATATATAATCAAGTTTAGAAACATGTATAAACACATATCCGAGTGAAGAGATTAGGCATATTCTTTTATTCCTTTAATTTCATGTCACAAATAAACGAAAACGCTCAAATCTAAAAGTAACCGACTTACAGAGATTAGATTAGATTCGTAGAAAAACAGTCGTTGAAGTCTTTTGAATCTTCACTTGAATCCTAGCGTGTTTTGAATCTCCTCTTGAAAGTCTTGAGCAGCATTTCCTCGTCTTGATTTATTTTATATATTATTTTATTTATTATTTATTTTAGAGGAGGAGAAGAAGCCATGTTCATCCAGAGTTTGTGCAGCATAAGGTTAGAGAAGAATGGTGTAAAGAGAATGAGACTAGGGGGCTATTTATATAGGATTGCAAGTTAATTTGAGCCGTCGATGAAGCTAGGTTAAACCAGAGTCGTCCGTTCTAAAGAGAAGCCAATTATGTTCACAATTACTTTCTTAATCAACATTTACTATTATTTTTTTTATGCACATTAGATACATCTCCCCTTTACACATTTATTTTTGTATGCACATTAGATACATCTCCCCTTTACACATTTATTTTTGTATGCACATTAGATACATCTCCCCTTTACACATTTATTATTATATGCACATTAGATACATCTCCCCTTTACACATTTATTATTATTTTTGTATGCACATTAGATACATCTCCCCTTTACACATTTATTTTTATTTTAGTAACTTTAGTGTTAACAGGAATACGGGGTGTTACAAAACATACACAAAAAGCATAATTTTCCCCTTAATCCCTTTAACCATGTTGTAACCATTGGATTAGCAAACTTAATCCAAATTAACCCAAATTTTCACCAATGACATAAAATAATATTTAATAATTTCTACATATTTTTCCAGAATTTTATGATGCACAATTTTGCTAATTATCACTAATCACCCCTAACTAGCCGTAATTAGTGAATAAACATGCTAATCACTTACCTTAGCCATAAATAAATTTCAGATCTAAAAAATTCACTGATTTTGGTTGAATTCCTATGTGTTCCGGCAGCTCTATCTCTGATTTGATGCTAATTTGACTTGATTTGGTGTAGTTCTGCTTAATTAGCGATTAAGAAGTGGTTAGAATGAGATTTGGGAGATGGAGGCCATTGTTGGGGTTCAAGAGATATAAGTGGCAGCTAGAAAACTAAAATGAAAAGTTTTCCCAAGCCCTTTCAGAACTTCCGTAACCCTAATCCCGAAATGGGTTATGGGCTTAGCTGCTAATCACCCTGTTAAGCCCAATTGTGCTGTTTTTCATCTTCCAAACCTTATTTCAGCCAAGTCTCCCTAACGGTAAGTCCGTTTGATTAATGTGCCACTCTACGGAAAGGTAAACCATCATCTGAATCTAGTGGAAGTGGTTTCAGGTCAAAAATCTTTACCAATCAAAAATTATAGGCGAAACAAGAGTCGCCAGGGGTAAAACGGTCATTCAGAATTTGGTAAAATTCATGAACATGGGAAATGACTCCAATAGCCGTTTCGCAAAGTTACACGACCATATGACTTCATATGAAAATAAAATAAATATTCTACAATCCTCCGATACGTAGAATGCTGGTTGCTACACTCTTCCCCCTTAAGAAATTTCGCCCCCGAAATTCCTTAACAAAGAAAACAACAATGGGTCCCGCTTGCCTATCAACCATTTGCAATAATCAAACATACATAATAAACACAACAGGCCTATTCTAGCATGCAGAATAACTATATTGCTAATAAAACCCTACCAGGCAAAGAGTTCTAGATACAACTTCCTTATGTTCTCCTTTGTTTCCCAAGTACAGTCATTCTCATTATCACCCCACTGGACTTTAACTAGTTTCACCGTCTTCCTCCGAAGTTGCTTCGTATCATACTCGACAATACGAATCGGTCTGCGATTCCCAACCACATCGGGTTCTACTTCGATATCATCCAATTGATCTGGTGAAATAGTCATATTAGAATCATGCATGAACTTCCTTAACTGGGAAACATGAAATACTTCATGAACTCTCGCCATTTTGTTAGGCAATCCAACTTTATAAGCTAAATTCCCAATTTGTTCGAGAACTAGAAATGGACCAACAAACCTTGGTGCCAACTTACCTCTCCTACCAAATCGAATCACACTCTTCAACGGAGAAATCTTGATGAATACCAAGTAGCCAATGAAGGATATCAAATCTCTTCGCCTTTTATCAGCATAACTCTTTTGTCTATCTTGGGCAGCCTTCATTCACAGTTGAATAACCTTGATCTTATCTGAAGTTTCTCTGATTACATCTGGCCCAAGCACAAACTTCTCACTGATATCCAACCAACATGATGGTGAGTTGCACGGTCTTCCATATAAAGCTTCAAATGGAGCCATACCAATGCTGGATTGATAACTATTATTATATGCGAATTCAACCAGATGTAAATGGTCATCCCATGATCCTCCAAAGTCCAATATACAAACACTTAAGAGGTCCTCTAATACTTGATTCACTCTCTTTATTTGACCGTCGGTTTGAGAATGGTACGCGGTACTGAGATGTAACTCTGATCCTAAAACCTCTTGGAAGCTCTTCCAAAACCCATTACTAAATAAGGGATCTCAGTCACTCACAACATCTCTAGGTACTCCATGAAATCTCACAACCCTCTTCATATACAGTTCTGCTAACTTAGCTGTCGTTCTAGTCAACTTGACTGGTATAAACCATGCACTTTTGGTCAATCGATCCACAATCACCCAAATAATATCATGACCCGATCTAGTCCATGGTAAACTATCAGTGAAATCCATTGAAACTTGTTCCCATTTACATTCGGGAATTTCCAGCGGTTGTAACAAACCATTAGGCTTCTTTTGCTCGGCTTTAACTAGCTGGCAGTTCACGCACTTGGATATAAACTTTCCAACGTCTCTCTTCATCCCTTCCCAGTAGTAGGTCTGGTTCATGTTTCGATACATTTTGTTACCACCAAGATGTATAGTCAGTTTCGAGTAATGAACACTCTCTAAGCACTTCATCTCTCAATCCATTAACGTTGGGTACAGCTGGTCTCCCATTCTTTCGAAGCCATCCTTCTCGATCAAGATCATACTTGTTCATTCTCTCGACATCGATACCCACCTCCACATTGGAGATGATTTCCAATAGATTAGGATCATCCCTTTGACTAACCAATCTTATCAATCAAAATCGATCTGGCCGTCAAACTTGCTAACATCTATGGATCCAATTTGCACTTAGGTCTGAAATCATATCCCGCAATATAATCCAATTGCTTCCATTCAAGAAACATAGCCCCCAAACTGGTATGTCTCCTACTCAATGCATCAGCTACCGCATTGCCTTTCCTGGGTGTGTATGCAATATTGAAATCATATGAAGCCAAGAACTCTAACCATCTCTGCTGACAAAGATTTAAATCCTCCTGTGAGAAAAGATACTTTAATGACTTATGATCGGTAAACAACTCGAATCTTTCTCCCAAGGGATAGTGTCTTTACATCTTCAACACGAACATATGTTAAATGTACATTGCTATTATAATTAAGGTATAAACAATAAGTGATATTTACAATTTAATGAGGGACTAAATTGTACGTACTCATCTCTTTTTCTTTCCTCCCGTCAGAAAGAAAACATCGAAAACAAAAGGAACGGTACTCTTGGAAGATCACAACTTCATTCAAAATTAAATCAATGGATTCCGGTACGCTTCCGCTATCTCCGTTTGTTTGTGATTTTAATTTCTCTTGAATTGATTAGGGATAGGGCTGAAATTGAATAATTTCTAGATCAAATAAAGCATCACTTGTTTTCACTTCTTCATCTAATGATATTATATTATATTCTGATATATTACATGACAACAGTAGCTTTGATAGCTAGTGGTTACTTAGAACTTCTTGTGGTCTTTAAATGTGATGTTTTTGTTCTTTGTGGAATTGTTGAGTTCATTTTGCTTATGGCATGAATGTGATTTTGCGAACTGATTGTTATTTTGCGAACTTAAATTAATTTTCTGTAGTCTCATTAAGAAAAAACTTCTTGTGGTTTTAAGTGTGATATCTATTTTCAAGTTTAAACTAATTTTCTATGTAAAGAACATAATTTTCTAAGTATATTTCATTAATAATCATCCAATCATTGATTTCTCTTTTCAATCAATGACTTTAAAAAATAAACGTTTTTCGAACTAAGAGTTGAGCATTAATGGAATTTGTAGTGTAGAAAACTATTTAATAGAAAGTGAATATTTTAAACAAATTGTGTAAGTTTAAAGTATAACTGTATAAGACAAAAATTATTTATTGAATTTGAATTTGTGCTTCAGAATAGAGTAATAAAGACTGTAAATTATACAATACTAGTGTGTAACCCGTGCGTTGCATACGATAATATTATAAAATATAGTATTTATAATTTTATTGTTAAAATTGGAACTTTATTATATAAAGTACAATGAATCTGACAAAATAAGTAAACCATAAATTAATATTGTTGTTGTTGTTGTTGTTTATATAAGGTAGGTATTGTGTAACTTTTATTTGTTTGAAATAAAAGTAATAATTTTATTGTTCTTATTACTATGAGCAAGTGTTTTTGCTAAAACTAATATATTTTAGTTATTTTAGAAAAAAATATTATTTATTTCTTTTAAAAAAAATGTTAACTTTAAAATTATGTAATTGATTAAAATATATTAATTTAAGAGTAAATAATCTGAATAAATTGAGAAGGATTTAATTACCTGACCAAAAGCATACGATATATCTAATGACATTTTTTTCTTAATAATAGGAATAGCATATTTTATCAAGTTTTATTACTTAAGTGTTCAAAATCATCAAATTTTTGAGTGCTATAGCAATTTACATTTAAGCTATTAATCCTCAAATGCACTGAAAGTAAATTGAAACTGATTATCAAAAAATAGCTCAATTATGCTACTAAAACAATAAGGCCAGGTGAGAATTGGAGAATGCTTATAGCAGCTAAGTTGTTGACATACGTACAAACATACTATAAATTATTGTCCAATAAAACATAATCAATCATCCAGTAAAATACAATTGAAAGCTTTATTATGTAATAGTTTTTAATGACTGGAAATATAACCATCTCAGTGTCATGTAGTTCTTTATCCAACTCATCAATATTCTCTTTTGAAAAAGTTTATTGAGAGCTTCCGATATATTTTCAGACTAAAAGCATCTTAACGTGGATAATCTACCTTAGCTTTCATGGTCAAAATTAAATAAATATGTTATTGCCTTTGTGTATTCTATATCCTCCCTTTTCACTGGACTGTGAATCCAATTTATGTTTCTATTCAAATTTTCATCTTATCTAACAACTAAATTTGTGATTAAAGGATTGTGAACATAAACTGTTTTCTTGATGCTTTCACTAATGTTATGGAAGAACATAGCACTTCCATTATTTTTGCAACCACCTCTTTAATAGTTGAACCTACAATTCAATATTTCATTTATATTAATGAGATATAATAACATAGACAGTACAAATAATAGTTTGGAAGGATTGTGAACATAAATTGTTTTCTTGATGCTTTCACTAATGTTAGGGAAGAACATAGTACTTCCATTATTTTAGCAACCACTTCTTTAAAAGTTGAACCTACAATTCAATATTTCATTTATATTAATGAGATATAATAATATAGACAATACAAATAATAGTTTGGAAGGATTGTGAACATAAACTATTTTCTTGATGCTTTCACTAATGTTATGGAAGAACATAGTACTTCCATTATTTTTGCAACCACTTCTTTAAAAGTTGAACCTACAACTCAATATTTCATTTATACTAATGAGCTATAATAATATAGACAATACAAATAATAGTTTGGTCACATGGTTAAGTTAAATAATGTTGGTATTAGGATAGTAGTAAACAAATTTAAGTCAAATGTAGAGCCAAACTGAACAAATTGAATAATATGAAGAATTTATGTGACGGGAAGGAATTTCGCTCGATCTGAATCAGTCGTTAAACCGATCTAGACCGTTCGAAACCCCTGATCGTTTTGAGGACAAGACAAATCAGAACGCAGACGGAAGAACATTTCATTGCTATTACAACAATTCCATCAGAATACAAGAATATACAGAGTATAATTCAATAAATTACATTCGATGAATATCAGTGATTACAATGAATTACATAGCAGCGGAAAATAATACAAAGCACAACTGAAGGTGATATACGGATACAGAGCTTTCCGGATATCATTCCAGCTGTAAACCAGGATCCTGTGAATATAAATATGCAAAACCAAAACTACTAGCTGCCCGTGCAGAAAATAGGGGCACCCAGAGTTTAGGTTAAAACAATAAACTCCAGGTCAGTCATGTGACTGGTGTGAGAACTAAAACGGTAATTTAAAGCTTTACTTTAAAAAGGATAGTAATTCAAGGGACCACGCCGTATAGCACGGAACGGGTTTCCTCCCAAGAATACCAGTGCATAGAATAAACAACGCAATGCTTTTTCGAAAAATGAAGCTATTATAAGACCCAGGTCCCATCACACAATGCAACGCAAACCGGAGGATAGGGTTTTCCCTTATAATAGCCAAACATGCTTGGTACGTTTAAAACAAATCATTTGATACTATAATAAGTGTATAGTGTCAAAACGATTTCAATCATAAATATAAATCATAGACGGCATAGCATCCCATGCTACTATGTCGCCATACTAGGCTCTACAAATAAAGCCGAAATACCCGTATTGGAAATTGGATTTCCGTCATGAGTTGAGGCAAGGGGCAAGCTCCTCTCCGCTTCGAGACACTCTAGCAAATGCTCAGGACTACACACTCTGGGCAGCCACTGGATCGGTTGGGCCGGTCCTCTCTTACGTTTGAGGATTGGCAATTCCTGAACACACGTTTCCCGGTCCTTACAGACCTAATATCGAGGCGCCTCATTCCAACAACCACAAAGGTGAAAAGTATATAAATGTCAGGGCTGGTAAGTCACTGACACCACCAAAGCTAGAAAGAAACGTCGTGTTCTCCCAACGGTCCGTATCCCGTTTTTGACTCATACCGAGTTGTGAGGCTCGCGAATGCACGCTAAACACAAAGCTATGCCACGTAGGTCGTGCTTTGATCATCAACCACAAGACTTTGCTTTTCAATAGAAGCCTTAATCCAAGCAACTCAGCGTGCCACACAGGCAATTCATGCTATGCGATTGATATCTATCGATATATAACCTCTAAGCTCGTACATCTCAGAGAAGGGCGTTAAGCAAGAGAATAAATTCTCCACCGCCAAACAGATATATATTTAACAGAAATCAATTGACACAGAATAAAATCCAATTTCGGACACACAATCCATTTACAAGTTCGTTCTGGGTCTGAACAAAACCGGAGGCACTTTCCTCGCATATCCATCCATCTCCAAGTACGTCTGGACGACAACCAACTGATTCCCTCATCTTGGGTGTACGGCCCAATCAAGATCATCAGTAATCACCAAAACGATGTGAAGACTTCTGGTCTTCAACCACCTTCTTCATCTTCTACATATCGTCGAATCGGTTATTCAGAATGGGTATAAACCCGGACTTTCCGAACAACTCGCGTATATTAAAAACAAATGTTAGACAAACACAACATACGCCTCATTCCAATTCATATTCTCAGGGAAAGGTTCCCATTAATTTTATCCAAGATAAATTCTTTAAATTTATTCTTTAATCTTCCTTTGGATGTCATATCAAACCAAATTATGATTTTCCAAACTAGTCGAGATTAGCGAATCACATCGGAGTAATTATTTATTTTATTTCCCAACCCCAACCTATTCATCCCGTGAAGCAAAACTGGTAATACTCCATATCTAACACCACAGTGTTGTCGATAAAATTAATTATCATTTCACGTTCAAATCTAATTAAAGATTTGACTATCGTTTTGGAGAAAAACTGCTGATACTCCATTCTCGCTCATTTTCTAAATTTGATAATTTAGACTATCTATTCACATTTCAATCTAATTGCAGATTCATTAAAACTCCTTTTACTGGGTTAAAGAACTAGTTTTATTTAAAACACAGTTCACGACAAACCCAAATCACATTCTAATTATTATCGGTTAAAGAACTAGTGTTATTTGAAACACCGTTCACGATAAACCCATTTCAAATCCAATCAAATATATTAGAAATTTCGATTATTTAAAACCCCTTTTTAAATCTAATTTATTTATTTAAAAATAATTAGGTTTTAAATTTAGTTCAAAACTAGTTCATTTCGATGAAAATCTATTTTTATCTTTTCAAATATGGAGCTTTACATCCCAGTTTCTCCCAAATCATTTCTTATGATTTTACACAAATTATTGATATTTTTAATAATTTTATCAAGGCCCGTACAGTCGATTTTCAACAACGGCCATCGAACTGCACTTATAGCGACCTTTTTCAAATTTGATTTGGACGTATCTCCAAATCCAACCGTTAGATTTCAAATTTCTAATGTTCGTTAGAAATCTCTTTTCGATACGAACCCAACGGTTCCGGTTTTAGGAGAATCCGACGGTCGGATCTCCCGTAATGTCCGTTTGAAATAAATGGTCGAAATTCATGAACTACCGCGGCGCGGCACGTTCTATTCAGGCCATTATATTATATATATAATATATATAACATATATTTTGTCGATTTCTATTTAAAACGAATTATATAAATAGCTTTAAATTCGTTTCAAAAACAATTTCAACCTATATTTCAAATTCAAATCAAAATTGAATTTCCTATTATAAATCCTTTTTACTTTCATTTGTATTTGATTTCAATTCAAATCGATTTTAATTCGATTCGAATTCATTTCGTTTTCTATTCAATTTAAATTCAATTCGTTTTCTATTCAATTTGAATTCAATTCGTTTTCTATTCAATTCGAATTCAAATTGGTTTTCTATTCAATTCAAATCAAACTCGTTATATATTCAATTCAAATTGGTTTTCTTATCAATTCAAATTGGTTTCGTTTTCTATTTGAATCCAATTCATTTCGTTTTCTATTTGAATCAAATTCATTTTGAAATCGTTATATATTCAATTCATTTCGAAATCGTTTTCTATTCAATTCATTTCGAAATCGTTATTTATTCAATTCATTTCGAAATCGTTATATATTCAATTCATTTCGAAATCGTTATATATTCAATTCATTTCGAAATCGTTTTATATTCAATTCATTTCGAAATCGTTATATATTCAATTCATTTCGAAATCGTTATATATTCAATTCATTTCGAAATCGTTTTCTATTCAATTCATTTCGAAATCGTTTTCTATTCAATTTAAATTCAATTCGTTTTCTATTCAATTTGAATTCAATTCGTTTTCTATTCAATTCGAATTCAAATTGGTTTTCTATTCAATTCAAATCAAATTCATTATATATTCAATTCAAATTGGTTTTCTATTCAATTCAAATTGGTTTCGTTTTCTATTTGAATCCAATTCATTTCGTTTTCTATTTGAATCAAATTCATTTCGATCAATTCATTTCGAAATCATTTTTTATTCAATTCATTTCGAAATCGTTATATATTCAATTCATTTCGAAATCGTTATATATTCAATTCATTTCGAAATCGTTATATATTCAATTCATTTCGAAATTGTTTTATATTCAATTCATTTCGAAATCGTTATATATTCAATTCATTTCGAAATCGTTTTCTATTCGATTCATTTCGAAATCGTTATATATTCAATTTAAATCAAATTTCATTTCAAAATATTCGATTTCGAAATCACTTTTCAATATTCATTTTAAAATGAATAAAATCGATATAAATATCGTTCACGTCAAAATGGCGTCAATCTAATCAACACGACTTCATATATTTCTATTTTCAAATATTCTATTTCAAATATTTCTTTTTCAAATATTTCCTTTCCAAATATTTCTATTTCAAATATTTCTATTATTAAAATATTTCATTCAACACATGAGTAATCTCAACGGATGAGTACTATCAACACATGAACCTTTATTTTATATTGATAAAGATGTAAATTTTATTATTAAAATATTTCGTTCAACACATGACTAATCTCAACGGATGAGTACGGTCAACACATGAACCTTTATTTTGTGTTATTCTTTATTTTCTAAATTGGAATGAGGCCCAATCAATCACCATATAATGTTAATTATATGGATTTTCATACATCACATGTATATAATAGCATTGAAAAATAATCAACCATCAACCAAAGTGCACTACACTGTATAAGCACCAAATATAGATATCTAACGCTTATAACAGCCTGTCAATCAATCGATCGACATATTTAATCAATCAGGATGAGTGAACTTCAAATTTCATCCCAACACCCGTGTGGGGTTTCAAATCAACAAACACAGATTTTATTTGTGCAGTTGGGCGATGTGTAAAATTTATCGTCCCAATCAATGTCCTTCAAATAGGTGTACATAAACAAACCGTCCGGTTTGTAAATGAATATTTATTTATTCACATTCACGTTAAAAATTATATTTTTAACAATAAAATATTTTATTTCAACCCACGAATATTTATTCAGTTCATTTACAAAATAAAAATGATATTATTATTTTTCTAACTTATTTTAGAAAATTTCGGCGGAATAACGGCACGATACTAGAAACGGGACGAGGCCTAGCCTTATCCCCGGTCTAGTGAAGGCCCACGCCATTCACACATCAATCAAATCCATTCATTTCACCAAACAATTCAATTCAAACCAAATAATCTAACCAACTACACAACCAAACAATTTAACAAACAAGCCATCCATGGTCTGTGGATGACGGGTGTCGGGTGCTACTAAACACCGTCTGCATCCTAGTATATATATATAACTAGAAAAAGAAATTTTGAAAGGTGAGAAGTTCTCACAAATAGCTATCCAATACCACGACTCTTCATTGATAGAAATCTTCATTGCCTGTATTCTCTACATATGTAATAATAGAATTTTCACTTCGCTATTCAATATATAAAAATCGAATTTTTATTATGCTATTCAATATATAAAAATCGAATTTTTATTATGCTATTCAATATATAAAAATCGAATTTTTATTATGCTATTCAATATATAAAAATCGAATTTTTATTATGCTATTCAATATATAAAAATCGAATTTTGCTCGCCACTTCATATATATGAAAATCGAATTTTTATCGCTACTATATGTATAAAAATCACTTCTTTATTCGATTAAAATCCAACCTTTTCATTGCTAAAAATCTCGTCTTTACATCGTTAAAAATCTAATCTTTCCTCTCATAAAAATCGAACCTTCCCTTGTTTAAAAATCTAAACTTTTCTCGTTTAAAGATCTAATCTTTATTTAAATTCAAAATCAAAGCTTTGTTCTAACCCGTGAAAAGAACCCACCAAAAACAAGAAAGACAGTGCTTTTAAATAAATAAATAAATAAAAGAAATTACCCACATTTTTGGTAAAAATTGAATCTTGATCCGGAGGAGGGGGTTCACGTCGGTCCTGGGGGATGCAGGCCATCCGAGAAGTGGCTGGGGCGTCGCAACTCCGTTGATGGACTCGGGAGGGGGTGGCAGCAGCTATTTAGGGTGTAAGGCTTTAAATTTAGAGGAGAAGAGAGAGGAGGTCGGCGGGGGAATGAGGGCGACGATGGTGTCAGGGCATGGTAGGGGGGGTCCTCAGGCGGCGGCGGCGGTGAGGCCAAAGGCGGTGGGAAGAAAAGGGGCTAAGCGATTTAGGGGGGGAAGAGAGGGGCGATTGACGTGGCAGAAGGGTCGGGAAGGGGGAGCGGAGGTCAGGCGGTGGTGGGGCTGGACATCGGTGGTGGCGGAGGGTACGGGGAGCGGCGGAAAAGGGGAACGACGGGTTTAAAAAGGTGGAGGCGCGGTTTTCCTTCTGATTAGGTTTAGAGGGAGAAAATAAAAAGGGGGAGGGGTTTGTGATATTATATATATATATATATATATATTTAATTAATTATTGTTTTTCAAAAGTAACTTTTTATCTCGAACCCTAATCAAGACCCACCGACTGTCGCCCCGAGCTAATTAACCCTATTCCGAACACAATAGGATATGTATCGTAGGCCAATTCGATCGTTTCGATCAGATTCCGTTAAAATCAACATATAACTCTATATATTGAATTTAAACGCGCATTTCAATTTACCGGGGTCACGTACGAATTCTAAAAATTCTAGAAAAATATTTTCTAGCTTCGTATTGACGATACGGTCTTAATAAAACTAGTTTCGTCGAATTCTGAGACCGTTGGAAAAATGGCCATTTTCCAGTCGATTAGAATCAACTGAAACTGGTCAAACGCGTTTTCCTTTGCCACACTCACATATTGATTCAAAAAATTATGAAATTTGGAATCTAGCAATAACTTGACACTGCGGATCCAACAAAAGTGGTTTCGTCGAAATCCGAGGTCGTTTGCAAAATTCCCATTTTTAAGGGCCTGAATTCCATAGCGACTATTCAGAATTTTCAACTGGACATTTCTTTTGATTCCCGCTATGAAATCTTGATTTTCCAGATTCGTTGGAAAGATATTCTCAATTAGATCCTATTATTTTTGGTTTCACTAAAATCTGGTTTGTTTGGCACCCGGTACATTCAATTGAAGTTTGAAATTGAATTATCGAACTACCGCGCCATTTTCAATTCCTTTTATAATTATAAATAAAATTATATATTCTAACGACGACGTATATAAATATATACGTTCTATTTATATTCAAAATAAATTTCTCGTCGATATTATTTAAAATAATCTATTTTAAATATTCAAAATTCGCTAAAATTGCCAAAATAAAAAATTTAAACTGGCTCAGAATTTCCGGGTTATTACAATCTCCCCCACTTAATACTTTTCGTCCCCGAAAAGGAACAAAGTCGAAAGTGGTTTGATTAATCAACTCTACGTTCGATCTGGCTTCCATTCTCCAACTTTTCAGTTTTTGAGAATTTTCAAATTTTCAAAAATTTGGCTAACAACCTAAATTTTCGAAAAATTTCGCCATAACCTCCCCTGCACCGGGAGCCACGGGAAAATCCTGAAATTGCCATATATGCCTTCTGATCTCAAAAAGAAAAAGAAAAAGCCAAGCGGCTAGCCAATAGGCTCATAAAATCATCATCACCCAAACAAAACAGTAAATTATGTAGTAAACATGTACCTATTTGTCGGGCAAACAAATTTTATTCTCTGCTCTAGCCTCCTTGCTATGACCTGTTCAATGTAAGTATATGTATATGCAAGCAAATGCGACCAATTTTCAATACAATTCAAAATTTGATTCAATTAGGCTAAATGGTTCAAAATTAGCAAACAAATAAACAATCAACACAAACATCAATCAATTAGTGGATTAACGTTTCAAATTCATAAATTGATATATATACAGAAAACATGTTTTTGATGCCAATTCACAACAATGTGTTCTAGCTATATAAGTTTTGGTTCTCACAACAGTCTAATGGAAATATATAGATATCACACCTTCGAAACACGAACATAAATATTGATGATGCCATGGTCATTATCAACATCATCTCCGGGCGACTAGAGCGTGATTCCATATCTATCTAATATATTAAAACTTCGAATATACGTTCATGACGTGTATATGCAAAACCTTTATATACTAGATTGTCCAAATCAATACAAATAAAATATTCAAATACGTATAAAACGATTTAAATTTTCAAAACAAAATTGTTTTCATTTGGAAAATATACTCTTCACACTCGTTCTAGGATACTACTGATCCTATCTCTAACGAGTCATTCTAATTGGATATTACTAATCCAATTTCTGATGAATTCCTTCGTATGGTTCTAATGTGTCTTGTTCTCGAGCTCTGTAAACCAAAGCTCTGATACCAAATGTGACGGCAAGGAATTTCGCTCGATCCGAATCAGTCATTAAACCGATCTAGACCGTTCGAAACCCCTGATCGTTTTGAGGACAAGACAAATCAGAATGCAGATGGAAGAACATTTCATTGCTATTACAACAATTCCATCAGAATACAAGAATATACAGAGTATAATTCAATAAATTACATTCGATGAATATCATAGATTACAATGAATTACATAGCAGCGGAAAATAATACAAAGCGCAACTGAAGGTGATATACGGATACAAAGCTTTCCAGATATAATTCCAGCTGTAAACCAGGATCCTGGGAATGTAAATATGCAAAACCAAAACTACTAGCTGCCCGTGCGGAAAATAGGGGCACCCAGAGTTTAGGTTAAAACAATAAACTCCAGGTCAGTCATGTGACTGGTGTGAGAACTAAAACGGTAATTTAAAGCTTTACTTTAAAAAGGACAGTAATTCAAGGGACCACGCCGTATAGCACAGAACGGGTTTCCTCCCAAGAATACCAGTGCATAGAATAAACAACGCAATGCTTTTTCGAAAAATGAAGCTATTATAAGACCCAGGTCCCATCACACAATGCAACGCAAACCGGAGGATAGGGTTTTCCCTTATAATAGCCAAACATGCTTGGTACGTTTAAAACAAATCATTTGATACTATAATAAGTGTATAGTGTCAAAACGATTTCAATCATAAATATAAATCATAGACGGCATAGCATCCCATGCTACTATGTCGCCATACTAGGCTCTACAAATAAAGCCGCAATACCTGTATTGGAAATTGGATTTCCGTCATGAGTCGAGGCAAGGGGCAAGCTCCACTCCGCTTCGAGACACTCTAGCAAATGCTCGGGACTACACACTCTGGGCAACCACTGGATCGGTTGGGCCGGTCCTCTCTTACGTTTGAGGATTGGCAATTCCTGAACACACGTTTCCCGGTCCTTACAGACCTAATATCGAGGCGCCTCATTCCAACAACCACAAAGGTGAAAAGTATATAAATGTCAGGGCTGGTAAGTCACTGACACTACCAAAGCTAGAAAGAAACGTCGTGTTCTCCCAACGGTCTGTATCCCGTTTTTGACTCATACCGAGGTGTGAGGCTCGCGAATCCACGTTAAACACAAAGCTATGCCACGTAGGCTGTGCTTTGATCATCAACCACAAGACTTTGCTTTTCAACAGAAGCCTTGATCCAAGCAACTCAGCGTGCCACACAGGCAATTCATGCTATGCGATTGATATCTATCGATATATAACCTCTAAGCTCGTAAGTCTCAGAGAAGGGCGTTAAGCAAGAGAATAAATTCTCCGTCGCCAAATAGATATATATTTAACAGAAACCAATTAACATAGAATAAAATCCAATGTCGGACACACAATCCATTTACAAGTTCGTTCTGGGTCTAAACGAAACCGGAGGCACTTTCCTCGCATATCCTTCCATCTCCAAGTACGTCTGGACGACAACCAACTGATTCCCTCATCTTGGGTGTACAGCCCAATCAAGATCATCAGTAATCACCCAAATGATGTGAAGACTTCCGGTCTTCAACCACCGTCTTCATCTTCTACATATCGTCGAATCGGTTATTCAGAATGGGTATAAACCCGGACTTTCCGAACAACCCACGTATATTAAAAACAAATGTTAGACAAACACAACATACGCCTCATTCCAATTCATATTCTCAGGGAAAGGTTCCCATTAATTTTATCCAAGATAAATTCTTTAAATTTATCCTTTAATCTTCCTTTGGATGTCATATCAAACCAAATTATGGTTTTCCAAACTAGTCGAGATTAGCGAATCACATCGGAGTAATTATTTATTTTATTTACCAACCCCAACCTATTCATCCCATGAAGCAAAACTGGTAATACTCCATATCTAACACCACAGTGTTGTCGATAAAATTAGTTATCATTTCACGTTCAAATCTAATTAAAGATTTAACTATCGTTTTGGAGCAAAACTGGTGATACTCCATTCTCGCTCATTTTCTAAATTTGATAATTTAGATTATCTATTCACATTTCAATCTAATTGCAGATTCATTAAAACTCCTTTTACTGGGTTAAAGAACTAGTGTTATTTAAAACACAGTTCACGACAAACCCAAATCACATTCTAATTATTATCGGGTTAAAGAACTAGTGTTATTTGAAACACCGTTCACGATAAACCCATTTCAAATCCAATCAAATATATTAGAAATTTCGATTATTTAAAACCCCTTTTTTAATCTAATTTATTTATTTAAAAATAATTGGGTTTTAAATTTAGTTCAAAACTAGTTCATTTTGATAAAAATCTATTTTTATCTTTTCAAATATGGAGTTTTACATCCCAATTTCTCCCAAATCATTTCTTATGATTTTACACAAAATATTGATATTTTTAATAATTTTATCAAGGCCCGTACAGTCGATTTTCAACAACGGCCATCGAACTGCACTTATAGCGACCTTTTTCAAATTTGATTTGGACGTATCTCCAAATCCAACCGTTAGATTTCAAATTTCTAATGTTCGTTAGAAAGCTCTTTTCGATACGAACCCAACGGTTCCGGTTTTAGGAGAATCCGACGGTCGGATCTCCCGTAATGTCCGTTTGAAATAAATGGTCGAAATTCATGAACTGCCGCGGCGCGGCGCGTTTTATTCAGGCCATTATATTATATATATAATATATATTTCATAGATTTCTATTTAAAACGAATTATATAAATAGCTTTGAATTCGTTTCAAAAACAATTTCAACCTATATTTCAAATTCAAATCAAAATTGAATTTCCTATTATAAATCCTTTTTACTTTCATTTGTATTTAATTTCAATTCAAATCGATTTTAATTCGATTCGAATTCATTTCGTTTTCTATTCAATTTAAATTCAATTCGTTTTCTATTCAATTTGAATTCAATTCGTTTTCTATTCAATTCGAATTCAAATTGGTTTTCTATTCAATTCAAATCAAATTCGTTATATATTCAATTCAAATTGGTTTTCTATTCAATTCAAATTGGTTTCGTTTTCTATTTGAATCCAATTCATTTCGTTTTCTATTTGAATCAAATTCATTTCGAAATCGTTATATGTTCAATTCATTTCGAAATCGTTTTCTATTCAATTCATTTCGAAATCGTTATATATTCAATTCATTTCGAAATCGTTATATATTCATTTCATTTCGAAATCGTTATATATTCAATTCATTTCGAAATCGTTTTATATTCAATTCATTTCGAAATCGTTATATATTCAATTCATTTCGAAATCTTTATATATTCAATTCATTTCGAAATCGTTATATATTCAATTCATTTCGAAATCGTTTTCTATTCAATTTAAATTCAATTCGTTTTCTATTCAATTTGAATTCAATTCGTTTTCTATTCAATTCGAATTCAAATTGGTTTTCTATTCAATTCAAATCAAATTCATTATATATTCAATTCAAATTGGTTTTCTATCCAATTCAAATTGGTTTCGTTTTCCATTTGAATCCAATTCATTTCGTTTTCTATTTGAATCAAATTCATTTCGAAATCGTTATATATTCAATTCATTTCGAAATCGTTTTCAATTCAATTCATTTCGAAGTCGTTATATATTCAATTCATTTCGAAATCGTTATATATTCAATTCATTTCGAAATCGTTATATATTCAATTCATTTCGAAATCGTTTTATATTCAATTCATTTCGAAATTGTTATATATTCAATTCATTTCGAAATCGTTATATATTCAATTCATTTCGAAATCGTTTTCTATTCAATTCATTTCGAAATGTTATATATTCAATTTAAATCAAATTTCATTTCAAAATATTCGATTTCGAAATCACTTTTCAATATTCATTTTAAAATGAATAAAATCGATATAAATATCGTTCACGTCAAAATGGCGTCAATCTAATCAACACGGCTTCATATATTTCTATTTTCAAATATTCTATTTCAAATATCTCTTTTTCATATATTTCCTTTTCAAATATTTCTATTTCAAATATTTCTATTATTAAAATATTTCGTTCAACACATGAGTAATCTCAACGGATGAGTATTGTCAACACATGAACCTTTATTTTATATTGATAAAGATGTAAATTTTATTATTAAAATATTTCGTTCAACACATGACTAATCTCAACGGATGAGTACGGTCAACACATGAACCTTTATTTTGTATTATTCTATATTTTCTAAATTGGAATGAGGCCCAATCAATCACCATATAATGTTAATTATATGGATTTTCATACATCACACGTATATAATAGCATTGAAAAATAATCAACCATCAACCAAAGTGCACTACACTGTATAAGCACCAAATATAGATATCTAACGCTTATAATAGCCTGTCAATCAATCGATCGACATATTTAATCAATCAGGATGAGTGAACTTCAAATTTCATCCCAACACCCGTGTGGGGTTTCAAATCAACAAACACAGATTTTATTTGTGCAGTTGGGCGATATGTAAAATTTATCGTCCCAATCAATGTCCTTCAAATAGGTGTACATAAACAAACCGTCCGGTTTGTAAATGAATATTTATTTATTCACATTCACGTTAAAAATTATATTTTTAACGATAAAATATTTTATTTCAACCCATGAATTTTTATTCAGTTCATTTACAAATTAAAAATGATATTTTTATTTTTCTAACTTATTTTAGAAAATTTCGGCGACATAACGGCACGATACTAGAAACGGGACGAGGCCTAGCCTTATCCCTGGTCTAGTGAAGGCCCACACCATTCACACATCAATCAAATCCATTCATTTCACCAAACAATTCAATTCAAACCAAATAATCTAACCAACTACACAACCAAACAATTTAACAAACAAGTCATCCATGGTCTGTGGATGACGGGTGTCGGGTGCTACTAAACACCGTCTGCATCCTAGTATATATATATAACTAGAAAAAGAAATTTTGAAAGGTGAGAAGTTCTCACAAATAGTTATCCAATACCACGACTCTTCATTGATAGAAATCTTCATTGTCCGTATTCTCTACATATGTAAAAATAGAATTTTCACTTCGCTATTCAATATATAAAAATCAAATTTTTATTATGCTATTCAATATATAAAAACGAATTTTTATTATGCTATTCAATACATAAAAATCGAATTTTTATTATGCTATTCAATATATAAAAATCGAATTTTTATTATGCTATTCAATATATAAAAATCGAATTTTTATTATGTTATTCAATATATAAAAATCGAATTTTTATTATGCTATTCAATATATAAAAATCGAATTTTGCTCGCCACTTCGGTCCTAGGGGATGCAGGCCATCCGAGAAGTGGCTGGGGCGTCACAACTCCGTTGATGGACTCGGGAGGGGGTGGTAGCAGCTATTTTGGGTGTAAGGCTTTAAAATTAGAGGAGAAGAGAGAGGAGGTCGGCGGGGGAATGAGGGCGACGATGGTGTCTGGGCGCGGTAGGGGGGTCCTCAGGCGGCGGCGGCGGTGAGGCCAAAGGCGGTGGGAAGAACAGGGGCTGAGCGATTTAGGGGGGAAGAGAGGGGCGATTGACGTGGCAGAAGGGTCGGGAAGGGGGAGCGGAGGTCGGGCAGTGGTGGGGCTGGACATCGGTGGTGGCGGAGGGTACGGGGAGCGGCGGAAAAGGGGAACGACGGGTTTAAAAAGGTGGAGGCGCGGTTTTCCTTCTGATTAGGTTTAGAGGGAGAAAATAAAAAGGGGGAGGGGTTTGTGATATTATATATATACATAATTAATTATTGTTTTTCAAAAGTAACTTTTTATCTCGAACCCCAATCGAGACCCACCGACTGTCGCCCCGAGCTAATTAACCCTATTCCAAGCACAATAGGATATGTATCGTAGGCCAATTCGATCGTTTCGATCAGATTCCGTTAAAATCAACATATAACTCTATATATTGAATTTAAACGTGCATTTCAATTTATCGGGGTCACGTACGAACTCTAAAAATTCTAGAAAAATATTTTCTAGCTTCGTATTGACGATACGGTCCTAACAAAACTAGTTTCGTCGAATTCTGAGACCGTTGGAAAAATGGTCATTTTCTAGTCGATTAGAATCAACTGAAACTGGTCAAACGCGTTTTCCTTTGTAATGCTCACATATTGATACGAAAAATTATGAAATTTGGAATCTAGCAATAACTTGACACTGCGGATCCAACAAAAGTGGTTTCGTCGAAATCCGAGATCGTTTGCAAAATTCCCATTTTTAAGGGCCTGAATTCCATAGCGACTATTCAGAATTTTCAACTGGACATATCTTTTGATTCCCGCTATGAAATCTTGATTTTCTGGATTCGCTGGAAAGATATTCTCAATTAGATCCTATTATTTTTGGTTTCATTTAAATCCGGTTTGTTTTGCATCCGGTACATTCAATTGAAGTTTGAAATCAAATTATCGAACTACCGCGCCATTTTCAATTCCTTTTATAATTATATATAAAATTATATATTCTAACGACGACGTATATAAATATATACGTTCTATTTATATTCAAAATAAATTTCTCGTTGATGTTATTTAAAATAATCTATTCAACATTCGCTAAAATTGCCAAAATAAAAATTTTAAACTGGCTCAGAATTTCCGGGTTATTACAATTTAACTCTCTCCCTCTGCCTGTCGGTCAATAAAATATTTTATATAATACTCCCATATGTATACACAATATGATCATACGCAGTTAACATGGTTTTATGTAGTGACTATAAACCTTATCACATAAATAAATGCAATTTCAAATTAAAACTTAGAATTCAATTTATACATTGCAGCTCAAGATATGTATATATATATATATATATATATATATATATATATAAGGAATTTAATCTGATAGTTTTTTAGTTTGATACATTTTCTGACTTTTTCATTTGGCAGCCTCACCCAAATCGTTAGTCAATATACACAGACTGAGTTTCAACTATCCATGCGTCAGTTCATGTACACTTGTATAATAGAGCATGCAAGTCCTTATTTCCCTTTTTCCCTCTTTTGCAAGCACGTCAGTGTGATTCACCAGCATCAAATTGCCAACGACCCTGGCAATGCGCTTTACCTCACCTATTGCTGCACATTCCACCCCACTTGATATGAATTTGCACTCTTTGTCTGTCAGCAACTGCCCTCCATTTCCAAGTAGTCTGCCAACTCACAAAACTAGATTGTCCAATTGAACTTATACCTCAATTCCTAGTGAATTCATACATTAACTGATTGAGTCTTCTCCCCGAGCCTAGCTGAACACACCTTTCTCTGTCAAAGCATATTGAAGCTTACACTCCCCACTTCATGCCGAACTTCTATGTGGTCTTACTAATCTAAATCCAAAACTGCAGCACATGTTATCCTCCTGAATTGCATTAGTTTCAAGCATTTATTCCCACACATGATCTCCCTTCAATTCCATCTCTTGGCCAGGCTTCTGCTTTAGTTCTAAGATTTGCTTCTGACTATTTGGCCCTATAATTCTGTAATAATAACGATTGGTTGTTAGTGTCAGCTCCCATTCTTGTAAACATATTATACTACACTATCTTTCAGCTGCTTAGCAAGCTGATCATCATAGTGATGATGTACCACAAATGTAATAACTTTTCCCCATAGTCACTTGTACTAATTTTGCTTGTTGCTTATTAAAATTTGAGAGCTCTCCTCATATGATGACCGCTCCAAAAAAATAAAGGTAATACACACACACACACATATTATATATATATATATATATGTATATGTATATGTATATGTTGAACAATCTCACAAAGCATATGAAATTGGAAAATAATATTAAAAGGAGATTCAACATAGACTCCAATGATTTAAGATGCAATAAAGATGGATAGAACTGTGTAGACAACAATGAAGTAAATATATCAAACCAAAATTAATAAAGAAAACTGTATGACTTTATGTTCTGATTAAGTGTTTATATTGTTACAAAAGGTCATAATGATGATGTAGGCAAACCATTCAAATGCTATAAACTTTGACCTTTGGATAAATTTTCTATGATCATATGATGCTAAAGACGATGGATGTAAAGCCATACACAGCTCTTTCCAGTAGTTCAACCACCATTTGGACGCTTTTTTATTTCCAAAACTGGACACAATTTTGTTTCTCGACATATGTTCAATGTAATCTTTGTTATATACATACTACGTGCATTACTCAACCAATTCATGCCATTTACAAAGTTAATTTACTCAAATGGAACCACTAAAAATGAAAGGTCATAAAGTTGAGAGGAAAAAAAAAAGAAATGGAGTGTTGATATATTATGACTGTATGAATAACATATAATAGACATACACGCACGAACATATGTATACAGATATATACATACATATTCGTATATTTATATATGCACGAATATGCATGTATATGGGAGACTGCTGTTAAGAAAAAAATATACTATCATGATTTGGCACATTGTGGATTTCAATCATGAGATCTATCTTCGCTTTAAAATACAAAGAAAAATTTACTGAAACCTAATGGTTGGGATTAGCATGAATAATATAAATCAAGTTGATACTACCAATAGAGAAAACAATTAATTCAGTAAAGTGTTCGCAAATATTAGGAAATTTATATCAATATATTACCTGTGTTGTGCCAGATCATTCACCCAAAGTATCATCTGGTTTTTTAACGACAGATTACATTGACCAACTGTTGTTGATTTAGAAGAGCTTGCATTGTCATACTGCACTTGAATGTTGAGCATAGTTCATTTCCTGTCAACTCTTAACTTTGAAAGAGAAAACTGAATAGCCAAACCATTTCTGATGTTTTTTTCATCACGGCACAGGTCATGATGTGAGTACGTCTTTGTTTTTACTCTAATGGTGATGGACCTTAAAACATTACTGAAGAATTAATTACAATTTAACTGATAATCTCCATTATTAAAAACATTAATGAAATTTTAATTATCTTTTTCCTAAAATTAGCTCAATCAAAGATATCATGCTTATTACCTGGAAACAAATTGACAATATTAATGAGTTAATTCCTTGAATAGAACACCAAAAATAAAGAGGGCAACAGTTTGAAAAGTAAATAAATTAAGAAGCTAATCACGTATGAAACTAATTCTGAGAAAGCTAATAAAAAGTGCATAAAAATTTTCTTATCGTACTCCTATATGGATTGAAAACTATTCGAAGAAGGTGATCATGAGAATACATAAAATGACCTATATGAACCATTTCTGTAACACCCCACACCCGCTAAGGTCACTCACAAAGGGAATGCCTTAGCTTCGGTGGAGTGTTTAAGTGAATATAGAACTGAAAAATTACAACAAGACAGATATAAGTAATACTTGAAATTTAAAACATCATTTCATTGCAGCAGAAGGTAAACATGTTTGGTTATATCTCAAAAACCAACAAGAGTCAAGTACAAAATATCCATCTTGTTAAAACATAAGTACATAATCCCACTACATACTAATAGCCATAATAGAAAAGATAACCGAGCTTTTCTTCAAGAGTCCAAGCCCCAAAAGATAGATAAAGCAATCTGATCAAAGCCCACTAGTGCTAGGCCCACTCTGAGAACCTGAGGGTTGGGGAAAAAGATAAAAACAACGGGGTCAGACATAAGTCTTAGTGAGCCCTATAACCTTAACAATACAATCATTAAAGTAATTAGGGTATGATATAAACCTGGTATGGTACGACTGGGGATAAATGACTACACTAAGTAGCCAACTAGACTTAGGATAAACTAAGATAACGGTAAATACGCGCCTATCCACCCAAGGATAAATACTATTCTGCACCACACCAGATCTACCCACCCAAGGATAATTCCTACACTGCACCACACCAGTTCCACCCACCCAAGGGTAATTCCTACTTAAAGGTTGATCCCACTAAGTGTACTTAGTATTTTTTTTACAGTAGTTTCGTGTACCCCTAGCTGACTACATAGGTGCCGTCTGCCCCTATCTCCACTAGGTGTACTCACAACTTAGTAATTTTAATAGTAGTCTCTTGTACCCCTAGCTGACTACATAGGTGTCGTCTGCCCCTATCTCCACTAGGTGTACCTGCTACTCCCCAAGCGATTGGCTCCCTACCGTAGATACCCGTGCTGGCCCCACAGTAGGGTGTATCACTCCCCAAAGTGGCAACCCGATAATATCAATGGTGCACGGCTTATACCTACATGATGCAACAACGTCTTACCTACCAGCCCGGGTCCACACACGCATATGTAACCCGTTGGACTTGCGTTGCCACCGCTACCCCGTTTTGGCCTCTTATAATCAAGCCCAGTACGCGTGTCCCGTCCTCGACATGGGTCGAGCCCAATAAGATACATATGGGTTACTGGTTGAAATGGGCCCCCACAAGCTACTACTTAAGCTTGTCATTTTATCTAGTGCATCCCACTTAACCCCTTTTCATAATCATGCCCACTTACATGTTAAGGTTTGGTTAAGTCATCTAATCATATTTCAATTGCCACTCAAGGCCCCCACAAGCTACTACTTAAGCTTGTCATTTAATCTAGTGCATCCCACTTAACCCCTTTTTCATAATCATGCCCACCTACATGTTAAGGTTTGGTTAAGTCATCTAATCATATTTCAATTGCCAATCAAGGCACCCACTAGATTTCTACATGCCACCCAAGGCACCTACTTGATTTCCACATGCCACCCAAGGCACCCACTTAACCCTTTAATCATGTTTAGTTACATGTTCCACTTTGGTTAAGTATTCTAGTCGTATTCTCTATTGCCACCCAAGGCAACCCACTAGATTTTTCCACATGACGCCCAAGGCACCCACTTAACCCTTTAATCATGTTTAATTACATGTCCCACTTTGGTTAAGTATTATAATCTTATCTTCTATTGCCACCCAAGGCAACCACTAGATTTTCCCATGCCACCCAAGGCACTTACTTAACCCTTTAATCATGTTTAATTACATGTTCCACTTCGGTTAAGTATTCTAATCGTATTTTCTATTGCCACCCAAGGCAACTACTAGATTTTTCCACATGCCACCCAAGGCACCCACTTAACCCCTCATGTCCTCTACATGCTAATATGGTTAAGTGTTTCTTAATTGATTAAGAACGTAACCGTTGTAAAGACCCCTCACATTAGACTATCTCTTATGGCAGCTGGATTTGCCGGTCGGGTCCGGGCAGCCTTACGCCATAACCGAGTCTAACCTCGTGTCTTTACACTTGTCACGTATATAGTTTGTGCCTAAGACCTCTCACATTGGGCCAATCATTTGTAGCCGCTGGATTTGCCGGTCGGTTCCGGGCAGTCTTATGCTACAAAAGGGTCCAACCTCGTGTCTTAGTCGATTAATTACACCTAATTAATCACCCCCATATTTCGAATTAATTTTCCCTAATTAATTCCAATTTTTAACGATGTACATAATTGACTCAATTATGTCCATCCTCTTTATGGTATGCATAATCATACCAATTTCACACCATTTCATTAACATGTATATTAACCCCATCGTTCCCCACGTAAATTGCTAACATGACATAAAAGGGAAGATTCATCATACATACAATGGGTTCAACTTGCATGACATCAACATGGGTTTTAAAGGTGTCAACATGCATATAGCATCAACCCAACCAGCATAAATAATCAACCCAAACTTGCATGAATCACATATGTCATAAAGAGGTTAACTTGCATAAGTTATTTATGTCATACAAAGGGGTAAACTTGCATATGTATGTATGACATACAAATGGGTTAACTTGCATATGTATGCATATCATACTAAGGTGTAAACTTGCATATGTTACTTTCATATCATCAAACACCAAACTTGCATAACATGTCATATATGGACTTGCATATAATCATACACCAAACTTGCATAACATATCATATATGAACTTGCATATAATCATACACCAAACTTGCATAACATATCATATATGAACTTGCATATAATCATACACTAAACTTGCATAATCATGGTGTCATAATGGATCAATGTTTATCATAGCAACTAGCATCATGAACACTTGCATAACTTGCATAACATCATGATCATATAGCATATAGCTTGCATAACTTCAATAACATCATGAACATGTAACATATGACTTGCATAACTTGCATAACATCATAATCATATAGCATGTAGCTTGCATAACTTGCATAACATCATGAACATGTAACATATGACTTGCATAACTTGCATAACATCATGAACATATAGCATATGACTTGCATAACTTGCATAACATCACAAACACATAGCATATAACTTGCATAACATGCATAACATCATTAACACATAGCATATAACTTGCATAACTTGCATTAATCCACATTCATAGCCGTAACCTCATTATATCCTATCATAATCATTTCAACAATTGGTTATTAAGGCTATAGAAAACTCACAACTTGTTGATTAGCACTCCTAAGAAGAAGATTAAGTTGCTAGAGTTGATTAGTAGTTGATTTGAGAAGCTTTCCTCCTCTTTAATTTGTTGGTGGCTCCTCCTAGTTGCATTTTGACGGCATAACGACGTTGTCTCCAATTTTAGTATGAATTAGGTTAGTCTTAGGGTGTATTTATAGAATTAGGATGTAGTTTAGGCCCTTAGATTAACCCTAGATTAGGTTAGAGCCGTCAGATCACGTCCTAGCCACCAAAACACAGCCCAAAAGCCAAGCTGAATCACCGAGGTCACCTGGGCTCGACCAGGGAGGTCGACCCCCAGGTCGACCCTAGGGTCGACTCCCCAGTCGACCTGGGGGGGGGGAGGTCGACTCCCCAGTCGACCCCCAGGTCGACCCCTGGGTCTGGCGGGATTTGTCTCGCCACTTCTGAAAATCTGTTTTAAAATTTCTGAAAACTTCTTTGGGCCTTATCGGGGTCATACGGACTCCGATTTTCGAAAACTCAGACTCTATTTCACGTATTTTTCCGAGACGAACGCAATGGCATAGCCCGTTTCTCCTGATTCAGATTTTTAAATTTAATTCTGCCCTGTTTTATATTATAGTAAGTTATTCAACATACAGGGTGTTACATTCTCCCCTATTTAAAGGATTTTGTCCCCGAAATCTCTAAGTCAAGGAGAACGTATCCTACCATCCAAACAACCATCTACTCAAACCATCAAACACTGGCATCCATTGTCCTTAGTGCTTCTAATGCTGTATGAACATATGCAAAGAGTGTGTGTATATGTTCCCTGTCTAATGCAAAATTAGGCGGTCTACTAATTCAGTTGACCTCCTTAATGCAAACCATGATAGTGCCATGCATCCAATATGTATGCAAAAGAATCCTATCGACACACACTATCTCTACATGTGTGCACAACCATACACCAAAATGCATCATCCATGTGATAACGCAACCATTATACATCCATTAATATAGCTACCTACACACAATTTTATGCAATATGCAATATGAAGTGATTTAGCCGATCTAGTGCCTAGAGTGTGTGTATATGCATCCACGAGCAACCACTAGCAACCACTTGCATCCACACGCATCCATCAAACATAACATGTCTCAAACACATGTTTCAACCATAGGTTTTCCCTATCTAAAGGTCAAAGGTACTAATGAGAGGACATACTAAAGATAAGATAAGTACTAGACAAACGATACAGGAGAAGTTAAAAGACACACCCTCAAAAAGAAATGGGTACAATGAACGCATCTTCGCTTCTGTCTCCCAAGTAGCATTACTCTTCTCTTTTCCCCTTGGCACTTTGACTAGTCGAACCTCTCCGTTTCTCAACTTCCTAATCTCTGACCCAAGGATGCGGGTAGGAGCTCGTCGAATAGTCGCATCACGCTCTACCTCCACTTCTCTCAGCAAGCTCGGCTCTACCACCTCTGCGGTCTCATGTAGGCACTTCCTCAAATGTGACACATGGAATACGTCATGTTCCTTATGCAACTGAATTATCTCTCGAAGATAAACTAAAGCTAGCCATGGAGCAGTCCTCTTGCTCTTCACGGGTATGAAATGGGCACTCTTAATAAGTCTATCTACCACAACCCAAATTCCCGTATTACCCTTCCTCGATCACGGTAACTCATCAATAAAATCCATCGAGACGCTATCCCACTTCCTTTGCGAAACTTCCAATGGGTGAAGCAACCCACTGGTTTCTTTTGCTCCGCTTTCACCTGTTGGTACACCAAGCATCTAGCGACATACTCGGCCACATCCTTCTTCCTACCGGCCCAAAAGAAAACTCGCTTCATGTCTTGGCACATCTTGTCCCCACCGGGATAAATGGTCATCCTAGAACGGTGTGCATCATCAAGAATAGCCTTTATTAAACCCTCGTCTTGCGGTACACAAAGTCTATCGTCTCTATGCAAGCACTCCCTATCGTCTAGGGTGTACCTACTCAAATGGCTGGACGACTCCCCCCTTTTGAGCCTCTCTACCAACTCAACCAACTGTGGGTCGTCCCGCTGTGCCTCGCCAATCCGTCTCAAAAGAGTAGGTCTGACCTCCAAGGATGCTAGCAAACCGGGTATAAAGTCAACGGAAGATCTGAAATCAAACATCGAGATAAATTCCAAGCTTCGTCGTACCACGAACAATGGACTCAAGGACAACCTTTTTCCGCTCAAGGCGTCCGCCACCACGTTACCCTTGCCAGGGGTATACGCCATCTCGAAATCATAGGATGCTAAGAACTCCATCCACCTTTGCTGTCTCAAGACTATGCGCTCGAAGAGTTTCCAAAACTTCCCTAAGCTGTAGGGCATGCTTTTCTCCACTTCTGGAGAAATACCAGGATATTCTCCCATACAAAATCGTCACAACTATCCATCTCTCACGCAGACCATCCTAGACGAATTCGACATCCCCCAAGTGCAAGCCCCAAAGGCCTAAACCAATATCAGACAAACACCCAAGGGACACCTCCTTCGAATTCAGATGTCCTACGTGAGATGATACTAGTAAAAACGGCTAAATAATTAAGCCCTTGTCCAACTCTGGTTTTCCTTGCCAGTCTCACTCTAGAACCACCGTTGATCAAATGACTGGCTTTGCTTAACCTATTAAGCACACACGAAAACTTATTTCGCTTTTAGAAAAGACCAAGATGTCATCCCCAAAGACCACTACGAAGTTATTTAGGTACTCCCTGAACACTCTACTCATCAAATCAACAAAGTATGCGGGGCATTCGTCAATCCAAATGGCATCACAAGCCACTCATAGAAACCATCCGGAGTCCTAAAGGCGGTCTTCTCCATACTATCTTCAGTCACTCCCAAGTGATGAAATTCCGTGGCCAAGTCCCATTGAGAAAACACTAAGGCGCCAACCAACTGATCAAAAAGATCATCAATCCTCGGCAATGGGTGTCTATTCTTCTTTGTGAGCTTGTTGAGTTCTCTATGGTCTACACAAAGTCTGAGGGACCCATCCGCCTTCGTGGTAAAAACTACTGGAGCACCTCACTCCGATATACTTCGTCTTATGAACCCCTTCCCAAGCAGCTCCCCTACTTGCTTATGGAGTTCCCTCCTCTCATGAGGAGCCATGTGGCGCACTGACAAAGATACTGGTTTAGCATCATCTACCAGATATATTCGGAGGTTTATCTCCCGCTTCGGAGGTAAGCCCTTCACCTCCCCAAACACATCCGAGTATTCCCGGACCACTCTAACAGATCGCAAACTCTTGACCGAAGCGTCAAGCGATTCAAGATAACTTAGCATAACAGAATCTATGGGATTTCAAAAGATCTCGAGAGTGTTACCCAAGCGGGTCATAAGCCTAACAACTCTCCTTTCACCATCAAGAATGGCACCATTATTGGATAACCAGTCCATGCACAAAATCAACCCATAACCCGTGAAGCCCAAACAAAAGCATCACCTCTAAACTCAACGCTAAGTATGGAAATCTTCAAACCTAAACATATCATGGACAAATAAGTGGAGCCTCCAATTGGGTTTGAAACAACCACGGGATCATCTACCAAACTGGTGTCTAGGTGCAGTGACTCAACTAATGATGATGAGATAAACGAATGTGGTGCGCCAGAGTCGAATAAAGTTCGAACAGGATGATCGAGAGAACCAAATTTCAACTTAGACGGTCCTACCCCCATCAGGTATACCCGTCGTGAGGGGATACATCTACCCTCCAGAAGATCCTGTACTTCGTCCTTACCTGTTTGGACAACCCCAAGGTGTCCTATTCCTCCAAAACAACTAGCCTTCCCCTTCACATTCTCCTTTCGTGGCCTTCTTACCACGATGAGGTTTCGTCCTTTATATACCTAATAGCTATTTGAACCTTCCTCTCTCGTCCATCTTAAAGGTACCCATAAGCCCTCCACCTCCTTGGACTAACTTCTTGGCCTGGAAAACGTCTTAGTCCCTTGAAGTGGTTCTTCCGTCCTCCATACGGAAGTCCTTATTTATCTTAAAAAGACATCTATACGCGGAGGGGAAATTCAAAAAGAGAAAGAGGAAGAGATTCAAAACGGAGAATCCGAAGGATAAAGATATGGCTATTTGGGGATTATGCTTTTCTTTCAAAAACTTTTCTCTTAAAAGACATGTTTTTGAAAATACTTTTTCCGAAAATGTTTTTTTTTTTTGAAAAATAGTTTTCTAAAAATTTTATCTGTTCTGGTAACCTTAAGCTCTGATACCACGTGTAACACCCTACACCCGCTAAGGTCACTCACAAAGGGAATGCCTTAGCTTCGGTGGAGTGTTTAAGTGAATATAGAACTGAAAAATTACAACAAGACAGATATAAGTAATACTTGAAATTTAAAACATCATTTCATTGCAGCAGAAGGTAAACATGTTTGGTTATATCTCAAAAACCAACAAGAGTCAAGTACAAAATATCCATCTTGTTAAAACATAAGTACATAATCCCACTACATACTAATAGCCATAATAGAAAAGATAACCGAGCTTTTCTTCAAGAGTCCAAGCCCCAAAAGATAGATAAAGCAATCTGATCAAACCCACTAGTGCTAGGCCCACTCTGAGAACCTAAGGGTTAGGGAAAAAGATAAAAACAACGGGGTCAGACATAAGTCTGAGTGAGCCCTATAACCTTAACAATACAATCATTAAAGTAATTAGGGTATGATATAAACCTGGTATGGTACAACTGGGGATAAATGACTACACTAAGTAGCCAACTAGACTTAGGATAAACTAAGATAACGTTAAAGACGCGCCTATCCACCCAAGGATAAATACTATTCTGCACCACACCAGATCTACCCACCCAAGGATAATTCCTACACTGCACCACACCAGTTCCACCCACCCAAGGGTAATTCCTACTTAAAGGTTGATCCCACTAAGTGTACTTAGTATTTTTTTTACAGTAGTTTCGTGTACCCCTAGCTGACTACATAGGTGCCGTCTGCCCCTATCTCCACTAGGTGTACCCACAACTTAGTAATTTTAATAGTAGTCTCTTGTACCCCTAGCTGACTACATAGGTGCCGTCTGCCCCTATCTCCACTAGGTATACCTGCTACTCCCCAAGCGATCGGCTCCCTACCGTAGATACCCGTGCTGGCCCCACAGTAGGGTGTATCACTCCCCAAAGTGGCAACCCGATAATATCAATGGTGCATGGCTTATACCTACACGATGCAACAACGTCTTACCTACCAGCCCGGGTCCACACACGCATATGAAACCCGTTGGACTTGCGTTGCCACCGCTACCCCGTTTGGGCCTCTTATAATCAAGCCCAGTACGCGTGTCCCGTCCTCGACATGGGTCGAGCCCAATAAGATACATATGGGTTACTGGTTGAAATGGGCCCCCACAAGCTACTACTTAAGCTTGTCATTTTATCTAGTGCATCCCACTTAACCCCTTTTCATAATCATGCCCACTTACATGTTAAGGTTTGGTTAAGTCATCTAATCATATTTCAATTGCCACTCAAGGCCCCCACAAGCTACTACTTAAGCTTGTCATTTAATCTAGTGCATCCCACTTAACCCCTTTTCATAATCATGCCCACCTACATGTTAAGGTTTGGTTAAGTCATCTAATCATATTTCAATTGCCACTCAAGGCACCCACTAGATTTCTACATGCCACCCAAGGCACCCACTTGATTTCCACATGCCACCCAAGGCACCCACTTAACCCTTTAATCATGTTTAGTTACATGTTCCACTTTGGTTAAGTATTCTAGTCGTATTCTCTATTGCCACCCAAGGCAACCCACTAGATTTTTCCACATGCCGCCCAAGGCACCCACTTAACCCTTTAATCATGTTTAATTACATGTCCCACTTTGGTTAAGTATTCTAATCTTATCTTCTATTGCCACCCAAGGCAACCACTAGATTTTCCCATGCCACCCAAGGAACTTACTTAACCCTTTAATCATGTTTAATTACATGTTCCACTTCGGTTAAGTATTCTAATCGTATTTTCTATTGCCACCCAAGGCAACTACTAGATTTTTCCACATGCCACACAAGGCACCCACTTAACCCCTCATGTCCTCTACATGCTAATATGGTTAAGTGTTTCTTAATTGATTAAGAATGTAACCGTTGTAAAGACCCCTCACATTAGACTATCTCTTATGGCAGCTGGATTTGCCGGTCGGGTCCGGGCAGCCTTACGCCATAACCGAGTCTAACCTCGTGTCTTTACACTTGTCACGTATATAGTTTGTGCCTAAGACCTCTCACATTGGGCCAATCATTTGTAGCCACTGGATTTTCCGGTCGGTTCCGGGCAGTCTTATGCTACAAAAAGGTCCAACCTCGTGTCTTAGTCGATTAATTACACCTAATTAATCACCCCCATATTTCGAATTAATTTTCCCTAATTAATTCCAATTTTTAACGATGTACATAATTGACTCAATTATGTCCATCCTCTTTATGGTATGCATAATAATACCAATTTCACACCATTTCATTAACATGTATATTAACCCCATCGTTCCCCACGTAAATCGCTAACATGACATAAAAGGGATGATTCATCACACATACAATGGGTTCAACTTGCATGACATCAACATGGGTTTTAAAGGTGTCAACATGCATATAGCATCAACCCAACCAGCATAAATAATCAACCCAAACTTGCATGAATCACATATGTCATAAAGAGGTTAACTTGCATAAGTTATTTATGTCATACAAAGGGGTAAACTTGCATATGTATGTATGACATACAAAGGGGTTAACTTGCATATGTATGCATATCATACTAAGGTGTAAACTTGCATATGTTACTTTCATATCATCAAACACCAAACTTGCATAACATGTCATATATGGACTTGCATATAATCATACACCAAACTTGCATAACATATCATATATGAACTTGCATATAATCATACACCAAACTTGCATAACATATCATATATGAACTTGCATATAATCATACACTAAACTTGCATAATCATGGTGTCATAATGGATCAATGTTTATCATAGCAACTAGCATCATGAACACTTGCATAACTTGCATAACATCATGATCATATATCATATAGCTTGCATAACTTGCATAACATCATGAACATGTAACATATGACTTGCATAACTTGCATAACATCGTAATCATATAGCATGTAGCTTGCATAACTTGCATAACATCATGAACATGTAACATATGATTTGCATAACTTGCATAACATCATGAACATATAGCATATGACTTGCATAACTTGCATAACATCACAAACACATAGCATATAACTTGCATAACATGCATAACATCATTAACACATAGCATATAACTTGCATAACTTGCATTGATCCACATTCATAGCCATAACCTCATTATATCCTATCATAATCATTTCAACAATTGGTTATTAAGGCTATAGAAAACTCACAACTTGTTGATTAGCACTCCTAAGAAGAAGATTAAGTTGCTAGAGTTGATTAGTAGTTGATTTGAGAAGCTTTCCTCCTCTTTAATTTGTTGGTGGCTCCTCCTAGTTGCATTTTGACGGCATAACGACGTTGTCTCCAATTTTAGTATGAATTAGGGTATTCTTAGGGTGTATTTATAGAATTAAGATGTAGTTTAGGCCCTCAGATTAACCCTAGATTAGGTTAGAGCCGTCAGATCACGTCCTAGCCACCAAAACACAGCCCAAAAGCCAAGCTGATGCACCCAGGTCACCTGGGCTCGACCAGGGAGGTCGACCCCCAGGTCGACCCTAGGGTCGACTCCCCAGTCGACCTGGGGGGGGGGGGGAGGTCGACTCCCCAGTCGACCCCCAGGTCGACCCCCTGGGTCTGGCGGGATTTTTCCCGCCACTTCTGAAAATCTGTTTTTAAATTTCTGAAAACTTCTTTGGGCCTTATCGGGGTCATACGGACTCCGATTTTCGAAAACTCAGACTCTATTTCGCGTATTTTTCCGAGACGAACGCAATGGCAAAGCCCGTTTCGCCTGATTCATATTTTTAAATTTAATTCTGCCCTGTTTTATATTATAGCAAGTTATTCAACATACGGGGTGTTACAATTTCCTTTATAACTAATGACGTTGTAAGAAGAGTCTATATAAGATTAAAAAAAGAAAGAAATATTTATTTAGGACCAAGTAAAATGGAAAAATGTAACATGGAATTATAAAAGCAAAAAGAGACTGTCATATGCAATCAATGATCAGAATTAAGAGTTATATGACGATACGTAAGTTGTCACTTGTATGTTGTTTTAATGTTTGTCTTCTCATACATGTATTAAATATAAAAAAACAATTTAGTGTAACACTAATGTTCTTTTAATTTATTTTATTAGTGAAACATTTCTATCATAGATTAACATGCAAATTCATTAGCTATGATGCAATTTTCAAAAAAAAAAAGTAATGAATCTATACAATATTCAAGCTAAAATGATAGTCAATCCTTTAATATAAGTTTATCCGGCAAACAAGGAGAAATTCCATTAAAGCTAACCAGCAGTCACCTTTTCACTAAATTCAGCTAATAACGGAAGAACTTTCTTTATCCAACGCATCAGAAATGACAAATTTATTAAAACACACAAAGAACACCATCTAAGGCAACATAAATGTTTCTATTTATAATATTGTAAAATTAAGTCAGGCTTTGTGACATGATTTTGTTTACAGGGAAAGCTAACTGCAGAGTAGTGTATACAAAATTAATGCATTTGTAAAATTCAATCATTCCATATAAGCATGAATATATGTATAAATAGAAAATGAAATTAGATAAGCAGTCGAGCTGTACTTACATTTTTGTGATGTTAAATTGAGTAATTCATGTTACATTAGCATAACACATGATTGTAGATTTCTAGCAAATCGAAAAGAGGGGAAAAACATGAACAATTCAAAAATAAACTAAAATTAAAATACATATAACTCGTAGAAATGTGACCAAGTTATAAAGCAATATTGAATTTAGCAATCGAGACCAACGATGAAAATTTTGAGGAAATGGACAAATAAATGAACCGACCATATAAACTTTAGTTAAGCTTCAATTCATTGTGAATTATGAGTTCCCCTAATTATCAAAAGAATAAAACTACAGCAGTGATAGAAAACAATATATACAAAGAATATGTGATGCAAACATAGTAATGAAAACAAAATAAAGTTACTGCTACGCATTTTGATGATAGTTTGCGTAGTACAAAATTAATAGAAGTAATACCATGAACAGTATGATGAAAAACAGTAGGATGCACTGCCCCTTTGTTTCTTCAAAACCGATAAATCTATCTTTACAAAAATGGTAAATTTCAAGTTCCTATATTTCTTTAAAAGATGTTGAGTTCATTAATGATGCTGCTCAAAATAACTTGCCTGAGAACTTTTATTGTCATTTAGAAGTGAAAGCGGTTATGGAAAAAGGTTGCAGTATGTGAAGAGAACACTAAACATCAATACAAATAACTCAGGTATCATGTCGAACAAAGAGTATGAAATATAAAAAGCCTAAATTGTAGGTAGCACCGAAATAAAATAGGGGCTTACCATTGGTAGGTTCGAAGCAAAGTATATTGATTACAGCCTTTGTTTTGTCACAGTAATGAGTTCTTCAACTCGATAGAAGATGCCAGCACAAATTTTAAAAAACAATCTAAGATAGAGATGAAAAATTTACAATATCAAATTAAAGACTTCTCACATTACGAATGAACAACAAAAAAGCAGATAAAACACCTGTAAGCTCAAACAGTAAATCCATACTGACGAAATAGACATACCAACACAAAGAAGGATTTTACGACAAACAGGATGGATGGTCTGACTGATACATGCAGAAGGACATTGAATCGACCAATAAAAGTTGCCTGATGGAATCAACTAAAATTTCATGTACAAAGAACTAAAAAAAATTAGCTTTTCTTGTAAACATACAAATAATTGAAGGTAAACATCGCAAAAAGCTCCAGAACTAAGAACTTTCACCTTGAAAATTCCATGAGCATAACTAAAAGCTTATATATATATATATATATATATACCATAAATATGGAAATAAACCTAACAGGACATTAGTTAGCTGTTAATTGAAGAAAAAAAATTCCCTTTATCGAAACGGCCAAAAATCCACAGAAGGAGATAAAATTATAAAACCAAAGCAGGAAGAGGGAAACTAATAGCTGTACAGACCATGGAAAACACATGGAAAAAAAACACGCTGATAACAAACATTGATAGAGATGCCAAACTTGAAATCTAAAAACATAGTAGGAAGAGTTAACAAATAGCTACCTTAGAGGGGGGAAAGGGGCGAACGAAGGGCGCAGTCCATCTTGGTATCGGAGAAACAGACGGAAAAAGTGTATAATCCACTGAAAGTCGGGAGGTATGAAAGTTGGGGAGAAGATAGCAGACAACAATCAAAAGATCAGTTCTCGACCCATTTTTTTCTGCATACGGATTTCTGAAGAAGATGCTTATGCATATAAGGCTAGGTCAAACAACCTAAGTGAGTAGAAAAGAGGGACAGTTCAGATCTAGTTTTCACGTAAAATTAATATAAAATATTCGAAGAATTCAGATCTGTAATATCATTGTTGTATAATTTTGATTTAAAAAAGTATCTTCCGAGTTTCAAGGAGAATTGAGAAAAGTAAGAAAATTAAGGAGAGTTGAGAGAATTGAGAGAATTAAGGAGATAGCAAGAAATTCTTCTGCTTTACTATTATTTAATAGATATGCAAAATACAAATTACAGGAACAACTTCTCCCTTCCTAAAGCATTCTTCTTTCGTGAACCATCATTCTTTGTGACCTGTTTCCTGAATGAGTATAATTTTAGTTCCAGGTTCAACATGCAAGTATGGATCGGCGGAAAAAGAAGAAATTCACACGAAGGAACGGCAAACTATCATTGCATCAGGAGATGCAATTCAAAACAAATTGAACTATCCGAAGAATAAGCAAAGGATATCAAAATTATGAGGGAATTTGAGGAAGAGCCAAGTGATCATGTTTCATAAATCAAGCTGCAACATCTCTGTAGTTGCTTGTTCCTTAATAAACTGCTTTCATCAATGCTGCGATACGTTCAGATTGATTTTAAGCCCATCAGTAACAACGACGATAACGATAGAAATGGAATGATATTTTATTGAAGTGTGTTTAGTGTATATGGGATGTTGATCATAAATGTTTTAGCTATCTCAGCAGCTTGTATTTTGCTTTTTTCTTGACGTATATCAAATGTGGATTGGAGTAACAGGCCTGCATGAGCTATAATTAGGTACGTGTGGCCCAAGTACAAATTTAATTTGTTGGTATTGGGTCGTGGCTGGAATGGTTGATGACTCGATTGCCTTTATGGTGTTTGTTCACCACCAGTCATTAATGATGAATGTTTGGAAACTGTATATTTATTTCACACGTAGTAACAAACATTTTCCCATTTGGTATTTATTTTATTTTATTTTGAATTTGTTCAGGAGGGAAACCGACCTGAATCGTAAAGCCCTCCCTAGTGCACCTAGCTCGATCTACGAGCACCACATAAGTGGTTGATCTTAGCGTATGCACATGGTAAGCTCTTATCACTCCATTTTAGGTTTCGAACACGCACCACTGTTACCATGGTGCAAGTCCTTAACCGATGGGCTACTGCTGCGGACCCGTTTGGTATTATATGACTTAATGTCGATTTTTCGACCGTTCTACGGTTATACCAGTAATTCTATCATCAAACTCTCTTAGACTATAGTTTTTGAGGTGGATGGTAAGAATGGTAATTCGCTTGCAGTACATATATTTACAGTCTTAGTTTTCATTTTCAGCCTATTTTCAGTTCGCTCTATCAAAATAGTAACGATCGAAGACACTTTGGGTCCACTTGGAAACATTGGGGTAGGTTTGAGAGTATTGTTTCAATCGTTAATGATCGTAACAGTTTTGACTAGTTTATATGAAATGTTGTTAGAACCTATCAATGCATTCCTAAGATTTTAGCATATACTAATTTTGAGAGCTTTTTACAAAAATAACGTGACATTTTTATACCTTTATTTACTTTTTTATTTTATGAAAACTAATTTTAGAATATAATTAGTGAGGGCATAAAAAAAAAGTTATAATTTCTCATAAAAATGATTTGATGGGTTGAAAACTAGTACTAAAATTACACTATATCAGTTTTTAATGGTTTTACAACCAACGATAGCCAGTGTGCAAAAAAAACTTGCAAATAAATGTTATAATAATACATGAAATGCATAATCGTTCAAAAGCACTCAAAATAATGGTAATTTCTATTTCTATCCAAGTTTTTAGTCAGTTTATCCACCCTAGAAAATAAAAATACTAAACTTTTTACATTATTATGAAATTATTAACTTCATCCACCAATTATATAATAGTAGCACATTTATGCTTTTTCGTGTTCCTCTTCTTTCCATATTCACTTCATCCCTAGAACCACAACATAAATTTTTGAATCATTTTGTTTTCATCATTAAACCTTAAAACATGATAGTATTAAAGTAGGTAGGTGAATCCAAAAATATTGCTCTCTGCCATTTAGAAATATAATGTTATATTGTTGTTTGATTTTTCTTATATATATTGAAGTTGCCAATTAGAATGAATGAAAATGCTTAAGAATGCATTAAACAAATCCCTTGATTCCCCATTATATTTTGAAGGTTCATGTGTCTACCCAAATATTAGAGCATGATTGCTTCTCTTTGTTTAAACAGTGCTGGATCCAGTCCTGGTCATCTAATAACTAGAATACAACTTTAATAGCAGGGCCATTAGTGCCAACTTTTGTGAATGGTTTACTTTGTGCATTCCTTTGTGTTGTTGTCCAGAAAGAGGTGAAAGGTTCAGTTGTAGATTAATTGTCCTTGTTTATTGATAACTAAAGCCACAATTGCTAAGTCTGCTACTAAAATCAGTTGCACAAAAAAAAATTGCGTATACAATTGATGTTATTTTCGTTCTATTCACGAGGGGTTGCAACCTTCATCACGGTGCTGCAACTCATATGAATATTTTGTTGCTTAAATCCACCAAAGGTAAAGTATTGACCTTGTACTTTTTTCGTTTTTCCTACTTTATTATTTTTTGGTTCCTTTTTAGGTATAAATTTAAGTTCGGTTAAAAGGTGAGGTAATTATCTAGCTGAAAACTCATCTTAACAAACCTACACTCCCATAAAACTGGCTAGTCGTCTCTAAAGTGTACAATATGTAACTTATGTATATGACTTAAAAAGCAGTATATTCAAGAGTCTAGATGATTCAATGTGTAAACAATCGTCTATTGATCACATTTAATGGCATGTTTGTTCTTAGTATACAGTTGGCACAAATATATTCCATATGTACAGAAATAGATTTATACAAAACAAAGAATAGGAGTATGGAAATGAATAAAAATAGAATATCATATTCTGTCAGTTAACTTACATATAACTTGCGGATTAACTTAATGATATTATATTGTGGATTAACTAAAAGAAATTGTGGATGGAAGTAAAATTTACATAAAACAAACTGTCAAGCGGAGCCTTAAATACACAAACACCTGATGGAATACACGTACGCCTGATGAAATACACAAACACTTAAGGCATCACATATCCTACTAGACTCTTCCAACACTTCACTAACAAAAACAATATCAGCTTTAGTATCATGTGCATCTTTTGTAGTTGGGGCAATAATCTCACTGCGCATATTTGAGTCAAATAATCTGATTGTAGTTTAGTGTTGTGCACTATGCAAAACAACTTCATATTTACTCAGTTTGAAGTTTATGGTATTATGTTGTCATATTTTTTGCAGTCAATATCTCTACTACAAGATGCACTACGTATTGCGACGACCCTTGGCAATGGCTTGCGACAGCTAAAAAAAACGATCGTTGCAAGCCGTCGCAAGCCGTTGCATGGTCTCCCGATACAAACAGCAGTTGTTACTTCATTTCATTATTTTACTTCCCTAAATTATTTCCCCAAAAGCCTCAGTCTCGTCACCCCCTTGCTGCAGTGCCTCCAAGCCTCCAAATATGCCTCCAAGCTTCTACTTTCATGCAGGTATTTCTTCTAACCCTATTCTATGTTTAATTAGGGTTTAGCTGCATGTTTGTGGGCTTGAAATTTAAATGTTTATGGGTTTGAAATTAGTTGTCATGTGGGATACGTATGATGATGATTGTGTTGTAGGTTGATATGGGAGTAAATGTAATTGTTTGGGAGGTTGAAAACGATGATTAACGCATTATTGTTGTCATGATAATATTGTGTTAGTTGATGTAGAATTGTTGACTGGTTGTGTGAGTTGAAAATTTATGTATACTATTTATTAACATGTTTATTGATAATTTTGTGTGAATATTTGTTAACAATGTTTGTTGTCGTTTAGGCAAAAATATGTGTACTATATTAAAATTGCTGACGTGTATTAGTTGTATGTATTAGCATAAGTTAAAACAGTTAAAATTTAATTCATTAAAAGTGCTAGCTTTTGAAATTTTATAAAAAAATCATGATTTAAAACTTGACATATTTGGCTAAATTTTAAATTACGTGTTAATATTTCAAATTTAAAGCTTCTGAATGGAAGTCACAATACGTTATAAAATTGAAACGATAGTTAATAAATATTTATTGAACGTATTAAAAAATATTACGTAGGCATTAAAATATAAATTATAAAATGTATTTTACTTATGTGAGCCCCTTAGAGATTTTTGGCCCCTTCTGACAAGTGTTGTATATGATTGTTATATGGATATTCGTTTTGACACAGAACAGAAATCTATATTCATCTGATACAATATTTGTTGGATTTGTCCCGGTGTTGGACAAGTTACAAATACAATAATGTAAGCACATTTTATAAATCATTTTAGTTTAAACAGTTAACAAAATTTTGATGGCACTTTCTTTTTGTTCCCTGTGTATATGCATTTGTGTACGATGCAGGGACCAAAGGAAAGTGCGATAGAAATTTTGTTGAATCGTTTAACCTGAAATGTTTTATAAAATGTGATTACATAATTGTATTTGCAGTGGGAAGTAGGATGACTAATCATCAAAGAAAAAAGCAATAAATTAGTAAATCGAAAAAAATGAAGTAGTTATAATTGAAATTTTACAAGACTTTAATTAATATAAAGTGTTTGATCGAATTTTGTTACATATTTCTTGCAAATCAAGAAAATGTTCGATTACTTTTTCGATCGTAGTGGATGTACGAATCTCAAACTGGTATGAAAGGATCGATAAAGGAACATTTTTGTAATGATATTCAAAAATTTGTTTGATTTGCTAAATCTAATCTTCGAAATAACATAGATGTTTCATTGTCCATGTAGTAAGTGCAAATATCTGAAGCACTGGAAGCCGGATGTAGTAAAAGTACATCTTTATAAATTTGGTTTTATGCCAAATTATTATTTATGGGATCGTCATGGAGAACTTGTTCAACCTACATCTAATCCTGTAGTGATAAAGGATGATAATACAATGACGAATCCGATAGAAAATATGGTGCAAGATACAGCACGATCAGTGTTTCCAACCATTGATCGAGGCGACGATGAGAACGAAAGTATTGAAGAACCAACAGTAGAAGCCAATTTTTTATATAATTTATTGGATTCTTCTAAGAGGTCCTTGTGTGATAGGTGTACAAGCGGAACCGAATTATCTGTTACCACCGAATACATCCCTATGAAATCAGAATTCAATCTTACGGAAACTGCATTTATAGTAGTTGTACAAGCTGAAAAACGACACATGTCACCCAATAATTTGATGTGCGATAGTCATTATAAAGTGAAAAAATGCTTTTGGACTGCCGTATCAGAAGGTAGATAGATGTGTAAAAGGTTGCATGTTGTACTGGAAAGAAGATGCTCAACTTAGAAAATGCAAAATATGCAACGAATGAAGATATAAACAAATAAAAAAGAAAAGAAGAGATGTTCCATATAAGTGAATACATTATCTATCTATAACTCCAAGACTTCAACGGTTATATGCATCTTCTGCTGTAACATCTCATATGCGATAGAACAAAGTGAGAACACTAGAAGAAGGAACTTTGATACATCCATCTGGCGGTGATGCATGGAAACACTTTGATAGGACTTATCCTGATTTTGCTGCAGAGAGCCGTAAGGTTGGGCTCGGTTTATGTATGGATGGATTTTCTTCATTTTCTCGGTTTGGTAGTAAATATTCAATATGATCTTTCATTTTTACTCCTTATAACTTACCTCCATGGATGTGTATGAAAACTCCATATATTTTTCCAACTATTGTCGTTCTCGGTCCCGATGATCCAACACAAGGAATTGATGTTTATCTACGAACATTGATTGAACATTTGAAAACACTGTGGAATGAAGGAGCTGAAACAAATGACATTTTGAGAAAAATAAATTTTTGTTTGTTTTCTTCTTTACTATTAGTGATTTTCCTGCATATGGCTTGCATTCAGGCTGGAGCACATCTGGACGTTTAGCTTGTCCACATTGTACGGACGAGACACGAGCATTTTCATTAAAGTATGGAAAAAAAATTCTTGGTTTGACTATCATCGGTGCTTTCTATGTATTAATCATAAATTTGGAATCGATGAAACAAACTTTAAAGCAACAAAGTAGAGAGTTTTCTACCACCTAAAGTTTGGATTAGTGAAGAGACATATGAAATCGTAAAAGCCTATCCAAAGATACATGAAACTGGGAAACAGGTTGAAATTCCAGGTAAATCGGACATTCATAATTGGTGCAAGCAAAGTATATTTTGGGTGTTACCTTACTGGAAAAATCTCCTACTTCGACATAATATTGTTGTCATGTACAATGAAAAATACGTTTTCGATAGCGTTTTTAATACAATTTTGAATGTAAAGTGGAAAACCAAAGATGATGCGAATTCGAGATGTGATATATTATAATTCTGTAAACGGTTCGAACTTCACTTGTACGGCGACAATAAAAAATCCAAAGCATGTTATGAACTAGGCAATAGGCAAGTAAAACTTATGCTAAAGTGCGTGGAAGGATTAAGATGTTCTGATGGGACTTCTTCTAACCTCTGTAGATGTGTGTACTCTAAAAACAGTAAATTGAGAGGGGTGAAAACCATGATTGCCATATCATGGTGGAATATTTTTTACCTGTGATTTTCAAATAATTATTGCCCACAAAAATATGGAGTGTTATAACAAAATTACGTATATTTTATAAACAACTTTGTTCATTGATGTTAAAGGTAGATTGTCTATGTAAACTTGGAGTAGAAATCCCTGTACTGCTCTGCAAACTAAAAAAATATTTTCAATAGATTATTTTTAATTTAATGGGCCATTTACCTATTCATCTTCCATTCGAAGCACTCCTTCGAGGTCCTATGCAAAATGGATAGATGTATCCATTTGAGATGTAATTTTGAATATCCTCAATATTCTTGGTAGTTTACATTTTAGATTTTTGTATATATAAATTAAATTAATCTTATTATAGGTACTTGAATCATTTGAAGAAGAAAAATTAGATAAAAAACGTTAGTTGTGACGGCCCGCTCCGAACCAACCGACATTTTCCAGAAACACGTTGTGCCAATGCCTGACTGGCATGGGACGCTCACCAAAAGAAAAGGGCTGGAACGATGAATCACCAAGAACCTGTAGTATATCTCACAACGAATGGAAAAAAGTATAATAATAACATAACTTGACATAAACAGGCGAGACAGTGCATAAGCTGAAAACTAAACCATCATAGCAGCGGAATCCAAAATACGGCTTATGATCCAAACCATCATTATTACAAATTCAAAATACTGTATCTAAAGCAAAATAGAAAAGGTACACCACTAGTGCCCAAAGTAGTGACCGGCAACAACACAGAGAGAATATATGTAAATAGTACGTGGAAGCCTCCTGCTCGTCTCTGGACAGCTACTCGTGCATAACCATCTGACCTGTCTCTAGTTTGCTTGTTTAGGAGCACCCAGAGTAATAAGAAGAGAGACATAAAACTCTAGGTCAGACCAAAGTCTTGTATGAGCGATAGCAACAAAGTAAAACAATAACAGGTGTAAATAATCATACCTGACCTGGACCTGCGACCAAAGAGCTTGCACAACAAGATGTACACTACTTTAAGGTAACACTAACATAAAGTGTAAAATGGGATTGTGCATGTTATAGTGATAGCAAACATCAAACATAGCAATCATCCTCACATCACTCACTCAGTGCGTAAAGCATAAGATATCCACCGCTTTGATCACCAAATCTATTGGGGTCATGACGGCAACTCTGTACAACTATTGCTATGACATACTTCCCTGGTCTATAGTCAATAAACCTACCCAGTCCACACATCCCTGGCTCTAGGCCAACCAGTCCACGCTTCCCTGGCTTTCGTTTGTCTACATGCCCCATCTCTTCATCGGTGAACCAAAGTTATAGATATCGATAACCCTTTGCACACATCCCGCAGCAAAGTCCAACTCTAGAATTTAACTCGTTGGTTCCCATCTGGATCCTGAGTAATAACTTCCCACTTGGACTTTCTTTGCATCTCAGGTTTTGGTTGAATTGGTTTTCGGTTCGGGTCTCCTCCTTCTATCCGTTTCGGTTCGGGTCTCTTCATCCTTTCCGGTTCGGTTCGGTTCGGGTCTTCTTCTTCTATCTGGTTCGGTTCGAGTCTCCTTCTCCTATCCGGTTCGATTCGGGTATCCTTCTCCTATCCGGATCGCTTCGGGTCTCTTTCTCCTATCCGGATCAGTTTGGATCTCTTTCTCCTTTCCGTATCGGTTTGGTTCTCTTTCTCCTATTCGGATCGGTTCGGGTCTCCCTCCTAACCGGTTCGGATCGGGTCTTCCTCCTAACAGGACCTGAAAATCTACGACTTTTTCCAACAAGATATTTTCTCCAAACAACGGCGTTTTCAACCATTTAACCTTTCTATGTCATCACAGAACATTCCAAATAGCAGTAACAACATACAGTATTAATCCAAAACATTAAAACATCATTCACATGAAATATTTTAGATCAAACATACCCAAAAAGCATGATTTTCCCCTTAATCCCTTTAACCATGTTGTAACTATTGAATTAGCAAACTTAATCCAAATTAACCCAAATTTTCACCAATGACATAAAATAATGTTTAAGAATTTCTACATATTTTTCCAGATTTTTATGATGCACAATTTCGCTAATTATCACTAATCACCCATAACTAGCCGTAATTAGTGAATAAACATGCTAATCACTTACCTTAGCCATAAATAAATTTCAGATCTGAAAACTTCACTGATTTGGGTCAAATTCCTATGTGTTCCAGCAGCTCTATCTCTGATTTGATGATAATTTGACTTGATTTGGTGTAGTTCTGCTTAATTAGCGATTAAGAAGTGGTTAGAATGAGATTTGGGAGATGGAGGCCATTGTTGGGGTTCAAGAAATGTAAGCGGCGGCTAGAAAACTGAAATAAAAAGTTTTCCCAAGCCCTTTCAGCCCTTCCATAACCCTAATCCCGAAATGGGTTATGGGCTAAGCTGCTAATCAACCTGTTAAGCCCAATTATGCTATTTTTCATCTTCCAAACCTTATTTAAGCCAAGTCTCCCAAATGGTAAGTCCGTTTGATTAGTGTGACCACTCTACGGAAAGGTACACCATCATCCGAATTTAATGGAAGTGGTTTCAAATCAAAAATCTTTACCAATCAAAACATATAGGCGAAACAAGATTCGCCAGGGTAAAACGGTCATTCAGAATTTGGTAAAATTCATGAACATGGGAAATGACTCCAATAACCATTTCCCAAAGTTACACGACCATATGACTTCGTATGAAAATAAAATAAATATTCTACAATCCTCCGATACGTAGAATGCTGGTTGTTACACTCTTCCCCCTTAAGAAATTTCACCCCCGAAATTCCTTAACTAAGAAAACAACAATGGGTCTCGCATGCCTATCAACAATTTTCAATAATCAAACATACATAATAAACACAACAGGCCTATTCTAGCATGCAGAATAACTATATTGCTAATAAAACCCTGCCAGGCAAAGAGTTCTGGATATAACTTCCTTATGTTCTCCTTTGTTTCCCAAGTACATCCATTCTCATTATCACCCCACTGGACCTTAGCTAGTTTCACCATCTTCCTCCGAAGTTGCTTCGTATCATACTCGACAATACGAATCGGTCTGCGGTTCCCAACCAACTCGGGTTCTACTTTGATATCATCCAACTGATCTGGTGAAATAGTCATATCAGAATCATGCATGAACTTCCTTAACTGGGAAGCATGAAATACTTCATGAACTCTCGCCATCTTGTTAGGCAATCCAACTTTATAAGCTAAATTCCCAATTTGTTCGAGAACTGGAAATGGACCAACAAACCTTGGTGCTAACTTACCTCTCCTACCAAATCAAATCACACTCTTCAACGGAGAAATCTTGACGAATACCAAGTAGCCAATGGAGAATATCAAATCTCTTCGCCTTTTATCAGCATAACTCTTTTGTCTATCTTGGGCAGCCTTCATTCACCGTTGAATAACCATGATCTTATCTGAAGTTTCTCTTATTACATCCGGCCCAAGCACAAACTTCTCACCGATCTCCAACTAACATGATGGTGAGTTGCACGGTCTTCCATACAAAGCTTCAAATGGAGCCATACCAATGCTGGATTGATAACTATTATTATATGCGAATTCAACCAGATGTAAATGGTCATCCCATGATCCTCCAAAGTCCAATATACAAGCCCTTAAGAGGTCCTCTAATACTCGATTCACTCTCTTTGTTTGACCGTCGGTTTGAGGATGGTACGCGGTACTGAGATGTAATTCTGATCCTAAAACCTCTTGGAAGCTCTTCCAAAACCCATTACTAAATAAGGGATCTCGGTCACTCATAATATCTCTAGGTACTCCATGAAATCTCACTACCCTCTTCATATACAGTTCTGCTAACTTAGCTACCTTTCTATTCGACTTGACTGGTATAAACCTTGCACTTTTGGCCAGTCGATCCACAATCACCCAAATAATATCATGACCCGATCTAGTCCTTGGTAAACCATCAGTGAAATCCATTGAGACTTGTTCCCATTTCCATTCGGGAATTTCCAGCGGTTGTAACAAACCACTAGGCTTCTTTTGCTTGGCTTTAATTAGCTGGCAGTTCATGCACTTGGATATAAACTTTCCAACGTCTCTCGTCATCCCTTCCCGGTAGTAGGTCTGCTTCCTGTTTCGATACATTTTGTTACCACCAAGATGTATAGTCAGTTTCGAGTGACAAACACTCCCTAAGCACTTCATCTCTCAATCCATTAACGTTGGGTATAGCTAATCTCCTATTTTTTCGAAGCCATCCTTCTCGATCAAGACCATACTTGTTCATTCTCTCGACTTCGATACCCATCTCCATCTTGGAGATGATTTCCGATAGATTAGGATCATCCCTTTGACTAACCAATTCTCTCAATCAAAGTCGGTCTGGCCGTCAAACTTGCTAACATCTCTGGATCCAATTCGCACTTAGGTTTGAAATCATATCCCGCAATATACTCCAATTGCTTCCATTCAAGAAGCATAGCCCCCAAACTGGCATGTCTCCTACTCAATGCATCAGCTACCGCATTGCCTTTCCCGGGTGTGTATGCGATATTGAAATCATATGAAGCCAAGAACTCTAACCATCTCTGTTGACATAGATTTAAATCCTTGTGTGAGAAAAGATACTTTAATGACTTATGATCGGTAAACAACTCGAATCTTTCTCCCAAGGGATAGTGTCTTTACATCTTCAACACGAACATGGTTGCTGCCAATTCCAAATCATGGGTAAGATAACTTTTCTCATGTGGTTTCAATTGCCGACTGGCATTGGCCACAATCCTACATCCTTACATCAAAACAACACCTAGTTCTGTACCACCGGCATCCGTGTATACTGTCATCTCTTCATTCCCTTTAGGAATAACCAATACTGGTGTGCATGTTAACTTCTCCTTTAGACTCTTGAATGCATTCTCACACGTTTCGTCCCAAACAAAAGCTTGATTATTTTTGTCAACTGAGTTAACGGTGCCGCTATCTTGGAGAAGTCTTGGGTAAACTTATGATAATATCCAGCTAACCCCAAGAAACTTCTTACGTTTATTGCATTCTTGGGCGTAGACCAATATTGCACTGTAGCCACCTTCGCACGATCCATGGCAATGCCATCCTTTGAAAAAACATGGCCCAAGAATCTCACTTCCCTCCTCCAGAAGTGACATTTAGTAAATTTTGCTTCCAATCGGTGTTTCCTCAACACCTCCATCACTGTCCTCAAATATTCCTTGTGTTCTTCCTCTGTCCTCGAGTAAACCAAGATATCATCGACGAACACAAGAATAAACTTATTTAATTGATCTCTGAAAAACTCTATTCATAAGATCCACAAAATATGTGGGTGCATTGGTCAACCCGAATGGCATGACCAACCACTCAATGAATCTAGATGTCGTCCGAAATGTCGTTTTAGGTATACTCTCAACTGCTACTCGGAGCTGATGAAAACCTACCGCGAGACCCAACTGGGAAAACACTCTTTCTCCATTCAGTTGATCAAATAAATCATCTATCTATGGAAGTTGATACTTATATTTCGTAGTCACCTTGTTCAGCTCACGATAGTCTACACAGAAGCGAAGGGAACCATCTGCCTTAGTAGCAAATACAACTGGTGCTCCCTACTCGAAAACACTCCTTTGGATAAATCCCTTCTTCAAAAGATCACCCACTTGCACTTCGAGCTCTCGCTGCTTCCTTGGTGCCATACGATGAAGTGGCATCACTATAGGTCTGTTATCTTTCACTAAATGAATCTGAAACTCGATCTCTCGGTGTGGTGGAAGTCTGGTCACTTCCCCAAAGATGTCTGGATACTCGCCAACAATAGGCACATATGATAACTCATCATGCGGTATGTCGAGTGAATGTAGAAAACTAGCCATCACTCATCACTAGGTATGCATCCCAATACCACCCTCCGCCCATCTTCCGCTGTAATGGTCCCAGAAGACCCTTCACAGTCTACCACCACCCCATATCTTTGAAGCCAATCGACTCCCAAAGTAATGTCATAATGCCCAAAACAAAGCAATCACAAGCAAACATATATCCATGACTCGATAAGACCAAATTTCGATAAATCATACCTCGGGTTCATCACAACTAAAGGTCTATCGACAATCTCGGGTCCCAATTCCTACATATTTACCAGGTCACTAGATACGAAGGAATGGGAAGCCCCGGTATCAAACAACACTCGAACAGGAACATCATAAATAGAAAGAATACCTTGAATAATGACACATTTTCCCTTTTGCGCCGCAGTTGGGGGCATTCAACGAAGACGGAACAGCGTTGATAGCATATGCTTTCACCATTTTCTTCTCCTTAGAGGGTTGTGGACGTTCATTCTTAAAATGCCCCACTTGGCCATAGTTGAAGCACTTCTTTTCCTTTGGCTTTGCTCGACACTCTTTGGCATAGTGACCATTCTTGCCACAGCTATAGCACTTGATATCTTTCTTATTCTTCTTTTTCCGGCCATTCTTAGTCTGATTCTGTTTTCTCCTATTCTGGGAATTATTCTTGCCTCCATTGCTTGCCACCAGCTTTGGCTCCTCTGCAGATGTAACATCAACCTTGGTCTTCAACTTAGGGCAAAGGTTCTCAGATCTCAATGTCTTTCCCATAATAGATTCGAATGTCTCATCGATATGGTTTATGCGTATCTCCCACAAGTACTCATCTAGGCCAGTTATGAACTTCTCGTTCTTCTTCTCGACAGTATCGATAAGGGACAATCCATATTTCGATAAGGTATCAAATTCAGCAATATACTCTGAGACTGCCCTACCATTCTGCCTAAGCTCCAAAAACTTCCTGAACAATTCAGATTTCTGAGCAGTTGGAATAAACTTATCACTGAATCGGGTCTTAAACTGATTCCAAGTAACGTGATCCTTGGGAGTAACTGCTTTAATAGAATTCCCCCAATTTGTTGCTCGTCCTTGAAGTTGACGCGATGCTAGCTTTCCCTTCATCGCATCATCGATCCCCAAATCCTCGAAGATGCGCTCATGACAATCAAGCCAATCCTGAACCTCCATAGCTGATTCTGTTCCATGGAACGGCTTTCCACCAAGATTAGTGTAATCCTCGCTGAGCTTGGTGAAATCAGATCTAGGCGCCTGCACCATCACCGTTAACAACATTAGGAACCGCTCCCTGAGCATCCCTAAGCATCTCTTACATGAAGGCAGTAAACATCATCCTCATATCATGTACTTTACCATTATTTGACCCTGAACTCGTACTCCACGTATATCGGCTGAAAAACGATTAACTATCTTCTTAGTGGTACCCGTGCAGTGCGACTTCATCCTCAGATATACTAATAGTATATATATTGTTTTTGAAAACCAAAATATCACAGATACGCGCTCCCATATACGTATACTATCTCTCCCTGATGTCTTCCCCTAGGTTAACTACGCAACCTAGGCTCTAATACCAAATGTAACGGCATGTCCGAAACCAGCCGACATTTTCCCAAAATGCATTGTGCCAATGCCCGACTGGCACGAGATGGTCGCCAAAAGAAAAGGGCTGGAACAATGAATCACGAAGAACCTGTAGTATATCTCACACGCATGGATAAAGTATAATAATAACATAACTTGACATAAAACAGGCGAGACAGTGCATAAGATGTAAACTAAACCATCATAGCAGTGAATTCTGAAATACAACTTATGATCCATACCATCAATATTACAACTTCAAAATACTGTCTCTAAAGAAAAATAGAAAAGGTACACCACTAATGCCCAAAGTAGTGACCAGCAACAACACAGAGAGAATATATGTAAGTAGTACGTGGAAGCCTCTTGCTCGTCTCCGGACAGGTACTCGTACATAACCACCTGACATGTCTCTAGTCTACTCGTTTAGGAGCACCTAGAGTAATAAGAAGAGACATAAAACTCTGGGTCAAACGAAAGTCTGGTATGAGCGATAGCAGCAAAGTAAATAATAATAGGTATAAATAATCATACCTGAACCTGGACCTGCAATCAAAGAGCTAGCACGACAAGATGTACAGTACTCTAAGGTAACACTAACATAAAGTGTAAAATGGGAGTGTGCATGTCATGGTGATAGAAAATATTAAACATAGCAATCATCCTTACATCAATCACTTAGTGCGTAAAGCATACGATATCCACCGCTTTGATCACTAAATCTATTGGGGTCATGACGGCACAACTCCTTACAACTATTGCTATGACCATACTTCCCTGGTTTATAGTCAATAACCCTACCTAGTCCACACATCCCTGGCTCTAGGTTAAGGGCCAACCAGTCCACACTTCTCTGGCTTTGGTTCGTCTACATGCCACCTCTCTTCAACGGTGAACCAAAGTTATAGATAGCGATAACCCCTTTGCACATGTCCCGCAGCAAAGTCCAACTCTTGAAGTTAACTCGTTGGTTTTCATCTGGATCCTGAGTGATGACTTCCCACTTTGACTTCCTTTGCATCTCGGGTTTTGGTTGAATTGGTGTTTGGTTCGGATCTCCTCCTTTGATCCAGTTCGGTTCGAGTCTCCTTCTGCTTTCCGGTTCGGTTCGGGTCTCCTTCTCCTATCCGGTTCGGTTCGTGTCTCCTTCTCTCCTTCTCCTATTCAGTTCAATGTGGGTCTCCTTCTCCTATCTGGATTAGTTCGGGTCTGGGATCGGTTCAGGTCTCTTTCTCCTATCCGGATCGGTCCAAGTCTCTTTCTCCTACCTGGATCGGTTCGGGTCTCCCTCCTAACCGGTTTAGATCGGGTTTTCCTCCTAATCAAACCTGAAAATCTGCGATTTTTACCAGTAAGCTATTTTTGCTAAACGACAACGTTTTCAACCATTCTAATCTTCCTATGACATCGAAAAACATTCCAAACAGCAGTAACAACATATAGAATCAATCAAAAACATTAAAACATCATTCATATGAAATATTTTAAATCTAACGTACCCAAAAAGCATGATTTTCCCCTTAATCCCCTTAACCATGTTGTAACTATAGGATTAGCAAACTTAATCCAAATTAACCCAAATTTTCACTAGTGACATAAAATAATATTTAAGAATTTCTACATATTTTTCTAGATTTTTATGATGCATAATTTCACTAATTATCACTAATCACCCTAATCAGCCGTAATTAGTGAATAAACATGTTAATCACACACCTTAGCCATAAATAAATTTCAGATCCGAAAACTCCACTGATTTGGGTCAAATTCCTATGTGTTCCAGCAGCCTTTATCTCTGATTTGATGCTAATTTGACTTGATTTGGTGTAGTTTTGCGTAATTAACGATTAAGAAGTGATTAGAATGAGATTTGGAAGATGGAGGCCATTGTTGGGGCTTAAGAGAAGTAAGTGGCGGCTAGAAAGCTGAAATGAAATGTTTTCCCAAACCCTTTCAACCCTCCCGGAACTCTAATCCCGAAATGGGTTATGTGCCCGTTAAGTCCAATTATGTTGTTTTTCATCTTCCAAACCTTATTTTAGCCATATCTCCCAAACGGTAAGCCCGTTTGATTAATGTGACCATCTACGAAAAGGTAAACCATCCTCCGAATCCAATGGAAGTGGTTTCAGGTCAAAAGTCCTTACCAATCAAAAGTTATAGGCGAAACAAGATTCGCCAGCGGTAAAACAATCATTTAAAATTTGGTATAAATCGTGAACATGGGAAATGACCCCATTAGTCGTTTCCCAAAGTTACACAACCATACGACTTCGTATGAAAATAAAATAAATACTTTATGATCCTCTGATACATAGAATGTGGGTCGTTACATGAGTAGAAGGTTCAATTTGCAAATCGTACCTTAAGGAAGAAGCTTCATTTTTTCCTCCCATTACTTTAGTAAAGATGTGAACTTATCTTTTGTAACTATTCCTCGTGATGGAGAAGCTATTGAACATGAGTCTTCTCAAACAATGTAATCTATTTTTAGACACCTGCTGGACAATGTGTGGAAATATGGTTAAGCTGTAGAGACTACCATATGACACAAACATATGTTCTTTTAAATTGTGTGGAAGTTGCACCATCTGTCAGGTAATACTGAATTCATGTACAATTAAATTATATATATTTACATTTATGTTAATAAAAAGGAACATAATACATATTTGCAGCATATACAAATCACAACATTCATCTGGCGATCTCAGTAAAGAATTTGATGAATGGTTCTCAAACTATGTTTATGATCCCAAAAACAGTGTTATTAAAGAAGGAGAATGACATCTTGCTATCGGATCAAAAACAAATGTCAAAACTTATCCAATATACTTCGCTAAAGGATTTAAATTCGACACCAACGATTACGAAGCTGAAAAATTAACATATAACAGCGGTGTATTTTTCAAAGGTAATGATGATCCAACAGAGCATATAAAAGATTTTTACGATGTCCTAACGTAAATTTTAGAGATGACATTTTATTTACAGCCTACAGAGAAAGTTTTTCTATTCAAATGCAACTGGTTTTGCAATGTTTCTGGTTCTGAAATTAACGTGCACAAAGATTATAAGCTAATTGAAATAAGGCATATGCCATATTACTATAACTATGATCCTTTTGTATTAGCTAAGCAAGAATTACAAGTCTATTTTGCTCCGCATCTGTCCTTAAAAAAAGATAAAGTAGATTGGTGTGTTGTTTTAAAAAAAAAAGGCAAGATTTACATTTGATGGAAATAATATTCCAGACAAACTAGCGTATCAAGTGGATCTTGAGCCAAATACTAAAATAATAATAGCCGATGACATTGATGTAGGGTCGTTGAATGATGAAGAGAATGTATTAATAAATGCATTTGTAAGTACTGAAGAAAACGATATTGAGTATGAGACTGAGTCTGGATCAGAAGATGATGAAGACCGATCATAGATGATGACTACTCTTAGCTTTGAATTTACTTATGTTATGTACTATTCTGAGCTATTAATAATAATAATGATGATAACTGTTCTTAGCTATGAATTTACGTATGTTCTTTACTATTTTGATTTATGTAGTAATAATAATGATGACTATAAATGTTATGCATTATTCTTTTTATGTACGATTATGTGCTGATTATGTATAGGGTATGATTGTGTGATGATTAATGATTAGGTGATGCTTATGTGCTCATTATTATTTTGTATGCGTTAAATTATTGTGACAGATATGTATGATAGAAAACGATTCAGGAGTACGTCTCAGCCATCTCCTTCACAGTCTCCTGCAGTTGGAGCAAGTCCTACAACTAGGAGCCAGATATATGTCGGGTTGCGGAGATTGCCCTAAAGAGTGTCAGGTAAATATCAAATTTAATTAAATTTAGATTATTTGAAGTATACTAAAATCTACATCAACATATATACAGGGGGTTCGAGGTTGATCCTCCATCCTTTATTTTAGAAATATCAAAGGAATCAAATAGGGGTAGGATATCTGGATATTGGCCGCATTGGGATAATATCCCTCCTCATGCCAAAAACGTTATTTTGGCTGATGTGATGGTAAGTATAAATTTATATTACAGTTGATAATTAATATATTGTACATAATTCAAAATGAATTAAATATGCAGGTTGTAGTACGTGTGGAGCCACAGGATATGCAACTTTCTATGACTAACTAGAATATGAAAATGCGAAAAAATTATAGAGACACAATTTTAAGGGCCAAGAACGCTCGTGAAAAGCCAAATTGGATGAGTTATGATATTTGGGATGTGTTTATTAGATATTTGGATACCAAAGAAGCTAATGTAAGCTATAATGGAAATATTTACATTTATATTGATTACATTACTTTAATTAATCGTGTATCAAATTTAATAGGACGTGGCAGCAAGAAATAGGGCAAATAGGAATAAGAATCCAGCTTTACACCGCGGTAGCTCAAAATATTCCCAACGGCATAGTAGAGAATTGGTATAAATTTTCTATATTTTTAGCTTATGTTCATGTATATGCTTATGTATACCATTCATTCTTATTTTCAATAATTTTATTATTGTATATACTAAGTTTGCAAAGTATGGAAGGGATAGAGCTTTTTAGACATATACATGCGGTGGAGCATACTAATGAAGAAGGGAATGTTTCATACGATTGGGTGGACCAAAAGGTTGTGGATGTAATGGTAAATATGCCTATCCATAATGCAAATGTTTCATATTCATTTATATCACAATATATATATATGTAAATTATATACCAATTGTGTCAAAATTATATTGGTACTGTAGGAGAGATATGATGCAGAGCAGGCAAGAGTGACACAAGGTAGTGGACAAGAGGAGATTACGTGTAACGACCCGCATTCTACGTATCGGAGGATCGTAGAATATTTATTTTATTTTCATACGAAGACATATGGTACTGTAACTTCGGGAAACGACTATTGGGGTCATTTTCCACATTCATAATTTTTGTCGAATTTTAAATCAACGTTTTTTCCCTAGCAAATCTTGGTTTGCCTATAACGTTTGATTCTTAAGGAGTTTTGACCTGAACCCACTTCCATTGGATTTGGATGATGGTTTCACATTCTGTAGAGTGGTCATATTAATCAAACGGACTTATCTTTTGGGAGATATGGCTGAAATAAGATTTGAAGATGGAAAAACAACCTAATTGGGCTTAATTAAGTGATTAGCAGCTAGGCCCATAACCCATTTCAGAATTAGGGTTATGGGAGCGCTGAAAAGAGTTGGAGAATCATCTCCTTTCATTTTTTTAGCCGCAACAAACATTTCTCTAACCCTAATCAAGGCTTCGATCTTCCAAATCTCTCTCTAATCACTCTCTAATCACCAATTGATTAAATCTACAACAAATAAAGCCGAATTAGCACCAAATTCAAGATAGATCTGCTAGACCACATTGGGATTCGAGCCAAATCAATAAAAGTTTCAGATCTAACATTTATTTTTAGCTAAGGTGAGTGATTAGCATGTTTATTCACTAATTATGGGTAATAAAGGGCGATTAGTGATAATTAGCGAAATTGTACATCTAAAAATTCTGGAAAAATATGTGAAAATTCTAAAATAATATTTTATGTAACTGGTAGGAATTTGGGTTAATTTGGATTAAGTTTGCTAATCATATAGTTAGACAGGGTTAATGGGGAAAATCATGGATTTAGGTATGTTTGATCTAAATTAACATGTGAAATTGTTGTTTTTGGTTGATTCTACATGTTACTACGGCTATTTGGTATGTTTTATGATTGCATAAGGAAGTTAAAATGGTTGAAAACGCTGTGGATTTTGTGGTCAAAGCGGTGGATACCGTATTCTTTACGCACTTAGTGAGAGATGTAAGGATGATTGATGTTTCCTATCACTATGGCACATACACTTTCGTTTTACACTTTATGTTAGTGTTTACCTTAGAGTATTGTACATCTTGTTGTGCTAACTCTTTGGTTGCAGGTCCAGGTCAGGTATGATTACTTATACCTGTTATTGCTCTATTTAGTGATATAGGTTTGCTATCTCTCATACCAGTTTTTTGTCTGACCCAGAGTTTTATGTCTCTTCTTATTACTCCGGGTGCTCCTAAACGATCAGACTAGAGGCAGGTTAAGTGGATATGCACGAGTAGCTGTCCGAAGACGAACAGGAGACTTCTACGTACTTTATACATATTCCCCTTGTGTTGTTGTCGGTCACTGCCTCGGGTATTAGTAGTGTACCTCTTTTATTTCCTTTTAGAGACAACATTTTAAAGTTGTATAATTGGATATGAAGCTATATTTTGGATTCCGCTATTCTGATGGATATGGTTCAGTTTTTAGCTTATGTATTGTCTCGCTTGTTTTATATCAAGTTATTTTATTATTATATTTTATTCCATGCGTTGTGAGATATACTATAGGTTTTTGGTGATTCGTCGTTTCAACCCTTTTGACAACCGTCCCGTGCTAGTTGGACATTGGTACAATGCATTTCGGGGAAATGTCTGATGGTATAAGGCGACCGTCACACTTGGTATCAGAGCTTAGGTTACGTAGTTTAACCTAGGGGAAGACCTCAGGGAGAGATAATAATACGTAGATGAGAGCACGTACTAGTGATATTTTGGTTTTCAAAAGCTATATATACATATACTATTAGTATATCTAAGGATGAAGTCGCACTGCACTGGCACCACTAAGGGGATGGTTAATCGTTTTCTCTCTACAGAATGAATGATGTGCCGAAATAAGAGGAGCACAGTGAGGAACCCCACATCGGGAGTTGAAGAAGGAGCAGGTTCACGGGCCAACAATGGGAATGTCCCTGATATAAGGACGATGTTTATTGCCTTCATGCGAAAAATGTTTAGGGATGCTCAAGGAACAGTTCCTAATGCTGCTAACGGTGGTGGTGCAGTAGTGCAGGCGACTAGAGCCGATTTCATTAAGCTTAACAAGGATTATACTAGTCTTGACGGGAAGTCGTTCCATGGAATGGAACCGGCTATAGAGGTTCGGGATTGGCTTGATAGTTGTGAGTGTGTCTTCAACGTTTTGGGGATTAATGATGGAACGAAGAGAAAGCTAGCATCGCGTCAGCTTCAAGGGCAGTTAATGAATTGGTGGAATGTTATTAAAGCGGCTACTCCTGAGGATCAAGTTACTTAGGATCAGTTCAAGACTTGCTTCCCTGACAAGTTTTTTCCAGCTGCCCAGAAATCAGAATTGTTCAGGAAGTTTTTGGAGCTTAAGTATAATGGTAGGGCAGTCTCAGAGTATATTGTTGAATTTGATACCTTATCGAAATATGGATTGTCGCTTATCGATATTGTCGAGAAGAAGAACGAGAAGTTCATAACTGGCCTAGATGAGTACTTAAGGGAAAGACTTATCAACCATATCTATGAGGCATTCGAATCTATTGTGGGGAAGGCACTGAGATCGGAGAGCCTTTACCCTAAGACGAAGACCGAGGATGCTATTAAATCTGCAGAGGAGCCAAATCCGCAGGCAAGCGGTGAAGGCAAGAAGAATTCCCAGAATAAGAGGAATAGAACCAGAACAAGGATGGTCAGAAAAAGAAGAATAAGAAAGATATCCAGTGCTTTGGCTGCGGCAAGAAGGGCCACTATGTTAGAGATTATCGAGCAAAACTAGGGAGAGGAAGTGCTTCAAATGTGACCAAGTAGGACATTTTAAGAATGAATGCCTGCAACCCCCAAGGAAAAGCAGATAGTGAAAGCATATGCTATCAACGATATTCCTTCTTCGTCGATGCCGCAACTGCGGTGGAGAAGGGAAAGGGTGTCGTTATTTAAGGTATTCTTTCTATTTACGATGTTTCTATTCGAGTATTGTTTGATATGGGGCTTCCCATTCCTTCGTATCTAGTGACCTAGTAGATAGGTTGGAATTGAAACCCGAGATTGTCGATAGACCTTTAGTTGTGATGAACCCGATCAGTGGTTCGACTAGCCTTTGTACGATTTGCCGTAATTTGGTCTTATCGAGTCATGGATGTATGTTTGCTTGTGATTGCTTTGTTTTGGGCTTTACTGGGTTTGTCATTATTTTGGGAGTCGATTTGATCCCAAGGTATGGGGTGGTGGTAGACTATGAGGGGTCTTCGGTGACCAATAGAGCGAATGATGGACGGAGGGTGGTATTGGGTTGCCTACCTAGTGATGAGGCGATGGCTAGTTTTCTAAATTCCCTCGACATACTGCATAATGAGTTATCAGACGTGCCTATTGCTGGAGAGTATCCGGACATCTTTAAGGAAGTGAACGGACTTCCACCACACTGAGAGAACGAGTTTCGGACTGATTTAGTGAAAGATGCCAGACCTATAGTGATGCCACTTCGTCGTATGGCGCCAAGGGAGCAGCGAGTGCTCGAAGTGCAAGTAGGCAATCTTTTGAAGAGGGGATTTATCTGAAGAAGTATTTCTAAGTGGGCAGCATCAGTTGTATTTTCTACCAAGGCTGATGGTTCCCTTCGCTTATTTATAGACTACTGCGAGTTGAACAAGGTGACTAGGTAGAATAAGTATCCTCTTCCACAGATAAATGAGTTTTTGATCAACTAGACAGGGCAAGAGTGTTCTCCCGATTAGATCTCGCGATAGGAATTCATCATCTCCGGGCAGTAGTTGAGAGTATACCTAAAACAACATTTCAGACGTCATCTGGATTCTATGAGTGGTTGGTCATGTCGTTCGGGTTAACCAATGCACCCGCATATTTTGTGGATCTTATGAGTAGGGTCTTCAGGGATCAATTAAATAAGTTTGTTCTTGTGTTCGTGGACGATATCTTGGTTTACTCGAGGACATAGGAAGAACACAAGGAACATTTGAGGACAGTGATGGATGTGTTGAGGAAACACCAATTGAAAGTGAAATTTTCTAAGTGTCACTTTTGGAGGAGGGAAGTGAGATTCTTGTGCCATGTTGTTTCAGTGAATAGTTTTACTGTAGACCCTGCGAAGGTGGCTACGGTGCAAGATTGGTCTACGCCCAAGAATGCAACGGACGTGAGAAGTTTCTTGGGATTAGCTAGATATTATTGTAATTATTCAAGACTTCTCCAAGATAGAGGCATGTTTAACTCAATTGACCAAGAAGAATCAAGCTTTTGTTTGGGACAAAAGGTGCGAGAATATATCTAAGAGTCTAAAGGAGAAGTTGAGTTGTGCACTAGTGTTAGTTATTCCTAAGGGGAATGAAGAGATGACAGTATACACGGATGCCTGTGTTACCAGACCAGGTGTTGTATTGATGCAAGGAGGTACGATTGTAGCTTATTATAGTCAGCAACTGAAACCACATGAGAAAAGATACCCTACCCATGATTTAGAATTGGCAGCGGTCGTATTCGTGTTAAAGATATGGAGACATTATCTCTTGGGAGAAAGATTCAAGTTGTTTACCGATCATAAGTCATTAAAGTATATTTTCTCTCAAAAGGAATTAAATCTTTGTCAGTAGAGATGGTTAGAGTTCTTGGCTTCAAATGATTTCAATATCGCATATACACCCGGGAAGGGCAATGCGATAGCTGATGCATTGAGCAGGAGACATGACAATTTATGGGCTATGTTTCTGGAATCGAAGCAACTGGAGCATATCACGGGATATAATTTCAGACCTAAGCGTGAATTGGATCCAGAGATGTGAACACCCTGTAATTTTAACAACTCTAAAGAAGATAAATTAAAGAACACTTAATTTAAATATTCAGAATTAATTGAAATGGACACCGCCATTGCATTCGTCTCATATTTCTGGTCAAAATAGACAATTGGTTTGCGTAAAACAAACACCGTATGAAGAAGTTATTATGTTTGAAGTTCATGTACGCATAAGAAGAATATATATATGAATAAAATAAGTCTAGATATTCAACACAGTTCAAATTCGAGCAGAAAAGGGGAGCTGGAAATTTCCCGCCCATGTGTGTCGACCCATCAAGGGGGTGTTGACCAATGGGTCGACCCCATAAGGGGGGTTTCGACCCATGGGTCGACACACCAAAGGGGTCAACCCCCTGCAGATCCGAGGCAGAATTCCATTTTCTGAATGTAGACTCCTTTCTTGACCAGATTCATTGATTCTAGGCTATAAATAAGACCCTATACCCATTGTTTTCTTCACTCAAAAACAATGGAGAACTAGATGTTGCCTCTGCCCAGATTAAATTAAGCCTTTTTTTCTTTCAACAACCAAGTCATTCATGTTTAGAGATCTGTGATTCAATATCTGCAATCTCTCTTCTATTTCTTGGATCCAATCACAGTGAGTCTACGTTAATTTTAGATCCAAATGCTTAAAAGTTAATCTTGACATGACTATAACTTGGATCTAAGCCTGTGACTATTTGAATTATATCAGATCTGCTATAACCTGTGTATTTAAGTTATTCTGACATGACTATGAACTAGATCTAAGCCTATACCTATTTATCATGTCATATCTGCCATTGTTTATTGATTTAATTCATTGTTTAGATCTCATCATGCCTGTTTATGATGTCCCTATTATGTTAGAATCAATTCTGTTATCACATGTTCATCAAATCTGTTCCTATATGCCTATTTTGTTATTATGTCCAACTTTGTCACTATACGTTTACTAGTTGTTATGCCTATTTCTGTCATTATATATCAGTCTTGTTATTATGTTCATTTGTGTCCTCTTCACTTCTTCTTTTCCCTTTTATTTTTATAGCTAGGCTACCTTAGAGCCTAGGCATTCCGCTGGAATATGTGAACGCGTAAAATTGGGAACAAGGGGAAAATGTTAAAATTAGAGCATAACTTGTATTAGGAAATTTGGGAATAAATTGAATGTAATGCATGAATGTGGATTTGGGGCATAAACCACAATTGTTATTAAAGACCTTAATTTGGGGCATATGGTTCATTATGAACATGACTTGGAAAAGGGGCATGAAAATCTATAATGACATAGGAAAATTTGGCTAAAAATGGAGATTCCTAGAATTACAGTAATTAGAAACTGTAACCATGCTTAGACACGAGGTTAGATTACACTTATGGTGGAAGTCTGCCCGGAACCGACTGGCATGTCCAGCGACCACAAGTGATGAATCTAATGTGAGGGGTCTAAGTTCATAAACATGAAATGTGCTAAGATACGAGGTTAAGCCCGACTTATGGAAGAAGTTTGCCCAGAACCAAACGGCATAACCAGCATCCACCAGCTATAGGCTTAATGTGAGAAGTCTAGCGCGTTATAACCATAAATGAATATATGGAAATGAAATTGAATACTTAACCTGGTTAAACCCATAGGGATTGTATGAACATGTTAACTTGAGTAGAGGTTAAGTAAACTTGTTTGAAATAGTGGGTGGGTTAAGTAAATCTTGGGGTGGTAGGTAATATTGATATATAGGCCCACAAACTTAACTTGTGGGGTTATGCAATCTTTTACTCTGGTATGGCATAACCTGTGGAAAACCTAGTAGGGATGCAAGCGTATGGGGAAGCTTGTATCATCTTGTGCGTGGGACCCATTTTAGTCAGTAACCCATATATAGGTATCAAATGAGTACTCCAAACTAGGTCGGAGTCAGGGAACGCTTGTTGGGCTGATTGTAGGAGATCCAAACCAAGGGGTGGTGTGGGTGGCGCGTTCTGACGGGGTTATGTGCGTGCATAGGTCCGGCAAAGGAGGTTTAGACGTCGTGACATCAGTAGATATAGTTGTGCACATTTTGAAAACGAAGGGTTGCCACTTTAGGACGTGATATATCCTACTGTGGGGCCAGCATAGGGTATCTATGGAGTAGGAATCTGATCCATTGGGGTAGTAATTAGAGCACATTTAGACTCTGGTATGTTTAGGAGCCCGTTATTTTCCTTAGGGGTAGCTCCGATATGTTGGGCTGCTTGTTGATTTTATGGAGTTAAACCTCTCACTAGAAGTATGCCTAAGTCTACCATCTTATAGTTGTTGGGATCATCTCATTTTGGTTATACTAGTATTGGTGCAGAGAAAGAGAATGTACTAGGGAAGCGCAATACATTCTATCATCTTTATCTTGTTTACCTTGTCATACCTTCCTTTTTATGATTATCTCTCTTATCCACTTTATATATCTGTCATGATACTTTTACTTATTTATATGCTAAAAGTAACTAGATCCGCCAGACTTCATGTCTGACCCATTTTATTTCCTCTTCATTCTCTTCCGTTTCCCCCTAAGTTCTCAAGGTTGGAATACTCAAGCTTGATCAGGATTCTGCTTTCATCCTGCTTGGAGCTGCTTAGATGTACTGCTTGATTTCATATCTCTCTACTATGGCTATGTTTTGGGGATTATGCTTCTTTTATTATTGTACTCTGATGTTTTAAGTACAAGACAGAAATTTTAGTAATGCACTGGGTTTTATGCATTTAAGACATATGAAGTAACCATGTTTTGAACTACGATGTTTTTTTGCTTAATAAAATTTTAAATTCTACTGCTATTTTATATCTATCTTATAATGTTTCCGTTTACCTATAACGCTTCACGAAACTTAATGCATTCTCTTAATGAGTGACATTAACAGACGTGGGGTGTCACACTTGGTATCAAAGCTGAAGTTTACCAAATCGAATAAAAGATTTTGAAAATTATTTTCAAAAAGGTTTTAAAAGAAAGCATTTTCAAAAGAAAATTCTTCTTTGAAAAACAAATTCCCCAAAGCCATATGTAATATCTTTCGATTCTCTATCTGAATCCCTTTTCTTTTCTTTTCAGCATGTCTGGGGAACCTAATATTCCTTAGGGCATTACGATACCAGGCTAGTTCTGTAGGTATCTAGAGGCCACGACGCTTGCCGGTGGTCCAGCAAACATTTCTCCCCCAGGTGCACCCGCTGTTCCTCATCCTCCCCCTACACAAGCTGACAATTTCTGTAAGATCCACAAAGATTTCTGTGCTATAGGTGGAAAGCCATTCCAAGGAACCGAAACTTTTGTAGAAGAAAGGAATTGGCTTAAAGAGACGAAGGACTTGTTTGGAATTTTCGAAATTGACGGTTGTAGGAAGATTCAACTAGTCGCTTGGCTGCTGAAAGACGAGGCTTCATTCTGGTGGGAAGTGACGCAAGCAGGGCGTCCAGTGGAGACTTGTGATGATTTTCGGCAGAGGTTTGAAATGAAGTTTCTTTCTCAAGCTGAGAAAAATATGCAAATGGAAAGGTTTCTAACACTCACGTAAGGAGGCATGACTGTCAAAGAATATGTTAACAAAATTTAATCAACTGATGATGTTGAGGTTGGATCTAGTTGATAATCCGCATCAGAAAGCTTTCGGTTTGCTAGAGGATTGAATAAACCCCTCCATGGGTTAGCTATGTCTCATGTTCCGATGGGAGAAACTTTCGAGAGGCTAGTTGATATGACATTAATGCATGAGGAAGATAAAGGCGAAAAGAAAGAAACTAAGGTGAAGGAAACACAAAATAAGAAAGTGTGGCCAAAGGAAGGACAACAACAACGACAACAAAAGAAGGGCGGTAAGAACAAAAAGGCTAAGGACAAGAGCAAGTGCCATAATTGCAGACGCGAGGGTCACTTGGTAAAGGACTGCAAAAGTAGGAAGAATGCTTGCTTTAGTTATGGAGAGGTCAAACACTTTTCTAAGGAGTGCCCGAAGAAGCAAGGACAAGGTCAAAGGACAGAAACTTTAGGTGCATGCTCTCGTGACCAGTGCTCCAGATAGAGTTAGGAAAGTTTCTATTGAAGGTTTGATTTCTCTTTCCAATCATCCAGTTAGAACTCTTTTTGATTCTGGCACTCCACATTCTTTTATTTATGATTCTGTGGTTGAGTCTCTGCAACTTAGTACTAGTATGGTAGTCGATCCCGTTGTTGTCTCCAACCCCATTGGTGGTACGGCTCATTTATCCATTTTTTCAGGGTTTGAGAATATCTGTGTTAGGCATCGAATTTGAATGCGATGCATATGTGCTTGGTTTCATGGGCTATGGATTGATTCTAGGGATGGGCTAGCCATGTATGGTGCCATTCTGGATTGTGAGAGGAGGGTCATTAGACTTTTGACTTTCCATGGGAGGAACGTCGAGATTTCTTGTGACCCAAAGGGGTCTGTCATGCTTAGTTTCCTAGAGTCACTTGATGCATCTATCAATGATCTGCGATCTGAACCAGTAGTCCATGAGTATCCTGATGTTTTTGATGAGGTTCGGGGATTACCTCCAAGGCGCGAGATCAATTTATGTATATACTTGGTGGACAACGAAAAGCCAGTTGCATTTCCTGTGTGCCATATGGCTCCAAGGGAAAGGAGGGAGCTTAGCAAGCAAGTAGGGAGCTACTTGAGAAAGGGTTTATTAGGCGAAGCATATCTGAATGAGTTGCTCATGTGGTATTTGCAACTAAGGCGGATGGTTCGCTTCACTTATGTGTAGACTATAGGGAGTTGAATAAGTTCACCAAGAAGAACAGGCATCCACTTCCTAGGATAGATGATCTGTTTGACTAGCTCGTTGGTGCATCTGTTTTCTCTCAGTTAGACTTGGCCATGGGGTTTCATCAGTTGAGGGTAGCTGAGGACAGTATAGACAAGACCGCTTTTAGGACTCCAGATGGTTTCTATGAATAGCTCGTTATGCCTTTTGGGTTGACAAATGCACCCGCCTATTTTGTTGATCTGATGAGTAGGGTGTTTCAGGAGTTTCTAAATAAGTTCATGCTATTTGTTGATGACATCTTAATTTGCTCAAAAAGCGAGGAGAAGCATGCCCGATATTTGAAAGAGGTTTTGAAAACTCTGCGTGCACATCAACTTAAGGTGAAATTCTCCAAGTGCCATTTTTGGAGAAAAAAAGTGAGATTTCTAGGGCATGTGGTCTTTAAAGATGGGATAGCAGTAGATCCCGCAAAGGTAGTTGCAGTTCAAGATTGGCAAATCCCAAAGAATGCAATGGAGGTGAGAAGCTTTCTTGGATTGGCAGGCTATTATATTATAGGAAGTTCATTAAGGACTTCGTTAAGATATCATCCCCACTCACCAGGCTGACGAAGAAGAATCTAACATTTTCTTGGGATGTAGATTGTGATCTAGCTTTCAAACAATTGAAGAGGGCTCTGACAACAGCTCCAGTCTTGACTTTGCCTGATGGGAGCAAAGTGTTTACGATATACACTGATGCATGTGATATAGGGCTTAGTTCGGTTCTGATGCAAGAGGGAAGTGTAGTATGTTATGGAGGTAGACAACTAAGAGTTCATGAGAAGAACTACCCTACCCATGACTTAGAGTAAGCCGCTATAGTATTCACGCTTAAGACTTGGCGCCATTATTTGTTGGAGAGAAGTTCGAGTTGTACACCGATCATAAATCTCTCAAGTACTTGTTCTCACCGAAGGATCTTAATTTAAGGCAACAAAGGTGGATGGAGTTCCTAGCATCTTATGACTTCGATATTGCTTATACCCCTGGCAAGAGTAATGTGGTGGCAGATGCATTGAGTAGGAAAAGGATGGCCTTAAATCCTATGTTTGTGGAGAAGAAAATCTTGGAGTTTATATCGACCTTTGATTTTAGACCTTCTACCGAGTTTTTGCCTGGCTTATTAGCATCACTGGAGACGCGACTTACTCTTATGGATCAGATAGAAGCTTCGCAGTGAGAGGATCCACATATTTCAGACATTTTGGATAGGCTCAATAAAGGGGAGACTTCTAGTCACCTCAGTAGACATTCCATGGACGATAGAGGGTGGTTGCGACGAGATGGAAGGCTTCTACTTGGACCAGATATGGTTAGAAAAACTTCCAAAAAGATTGATCTTATTAGATGACGAATGAAGACTGCTCAGGATAGGCAAAAATCCTATGCAGATAAGAGAAGAACTGACATTGAATTTGAGGTGGGAGATATGGTTTTCATTAAGGTATCACTATTAAAGAATGTGGTTCTCTTTAGATCTGTAGGGAAGTTGGCACCAAGATTTGTAGGGCCATTTCCCATAACATAAAGGATCAGTCAAGTGGCCTATAGAGTAAAGCTACTAGAAAGATTATCCGGTGTTTATGATGTTTTCCACGTTTCTCATTTGCGGAAGTGCTTGCATGATACTGCAGAAGTAGTTGAGGCGAGTATATTGGAGGAAGTAGAGGTGGAATGGGAGGCGATAATTAGATGAGTTCCTACCATATTCTTGGATCAGAAGTTAAGAAGCTACGCAACAGAAATGTCAAATTGATGAAAGTTCAATGGGGAGACAACCGAGAGGATGCAACTAGGGAGACCGAAGATAAGATTCATGCTTCGTACCCTTTTTTTCAAGGGTATTTCTTAACTTCCTTTCCAAAGCTTTTATTCATGCTTGTTTTTATCATTTAAATATATCCTATCGATTGAATCTTTTACCTTTGGGTAGGAATCCCATGGATGTAAACATGTCTTTGAGACATGTTATGTTTTATGGATACAAGTGGATGCAAGTGTTTGCCAGTGGTTTCTTACGGATGCATATACACACACATTAGGCACTAGATCAGCTCAATCACCCTCATACTACATATGGATGTGTGTGTATTTTTCTTCTTTTTATGGATGGAAATGGATGTATCATCATATGGAAGTTGCACTTGGATGAATGATTGTGCACACATATAGAACTTACATGTTATAATAGGATTATTTACATATATGATGGATTCATGGCAGTATTAAGGAGGTCGACTAAATCAGTAGACCGCCTGATCTTTCGCATTAGTATAAGGACATATACACACACCTTTGCATATGTTCATATAAGCATTATAAATCTTTTAAGGACAATGGATGCCTGTGATTGGTGGGTGAGTAGACAGATGTGGATGTTAGGATATACATTCTTCTTGACTTGGAGATTTCGGGGATGAAATCCTTTGAGTAGGAGAGAATGTAACACCCCGTAATTTCAACAACACTAAAGATGATAACTTAAAGAATAATCAATTTAAATATACAAAATTAAGTGAAACGGACACCTCCATTGCGTTTGTCTCGAAATTCTGGTCAAAATAAACACCTGGTTTGCATAAAATGGGCATCGTATGAAGAATTTATTAAGGTTTGAAATTTGTATACACATAAGAAGAATATATATGAATAAAATAAGTCCAGAAATTCAAAACAGTTCAAATTCAAGCAGAAAAAGGGAGTGAAAAATTTCCCGCCCATGGGTGTCGACCCCGTCAAGGGGGTGTCGACCCATGGGTCGACCCCTGTGTCGACACACCAAGGGGGGTCGGGCCCCTGCAAATCCGAGGCAAAAATTCATTTTCTGAACGTAAACTTCTTTCTTGACCAGATTCTTGATTCTAAGCTATAAATAAGACCCTATACCCATTGTTTTCTTCACTCAAAATTAATAGAGAACTAGATGCTTCCTCTGCCCGGATTAAATTAAGCTTATTCTTCTTCAACAATCAAGTCATTCAAGTTTAGAGATCTGTTATTCAATATATGCAATCTCTCTTCTATTTCTTAGATCTAGTCACAATGAGGCTACGTAAATTTTAGATCTAAATACTAAAAATATAATCTTGACATGACTATAACTTGGATCTAAGCCTGTGACTATTTGAATCATATCAGATCTGCTATAACCTATGTATCTAAGTTATTTTTACATGACTATGAACTAGATCTAAGCCTATACCTATTTATCATGTCAGATCTGCCGTTGTTTGTTGACCTAATTCATTGTTTAGATCTCATCATGCCTGTTTATGATGTCTCTATTATGTTGATTTGGTTCTATTATCACGTTTTCATCAGATCTGTTCTTATATGCCTATCTTGTCATTATGCCCAACTTTGTGTATGTTTACTAGTTGTTATGCCTATTTCTGCCAGTATATGTCAATCTTTTTATTATGTTCACTTTTGTCCTCTTTCCTCCTTCGTTTCCCTTTTATTTTTATAGCCAGGCTACCTTCGAGCCTAGGCATGCCGCTGGAATATGCGAACGCGTAAAATTGGAAACGAGGGGAAACGTTAAAATTAAGGGATGACTTGGATTTGGAAATTTGGGCATAAATTGAATGTAATACATGAACGTGGATTTGGGGCATAAAGCACAATTGTGATTAAAGACCTTAATTTGGGGTATATGGTTCATTATGAACATGACTTGGAAAAGGAGAATGAAAACCTATAACGACATAGAAAAAATTGGTTAAAAATGGAAACGCCTAGAATTAAAGTAATTAGAAAATGTAACCGCGCTTAAACACGAGGTTGGATTACACTTGTGGTGGAATTCTACGTGGAACCGATCGACATATCCAGTGACCATAAGTGGTGAATCTATTGTGAGGGGTCTAAGTGCATAAACACGAAATGTGCTAAGACACGAGGTTAACCCTGACTTGTGGAAGAAGCCTGCCGGGAAACAACCAGCATCCACCAGTTGTAGGCTTAATATGGGAGGTCTAGCGCATATAACCATAAACGAATATTTGGAAATGAAATTGAATACTTAACCTGGTTAAATCCATAGGGATTGTATGAACATGTTAACTTGAGTAGGGGTTAAGTAAACTTGTTTGAAATAGTGGATAGGTTAAGTAAATCTTAGGGTGGTAGGTAATATTTATATATAGGCCCACAAACTTAACCTGTGGGGTTATGCAATCTTTTACTCTAGTATGGTATAACCTGTGGAAAACCTAGTGGAATGCAAGCATAGTGGGAAGCTTGAATCATCTTATGTGTGGGAACCGTTTCAGTCAATAACCCATAAATAGGTATAAAACGAGTACTCAGAACTAGGTCGGAGTCGGGGCATGCTTACTAGGTTGATTATAAGAGATCCAAACGAAGGGGTGGTATGGGCGGTGCATTTCGACATGGTCATATGCGTTCATGGGTCCGGTAGAGGAGGTTTAGACGTCGTGACATCAGTAGATATGGTTGTGCACATCCTGAAAACGAAGGGTTGCCACTTTAGGAAGTGATACATCCGTCTGTGGGGCCAGCACTAGGTATCTACGGAGTAGGGAGCCGATCAATTGGGGTAGTAATAAGGGTAAGTCTGCATTCTGGTATGTTTAGGAGTCTGTTATTATCCTTAGGGGTAACTCTGATATGTTGTGTTGCCGGTTGATTGTATGGGGTTAAACCACTCACTAGAAGTATGCCTAAGTCTACCATCTTATAGTTGTTAGGATCATTTCACTTTGCTTATACTAGTATTGGTGCAGATAAAGAGAAAATACTAGGGAAGCGCAATACATACCATCATGTTTATCCTGTTTACCTTGTCATACCTTCCTTTTTATGATGTTCTCTCTTATCCACTTTATATGCTTGTCATGATACTTTTACTTATTTATATGCTAAAAGTAACTTGACTCGCCAGACCTTATGTTTGACCCATTTTGTTTCCTCTTCTTTCTCTTCCGTTTCCCCTCAGGTTCTTAGGGTGGGAATACTCAAGCTTGATCAGGATTCTGCTTTCATCTTGCTTGAAGATGCTTAGATGTGCTGCTTTATTTAATATCTCTCTACTATGGCTACGTTTTGGGGAATATGCTTCTTTTATTATTGTACCCTGATGTTTTAAGTACAAGACAAAAATTTTAATGGTATAGTGGGTTTTATGCATTTCAGATATATGATGTAACCATGTTTTGAACTACGATGTTTTCATGCTTAATAAAATTTTAAATTCCGCTGCTATTTTATATCTGTCTTGTAATGTTTCAGTTTCTGTTTACCTATAACGCTTCATGAAACTTAATGCGTTCTCTTAATGAGTGACATTAACGGACGTGGGTTTCACAAGATGTTGGCAAATTTGACGTCAGTCCGACTTTGATTGAGCGGATCGGTTCCAATCAGACAGACAATCCTAACCTACTAGAAATCATCTCCAAAGTGAAGATGGGCATCGGCAATGAGGAGATGAACAAGTATGGACTTAATCGACTGGGATGGCTTTGAAAGAATGGGAGACTGATTGTACCCAAAGTTAATGGATTGAGAGATAAAGTGCTTGGAGAGTGTCATCACTCGAAACTAACTATACATCATGGTGGTAACAAAATGAGTTACCAAGTAGTTAAAGCCAAGCAAAAGAAGCCTAGTCGTCTGTTACAACCATTGGAGATTCCCGAATGGAAATGGGAAGAAGTCTCAATGGATTTCGTTGATGGTTTACCAAGGACTAGATCAGGTCATGATAGTATTTGGATGATTATGGATTGACCGGCCAAAAATGCAAGGTTTATACCAGTCAAGTCGAATAGAATGGTAGCTAAGTTAGCGGAACTGTATATGAAGTGGGTAGTGAGATTTCATGGAGTACCTAAAGGTATTGTGAGTGACCGAGATCCATTATTTATTAGTGGGTTTCGGAAGAGCTTACAAGAGGCTTAGGGTCAGAATTACATCTCAGTATCGTGTACCTTCCTCAAACTGACGGTCAAACAGAGAGGGTGAATCGTGTATAGAGGATCTCTTGAGAGCTTGTATATTGGATTTTGGAGGGTCATGGGATGACCATTTGCATCTGGTTGAGTTCGCGTATAATAATAGTTATCAGTCTAGTATTGGTATGGTTCCATTTGAAGCTTTGCACGGAAGACCGTGCAACTCACCATCATGTTGGTTGGAAACCAGTGATAAATTTGTGCTTGGGCCAGATGTGATAAAGGAAACTTCAGATAAGATCAAGGTTATTCAACAGCGAATGAAGGCTGCACAAGATAGGCAGAAGAGTTATGCTGATAAAAGACGAAGAGATTTGAAATTCTCCGTTGGCGACTCGGTACTCATCAAGATTTCTCCGTTGAAGATTATGATTCGGTTTGGTAGGAGACATAAATTAGCACCAAGATTTGTTGGTCCATTTCCAGTCCTCGAAACAATTGGGAATTTAGCATATAAAGTTGGATTACCTAACAAGATGGCGGGAGTGCACAACGTTTTTCATGTTTCTCAATTAAGGAAGTTCGTGCATTGTAAAGACCTGCAAATCCCCGTCCTTTGAATCGACCATAAACCACACATGTCTGATCCAAAAAGTGGAAACCTACGAATACTTTAACTTTGGGCATACAACACATTACAACAGATAACAGAAGACTTTTATAACACTATAATAAATGTTACATCAGAGTACAGAATATACATATCAGAGTACATTGGAATATAATTACAGCGGAAGATAAATACAAAAAATGTAATATACTGCAACGGAAGAACACGGCGGAAGACTGTCTATCTCTGGACACAGCTTTAAGCTTCAACCAGAATCCTGCTTAATACATCTGCAAAAATAGCTACTCGACTGCCCGTGTGGAAAATATGGGCACCCGAGTTTGCCAGTGGACAAACTACAGGTCAGTCATGGGACTGGTGTGAGAATTCTACTTAACCTATATAATAAAATAAGGCTAATCACAGGACCACACCACTTTCGCGGAACGGGTTTTCTCCTATGAATTGCCAGTGCAAGACTAAAGTAAATCGTCAAAATAACGCAATGCTTTTTAGAAAAATGAAACCATTATAAGACCCAAGTCCCATCACACAATGCAACGCAAACCGGAGGATACGGTTTTACCTTATAATGATCAAAAGATGCTTGATACGATAAACACGGTATTATATAATAATAGTGTGCAACCAATTTGAAATACATCAAAGTAAATGTATCAATCCTAGACGGCATGAGTGCCCCATCCCACTATGTCGCCATATATAGGTATACAATCAAAACCGCGTGATGTCGTATTGGGAATTTGGGTTTCCATCTGAGTCAAGGCTAGGGAGGAGATCCTTACCGATTCGAGACAATCTAGCAAATGCCCCAGGATTGGTACTATGTCCAACCTTTGGATCCTGCAGGGCCGGTCCATACGTTAACGCTTAATGGATTGGCAATTCCTGAACACACGCTCCCCGGTCCTTTTGGACCTATAATACGGCCAGTGGCGACCGCATGAACTGAGGCCTCGAAAAATCCAACAACCACAATGAATAAATGCCAGCGCTGGTAGGTCCCTGGCACTACTCTAGCTAGAAAGAAACGTGTGCACTCCCTGTGTTCCCTTCTCCCGTTTTAGACTCTACCGGGCTGTAAGGCTCGCGAAGTCACGATATACACAAAGCTATGCCTAAATAGACTGTGCTTTGATCATCAACCACAAGGCCTGCTTTTCAACAAAGCCTTGATCAATTGCATCTTAGCATGCCACATTGTCAAACTCTACCATATCATTGATCATCTACCAATATATATATATAACCTCTAAGCTCATACGTCTTAGAGAAGGGGGTTAAGTGAAGAATAAATTCTCCACCACCAAACAGAAATATATAATCAGTAGTGTTCAACAAATATAGTAGAAAAGAATACAATGTCAGACACACAATCCATTTACAAGTCCGCTCTGGGTTTGAGCGAAACAACGTGTCCGTCGATCTCCAAATACGTTTGGACGATCATTACCAAATACCTTGCCTTGGAATGTACTGTCCCAATTCAAGATACCAGTCATCATCATCCCAACGATGTGAAAACCTTCGGTCTTCTACCACCGTCTTCATCTTCGACTCTTGATCGTCGTAATGATTATTCAGAATGGCTTAAACCCGGTCTTTCTGAATAACTCGCGTATTTTGTGATTAAAAATCAAATATTGGAAAATCACACATTATGTCACATTCCGACCCCGAATATTCTTTTAATAAGATATTCATATTAAAAGATTCTCATTAATTTTATCAAAGATAAATTAATAAATTTAATCATAAATCTTCCTTAAAAGATTTATTAAAAATTCTAAATTTGATTTAAAATCAAAAATCATTTTCACAAAATTATTTATTTTAAAGAATAAATCTTCTTTTAAACGGGTTAAAGAACTCGTGTCATTTAAAAAAACAGTTCACAATAAACCCATAAATCAATTTCCAAAATATGGAATTCCACATAAATCAATCAATACATAATCGATGTGAATTTCTGTATCGGACTAACAATATACATGGAATAACGGCAAAGCCTCTTAAATTCCATATATAATATCGGTCTTCTATTACAGAAGCCCATCTCGATTATTACCAATCGAATTTTCCACTTAATTCCAATTTAATTTTATTAAATTGGAAAACTAGATTTTTAGGAAATGCACTTTTTAAATCTATAAAATAGATTTATAAATTCCAAATAATAATTTCAATGTAAATTGGATTAAAGGAGAAATGTCATTTAAAAACACCGTCCACGATAAATCCACTTCACATCTCAATTTATTTCATATCATAAAATAAGATTTGCAAATTCTAATAATCTTAAATAAAAGATTTCTCTTTAAATATTTATTATTATAAGAAAAACGTATTTTAGAGATAATCATTAAAAATATTCTTTATATAAAAGATTTTTACCTTTTACAAATATTCTTTGTTTATCATATACTTAATTAAAAAATATATATATATATTCAAATAAAAAGAATTTCTAATGTAAAAATATTTTTATTTAAAAGAACATCTGAATCGAAATGCGACTCAACCATTTACCATATAATTTAAACTATATGGATTTAACACACATCATATATAACAATAAAAATGTAATTATCAAGTCATCCATTTACATCCAAAGTGTAAATTCCAACTGTGTAAGCGTTAAAATTAAATAATAACGCTCATCACAGTCTGTCGATCTAACGATCAACATACAACTAAATATTGGGATTAGTGTATGTTAATTTTCATCCCAACACCCGTGTGGGGTTTCATCCAACAAACAAATAATTAATTCATTTGTGCACTTGGGCGATGTGTGAAAATTATCGACCCAATCACATAAACAAGTCAGGTAACTTGTCTATGGCAGTGTAATACACAATATATAACACGACGATAAAACTGTCTCTTTTTATTTCTATTCTTTTTATTGCATGTAAAATGTCAATAAAGATGAATTCTTTATTTCTATTCTTTTATCGCATCTAAAATGACGATAAAAATAAAATCTTTATTTCAATTCCTTTCATTGTAAATAAATGAAAAGAAAAATGTAATCTTTTAATTCCATTGTAATAGGGAATACAATTAATAACAAAAATATAACTTTTCATTTCATGCTTTATTCGCACTAGAGAATGCAAATAAAGATTCAGCTTTTTGATTTGAGGTTTATTTACAACGAGGAATGTAAATAAAAATTTTAACTTTTCATTTCATAATTTATTTGCAATAAGGATTGCAAATGAAAATGGATCTTTTATTCTTATGTTGTATTTGCATTAAGTAATGCAAATAAAAATGTAATACTTAATTTCTATTTTTATTTACATCAAGAAATGTAAATAAAAGAACAACTTTTTATTTTATGTCTATTTACATCAAGTGAAGTAAATAAATAAAAATGTAACCTTATTTTAATGCTTTGTTCGCATTTAAAAACATGCAACAAAAATGAAACATTTGTTTTTAATAATTTTGTTTGCAACTAAATTTGCAAACAAAATATAAATGTAATTTTTTATTGTCTTGTTTGTTTGCAACTAAGGTTGCAAACAACAATGTAATTTTATCTCTTTGTTTATTTGCATGATGGAATGCAAATAATAAAAAAAAATATAAATTAGTTTGCATCTAAATTTGCAAACCAAAAATGCAAATTTTATTTTCTTGTTTGTTTGCAACAAAAGTTGTAAACAAAAAAAAATGTAATTTTTTTTTCTTTCTTTCTTCTTGTTTTATTTGCATGGTAGGATGCAAATAAAATGTATTTTCTATTTTCTACGTTTCGTTTGCATCAAAAATTGCAACCAAAAGATATATTTTTCCTCTACTTTTGTTTGCATCTAAAATTGCAAACAAAAAGATATTATTTTCTCTACTTTTGTTTGCATCTAAAATTGCAAACAAAAAGATATTTTTTTTTATCTACTTTTGTTTGCATCCAAAATTGCAAACAAAAGATATATTTTTCCTCTACTTTTGTTTGCATCTAAAATTGCAAACAAAAAGATATTTTTTTTTTCTTTCTCTTTTCTTCTTTTGTTTGCATCTAAAATTGCAAACAAAAAGGTATATTTTTTTTTCTCTACTTTTGTTTGCATCTAAAATTGCAAACAAAAAGATATTTTTTTATAAAATGTAATCATAAAATAAAACTGTCTCTTCCCTCTTACATGTAGTGTTTGCATTTAATTGCAACACGAAAATGTAAATTTTAAATTTTAAGAAACGTTTTCATACAACAAAAAAATGTATGTTTTAATTTTATGAAGCGTTTGCATATGTATGTAAACACAAAAATGTAAATCTTTTTTTTTTTTTTTTTTTTTTTTTTTTTTTTTTTTTTTTTTGAAGCGTTTGCATATGTATGGAAACACAAAAATGTAATTTTTTTTTATGAAGCGTTTGCATATGCCTGCAAACACAAAAATAATGAAAATCATATATATTATTTCTTTCTACATTGAATTTTTATTACGAATTGTAATGAGATGAGTTCCTATACTTTGTTGACATTAAGGAATGCAACAATACACTTTCCTTTTCCATCATATAAAATTTTTGTTTGAAAACACAAATCAAAATGTTAATCAATTAACGATGTAAATATTTGTGTTAGGGACACAAGTGAAATACTTTCGATGTACGGTACATGTATTTGTGTTGGGAACACAAGTAAAAATAAATAAAATAAAATTTCAATGGCGGTGCATTCATTTGTGTTTAAGACAAAAATAAAACTTTGATGACGAAGTATTTATTTGTGTTTAAGACAAAAATAAAAATAAAACTTTGATGACGAAGTATTTATTTGTGTTTAAGACAAAAATAGTGTAAATGTATGTGCCAATATATAAATAAAAAGACATTTTTTTTATATAAACTTTTATGTTTAGACATTTCTTTTGAATATTGTTATTTGTGTTGAAACACAAATATAAAATGAACATCTTTCATGCATGTAGATTTTTGTGTTGAAACACAAAAATAAAGTAAACTTTTTTTATTTCATGTAGATTTTTGTGTTGGAACACAAAAATAAAATAAACATTTTTTTTTCTTGTAGATTTTTGTGTTGGAACACAAAAATAAAATAAACACATTTTTTCATCATGTATATTTTTGTGTTGGAACACAAAAATAAAATAAACAATCTTTTTTTTTCTATGTATAATTTTTCCATCGCAATATGAATATTGAATTGATTATCAAACTCAATTCAATAAAAACCAAATCTGAAATAAACGTATCCAAGTTCGCACAACAACCAATACAACAATACATTCATCAAACAGAAAATAAACATAACATACTATACAATTCAGATCTTAACGAATATTATATAATAAATAAATTAATCAACTAATTAATTTAAATTAAAGAAATCTCACCTTCCGTTAATTCAGATCTAAAGATTCAAACAGCCCAGAAAATGTTCCAATCAGTCTCAAACCGTTCTATTTGCTGTTACGATTCCAATGTTTTTTGAAATCGTCAAATTCTAAGTTAAAATGAACGAGTCATGGTCAAAACAAGTTTTTAAAATAATTTAAATTAATTAATTAGTTAATTAATTAAGATAATTACCCTTCTTCCTCCTCAAATAGGATCGGCCGTACTTATGAGAATGAAGAGGAGAAGATGGTGGCTCCAGAGAAGATCTAACCTTATGAGAATGGAGATGAGAAGATGCTCTTTGATTTGGTATAGGAGTTAGGATTTAATTTGAAGAGAAAAGGGAGAAAGTGGCACCAGAATTTTTGGCCATGAAGAGAATAGGGGGCGGCGGCTACTAATTGAAGAAGATGAATAATGATTTAGTTAGGGTTCTCCTCTTTTTTATATTATGTAATTGTTGATTTTTCAAAAAAAAAAAACCCATTCCTCTCAAATTATTTAGAATCCAGTCCAAAAAAAGCTACCCTACCCAATAACCCTTAATCCGGATCCATCTAGCCATGTCCCGCAGGCGCAAAAGGTTGTCTAAGCCCACATTTTTCGAATTTAAAATTAATTCTTTTTATTATTTAATTCAGACAATCAAAAATTCGCCGAGGCCACATACGGACTTCGAAAAATCTAAAAAAAATATTTTTAGCTTTCTTATGACGATACGGTTCCAATGAGACTAGTTTCATCGTATTCTGAGACTGTTTGAAAAATAGCTATTTTTAAGTCGATTAAAATTTGACCGTAAATTGACAAAATAGAAATCCTTTTGCCACGGCCACAAATTAATTCCAAAAATTATGAAAAATTAAACTTAACAATATTTTGACATTCCGGATCCAACAAAAGTGATTTCGTCGAAAACCGAGGTCGTTTGAAAAATGACTATTTTTAAGGCCAATATATTTAATATTAAAAATATAATTTTAAACAAATAAATCCCGAAACTCAAAATATATAAGTGTTTACTATTTTTCAATGTAGAAACATCATTCTGAACTCAATGGAAGTGGTTTCGAGTTCAAATTCCTTCGTATGCAAAAAGTAGCATTTTGGCCCTTATAAATTTCATAGCGACCTTTCTAGATTTTAATTTTGACATAACTTTTGATTCCCGTTATGAAATTTCAATTTTTCGGATTCGTTGGAAAGATATTTTTAAATAGATTCTAATATTTTTGGTTTCACTAAAATCCGTTAAATTTTTGCATCCTGTACGGTCAGCCAAATTTCAAGTTTGACTTTTCAAACTACCACGCTATTTCTAACTCTTTTGTTAATTAAAATTAAATCATTCATTCTAACTTCGATTTAAATCAAATTTGTGATCATTATTATTTAAATAAATAATTTTATATCGTCAAAATTCATTAAAATTTCCTAAAATAAAAATTTTAAATTGGTCCTGATTTTTGCGGGTTGTTACAATCGCCCCCACTTAAAAACTTTTCGTCCTCGAAAAGGAACGTAGCTAAAAATTGTAAAATTAACTATCTTAATTTTAAATTTTAATGTTTAATTATCTTTTCAAAATATACATAACTTTATATATATAAAAATCATATTTCAAAGAATAGATTATAAATATCAAAAATGCGTTAATTATAAATTCGTAACTATTAACTCGTTCTAGGGCATTACTAACCCCATCTCTAACGAGTTTACTCATTCTAGGATACTGCTGATCCTATCTCTAATGAGTATTCTTATTGGACATTACTAATCCAATCTCTGATGAGTCTTTTGTCCAGTTCTAATGAGTTGTACCCCGAAGATTTGAGCTAACCTGGCTCTGATACCAACTGTAAAGACCCGCAAATCCCCGCTCTTTGAATCGACCATAAACCACACAGGTCTGATCCAAAAAGTGGAAACCTACGAATACTTTAACTTTGGGCATACAACACATTACAACAGATAACAGAAGACTTTTATAACACTATAATAAATGTTACATCAGAGTACAGAATATACATGTCAGAGCACATTGGAATATAATTACAGCGGAAGATAAATACAAAAAATGTAATATACTGCAACGGAAGAACACAGCGGAAGACTCTCTATCTCTGGACACAGCTTTAAGCTTCAACCAGAATCCTGCTTAATACATCTGCAAAAATAGCTACTCGACTACCCGTGTGGAAAATATGGGCACCCGAGTTTGCCAGTGGACAAACTACAGGTCAGTCACGGGACTGGTGTGAGAATTCTACTAAACCTATATAATAAAATAAGGCTAATCACAGGACCACGCCACTTTTGCGGAACGGGTTTCCTCCTATGAATTGCCAGTGCAAGACTAAAGTAAATCGTCAAAATAACGCAATGCTTTTTAGAAAAATGAAACCATTATAAGACCCAAGTCCCATCACACAATGCAACGCAAACCGGAGGATACGGTTTTACCTTATAATGATCAAAAGATGCTTGATACGATAAACACGGTATTATATAATAATAGTGTGCAACCAATTTGAAATACATCAAAGTAAATGTATCAATCCTAGACGGCATGAGTGCCCCATCCCACTATGTCGCCATATATAGGTATACAATCAAAACCGCGTGATGTCGTATTGGGAATTTGGGTTTCCATCTGAGTCAAGGCTAGGGAGGAGATCCTTACCGATTCGAGACACTCTAGCAAATGCCCCAGGATTGGTACTCTGTCCAACCCTTGGATCCTGCAGGGCCGGTCCATACGTTAACGCTTAATGGATTGGCAATTCCTGAACACACGCTCCCCGGTCCTTTTGGACCTATAATACGGCCAGTGGCGACCGCATAAACCGAGGCCTCGAAAAATCCAACAACCACAATGAATAAATGCCAGCGCTGGTAGGTCCCTGGCACTACTCTAGCTAGAAAGAAACGTGTGCACTCCCTGCGTTCCCTTCTCCCGTTTTAGACTCTACCGGGCTGTGAGGCTCGCGAAGTCACGATACACACAAAGCTATGCCTAAATAGACTGTGCTTTGATCATCAACCACAAGGCCTGCTTTTCAACAAAGCCTTGATCAATTGCATCTTAGCATGCCACATTGTCAAACTCTACCATATCATTGATCATCTACTAATATATATATATAACCTCTAAGCTCATACGTCTTAGAGAAGGGGGTTAAGTGAAGAATAAATTCTCCACCACCAAACAGATATATATAATCAGTAGCGTTCAACAAATACAGTAGAAAAGAATACAATGTCAGACACGCAATCCATTTACAAGTCCGCTCTGGGTCTGAGCGAAACAACGTGTCCGTCGATCTCCAAATACGTTTGGACGATCATTACCAAATACCTTGCCTTGGAATGTACTGTCCCAATTCAAGATACCAGTCATCATCATCCCAACGATGTGAAAACCTTCGGTCTTCTACCACCGTCTTCATCTTCGACTCTTGATCGTCGTGATGATTATTCAGAATGGGTTAAACCCGGTCTTTCTGAATAACTCGCGTATTTTGTGATTAAAAATCAAATATTGGAAAATCACACATTATGTCACATTCCGACCCCGAATATTCTTTTAATAAGATGTTCATATTAAAAGATTCTCATTAATTTTATCAAAGATAAATTAATAAATTTAATCATAAATCTTCCTTAAAAGATTTATTAAAAATTCTAAATTTGATTTAATATCAAAAATCATTTTCACAAGATTATTTATTTTAAAGAATAAATCTTCTTTTAAACGGGTTAAAGAACTCGTGTCATTTAAAAAACAGTTCACAATAAACCCATAAATCAATTTCCAAAATTTGGAATTCTACTGAAATCAATCAATACATAATCGATGTGAGTTTCTGTATCGGACTAACAATATACATGGAATAACGGCAAAGCCTCTTAAATTCCATATATAATATCGGTCTTCTATTACAGAAGCCCATCTCGATTATTACCAATCGAATTTTCCACTTAATTCCAATTTAATTTTATTAAATTGGAAAACTAGATTTTTAGGAAATGCTCTTTTTAAATCTATAAAATAGATTTATAAATTCCAAATAATAATTTCAATGTAAATTGGATTAAAGGAGAAATGTCATTTAAAAACACCATCCACGATAAATCCACTTCACATCTCAATTTATTTCATATCATAAAATAAGATTTGCAAATTCTAATAATCTTAAATAAAAGATTTCTCTTTAAATATTTATTATTATAAGAAAAACATATTTTAGAGATAATCATTAAAAATATTCTTTATATAAAAGATTTTTACCTTTTACAAATATTCTTTGTTTATCATATACTTAATTAAATTATATATATTCAAATAAAAAGAATTTCTAATGTAAAAATATTCTTATTTAAAAGAACATCTGAATCGAAATGCGACTCAACCATTTACCATATAATTTGGATTATATGGATTTAACACACATCATATATAACAACAAAAATGTAATTATCAAGTCATTCATTTACATCCAAAGTGTAAATTCCAACTGTGTAAGCGTTAAAATTAAATAATAACGCTCATCACAGCCTATCGATCTAACGATCAACATACAACTAAATATTGGGATTAGTGTATGTTAATTTTCATCCCAACACCCGTGTGGGGTTTCATCCAACAAACTAATAATTAATTCATTTGTGCACTTGGGCGATGTGTGAAAATTATCGACCCAATCACATAAACAAGTCAGGTAACTTGTCTATGGCAGTGTAATACACAATATATAACACGACGATAAAACTATCTCTTTTTATTTCTATTCTTTTTATTGCATGTAAAATGTCAATAAAGATGAATTCTTTATTCCTATTCTTTTATCGCATCTAAAATGACGACAAAAATAAAATCTTTATTTCAATTCCTTTCATTGTAAATAAATGAAAAGAAAAATGTAATCTTTTAATTCCATTGTAATAGGGAATACAATTAATAAAAAAATATAACTTTTCATTTCATGCTTTATTCGCACTAGAGAATGCAAATAAAGATTCAGCTTTTTGATTTGAGGTTTATTTACAACGAGGAATGTAAATAAAAATTTTAACTTTTCATTTCATAATTTATTTGCAATAAGGATTGCAAATAAAAATGGATCTTTTATTCTCATGTTGTATTTGCGTTGAGTAATGCAAATAAAAATGTAATACTTAATTTCTACTTTTATTTACATCAAGAAATGTAAATAAAAGAACAACTTTTTATTTTATGTCTATTTACATCAAATGAAGTAAATAAATAAAAATGTAACCTTATTTTAATGCTTTGTTCGCATTTAAAAACATGCAACAAAAATGAAACATTTGTTTTTAATAATTTTGTTTGCAACTAAATTTGCAAACAAAATATAAATGTAATTTTTTTATTGTCTTGTTTGTTTGCAACTAAGGTTGCAAACAACAATGTAATTTTATCTCTTTGTTTATTTGCATGATGGAATGCAAATAATAAAAAAAAAAAAAAATTAGTTTGCATCTAAATTTGCAAACCAAAAATGCAAATTTTATTTTCTTGTTTGTTTGCAACAAAATTTGTAAACAAAAAAAATGTAATTTTTTTTTCTTTCTTTCTTCTTCTTTTATTTGCATGGTAGGATGCAAATAAAATTTATTTTCTATTTTCTACGTTTCGTTTGCATCAAAAATTGCAACCAAAAGATATATTTTTCCTCTACTTTTGTTTGCATCTAAATTTGCAAACAAAAAGATATTATTTTCTCTACTTTTGTTTGCATCTAAAATTGCAAACAAAAGATTTTTTTTTTCTCTACTTTTGTTTGCAACCAAAATTGCAAACAAAAGATATATTTTTCCTCTACTTTTGTTTGCATCTAAAATTGCAAACAAAAAGATATTTTTTTTTCTTTCTCTTTTCTTCTTTTGTTTGCATCTAAAATTGCAAACAAAAAGGTATTTTTTTTTTCTCTACTTTTGTTTGCATCTAAAATTGCAAACAAAAAGATATTTTTTTATAAAATGTAATCATAAAATAAAACTGTCTCTTCCCTCTTACATGTAGTGTTTGCATTTAATTGCAACACGAAAATGTAAATTTTAAATTTTAAGAAACGTTTTCATACAACACAAAAATGTATGTTTTAATTTTATGAAGCGTTTGCATATGTATGTAAACACAAAAATCAAAATCTTTTTTTTTTTTTTTTTTTTTTTGAAGCGTTTGCATATGTATGCAAACACAAAAATGTAATTTTTTTTTTATGATGCGTTTGCATATGCATGCAAACACAAAAATAATGAAAATCATATATATTATTTCTTTCTACATTGAATTTTTATTACGAATTGTAATGAGATGAGTTCCTATACTTTGTTGACATTTAGGAATGCAACAATACACTTTCCTTTTCCATCATATAAAATTTTTGTTTGAAAACACAAATCAAAATGTTAATCAATTAACGATGTAAATATTTGTGTTAGGGACACAAGTGAAATACTTTCGATGTACGGTACATGTATTTGTGTTGGGAACACAAGTAAAAATAAATAAAATAAAATTTCAATGGCGGTGCATTCATTTGTGTTTAAGACAAAAATAAAAATAAAACTTTTATGACGAAGTATTTATTTGTGTTTAAGACAAAAATAAAAATAAAACTTTGATGACGAAGTATTCATTTGTGTTTAAGACAAAAATAAAAATAAAACTTTGATGACGAAGTATTTATTTGTGTTTAAGACAAAAATAAAAATAATTCATATTCCTGTGTAAATGTATGTGCCAATATATAAATAAAAAGACATTTTTTTTTTATATAAACTTTTATGTTTAGACATTTCTTTTGAATATTGTTATTTGTGTTGAAACACAAATATAAAATGAACATCTTTCATGCATGTAGATTTTTGTGTTGAAACACAAAAATAAAGTAAACTTTTTTTTTTCATGTAGATTTTTGTGTTGGAACACAAAAATAAAATAAATATTTTTTTTTCTTGTAGATTTTTGTGTTGGAACACAAAAATAAAATAAACACATTTTTTCCTCATGTATACTTTTGTGTTGGAACACAAAAATAAAATAAACAATCTTTTTTTTTCTATGTATAATTTTTCCATCGCAATATGAATATTGAATTGATTATCAAACTCAATTCAATAAAAACCAAATCTGAAATAAACGTATCCAAGTTCGCACAACAACCAATACAACAATACATTCATCAAACAGAAAATCAACATAACATACTATACAACTCAGATCTTAACGAATATTATATAATAAATAAATTAATCAACTAATTAATTTAAATTAAAGATATCTCACCTTCCGTTAATTCAGATCTAAAGATTCAAACAGCCCAGAAAATGTTCCAATCAGTCTCAAACCGTTCTATTTGCTGTTACGATTCCAATGTTTTTTGAAATCGTCAAATTCTAAGTTGAAATGAACGAGTCATGGTCAAAACAAGTTTTTAAAATAATTTAAATTAATTAATTAGTTAATTAATTAAGATAATTACCCTTCTTCCTCCTCAAATAGGATCGGCCGTACTTATGAGAATGGAGAGGAGAAGATGGTGGCTCCAGAGAAGATCTAACCTTATGAGAATGGAGAGGAGAAGATGCTCTTTGATTTGGTATAGGAGTTAGGATTTAATTTGAAGAGAAGAGGGAGAAAGTGGCACAAGAATTTTCGGCCATGAAGAGAATAGGGGGCGGCGGCTACTAATTGAAGAAGATGAATAATGATTTAGTTAGGGTTCTCCTCTTTTTTATATTATGTAATTGTTGATTTTTCAAAAAAACCCATTCCTCTCAAATTATTTAGAATCCAGTCAAACAAAAGCTACCCTACCCAATAACCCCTAATCCGGATCCATATAGCCATGTCCCGCAGGCCCAAAAGGTTGTCTAAGCCCTCATTTTTCGAATTTAAAATTAATTCTTTTTATTATTTAATTCGGACACAATCAAAAATCCACCGAGGCCACATACGGACTCCGAAAAATCTAAAAAAAAAATATTTTTAGCTTTCTTATGATGATACGGTTCCAATGAGACTAATTTCATCGAATTCTGAGACTGTTTGAAAAATAGCTATTTTTAAGTCGATTAAAATTTGACCGTAAATTGACAAAATAGAAATCCTTTTGCCACGGCCACAAATTAATTCCAAAAATTATGAAAAATTAAACTTAACAATATTTTGACATTCCGGATCCAATAAAAGTGATTTCGTCGAAAACCGAGGTCGTTTGAAAAATGACTATTTTTAAGGCCAATATATTTAATATTAAAAATATAATTTTAAACAAATAAATCCCGAAACTCAAAATATATAAGTGTTTACTGTTTTTCAATGTAGAAACATCATTCTGAACTCAATGGAAGTGGTTTCGAGTTCAAATTCCTTCGTATGCAAAAAGTAGCATTTTGGCCCTTATAAATTTCATAGCGACCTTTCTAGATTTTAATTTTGACATAACTTTTGATTCCCGTTATGAAATTTCGATTTTTCGGATTCATTGGAAAGATATTTTTAAATAGATTCTAATATTTTTGGTTTCACTAAAATCCGTTAAATTTTTGCATCCTGTACGGTCAGTCAAAGTTCAAGTTTGAATTTTCAAACTATCGCGCTATTTCTTACTCTTTTGTTAATTAAAATTAAATCATTCATTCTAACTTCGATTTAAATCAAATTTGTGATCATTATTATTTAAATAAATAATTTTTTATCGTCAAAATTCATTTAAAATTTCCTAAAATAAAAAATTTAAATTGGTCCTGATTTTTGCGGTTTGTTACATGCATGATTCTGATATGACTATTTCACAGATCAATTGGATGATATAGAGGTAGAATCTGAGGCAGTTGGACGCCGCCAAATGATTCGTATTGTCGGACACGATAAGAAGCAACTTTGAAGGAAGACGACAAAATGGGTTAAGGTCCGGTGGGGTGATAATGAGAATGACGGTACTTGGGAAACCGATGAGAGCATAAGGAAGACATATCCCAAACTCTTTACCTGGTAAGATTTTAATCGCGATATAGTTATTCCCTTGTTAGTAAATCGCATGCTAGGATAGGCTTGTTGTGTTATTATGTATGTTGATTGTTTGTAAATAGCTGATAGGCATGTGGGGCACATTGTATGTTTTCTTGGTTAAGCAATTTCAGGGGCGAAATTTCTTAAGGGGAGAGGGGGGTTTAACAACCGGCATTCTACATATCGGAGAATTGTAGAATATTTATTTTATTTTCATACGAAGTCATGTGGTCGTGTAAGTTTGGGAAACGACTATGGGGTCATTTTCCAAATTCACGATTTTTACCGAATTTTAAATGACCATTTTGCCTCTGGCGAATCTTGTTTCGCCTATAACTTTTGATTGGTAAGGAGTTTTGACCTGAAATCACTTCAATTGGATTTGGATGATGGTTACCCATTCCGTAGAGTGATCAAAATAATCAAACGGACATACCATTTGGGAGATATGGCTGAAATAAGATTTGAAGATGGAAAAACACCATAATTGGGTTTAATTAAGTGATTAACGGCTAGTCCATAACCCATTCCGGGATTAGGGTTATGGGAGGGTTGAAAGGAGTTGGATAATCATCTCCTTTTATTTTTCTAGTCGCCAAAAACATTTATCTAACCCAAATCATGACTTCCGTCTTCCAAATCTCTCTCTAATCACTCTCTAATCACCAAATGATCAAATCTACAACAAAATAAGCCGAATTAACACCAAATTCAAGATGGAGCTGCTACATTACATTAGGTTCCAAGCCAAATCATTATAAGTTTTAGATCTAACATTTATTTTTGGCTAAGGAGAGTGATTAGCATGTTTATTCACTAATTATGGCTAATTATGGATGATTAGTGATAATTAGCGAAATTATACATTTAAAAATTCTGAAAAATATGTGAAAATTCTAAAATCATATTTTATGTCACTGGTAGGAATTTGGGTTAATTTGGATTACGTTTGCTAATCATATAGTTAGATAGGGTTAATGGGGGAAATCATGGATTTAGGTATGTTTGATCTAAATTAACATGTAAAATTGTGGTTTTGGTGTTTTGTTGATTCTACATGTTACTACGGTTGTTTGGTATGTTTTATGATTGCATAGGGAAGTTAGAATTGTGGAAAATGCTGTCGTTTGGCGAAAATAGCTTGGTGGAAAGATGTAGAGTTTTGGTCCGGTTAGGAGGAGGAGACCCGATCCGATCTGGTTAGGAGGAGGAGACACGATCCGGTTAGGAGGAGGAGACCCGATCCGATCCGGTTTGGAGGAGGAGACCTGATCCAATCCGGATAAGAGGAGGAGACCCGATTCGAACCGGATAGGAGGAGGAAACCCGATCCGAACCAATTAGGAGGAAGAGACCCAAACCGAACCGGATAGGAGGAAGAGACCCGAACCGAATAGGAGGAAGAGACTCAAACCGAACCAGATAGAAGGAAGAGACTCTATCCGAACCAGATAGGAGGAAGAGACCGGAACTGAACCGGATAGGGGGAAGAGACCTGTACTGAACCGAATAGGATGAGGAGACCCAAACTGAACCGGATAGGAGAAGGAGACCCGAACCGAACGGGAAAGGAGGAGGATACCCGAACTGAACCAGATAGAAGGGGAGACCCGAACTGAACCGGATAGGGGATGACGAACCTAACCGAATACCAATTCGACCAAAACTCGAGATGCAAAGGAAGTCCAAATGGGAAGTTATTACTCAGGATCTAGGTGTGAACCAACGAGTTAGCTTCTAGAGTTGTGCTTTGCTGCGGGACGTGTGCAAAGGGGTTATCGATATCTATAACTTTGGTTCACCTTTGAGAGATGGGGCACATAGACGAACCAAAGCCGGGGAAGTGTGGACTGGTTAGGGTTATTGACTATAGACCAGAAGGGCATGGTCATAGCAATAGTTATACGAAGTCTAGTGCGGTATGGACCCGTCATGGACCCAATGGATTTGGTATCAAAGCGGTGGATATCATATTCTTTATGCACCGAGTGAGAGATGTAAGGATGATTGTTATGATTGATGTTTGCTATCACTATGGCATGCACACTTCATTTTACACTCTATGGTAGTGTTTTCCTTAGAGTATTGCACATCTTATTGTGCTAACTCTTTGGTTGCAGGTCCAGGTCAGGTATGATTACTTATACCTGTTATTGCTCTTTTAGTGATATAGATTTGTTATGCTCATACCAGACTTTCGTCTGATCTAGAGTTTTATGTCTCTTCTTATTACTCTAGGTGCTCCTAAACGAGCAAACTAGAGGCAACTTAGGGGGTTATGCACGAGTAGCTGTCCGGAGACGAGTAGGAAGCTACCACGTAATTTATATATATTCTCCCTGTGTTGTTGTCGGTCACTGCTTCGGGCATTAGTAGTGTGCCTCTTTTATTTCCTTTTAGAGACAGTATTTTAAAGTTGTAGTAATTGGATATAAAGCTGTATTTTGGATTCCGCTACTCTGATGGATATGGTTTACTTTTCAGCTTATGTATTGTCTCACATGTTTTAAATCAAGTTATGTTATTATTATATTTATTCCATGCATTGTGAGATATACTATAGGTTCTTGGTGATTCATCGTTTCAACCCTTTTGACAACCGTCTCGTGCTAGTTGAACATTGGTGCAACTCATTTCAGGAAAATGTCTGATGGTACGGGGCTACCGTCACATTACGCTTGGAGAGTCCAATCGTATATGAGATTCTATTGTTGATCTCCCTACTCGAAATAGGCGATATGTCTTCGGCAGTCAGGAGATAAACTCTTTTTAGACTTTTATGATAACATCATGAATATTATCTTGAATTATTAACTTTAATGTTAACTTGAATTATTTCGCAGGCTCTTACTTTTCAACGAGCTTACAGGAGGTCCATTGTCGAAGAGGATATAGCTCAAATGCAGTGGTAGTTGGACGAGCTGTATTATTAGCGAAAAAGCCATCTGTCTTAGCAAATAGACGAGCGCATTGCAATGTACTATCAGGAGCATGTGTCAATGCCTGGAAAAGGGGATGCTGACACTGCTGACGACGACGAAGATGAGGAGGAGGAGGGGACACATTGTTTGTTTGTTTTATGGGTATGTACATATTTTTACTAGTAATCGTACTTGGTATTGTATATGGTTGATGCACGATGATGGTAGTTACTGTTTGGTTAATGGATTTGGTAGTGTTTTGGATTTTGTGGCACTTGAACGGGCTAGTAGTCTTTTTATATATATTATGATGGCATTTAGTGTTTGGTTGATGGATTTGATAGTTTTTTTGGTGAATTTTGGTATTTTGTTGTATGTTTTGATGGAATGAAATTGATGAGATATAATATTGTGTGGATATTGGTGAGTCAATAATATGTGTGTGGCTTGAGGGAAATGAATTGCTGCATGGTGCAGCAAAAAACACCCAATTTTACGACGGCTTACAGGTCCAAAATAACGATGGCTAATGACGTCTAAATGTTCCAGATTTGCAACAACTAGCAACAACTTATAATAGTTTCCTGGGAAACATACTACCTGCCATGTTAGGTGCCACGTGGACAAATAGCCGTTGCAACCCGTTGCTAATTTAGCGATGGAGCCGTCGCTTTTTCTGCTGGCAACGACTTAATTTGCAATAGCTATTTGCGATGGCTTGTGACGGCCATTGATTCCTTTTGGCCATCGCAAATAGTCGTGTTATTTTTAGTGCTCGAAGATGGATGGGTATGTAACCACTGAGTCTCGATATTTGGAATATTTGTATTGATGTATTATCAAACTATGAATGCAATTTTACGTATTATGTGGTGTTTGTAGTATCGTATTGTCACCTCTAAATTACTATGTTGTATGTTACATTCGTAATGTCGTGGAATGGTCGCTGCTGTCTATTGTAATGCTGAATTGGGTTTAAGCTTGGGTTGCATTAATCGATTGGGCAAATTTCAGTTGTAAGACCATCAACCATTTGACTTAAACGGTTAACCATTTGTTTGACCAATTTACCCAAGTGTTAAATTTATGTAACACTATTAAATTTTAATGTAACATTATTTGGAAATTTAATTAGATAGATTAAACAGAATAATGTAGGAGGATGTTGAGGTGAGCTTTGAATTAATTAGATTGGTCTTAATCAAAGAAATAGTTACAGAATAATAAAGAGAGGGGTTGTTTACCCTTCATTTCATTCTTTCATTTTACAATAAAACATTTTGAAACCCTAAAACTAAAGCTTGAAGCCGGCCATTATAATCTAGGAGAAGAAGAAAAATTTAAGGAAAACTAAGGAAAAAAGAGAGCAGGATCTAGCAACATCAAATCTCAAAATTTTCATCTAGTCTAATAGTAAACAATCATTATGTTCTTTATTTTATTTAGTTACTATTCATATTTGAAATTTAAGTTTGTTTACGTAAATGCTTTTATGTTGATTTGGATGTTATTTCATTGTTCAGATAGAACAATGTTTGGATTTAATCATTGGTTATTGTTGTGCACTAATTTGATTGAGTTTTCATCAAAACGTATAGCTCTACATTTTCAATTGATTTGAAATTTTTATATGATGATTATAACATATTTTTGGAATTGTGTTCTATATGATGATTATAACATGTTTTTGGGGACCTCTTTTAGAGTTCATAAATTTTTAAGTATTTAGGAATTTTCTACGAATTTCCTTAAGAAGAATACATGTTATTTACTATTTTTAATCATTTAAAATGATAATTTTTGATATAAAATTTCTACACAAACCCTGATGTTACATGAATTATTATGACTTAACTAGTTTGGATAAATCTAGCTACTTAAAGGTAATCTATGTGTTTATAACATTTTAAACATTTGAATTTTGAAAAGCTGGGATGGTAGCTTTTAAATGCATTTATAACCAATAACATTTTGTGAAATCTGTGGAGTAGGTGAAAAGAATTACATAGCAAAAAAAGAAAAGAAAAATAGTTTTCTACACAATTATGATTAGGGCCATCTACTCGGTTGTTTGACACTCTCCTATAGAATAGAAAAGCGCAAATTATGTAATAATTAATTACTGCAAGCGCACAAGTGTGTAGTATCCAGGTCGAACAGAGGAAGGAAAATTAAATTTCATTTTTTTATAATTTTGAGGGCGAATTAGACGAATTTAGAGGATTTGACTGAAATAAAAATTGAACTTGCAATTTGATTCAAAAAACCTCTAATTGAACCGACGACCAAATCACAAATATCATTTGAAACAGGAAAAACAAGCAAACTACTATTGAATTCACTACAGAATCAAATCTAATCAAATCTATAGTAAATTCAATATTACCGAGGAAAGCAGAATAAAATGCAGAAATTAAAGTTGCAGAATAGAAATAACAAACATAAAGTAAAATTTGGATTACCGTTGAATCTAATCAGATGGTTAATCACTCATAAGAAAAGTATACTACAGCAGTAAATTATGCTCTACCAAATCTAATTGAATAGACAACACAAATTTATTGGACCCTAAAGGAGTGTAGAAAAGAAAAACTCTTAATTCTTGGATAAATTTTACAATGAGAATACATGGGTATTTATAAGATAGATCAACCAACCTAAACCCTAATACAATCATAAACGGGCCTTGATTAAGTCAGGTAAGTTTTGACCTTTCCTCTTTTCCTCTTGCTTCCTTCAAGTCTTCCTTGATTTGTGACATGCGTATTCTTTCTACCAATTATTTTCTTGTTCAAAAAGCAACTTGATGTGAGATCTTCATCTACAACACTTTATATATATACACACACACACCTCAGTACATATGCATGTCTGATGGACATGTGCATAGATGTATTTGACGAAAGATGAAAATAAAGTTAAGAAAGAGCAGTCATTACAACTTTGTGTATGAAGAACATCTGGAATTTTGGAAAATGAAGTAAACAAAGCAGAAAACAGTTCATGCAGCAGAAAAAATGTATTCAGTTAACAAATGAAAGCAGTAAACCTGCGTCATTACATAAGTGAAGAACAGGAGGACACGAAGAAACACAAATGTTACATAAAAAAAGAGAAAACGTGAGTGCTGTGTAAAGCAATAGTAGCTTGAATATTAAATAAATGGGAAGCCAGTAATGAAGGAAGCAAAATACATGCAATAACTATTTATTACATAGTTCGCATCAGATAGGACTATTTATTTGGTAGTAGAAAGTTAAAAAAGCAGAACAGTTGAAAAAAAAAACAAATGGGATGACAATAAAACAACGAGAAAAAGAAAGAGCAGCAGAAGCATTAACGTGAAGGGCTTTCAAGCTCAGCAAAAACCGTATCAATATCTACATGTTGTAGAGTTTGAAAAAGGGAGTTAGAAGTTGGGTTTATAAACTGTTAGTATGGTAGAAAAAAAGTTGATGAAGTTAAAAATAAAGCTGACTACTACCGGGTCTTTCCAGTACTAATCATCATCAATGTCAGCATTCTGAATGTAAAGAGAACTGTGTGAAGTGGCATCATCATGGTTAAGTTGGTTGTCATTAAGTGTGTGAAATTGAGTGCTGTTGCGATCTAATTCGTCCGGAATTTCAACAAGCATTTCATAGCTCATAGCAGTATAATTTTTTGAATTATGGGAGCTCTTATGTGTAATCTTTTCAACAGGAGGCATTACCAACTCCTTGCCTTTAGCTGAACTTTTGGGTTGTGTTTAACGATATTAGCCGATAGTTTGTAAAGTGAGCAAGGAAAAAGCATTCAGAAAATAAAATTAAAACAATAATAACGGAAGTGAAAGGGTTGTAGTACCTTTGTAATTTTTTTGTTATGAAAGCGCACTCATATGGATCGAAAGTGAAGAAGAGTAATGAAGGTTGGATTAAAGTAGTGCATGTGGGGAGATATATATAGCAGTAAAACAATATAGTTGCAAACTTAGTGAACAGGTGTAGGAAAATGGGCAATAGAAAGGAGGTAAAAAGGAGATCATTAAGGAAAGAGGTTAGGAATTGGTAATTTGTGGAGAGAAAATAGCATGTAAATGTGGTAAACCAAATAAATGAAATAATGTGAGGTTTTTGCGTCTAACGGTGCGTGATCAGCATACCGAGCTATTTTGAAAAGAATTAAAAAATGAAGGAGTAAAAATTGGAAAATATGAATTTGTCATTTGCAAAGGTTGTTAGTAAGGGCATGCAAGTCAAAAGAGAACAAAGGAAGTATTGAGGTAAGTACAAAGCAAAAAATTTGTAACAAACCACGTCGTGGGAAAATAAAAAGGCATCCAATCGAATAATAATGTGGCACTGTTGATTTAAGGAGAGCATAAGTTGAAGAAGAGTAAAAAAATTCGGATGGATATGGAAGGAAGGAGGAGGACAAAAAAAAGTGCATGTGTAGATAATTATAGTAGTAAAACAATTGAAATCAAATCAATGTAACTACACTGGGTTTGTTTAATGGAACCGTAGATGTGGATAAAAAATAGGAGACAAAAAGGGGTTGTGCTGATGAGTTGGTCATTTATGAGAAAAAAGGAGGAAAACCTGTTAACTAAAATGTGGAATTGGTATTTGTAACGACAGTGAACACATGTGGCATGTAAAAGTTCTGTAATATTGAAATGAATCAAACATAGAAAAAGTATGCATAAGGTGAGCGAGTAGAGTACCGTAATTTGACACTGAAGTATAGAAATATGTAGCAGGCCGAAAAGCAGGCACCAAGTCCATCGATTGTATAAAATAGTAATGACTGCATTGAATGGTTCAACTCAACCCAGCAAGTAATGAAGTCGAACAAATATGTTTAACCTACAAGTAAAAGCAGATTTTGAGTATAAAACATGTAGTAGTTAAAAACAAAAAGGAAATAAAAGGTTTTTTTTGTATTATTTGTAGTACTGGTAAAAAAAAGTTAAGATTTAAGCATGACTTTTACAACAATATTCCATCTGAATGTATTAGATCAAGAAAGGGTGAGTAAGCTCTTAACAAAATATCAAAGATTTTAGTGTTCGAGCAATGTTATTCAGCAACTTTATTATTTCTATTGCCCAATCATCAGCATGATACTCTTATATTGCTATCTGATCTACCGTAAATATAATTGGTGATTTCCACCATTTCATCAACCAAAAATTTAGATATCCACATCATTTTCAACAATTCTTACATCCAAACCTCTTTCATTACACTATTTGTGTGACAGACCGTTATCTATGTTGAACAACACCCATTTCATTACAGTCAATATCTAATTTCCTTCCAGTTTAAAACCAATAGTGATATGTGAACAAATATTATCAGGCAAATGAGATAAAAAAATGCATAATAACAAAAGCTGACAGCTGCAAGACTAACCAATCCATGAAGTAAAACAAATATCAATCATACTTTTTTCTTGATACGTTTTATAGAGTGAAACCAATGTAAAGTAATGAAAGCAACCAAAATACCATACAAGTAATCAGAGGATGAAAAGTTTATGTCAGTTTGTATGCAAAAGTGGAAGGAACGTTAATGGTTATGCTTTGATGTTTATGCAAAAGATCCTTAACCCAATTCCAATTTGGTTATGCTTTTTTTCTTTGTAAATATCCTAAATACCCTAATTATTTGTATATATTTAGGAAAAACCGAAAGAACAACAGACAACTTGGGGTTCCAATAAGATTACCTAATTAAAATAGCTTTTGACGACATTTACACTTTTATATTATTGTTGCGTCTGTTGCTTTGATGTAAATGATTGGTAAGAAATACATCAGTTACTAAAGTGACAAACATAATATTTGTTGGTAAACATATATCTATCTGTGATGTACTGAGTAAAATGCCCATGAATTTTGAAAACCCTTATTGCCTAATTTATCCTCCTCCAAACGATTACTTGAACTATAGTGGGAAGCCAACCCAGTATCCCGTAAAACTAAAAATGATAAATCTTACAGAACCGAAGCAGAGACTAAATGAATCAAAACTAATTGATAAATTAGAGAATGGAGAGTATAATATTTGATGGTAAGCTTACATTTTTTTCTATTGTATTGATTAGAATTTCTATGAATTCTGAAAGCCATGGTTATGTCATTCCTCCTCCTCCAATCGACTATTTGAGCTCTAGTCGAATATCAACTCTTTTAGGGTCAGTACCCTAAAAAAATTAAAAATGATCCCGTTTTTAGAACCAAAGCAAGGAGTAAATGAATCAAAAATTATAGAATAGAGATCATAATGTTTGACATAAGCTTACAGCTAATTGTATTGTATTGGTCAGAATGGCCATGAGTTCTGAAAACCGTGGTTATCTCATTCCAACTCCTCCAATTGATTGCTTGATGTCCAATCAAAATTTTTGGGATCAATGTCCTAAAAAATTAAAAACGACAACTTTTTAAAACCAAAATCAAGGAGTAAATGAATCAGAATTTACTGAAAAATTAGAGAATGAAGAAAACATTTGATGCTATTAAAAAGAAGTGTTGTTCTTCCTTTATTCATTTATACAAAAAATTCACAAATTAAAAATCCAGTTAACATCATCAGAATATTCTCATTAATGTATCCTATAGTCACCACTATAGGCAGTTTTCCTAGAGTATTTAAAGTAAGACTTACTCAACCTATAAAATTAAACATTTGTGTTTATGGGATAAGAAGTCAAGTTTATGCAGAATTATTCACAAAATATCAACAGGAACTTAGAATTTTATTTTGATAATAAACTCACAAACAGACTTTCTTCCATTATAAATGCCGAGCTGGGTTGCACTTACTTTGTCCATTTGTCCATTGTTATGATTGAACAGTTTGTGTCAGATTGTTCATTGCTTATAGCAGTTGAAATCAAATATGTACAATAATGACTATACCACTGGTTCTAACCTGCTGAAGATGTATTGCGTGGATTGATGAACTCAGGAAAGGCAATTTGTTATTGAGGTGCATGCAGAGTTAGTTTGTTTCACATTGTTATAGCTAGTCATGTGAAAGAAGAATGTTGAGTAGTCTAGAAGTGCTAAATCTGGTTTAAAGAAGGAAGCAGAAAGTTAGGGAGGATAAACAAAGGTAGTACAGAATGCATAAATCAACAGTTGTACCTGTAGTGTTTCAATGGAGAGTGTTTCTTGCGGGGTGAGCAGTAAATAAACATTTCCTCTCCTCCTTTTCCGGGCTTGAGACCGACATCTAATAAATTAATATTTGATGGCGGAGTTAAAAATATATTTTTTACGCAACATGTTTATCATTTTAATGCTTATGAATGAGAGGAATAAGGTTGAGAAAATATTACTGTTTTTAAGTATAAAAAAGGTTGAACATTGCAGGTAGCAGTGAGGTAAATATAAAAGTGCAAATAGATAGATGTCGGTAACAATAATGAGTACTTTGTGCGAATTAAAGATGGTAGGATAACAAATTGCCTATTCATGTTTGAAGTACATGTTAGTAAAACATCCTTGTAAACCACATTTCTCATATGAATACCATGTTTTCGTGGAATGCTTCCACTTTGGACTAAAAATTTTGTTGTTTGTTGTGCAATACCTCTAGATAAAGCTACATATAACAAACCATGGGTGAATACATGTTGGTGTAGGTAGATAGCAACAGTCGGAATGGTTTGTCCTTGAGATTTGTTGATCGTAAGAGCAAAAGCCAGTTTAATATGAAATTGTTTTCTAATAAGCGTGAAAGGCATGCTAACATTTTCCGAAGGCTTTAATGGTATTCGGGGAATTAAAACTCTTATACCACGGAAATGACCAACTGCAATTTCTGCATCAATAAGATTTCGTTGGAAAACACGGCATATTAACCTTGTTCCATTACATAATCCTATTTTAGGGTCAATATTACGAAGAAGCATTATTGGACAACCAACTTTGAGAGAGTTTATGTGGTGGTAATCCACTTGGGGCAAGAGAATTTAAGAATTCATGTTGATACAAATTATGTGTGTCATCTTCAACGGAATCATATGAGTAGTACGTATATTCCAGACTGGGAAACATGTTTACAACAATATTATTAATAGCATCAACAGTTTCAATTGTGGGGGCCAAAATAGCTCTATTAAAAATAGAAGTAGCATATTATACTTTTTCGCTAATTGCTAGGAAAACATGGTCAATTAACAAATAAATAGGGTTTGTATTGTTCGACGATATAATAGTATCATCAGGGAGTCTAATCATATCATCATGCACATATGGTTCACCTCTGTTTCCAATACGTAAACCAAAGCTTGCATATAAAGGATCATGTATGGCATGCATATTTTGTGTCAAGTGAAAAATCGGTACGTTTGACCATATGTATGATTTTGTAATACATGCATCAACAGTTTGAGCTCTAGTACCATTTTGGACAATGGAAAAAACTTGTCGAAAGCTACCACCTAAAATAACGATTTTACCACCGAATGGTTTGTCTGTATTACATATATCTCTAACTGTTTTATCTACGGCCATAAAAGCATGATGATGAGCCATTGTTGCTTCATCCCATATAATGATCGTTGTTTCATGAATTAGTTTTGCAATATCAGATTGTTTTGGAATGTGACAGGTGGAAGAAGAATTAAGCGTTATTGGTATTTTAAATCTTAAATGGGCAGTTTGACCACTGGGCAATGCTAAAGAAGCAACTCCCGATGTGGCAACTGCAAGTGCAATTAAACCTCTACTTCGTGAGTGAGCTAAAATAGACTTATACAAAAATGTTTTCCCTGTACCCCCCGGCCAATCTATGAAAAAAAAACAGAATTTATGTTATGAAAAATAGAGTTCATAATAACATAAAATGCATGTCGTTGTTCTAAATTTAAGCAATTTACAGAGTTGATGTCTTCTTGTGGTACATGGACAGATTTTTCATTGAAAATAACAGTGCAAAATGTTATAGGCAGTTTCGAAATTAATAGATGGAATCGGAAAATCATAGTCAAAAACTGATTTGTTGTACTACTGTAACAGGCTGTTAAGGTCTGGTAGACAAACATGAGTGGAATATTTATTATTGGTAATGGAAGATGTATGTTGGTAATCTTCTGTCATGTATTCAAACAAAAAATCCCGCATTTTACGCACATGATTTGGTTCACAGTAAACTAAATCTGTAACAAATAATCTTCTAAGTGCAGTTGGCATATGTGTGTTAGAAGCTTCCCGCAAGCAGTCGAAAATATCATCATCATTTTCCAATAAGCTTCTTTGTTCATCGGCTTCTTTAAATGTATGGTATTGTGTTCCTTGCACGATAAGTAAATTAGTAAAAGATAAGGCGCCTCTAACGTGTGTTAGGAATAATCTTAAGAAATAACGATCACCTTCAGTAGATGACACGACATAAATTCTACCTATAACCCTATGATTATTTTGTCTACGAATTCACAACTTATGTTTATTGTCCCACCAATATTTTTGTGGGAACTCGTAGTAAAAGTACTGTCTTGCCTCTTCATCACTAACATTTGTGCTAAAATAATCAGTAAACATAGTTTTAGTTCTAGTTTCGTCATTTAGTATGTCGTTCAATTGTTCGGATAAAGAAAAATGCAGTTGCTGTCTATTTGGGAGATGGATTTCCAGACTAATAACAGAGGGTATAATGCTATTAAGCTGGAATTTAAAGATTCTCTATAAAGACTCAGGTGGACAAACCCATCGAGCGTTAGCAAATTAAGATATTTCATCGTTGTTGTCGGTTGATGAGGTAGAAACACCTACCTGAACGCGGTGAGACCCTTTATACACATACTTGTAAAGATACTTAATGGATATAATACTTGAATATATTTCAACATTTAAATGGCAGCCATATTTTAGTAGTAAATACGGGATATATCGCACTACCCAATGACTGTCAATTGTGTTATTCGTTAAATGATTTTGTGTCATGTTATCACGTCTCCTATATATCGGGTATGAATCGTTTCCTTGTACGGTAACGGAAGCAAATGATTTTGGGAATCCTTTTTTACACTCACCATTTTTCATGCGTGTGGCATTACGGTTAAAATGTCCACACGGATGATGAATCATGTGTATTAGAACAATCGCATGTAAATCAGGTTCTAATTCTTTACATGGAATTTCAGCTCTAACAACGGAGTCATACTCATCGGGATTACTAATCTTATCATCATCAGCTACAATTATTAAAATATGTGCGTGTGGAAATCCCCTTTTTTAAAATTCAACAACGTGTACTTGTGCAATAATGCTGCCTAAAACGCCTATGTCAAATAAATAATGTTTTAATTGTTCTAATTTAGCACGAAAAATTCTAGTTGTTAAGTCGGGTCTATCTTGCGGTAGCTATCCGGGATGCAGTTCGTTAATTATTTCAGTCCATTTAGCATTACATGTAATCGTAAAAAAAAATCAGGTTTTCCATACCTTTGCAGTACGACCATTGCATCTTGATAGCGTTGATGCATATCTCGTGGACTACCAATATGAGATGATGGAAGATTTTTTTTTTTTTTACAACTACATTGGCTAACATTGAGAATGTATAAGTAGATGTAAGATAAGGATGTATGAAGCAAGCGGAAATTAAGTAATTAGGATAGCAGTAGAATACATAACATACCAGTCGACGTTTCGCCTACGATCAATGCATCTTGCAAGACTTGATACAAATCATCCCTGATTTTATCTTGATGAGTATGAACATATCTCAGTCTCATCATTTCTATTTTAACAAACATAACTACAACATACTATTGAAAAAGCTGGCCGACAAGCAGGAGGAGCGATGTGTCTCCATGTCGTATCTAGGAGAAAATGAAGGTATTAGCAAATGTAAAGGAGATTGAAAAATATAAGAGGATTTTTGGCAGCGATATAATCAAAGATAATTAAAGCAGTACGTAAATGAAGTTACGACATGGAAAGTAATGTGAATGCACAACATTAAAAACAATGAGTAGTAATAATAAGATGCATATGAAAAGATAAGTATGTAGTGTGAAATAATTGCTTACAAAGTTAACATGATATAAGTAGGCAACAACATATTGTCAACATAAGTTAAAAAAAGTTTGCAATGTTGAAATATAATCAATTAGATTGATGGATGTACGAATTGACTTGAGTTCAACATGTATTGACATATGATGAAACACCCCACCTCCGCTAATGTCACTCACAAAGAGAATGCCTTAACTTTGGTGGAGGGTTATAGGTAGAAGACACAGAAAAGTTTTCAAGGCAGATAAATATAAGCAGCGAAATTCAAATATTTATTGCATACGTGGTTCAATACAAAAGCATTACAGCAAATTGTCTCAAAATAACTTCCAAAACATTACACCATAATTTCTGTCTTGATTATTTAATAAAGAAGCATAAACCATAAATAAAACTGCATAAATCCCCAAAGGTAGTGTCCAAAAGCCATAGCCAAGGTGAGAGAGTCCCGATCATACATCTACTTTCTTGAAGCTTGCAAAGAGTCTGACTAAGCTGGAGTATTCCCTCCCTGTGGACCTGGGGGAGGGGGGAACGGAAGAAAAGAGGACGAAAGAAAACACATCAGACAATAAGTCTAGTAAGTTCACTGATTACTAGTATTTAAACAAGGAAAGGGATCATGACAGTAATAATAGAACATAGGATAATACCCTAATATAAGATAAGAGGAACATGTGATCGCACCCATTACTATAGTCTCTGCACCTACTTAACCATTGGTTCAACTAGCCCCACGTGTTCATAACAAATGATCCCCTTAATGATCGGCTCCTACTTGCATGCATTCATATCCTGTGTCATTCGGCCCCGCTTGACTGTAGATACCTCTGCTGGTCCCACCATAGGGTGTATCAGTCCCTCTGGTGGCAACCCGACACGATCAAAGATGCACGGTGTATATTACTAATGCCTAGTGCCTGCTTTTTCCACTCCGTAGTATGTGCATGCCCGTACTCCGTCGGAACCTACACTGACGCACCAACCGCCGATGTTTTGACCGCTTATAATCAGCCCAGTAATCGTGCCCCACCCTGCCTGGTTCAGGGTATCATGATACATCTATGTGGGTTACTGCTGAAATGGTTCCCCATGACTAGGGTTTTCTAATCAACATGTTTATTTGGTTAAGTGTCCAAGTTTACCTAACCCCACCCATCTGTTTAGTTAACATGTTGAATCAGTTAATTGTTTCCCTAATTGACTTAACCCTACCAATCCTGACTTAGTTTTAATTTATTCATTAAAGCACCAACCACTCACATTAGACAGGTCTTGTTGTGGTCACCGGATATGTCGGTCGGTTCCGGGCAGTTTTACACCACAACTCAGTCTAATATTGGGTTCTTTTTGGGCTTGATGCACTAACCACCCACATTAGACAGGTCTTGTTGTGGTCACTGGATATGCCGGTCGGTTCCGGGCAGTTTTACACCACAACTCAGTCTAACCTCGGGTTAGGCATATTCGTCTTTTCTAAAACCATATATTTTCTATATATGTCTAATTCTATATGTAAATTAATATTAATTTAATCATGTCATAATTATCCTTTGATTATGCTCACAATAAATGGTATATCAAATATACCATTTATTGAACAAATCTTTGCCATGAAATTTTCATATTTTCCCATCGCTATCCCAGTGGAACGTACGCATGAATCACATAAAATGTTTGGCTAGTAAATTAGCCCAAACCCATAAACAAAAAGGGGTAATAAACTAGGGATATGAAATAAACATAAAATAGCATACATTTAACTTATCACGTGTAACTTGGCATAGATGTATCATTAACTTAATTAAACGGGTAAAGGTGAACTTGTGACTAAGTTGGATCTAATTGTCATGTAAACTTGATATAGGTCTAGCTTGGAGGTTTAACATATAAACAAAATTTTGAATCACAACTTAGCATATTAAATTATGTATGTCAAAACATAAGAAAGCTACTATAAACATATTTAAATCACAACTTAGCATGATAACTTATGTGTGTTAAACATAAGAGAGCTATTATAAACATATTTAAATCACAACTTAGCATGATAACTTATGTGTGTTAAACATAAGAGAGCTACTATAAACATATTTAAATCACAACTTAGCATGATAACTTATGTGTTAAAACATAAGAGAGCTACAAGTCCAATCTTGAAACATAAATAGATTCAACTTAACATGGTTCTAAATATACATGGATGTTGATCTAACATGTAAGCATGTGCTTTAGATCATAAACTTGCAAGTAACCACCAAATTATAACATGAAATGTTTCAGCATTCAGTTGGCATAATACGTTCATTTCCCAATCATAATAGATCCCAATATATAAAATATGGTATGTTCATCACCACAAGCATATAGACATGATCAATCGCAATGATGATTTAAGATAAATGAGAATTAAACTTTATTTATCTTATATTTAAGCATCATTCTATATTCGAATTACAACATGTCATGATTCATTTGAAAGAACATTTAAATCTACGTAATAACTAACTTACAAACAAAAAGGAATTCTTGATTTCTAGAATTTGAATTCTGAAATTGGTATGCTCGCCTTTGATGTAGATCGTTGAATTAGATTACTTTAATTTGATTTTTATTCAGGTTTTTATGTCTTTGAATTGAAAGCAGTGACGGCTACTTCAAGTTATCTATTGACGGCATGATAGTTTCAGGATTATTTTTGTGAGATTTTAGGTTGAGCATTGGGTTGTTTATATAGAATTTCAATTTAATTAGAGGCGTCGGATGATCCTAGAGTTAACGGATGATCCTAGAGTTAACCACAACCATTTAGTCAGGATAGGTTGACACCTCAACCCTAATGACTCAGCAGGGAGTCAGAAAGGACTCAGCAATGACTCACCGTATGGATCAGAACACACCAGAAAGCTGTGCAGGCTCTTAGCCCGGCCTGGGCGCACTTAGCAGGTGCGCTAGTGCAACTTTTGTACTGGCGCACTTCCCAAGTGCGCCAGTGCATTCCTTTTTTTCTTTCTTTCTTCTGGTTTTCTTCTTAACTTCGTTCGTCCATATCTCCTTCATACGGTGTCCGTTTTACGCAAACTCGTACTCTATCTCAAGCAGAATTCCGAGATGAACGCAATGGCGTAACCCGTATCCCTTAATTCTCACATTTGAAATTTATTATTCTTTGTTTCGTTACTATAATGTTAATAGAAAATACGGGGTGTTACATTCTCCCCTCCTTTTAGGATTTCGTCCCCGAAATCTTCAAGTCGAGAAGAACTTATATCCTACCATCCAATCACCCATCTACTCAACCATCAAACACAGGCGTCCATTGTCCTTAAAAGATTTTTAATGCTTCATGATCATATGCATAGTGTGTGTACATGTCCTTATCTAATGCAAAATCAGGCGGTCTACTGATTTAGTTGACCTCTTTAATGCAAATTATGTCAGTGCCATGAGTCTATTATGAACGCAATTTTTCCTACTCTAAATTTCCTACATGAGTGCACAATCATTCATACAAATGCAACGTCCATATGATAACACATCAAGTTTCAATACATATACAAATACATATATGCATATGCAATATGAAAGTGACTGAGCCGATCTAATACCTAATGTGTGTGTATATGAATCCACTAGCAACCACTTACAACCACTTGCAACCATCCACCATAACATGTTTCAATTACATGTTCTCATCCAAATGGGTTTATACCTAAGGATAAAGGATAGGATCAAGGAGATATACATATAAAGGTAGATACGAGCATAAACTTAAGGAAAAAAGGAGATCAAGGATGTACCCTCAAAAAGAAAAGGGTAGGCTACGCGTATTATGTCCTCAGTTTCCCAAGTCGCATCTTCCTCAGCGTCAATCCATTGAACTTTGACGAGCTTAACTTACGGTTGCATAGCTTTTTGACTTCTGTTCCCAAGATACGGGTTGGAACTCTTCTCACAGTTGCTTCTCGTTCAACTTCTACTTCCTCTGGCATGCTTGGTTCTACCACTTCCGCAGACTCGTGTAAGCACTTCCGCAGGTGAGAGACATGAAAGACATTATGAACCCCGACCAATGTTTCAGGAAGCTGTACCCTATAATCCATCTTCCCAATCTTCTCGATGATAGGGAACAGCCCTACAAATCTTGGTGCTAACTTTCCTGCGGATCCAAAGCGAACGACGTTCCTCAAAGGAGATACTTTAAGGAACACCTTGTCTCCAACTTCGAACTCAAGGTCAGTTCTCCTTTTGTCCACGTAGGACTTATGTCTATCTTGGGCAGTCTTCATTCTTCTTCGTATCAAGTCTACTTTCTCTGAAGTTTCCCTAATCATGGCTGGTCCAAGTATGAGCTTGTCTGTGGACTCTCACCAGCAAGTTGGTGACCGACACGGTCTTCCATATAAAGCTTCGAAAGGCGCCATGCCTATGGTGGCTTGGTAGCTATTGTTGTAAGCGAATTCCACCAAAGGTAGATGATCCTCCCATGTACCTCCGAAGTCAATAATGTGTAATCTCAAGAGGTCCTCTAATACTCTGTTGACTCTTTCCGTTTGGCCATCGGTTTGAGGGTGATAGGCCGTGCTTAAGCATAACTGTGTGCCTACAGCCTCTTGTAAACTCTTCCAAAACTCACTCGTGAAGATAGGGTCTCGATCACTCGCTATGTTGGAGGGTATCCCATGGAGTCGAACTATCTTTAAGATATATGGATGCTAGAGATGAGGCAGTCCTCCTACTCTTGACAGGTATAAAGTGAGCACTTTTAGTAAGCCTGTCCACTAGTACCCAAATGCTGGTATTACCCCTTCTTGACCTAGGAAACCCATCTTTAAAGTCCATCGAGATGCTATCCCATTTCCATTTTGGGACCTCTAGAGGATGGAGCAGACCACCAGGCTTCTTCTACTCTACCTTGACTTGTTGGCATATTAAACACTTAGAAACATATTCATCTATGTCTTGCTTCGTGCCATTCCAAAAGAAAACTCTTTTGATGTCTTTATACATTTTGTCTCCGCCTAGGTGTATGGTCATCTTGGAATGGTGTGCCTCTTCTAGAACCGTCTTTACCAAACCCCTTGCTTGTGGGACACATGGTCTTCCATCTCGTCTCAACTAGCCCTTGGCATCAACGGAGTATCTATTGAGGTGACTAGAAGTCTCACCCCTAATTAACTTGTCCATCACATCGGCTACCTGAGGGTATTCCCTTTGCGCGGCTCCAATTGAGTCTAATAGAGTTGGCCGCACTTCTAACGTTGCTAGCAAGCCAGGTACAAAGTCAGAGGAGGGTCTGAAGTTATAGCTTGCTATGAACTCCAAGCTTTGCCTTTCCACAAAGAGAGGGCTTAAGGTCAGTTTCTTTCTACTCAAGGCGTCTACTACTGCATTGCCCCTGCCAGGAGTGTAGGAGATCTCAAAATCATACGAGGCAAGAAACTCCATCCATCTTTGCTGCCTCAAGTTGAGATCTTTCTGCAAGAAAAAGTGTTTTAATGATTTATGATCAGTATACAGTTCAAATTTCTCACCTAAGAGATAATGGCGCCAAGACTTAAGCGCAAAACGATGGCTGCCAACTCTAGGTCGTGGGTTGGGTAGTTTTTCTCATGTACTTTCAACTGCCTTCCACCATAAGTCGCTACCTTCCCTTCTTGCATCAGAACAGCGCCTAGTCCTATTCCGCATGCATCTGTGTGTACTGTAAACATCTTGCTTCTATCAGGAAATGTTAGAACTGGGGTTGTTGTTAGAGCCCTTTTCAAACGTTGGAAAGAATATCGCAATCCAAATCCCAATTGAAAGCTAGGTTCTTATTTGTCAACCTTGTAAGTGGAGCTGGGATTTTTGCAAAATCTTTGATGAACTTTCGATAAAAGCCTGCTAGCCCGAGAAAGCTTCGGACTTCGGTTACATTTCGAGGAACCTTCCAATCTTGCACAACAACCACTTTCGCGGGGTCCACAGCTATCCCCTCTTTGGACACCACATGTCCAAGGAACTTAACTTCTTCTCTCCAGAAATGGCATTTGGAGAATTCAGCTTTCAACTGATGTGCACGGAGAGTATCCATGACTTCCTTTAGATGCTGAGCATGCTCTTCCTCATTCTTTGAGAAGATCAAACTATCGTCTATGAAGACCACCACAAACTTATTGAGGAACTCCCGGAACACCCTTCTCATTAAATCAACGAAGTAAGCGGGTGCATTTGTCAAGCCGAAAGGCATGACAAGCCACTCGAAGAAACCATCTGGAGTTCTGAACGCGGTCTTAACGCGGTCTTATCAATGCTGTCTTCAGCCACTCTTGGCTGATGAAATCCGGTAGCTAAATCTAATTGGGAAAAACCGATGCACCTACAAGCTGATCGAACAAATCATCTATTCTCGGGAGTGGGTGCCTATTCTTCTTGGTCAGCTTGTTTAGCTCCCTATAATCAACGCACAAGCGAAGCGAACCGTCCGCTTTAGTTGCGAACACAACTAGATCATCCCATTCAGAAATACTCTGCCTTATAAACCCCTTCTCAAGGAATTCTTTAACTTTCTTGCTGAGTTCTTTCCTCTCCCTTGGAGCCATGTGTCTAACGGGTAAAGCAATGGGTTTTGCGTTGTCAACGAGGTATATGCGGAAGCCTATCTCCTGCTTCGAAGGTAAGCCCTTTACCTCTTCAAACACATCCGAGTATTCACGAATACCCTTACAGATTGCAAGTTCTCAACAGATGCATCAAGAGATTCTAGATAACTAAGCATAACGGAGTTCATGGGATTACAATAAATTTCGAGAGTGTTACCGAGGCGAGTCATGAGTCTAACCACTCTCTTTTCACAATCGAGGACGACACCATTACTAGATAGCTAGTCCATGTCTAGAATCAACCCATAGCCCGTGAAGCCCAAAACAAAGGCATTACATCTAAACCTAATGCTTAGTATAGATATTTTCAAATCCAAACAAACCATTGACAAATAAGCTGAGCCCCCAATTGGATTTGAAACAACCAATGGATCATCTACTATACTGGTGTCTAGGTGAAGAGATTCCATTAACGTCGTAGATATAAAAGAGTGTGATGCGCTAGAATCAAATAGTCTACGAACATGATGATCAAAAAGATATACTAAACTTTCGACAGAAATATTTCTACCTCGTTCTTGCAGAGATGCCGTGAGAGCGTGAACTTGTCCTCCAGAAGAAGTTCCAGCTCTCTGCTTTTGCTTCCTTGGGCAGTCCTTAGCAATGTGTCCTGTCTCACAACAGTGGAAACAGCCACCCATCTTCCTTTTCTTCTTCTTGCAATCTTTGACCAGATGTCCAGGAATGCCACAAAAATTACACTTTCTCTTCCCACGGGGTTTGTTGTTCTTCTCGCCTTTCTTTGAATCAGCCTTCTTGTTCTGTGACCCCTCCCCCTTCTTATCTTGAAGCACTTCCGCTTTTTCCTCTTTCTTGCCCTTGTCTTCCTCATGTAAGAGTGCCATGTCCACTAACCTCTCGTAAGTTGCCCCCATAGGTACATGTATCATAGCCAGGCTGTGAAGTGGCTCATTCAATCCCTTGACAAAATGAAGAGCCTTCTTATTAGGAGTATTCACTAAGTCTAGTCCAAATCGGGCTAGCTGATTGAATTGGTTGACGTACTCCTTGACCGTTATACTTTCTTGCTTAAGAGATAAGAACTTTTCTAGCTGTAAACTTCGTTCAGCTTGTGAGAGGAATTTCATCTCAAACCTCATTCTGAAATCCATCCATGTTTCAACTGGTCTTTCAGCGTTAGTGACTTCCCACCAATAGGAAGCTTCGTCTTTGAGCAACCATACAGCCAATTGTATCTTCTTCCTATCTTCCACCTCGAAGATAACGAACAGATCCTCAGTTTCTTTGAGCCAGTTCCTTGCTTCTACGAATGATTCAGTTCCCTTGAAATCCTTTCCACCCATGGCCCTAAAGTCTCTACAAATCTTTGAGAAAGCATTGTCACGAGGAGGAGGAGGAACCCCTGCAGCTGGAGGAGGAGGAATATCTGCTGGGCCTGCGTAGTTGGCCCTAGCCTCTAAGTACCTCCTGAACCAGCCAGATATCGGTACACCCTCTGGAAGGTTAAAATTCCCAAACATGCTGAAACGGAAAAGAAAAGATTCAAAACGAAGGATAGAAAGATAGTGAATATGGCTTTGGGGATTATGCCTTTTTAAATTTAAAACAACACCTTTTCTTGTAAAATGCTTCTTTATATTTCTTTTTGAAAATAGTTTTCAGAAACTCTTATCTGATCCGGTAAACCTTTGCTCTGATACCAAGTGAAACACCCCACCTCCGTTAAGGTCACTCACAAAGGGAATGCCTTAACTTTGGCAGAGGGTTATAGGTACAAGACACAGAAAAGTTTTCAAGACAGATAAATATAAGCAGCGAAATTCAAATATTTATTGCATACATGGTTCAATACAAAAGCATTACAACAAATTGTCTCAAAATAACTTCCAAAACATTACACCATAATTTCTATCTTGATTATGTAATAAAGAAGCATAAATAAAACTGAATAAATCCCCATGGGTAGTGTCCAAAAGCCATAGCCAAGGTGAGAGAGTCCCAATCATACATCTACTTTCTTGAAGCTTGCAAAGAGCCTAACTAAGCTGGAGTATTCCCTCCCTGTGGACCTTGGGGGAACGGAAGAAAAGAGGATGAAAGAATACGGGTCACACAATAAGTCTGGTAAGTTCAGTGATTACTAGAATTTAAACAAGGAAAGGGATCATGACAGTAATAACAGAACATAGGACAATACCCTAATATAAGATAAAAGGAACACGTGATCGCACCCATTACTATAGTCTCTGCACCTACTTAACCATTGGTTCAACCAGCCCCACGTGTTTATAACAAACGATCAGCTTAATGATTGACTCCTACTCGCATACATTCATATCCTATGCCATTCGGCACTGCTTGACTGTAAATACCTGTGCTGGTCCCACCATGGGGTGTATCAGTCCCTTTGGTGGCAACTCGACACGATCTAAGATGCACAGTGTATACTACAGATGCCCAGTGCCTGATTTTTCCACTCCGGAGTACGTGCATGCTCGTACTCCGTCGAAACCTACACTGATGCACCAACTACCGACGTTTTTGACTGCTTATAATCAACCCAATAATCGTGCCCCACCCTGCCTAGTTCAGGGTACCATCATACATCTATGTTGGTTACTGCTGAAATGGGTCCCCGTTACTAGGGTTTTCTAATCCCACCCATCTGTTTAGTTAACATGTTGAATCAGTTAAGTGTTTCCCTAATTGACTTAACCCTACAAATCCTGACTTAGCTTTAATTTATTCATTAAAGCACCAACCACTCACATTAGACAGGTCTTGTTATGGTCACTGGATATGCCGGTCGGTTCCGAGCAGTTTTACACCACCACTCAGTCTAACCTCGGGTTCTTTTTGGGCTTGATGCACTAACCACCCACATTAGACAGGTCTTGTTGTGGTCACTGGATATGCTGGTCGGTTCCGGGCAGTTTTACACCACAACTCAGTCTAATCTCGGGTTAGGCATATTCGTCTTTTCTAAATCCATATATTTTCTATATATGTCTAATTCTATCTGTAAATTAATCATAATTTAATCATATTATAACTATCTTTTGATTATGCTCATAATAAATAGTATATCAAATATACCATTTTATGAACAAATCTATGCCATGAAATTTTCATATTTTCCCATCGCTATCACCGTGGAACGTACGCATGAATCACATAAAATGTTGGGCTAGTAAATTAGCCCAAACCAATAAACAAAAAGGGGTAATAAACAAGGGATATGAAATAAACATAAAATAGCATACATTTAACTTATCACGTGTAACTTGGCATAGAAGTATCATTAACTTGATTAAACGGGTAAAGGTGAACTTGTGACTAAGTTGGATCTAATTGTCATGTAAACTTGATATAGGTCTAGCATTGAGGTTTAACATATAAACAAAATTTTAAACCACACTTAGCATATTAACTTCTGTATGTCAAAACATAAAAAAGCTACTATAAACATATTCAAATCACAACTTAGCATGATAACTTATGTGTGTTAAACATAAGAGAGCTATTATAAAAATATTTAAATCACAACTTAGTATGATAACTTATGTGTGTTAAACATAAGAGAGCTACTATAAACATATTTAAATCACAACTTAGCATGATTACTTATGTGTTAAAGCATAAGAGTGCTACAAATCCAATCTTGCAACATAAATAGATTCAACTTAACATGGTTCTAAATATACATGAATGTTGATCTAACATGTAAGCATGTGCTTTAGATCATAAACTTGCAAGTAACCACCAAATTATAACATGTTTCACCATTCAGTTGGCATAATACGTTTATTTCCCAATCACAATAGATCCCAATATATAAAATATGGTATGTTCATCACCACAAGCATATAGACATGATCAATCGCAACGGTAATTTAAGATAAATGAGAATCAAACTTTATTTATCTTATACATAAGCATCATTCTATATTCGAATTACAACATGTCATGATTCATTTGAAAGACCGTTTAAATCTACGTAATAACCAACTTACAAACAAAAAGGAATTCTTGATTTCTGGAATCTGAATTCTGAAATTGGTATGCTCGCCTTTGATGTAGATCGTTGAATTAGATTACTTGAATTTGATTTTGATTCTGGTTTTTATCTTGTCTTTGAATTGAAAGCGGTGACGGCTACTCCAAGTTCTCTATTGACGGCATGATAGTTCCAGTATTATTTTTGTGTGATTTTAGGTTGAACATTGGGTTGTTTATGTAGAATATCAATTTAATTAGAGCCGTCGGATGATCCTAGAGTTAACCACAACCATTCAGTCAGGATAAGGTGACACCTCAGCCCTAATGACTCAGTAAGGAGTCAGAAAGAACTTAGCAATGACTCACAGTATGGATTAGAACACACCAGAAAGCTGTGCAGGCTCTTAGCCCGGCCTGGGCGCACTTGGTAGGTGCGCCAGTGCAACTTTTGTACTGGTGCACTTCACAAGTGCGCCAATGCATTCCCTTTTTTCTTTCTTTCTTCTGGTTTTCTGCTTAACTTCCTTCGTCCATATCTCCTTCATACGATGTCCGTTTTACACAAACTCGGACTCTATCTCAAGCAGAATTCCGGGACGAACGCAATGGCGTAACCCGTATCCCTTAATTCTCACATTTGAAATTAATTATTCTTTGATTCGTCACTATAACCTTAACAGAAAATACGGGTTGTTACATATGATATTTCATTACCATAAATGTACCTGTATAAGATGCGAGTAATAAGATGCACAACTAATTTCATTATTTTCACTATCGTGTAAGCTCAAATCCCAACCATGGCGACTATAAGGTAGCAATAGTGGATGCTGAAGTGGATCATAATACCCAGCTGTATTTGGAACCCGTTGTAGATTTTTAGACCATGTTCTGACAATTATGTCTCTAACTTGTAAATCATCTGATTCGTCGCCTACAATTATGGCGGCAACTTGTGATGCAGTAGTCTCTCATGAAGATGTTGATCAATTGTGATCTATTTAATTTTAATTCTGCAAAGGTGCATAACCGGACATTGTCCCAACTGACGTAGAACGGAAACAAATGGGTTAACTGAATTCAAAACTTCTGTTATAATTTGAAGTAGCTCAGGTCTTAATACTACATTATCCAGTTGTTGATTTTCAATTTCATGTTCTGTGTCAAAATGTATAACTTTAAATATTGTGGTCTGATTCCATCAGAAGGTAGCACACTACCAATAATATGGTAGATGGAAACATGAGCACGATATGAGTAAACTCCATACATTCCATTAGCCAAATTTTGGTCAATTTCTGCACCCACTGATATGAAAGCGAAAGCATTGTTGTAAGATCTGATATTAGCTCGGAAGTGCGTGCCAACTTCATTTTGATAAGTGAACAGGGCAAGCAACTAGGGAGGAGTGGAAGGTAGAAACGTACAAATCGTACCATTTGAACACCAGGACTGTGAAGATTCAAAAGCAAATTTTTTTGCTGTGCAGAAGGTACAAATAGTTGGTTGTGGCACGACATATTTACAAAAGGCATTGTTGGCTATAAAGTTTCATGCGCAGTTATGGGATGTTCTCAGTGTTTCAAGCGGAACAACATTATTTTGTAATGTGTGAAAAAGAGGAAAAGAAGAAGTTAAAATTACAAATAAACACAAGAAACGGGATGAATGTAAGAGAATTTTTGAATATCATATCAAATAGTACCACCGATAGGTTCAACTTGTTATTCTATAGACTGAAGTCATTGTGAACGGCGTTGTTGTCTACGGTTTGCTAGATGTTGTTCATGTTCATGACATCCTAGCACATCTAGCTTGTTGAGAAAGGCGTCTGTATTCTCACTATTCAGCATCCATGGGGGTAATGAACAAAGCAGTTGAAAGAGTACAGGTGTATGAGCAGAAGAATACACGTGAAAAAAGGCAGGAGATATAATAAATGAAAGAAGGTAAAAATATGAGGAGGAAAACAATACTTGTTATAATCATAGAGATTTTTTTGAGCTAAAAGAAAAACTACTTAAAATAAGGAGAAAAAAATGGAAACTGTAAAAAGAATGGATTAATTGAAGGAGGACCGAGTAAAATAATTAAAACCGTTAGTTTTTTTAAAAAGTTGAGTAGTAAATTTAGGATAATAATGAAGCAATAGAACGGGTAGGAATGTAAATAAGTATAATATATTATTACTGAAATCCAAAGCATTCTATACTCATATTTTTGGAAATAACTGTAATATAATTTCATCGTACTTTTTGTCATATATATTTACCGGAATTATGTGCTAAATTTCCGTTGAATTCACATTAGTCCATCACAAAGAACAATTTTTTTATTCAATCAAGAAAACACAAAAGAGATAAGCTTTCATAGGCTGGTTTGTACAAAGGTCACTACAAGAATCGTATAAGAAACATGTAAAACTGGATTGCAGTCCAGCAAATAGATACGGATGCAATGTTTTGTGAAATGTGAACTTTGTACATAAACATATAACATATGGTCAATGTGAATGCAATGTGAAGACATTAGTTCTTTACAAATAGTATGCGACAAGTATAATCGATTATATTAAGATGAAAGTTAATGCAGGCATTTGATACATACCTTTTGATGGTTGTGTGGGTGGTGCGACAAATGCACAAAATTCAAAAGACTAAAGAAATATAGTTCCGGAATTGACCCGATTGAATCATCTTAGCATGCAAAGGTAAGTGCATATCGATTGTGGTCCGCATTTACTTCCAGCACTGATATATCAAAATGGATGCAACAGTTTCTTAAACAATTGACTGGCAACAAAAAAATCACCAGTAATCTCTTCTGTGAGAGTTGTGGTCATAGTTGAGAAACTGTGCCTTGCCATGTATAATGGCTGCAACAGTTTCTTCAACATCTGACCGGCAGAAAAAATCACTGGTAATCTGTTCATGTCAGAGTTGTGGTCATAGTTGACAAACTGTGCCTCGCCATTAACAATGACTGCAACAGTTTCTTCAACATCTGACAGGCAGCAGAAAATCGCTCGTAATCTCTTCATGTAAGAGTTGTCATCATAGTTGAGAAACTGTGGCATCTGACTTGCAGCAGAATATCACCAGTACTGTAAAACCGATCAAGATAAACGAAATATTTCAGAGATTAGCAGAACAGTGGTAACAATCCAAAAAAATTTGAATATAATAAGAAGCTGTTGCATGAAGAGCAACAACAAATATTTGAATATGCGGCAAATTTCAATGAACAAATAAATGGATATATATGTACACAACAAGGGTAGGTTTGCAAAAGTATATGTGGAGGAGCATTGAATCTGATTAGTGTTGTTTTAACTGGCAAATGGAGAAGTTAAAACTGTTTGTACATGGCAAAAGTTTTTACGGTGTAAAAATTTTGAATTGGATTCAACTTATTTTTTTTTTTTTTTTGAAAATGGGTAAACCGCCTCGTTAAAAACCTGTACTAGATATCAGCGTGATAACTAGACAGGAAAAAAGAGTGCGGTGTTTTATTGATAACATATCAATAAAAAAGTACAAAAGATTGTACAAAGAGGCAAGCGAAACATCAAACTTTACATGCTGCCTAAACCCATAAAAGCAAAAAAGGAAATAAACCGGCTGTCAAAGCCCACATGCGTGTTCAGCCCAGATTCAAAAATAAGGCAAGAAAACCCTAGACCCACGTGTTACTCAGCCAACTCCTTCACAAACGCGAAATTATCTCCAGAAATTAGGGCGAAAGGAGGAGCTTCATCCCCAAAAAGGAAACGACGGCGTTGCTCATTAACCTGCATCAAGACTATCAATTCCCCATCTTCTCATCTCGGAGGATCTTCTCTTTATCTTGGAATTCCGCAGTAAGTACTTTACATCCAATTCTAGCAAGTCCCATCTTCGAAATTTGGTTGTTTGTTGCTTATTACGAACACGATTATTTCTCTCCGACCAGATGTGGTAAACAGTGACAACCAAACAGCAGAAAGCCGCCTCTTGCCTGAAATCCGCCGTAATGAAGGCGTTCTTCAATTCTTCCATCTCGTTGTCTATGATTAATGGTCTGTCGGTGGATGGTATCATGCCAAATTTTATTCTACATCTGGTCTAGAGATATGCTGAATAAGAGCATTGAAAGAACAGGTGAGATTTATTTTCATGTTCCTCATTACATAACACACATATCGGATCAATATCATAATCCCAGCTTATCATTATATCTTTTGTGCTAAGACGATTTAGATAGGCTTTGTAGGCGCACACAGACATTTTGGGACTGTTTATTTTATGCCAGATTACTTTACACCAATCTAGTTCAGGTTTATGTTCCCTAGACATTTCCCATGCAGAATGAAACGAGAAACCGTTAGGAATTCCATTCCAGCTCCAATAATCCTCATTCATGTTAGAATGTGTCTTCAATTCCCTAATTTGCATAGATAAAAGTCTTGTAGCCGGTAGAATATTAGGGTTAAGCACCCCATCTTGAATGATACTATCAACATAGAGACTATCTCCTCCAAACAAATCCATGCTATCCCATCCAAGAATGTTCACCATAGTATTACTGTTTATCCATGGGTCGAACCAAAGCTTCGTATTTTGGCCATTAACGACACATCTATTGATACTTTGTAAGCTCAAATTTCTATGTCTTAGGATAGTTTTCCAAGTGCAGGAGCTATTGTTATCAATCCCCATTACCCAGAAAAACTTTCCCGTACAATATCTACTAACCATCCATTTTTTCCATAAACTGTTGCCGTTGACAAAGTGCCATAGTAGCTTGAGGGCTGCTGCGACTTTAATGTCTTTAATGTTTCGTAATCCAACACCTCCCTCTTCCTTAGGAGAGCAGAGCATGTCCCAAGCAATTTTATGTTTTTTCCCAGCCCAGACAAAGTTAGCACAAAGTTTGTTAATTTTGCTAATAGTTGCTTCTGGTATTTGATATGTTAGCATCCAAAAAAGCACCATAGGTGTAATGACAGTTTTAATCAATTCAATCTTACCTGCCATAGACAAAAGTCTGTTATCCCAACTGTCCATTTTTTTCCTGACTTTGTCAATTAGTTCCCCGCAGTCCGAAAAATGTAGGTAGTTATGTGACAAAGGCACCCCCAAATATTTGACAGGAAGCATTCCTTCTTTCATTTGCAGTTCATGCAAGATTTGGTTTTTATTGCTCACTCCCCTACTGAAAAAAACTTTCGATTTCAGAAAATTGATACGAAGACCTGCATGTAGGCTCATTTGTTCCATAACCAATTTAATAGCCTCCACCCCTTTTATACTGGATTTGCAGAAAATCATCAAATCGTCCGCATATATGAGATGAGTGATTTTGGGATCCTCCTTGTATATCGGTTGCAAGTGCTTAGCTTCTGCAGCTTTACACATCATAATTGAGAAATATTCCATAGCCACACAAAAAAGGTATGGTGATAGGGGGTCCCCCTGCCTAAGACCCATATTGCTGTGTATAAAACCTTTTGGACTACCTTGTGCCAATATAGAAAAAGTAGGCGTCGTTATACAGGTTCTGATTATTTTAACAATCTGTCTAGGAAATCCCATCATCCGCATCATATGACATATAAAATTTCTATTTATCATATCATACGCTTTTTGTAGGTCAAGTTTAATGCATAATTTTCCACTTCCTTTTCTCCCAAAAAATCTGATTTGTTCATGAGCTAACAAAATATTCTCTGCAATATATCTGCCAGGAATAAAAGCAGATTGATTCTCTGATATCAAGTGCATCAGGTATGGCTTTATCCTATTACATAAAACTTTGGAAATGATTTTGTAAATAACGTTGCAGCATGCAATGGGTCTATAGTCAGAGATACTAATCGGATTCTCATTTTTCGGGATTAACGTGAGGAAGGTATGATTTATTCCCTTTGCTAGTTTTCCAGTTCTAAACACTTCTTGCACCACTTCCAAAATTCCATATTTTAGACCTTCCCAATGAAATTTGTAAAATTTTGAAGTAAATCCATCGGGGCCTGGGCTTTTATCGTCAGGTATAGAAAAGGTAGCTTTGCGAACTTCTTCCATAATAATACCTGTAGTGAGATGACTTTTTCCTCTGTCGTTAATGATATATCTGCAATTAATATGAGGAAAGGTATCTTTCATAGGGGAATTAGAATTATATATATCATTAAAAAACTGAACGGCTTCCCTTTCAAAAAAGTCCACATCATGCGTGTAATCTCCATTGCTCATGAACAAATTGCTCCAATTATTAATGTGTTTTCTCAGCGACATTTTAGCATGAAAAAATTTAGTACATGAATCACCATAGGTAAGCCAATTAATTTTCGCCTTCTGTTTAGCATTCATCATAGCTATATCGCTTTGTTCCTTCCAATCATTATAAGCTTCACTCAGCATACCATAAAGTCTAATATTTTCTAGATGATTGTCAATTTCAGCAAGATTGTTGTTATATTTCTTTTCCAACAAACACAGCAGATCTCCTTCCTTAAAACTGTTATAGTTCCAATTTTTTAAATAAAATTTGCTCAGTTTTAAGAATTGTTGGAACTTATAAATTTTTGAACCCTGAATGTTGAAAAAAGCAGCAATGCTCATTACCATTTCCATCGTATCCATATATCCTTCTTTATTGCACCAAGTGTTCACAAATCTGAAAGGAATGTTTCTAACTCGTTGAACCTCATATTTAAATCTAATACAAATGGGGATGTGGTCACTCAAAGGATTAGCTACCCCATAAGCTGATAAGTCTGGGAAACTTTCTAACAAGAGGTGGTTACAAAAAACATTATCAATTTTAGTAACCATACCTTTTTTCCTCCATGTATATTTGAAACCCATAATAGGAATATTCATCAATCCGGAGATAGCTATGCAGTCAAGCAGCCCTGATAAATGTATGAAAGGGACAGATGCTCCTCCTTTTTTTTCCTTACTAGAAATAAGATTGTTGAAATCCCCTAAGACGATCCAAGGGATATTCACATTCGTAGATTCATTATCAATCTAACACCAAAGTTTTTCATGGTCTAGTAGAAAATTACTAGCATACACAAATGTGAATCTGCAGCAAAACCCTCCAGAATTATTAGCAGTAATAGATATGTGTTGGACAGATCTAGCTTCTATGATCACTGACCAACAAGTAGTATCCCATAGAAGTAAGATACGCCCTTTACTTCCGCAGCAGTTGTTGTCAGTATAATTCCATTTGTCTTTAATAAACATATGTAGGTTACATAACATGTCATTACTCAGTTTGTTTTCTAGGAGGCCCACTATTGTGACGGCCCGGAATTTCGCTCGATCTGAATCAGTCGTTAAACCGATCTAGACCGTTCGAAACCCCTGATCGTTTGAGAACAAGATAAAACAGAATGCAGACGGAAGAACATTTCATTGTTATTACAACAATCCCATCAGATACAAAAATATACAGAGTATAAATGAATAAATTACATTCGATAAATATCAGAGATTACAATAAATTACATAGCAGCGGAAAATAATACAAAGCACAACTGAAGGTGATATACGGATACAGAGCTTTCCGGATATCATTCCAGCTGCAAACCAGGATCCTGTGAATATAAATCTGCAAAACTGAAACTACTAGCTGCCCGTGCGGAAAATAGGGGCACCCAGAGTTTAGGTTAAAACAATAAACTCCAGGTCAGTCATGTGACTGGTGTGAGAACTAAAACAGTTATTTAAAACTTTATTTTAAAAGGGAGTAATTCAAGGGACCACGCCGTATAACACGGAACGGGTTTCCTCCCAAGAATACCTGTGCATAGAATAAACAACGCAATGCTTTTTCGAAAAATGAAGCTATTATAAGACCCAGGTCCCATCACACAATGCAACGCAAGCCAGAGGATAGGGTTTTACCTTATAACAGCCAAACATGCTTGGTACGTTTAAAACAAATCATTTGATACTATAATAAGTGTATAGTGTCAAAACATTTCAATCATAAATATAAATCATAGACGGCATGAGTGCCCCATACCACTATGTCGCCATACTAGTTCTACAATTAAAGCCGAAATACACGTATTGGAAATTGGATTCCGTCATGAGTCGAGGCAAGGGGCAAGCTCCTCTCCGTGTTCGAGACACTCTAGCAAATGCCTCAGGACTACACACTCTGGGCAGCCACTTGGATCGATTGGGCCGGTCCTCACTTACGTTAGAGGACTGGCAATTCCTGAACACACGTTTCCCGGTCCTTACAGACCTATAATCGAGGCGCCTCATTCCAACAACCACAAAGGTGAAAAGTATATAAATGTCAGGGCTGGTAAGTCACTGACACCACCAAAGCTAGAAAGAAACGTCGTGTTCTCCCAACGGCCCGTATCCTGTTTTTAACTCATACTGAGGTGTGAGGCTCGCAAATTCACGTTATACACAAAGCTGCCATGTAGGCGTGCTTTGATCATCAACCACAAGACTTTGCTTTTCAACAGAAGCCTTGATCATTGCATCTTAGCGTGCCACATAGGCAATTCATGCCATGCGACTGATGTCCATCGATATACAACCTCTGAGCTCGTACGTCTCAGAGAAGGGCGTTAAACAAAAGAATAAATTCTCCATCGCCAAACAGATGTATATTTAATAGAAATCAATCAACACAGAATAAAATCCAATGTCAGACACACAATCCATTTACAAGTCCGTTCTGGGTCTGAACGAAACCGGAGGCACTTTCCTCGCATATCCATCCATCTCCAAGTACGTCTGGACGACCACCAACTATTTCCATCCTCTTGGGTGTACTGCCCAATCAGGATCGTCAGTAATTATCCAAACGATGTGAAGAATTCCGGTCTTCGACCACCGTCTTCATCTTCGACATATCGTCGAATCGGTTATTCAGAATGGGTGTAAACCCGGACTTTCCGAACAACCCGCATATATTAAAACCAAACGTTACACAAACAACATACGCCTCATTCCAATTCATTAGTCACTAACCGCAAATTAGCAAGAGAACAATTTCCCAAACAATAACCCCGAAGGCCGAAACCAACATCAGATCAATACCCAGGAAACCATTCTTCTTAGCCAACCTACACCTAGTTTCTAAATTCCACATTCTTAGGGAAAGGTTCCCATTAATTTTATCCAAGATAAATTCTTTAAAATTTATCCTGTAATCTTCCTTTGGATGTCATTTAAAACCAAATTATGGTTTTTCCAACTAGTCAAGATTAGCGAACCGTAACGAAGTAATTATTTATTTTATTTCCCAATCCCAACCTATTCATCCCATGAAGCAAAACTGGTAATACTCCATATCTAACACCGTGGTGTTATCGGTAAAATTAATTACCATTTCACGTTCAAATCTAATTAAAGATTTAACTATCGCTTTGGAGCAAAACTAGTAATACTCCATTCCCGCTCATTTCTAAATTTGATAATTTAGATTATAGATTCACATTTCAATCTAATTGCAGATACGTTAGAACTCCTTTTGCTGGGTTAAAGAACTAGGTGTTATTTAAAATACAGTTCACGACAAACCCAAATCACATTCTATTTGTTATCGGGTTAAAGAACTAGTGTTATTTAAAACACTGTTCACGATAAACCCATTTCAAATTCAATCAAATATATTAGAAATTCCGATTATTTAAAACCCCTTTTTAAATCTAATTTATTTATTTAAAAATAATTGGGTTTTAAATTTAGTTCAAAACTAGTTCATTTCGATAAAAACCCATTTTTATCTTTTCAAATATGGAGTTTTTCATCCCACATCATTTCTTATGATTTTACACAAATTATTGATATTTTTAATAATTTTATCAAGGCCCGTACAGTCGATTTCCAACAATGGCCATCGAACTGCACTTACAGCGACCTTTTTCGAATTTGATTTGGACGTATCTCCAAAACCAACCGTTAGATTTTGAATTTCAAATATTCGTTAGAAAGCTCTTTTCGATACGAACCCAACGGTTCCAGTTTTAGGAGAATCAGACGGTCGGATCTCCCGTAATGTCCGTTTGAAATAAATGGTCGAAATTCACGAACTGCCGCGGCGCGGCGCGTTCTATTCAGGCCATTATATTATATATATAATATATATAATATATATTTCGTCGATTTCTATTTAAAACAAAGTTTTAAAAATAGTTTTGAATTCGTTTCGAAAACAATTTCAACTTCCATTTCATTTCAAATCAAAATTGAATCTTTCCTTATAAATTCGTTTTAAAATTCATTCCTATTCAATTCAATTTGAATTCATTTCAATTTGTTTCCAATTCAATTCGAATTCGTTTTCAATTCAATTCGAATTGGTTTTGTATTCAATTCATTTCGAAATCGTTTTCAATTCAATTCATTTCGAAATCGTTTTCAATTCAATTCATTTCGAAATCGTTTTCAATTCAATTCATTTCGAAATCGTTTTCAATTCAATTCATTTCGAAATCGTTTTCAATTCAATTCATTTCATTATAAATAAAATCGATATGAATATCATTCACGTCAAAATGGCGTTAATCTAATCAACACGGCTTCATATATTCCTTCATTCTATTCCACAAATGAATATTTATTTTTGTCAACACACGACTAATCTCAACGAATGAGTACTGTCCACGTGTGACTATTTTTGTTAAATTATTTCGTTCAACATATGACTAATCTCAACGGATGAGTACAGTCAACCCATGAACCTTTATTTTATAGAGATAAAGATATAAATTTTATTTTTAAAATATTTCGTTCAACACATGACTAATCTCAACGGATGAGTATAGTCAACACATGAACCTTTATTTTATAGAGATAAAGATATAAATTTTATTTTTAAAATATTTCGTTCAACACATGACTAATCTCAATGGATGAGTACAGTCAACACATGAACCTTTATTTTATAGAGATAAAGATATAAATTTTATTTTTAAAATATTTCGTTCAACACATGACTAATCTCAATGGATGAGTACAGTCAACACATGAACCTTTATTTTATATTATTCTTTATTTTCTAAATTGGAATGAGGCCCAATCAATCACTATATAATATTAATTATATGGATTTTCATACATCACACGTATATGATAGCATTGAAAAATAATCAACCATCAACCAAAGTGCATTACACTGTATAAGCATCAAATATAGATATCTAACGCTTATAACAGCCTGTCAATCAATCGATCGACATATTTAATCAATCAGGATGAGTGAACTTCAAATTTCATCCCAATACCCGTGTGGGGTTTCAAACAATCAAACACAGATTTTATTTGTGTAGTTGGGCGATGTGTAAAATTTATCGTTCCAATCAATGTCCTTCAAATAGGTGTACATAAACAAACCGTCCGGTTTGTAAATGAATATTTTATTTTATTCACATTCACGTTAAAAATTATATTTTTAACGATAAAACATTTTATTTCAACATATGAATTTCTATTCAGTTCATTCTTTAAATAAAATGATATTTTTATTTTTCTAACATATTTTAGAAAATTTCGGCGGCATAACGGCACGATACTAGAAACGGGACGAGGCCTAGCCTTATCCCCGGTCTAGTGAAGGCCCACGCCATTCATGCATCAATCAAATTCATTCATTTCACCAAACAATTCAATTTCAATCAAATAATCTAACTTATTTTTGCAATCAAACAAACAAGTCCATGGTCTGTGGACGATTGTGTCGGGTGCTACTAAGCACCGTCTGCATCCTAGTATATATATATAACTAGAAATGAAAATTGAAGAGTGAGAAATTCTCACCGAAAGCTATCCAATAATCTTGACTCTTCTTTGACAGAAATCTTCATCGTTATCGCATTTTTATCATCTTCGTTGCTGTAGCCACTACATATGTAAAAATCGAATTTTTACTACGATGTTATATAGATAAAAATTATAATTTCATCCCGCTATTTTTCATATAAAGATTTCGCCTTTTTACATATAAAGATCTCGCCTTTTTTAAAAATATAGTCTTCGCCTTTATAAAAATATAGTCTTCGCCTTTATAAAAATATAGTCTTCGCCTTTATAAAAATATAGAGATTTCAACTTTTAATTTAAAGATTTCAACTTTTCACTATCTATATAATATAAAAATCATATTTTTGATCCAAATCATATTTTTGATCCACTTCATATATAAAAGTTATATCTTTAACCTTTTTATAAATTAAAAACTGAATTTTAAAAATAAAAATCTCCTCTTCCTTATAAATAAAAATCGAAACTTTCATTAATAAAAATCCGACCTTTCATAAATAAAATCCTTATCTTTTCATTAGTAAAAATTCAATCTTTCTCCTTATTTAAAAATCAAATCTTTTCTAATTTAAAAAAAAACACATCTTTACATTTACTTTTTAAAAATCCTAACTTTACAGTTTTAAAAATAATATCTTTACAGTTTAGGATTTAAACAAACTAAATAAACTAAAAATCAGAATAAAATAAAAATAAAAAGGGTCAAGAACTTACAGCGGGGGGGGGGGGGGGGGTGCTGCGTCGACGCAGGATGGAGGGAGGGTGCTGCGGCTCTGACGTGGCGGATAAGGGGCGACGCAGGGCTTCGGAGGTGGCGAGGAGGGTTTTGGCGCGGTGGTGGGGGTCTGATTGGAGGGGGAAGGCGGTGGCGTTCGCCTCAGGGGGGGGTCTCGTGGTTGTCGCGCCGCTGGGGGAAGAAAGGGGGTTCGATACTAGGAGGAGAGAGCGGAGGGGCTGAGGGAGGGGATCGGAGGTAGAGGGTGGCGGCGCCGCTCTATGGCGCGGTGGCGGCTCCATCGGAGGAGCGACGAGCTCCTCCGTCATTTTTTTCCCTTTTTTTATTTCATTTGTTTTTTTCCTTTCTGATAAATTCGAAGAATAAGGGGGGGGGCAACGTATAAGGGAAGAGGGAGGGGAGAGAAAGAATTTTAATTATTTTATTTAATTATTTTAATTCCTAAAAAGTTGACTTTCACATACGACCTCTAAACGAGGTCCACCGCCTGTCGTCCATAGTGTTTTACCCCCATTCCGAACATAATGGGACATGTTTCGCAGGTTGATTCGATCGTTTGAGTCAGTTTCCGTTGAATTTACATTTAAATCACTATATTGAATTTTAAACGTACATTTCAAATTACCGGGGTCACATAACAACTCTATAAATTCCATAAAAATATTTTCTAGCTTCGTATTGACGATACGGTCCTAACAAAACTAGTTTCGTTGAATTCTGACACCGTTTGAAAAATGGCCAATTTCCAGTCGATTAAAATCAACTGAAACTGGTCAAACGCGTTTTCCTTTGCCACGCTCACATATTGATTCGAAAAATTATGAAATTTGAAACCTAGCAATAATTTGACGTCACGGACCCAACAAAACTGGTTTCGTCGAAATCCGAGGTCGTTTGCAAAATTCCCATTTTTAAGGGCCTGAATTCCATAGCGACTATTCATAATTTTCAACTGGACATATCTTTTGATTCCCGCTATGAAATTTTGATTTTTCGGATTCGTTGGAAAGATATCATCAATTAGATCCTAATGTTTTTGGTTTCACTAAAATCCGGATTGTTTTGCACCCGGTACATTCAATTGAAGTTTGAAATCGAATTATCGAACTACCGCGCCATTTTCAATTCTATTTATAATTATATATAAATATTTATATTCTAACGATGACGTATATAATATATACGTTCTATTTATATTCAAAATAAATTTCTCGTCAATATTATTTAAAATAATCTATTTTAAATATTCAAAATTCGCTAGAATTGCCAAAATAAAAATTTTAAACTGGCCCAGAATTTCCGGGTTATTACAACTATCGAAGGCCTAACTTTATTTAGAAATTTGAATACTTCAAACCGTTTATTTGGAGCATTCAAACCCATAACGTTCCAAGCTACTACATTCATTTAATCTTGCTCTGGCTCCTTGTTGAAACTTTAGGAGGAGCATGATGAGCGGTTTTGGGGTTCCTTTTTTTATTTTGCTTATTAATATTGTCCATTTCTTCATTGAATTTGCTGTTTTCCTCAATGTTCCCTGACACATCGATTTCTTCAGCAGGATTATCTACCTCTGTAGTGTGATCGGAGGTACCAATGTGTGCAGCAATGTTGTCTTCATCTGATTCCAACCAGTCTTCGCAAAAGCCATCCACTTGGTCATCCATCTTTTCACGAGCTGCAGTGGTGTTCATTTCAGTTATTGCAACAGTGCCTGTCGAATGGGATTCTATGTTAGAAGGAGCCTGCATATTGCCTTCATTGTTACACTTGATATGATCATTTCTGAATGTAATATTCTTGTTCAGCTGTAATTGTAAAGGTACTTCATTTGCTCTGGCTCTGATCATTGGATAGTCTGGACGTTTATTAACATCTGTTTCTGCCACATTATCTAAGAAAGAATTAAAATTGTTCATGCTCTTTTCTGAAATATCATGCGTTACTATGCAACTTTCAATTCGATGTTCTGGTTGTTCACTTGCCATAATACGAGTATTCATAGTAACAGTATTGGCCTGTACGTCCTTATCATTTGTTATTTCAATTGTGCTGGTATTTGCATCATTACTAGGTGGGGTAGAACTCTCATTCCTTTCCACGTTACACTCTGTAACATTACCATTATCCCTATGATCATCAGAATCCACATCCCCATTGGCAATTCCTGACTTTCGCACCCATACTTCTTTCGGTTTTGTTTTGCATTGAGAGTTGATATGCCCAAACACCCCACACGATTTACATCTCATCGGTTTGTAGGGGTATTCCACTTTTATCGTCAATTCTTCCCCCGTGTGCATGATCACATCTACCTCATTCGGGAAATCCGATTTTGCATCCATTTCGATACGTATTTTTGCATAAGCCACTCTGGATTCATCTGCAGTGATTTTATCCATTTTTATTGGTCGTCCCAATAAACTGGCGATGGCACTTAACGCTTCTTTATCACATAATTCTAGTTCCAGATTTGAAAATTTAACCCAGATCGGTATTGTTGTCAATGGATCTTTCTTGAATCGCATTCCCATGCACCATTTTTTTAATATAATAATTTTATTATTAAACAAATAAGGTCCTCCTTTCAGTATGTTTTCGCAATCTGAATTGTTATCAAATCTGATTATAAAAAACCCATTTTCCTTCGACAACAATTGAAAATTTCCTGTAGGCTTCCAAACACGTTCTACGTAATTTTTGAGATGTAAATGGTATGGTCTAGATCCGTATACGTAGAAGATGATTGAGTTCTTCCACTTATCAACAGATCTATAAGCAGCAGTAATTGGGATCGAGGCTTTTTTCTTTGAATCTACAACCGTTGGTTCAATGAAATCCAGATCGACATATGTGTTCTCCGCTTGTCCAGTCCCACCTGATGCCGCTTGAATCCAAGATCTGGATCTACCTTATGCAACGTCTGCCAACAAGTCCGCCCAGTTAAACGTTCTATTGCGATGAACCTGATGACCATCGGATTCAGATCGAGCATTCGCTCCCTCCTTACTCCGAGATCTAGGGGGACGCACCGCCTTAGAAGCAGTAATTTGGAGATCTGACGATCTCCCGTCACCCCTCAGGTCAGTCGCAACTCTTTGGATCGGAGCCCTAATCGGGCGCCCACCTCTACTAATATCAGTCCAACCATTCATGTCCGATGACTCAATTGGTCCCTCTTCTACCCACGCAATCTCCTTTCCAGGCCTCTGATCAGGAGGTCGACCTTTATCGTTATTAACTCTAATCGCATCAGCCATGAGTTTCGTTATTACATTAGGTTTATTAGCAGAGATAAAGCAAGTGCATATGAAAACAATATAATGAATGACTCATTTTATAATTCATGTGAATAAAATGTCGCTGTAAACTATAGGTAACCATATCACTAAGGTAAAAGGCATGCAATATAGGTAACCATATGATATCGCAATTAACTGATAACGATAACATGAGAAGGAGGGGGAAAATGATCTAACTCTAAAGAAATATGGAACATGCTATTGATCGATAAAGAAGTAAAATTTGCAAAACTAAAGCTCTGTTTTATGCAGCAGGTGAAGAAGGTATAATAGTAGTAACCAAGTTATTATATAAACAAAACAGTTCGAGTTTCATGTATCAGGTAGATGAAGTTTTTTTAAAATTGATAAATTGGGTACATTACGACAAAATTACATATGATAGAAGATAGATTTGTACATATTAGTATTAATTATTAACCGTATTCAATCAAATTAACAGAAAAATTACTATCCCAAAATAAAAAAAATTGAGAATGATCATTACCCAAAGAAAACAAAAGATGAACTTTACTTATAACATTCTAACTTCAGTCCACTTAAACTGAAGTTTGTTGGTTGTTATGTATTACTAAAATGCATAAGTGCTTATTTCTAATTAGTGAAAACTGTATTTCCAAACACAATATCACCACCAACACACTGTACCTTTTTTAACACGTTGTATTTCGAAACACAGTTAACCTGTTAATTGATATTATGTTAATTTTTTCAACCAAATTTGGTGGAATATAAGTTGTAGTAGATTGCAGAGTATGTGATAAAAAGCAGGTATCAAAGGGACCGGTTGGACATAAAATTGAATGAATGGCGAGACAGGGGAAAAAAGACAATGAATCAAAAACCTAGTCGATGCCCATTACTAATCAAATGCCTTTTCGGTGCAACGTGAAGTTGATGTCAATTTGGAATGGCATTCACATGTATAGTATTGTTACACTCATATCCATTACCTAATTATAAGGATAACATTTGATAGTGAGAAGGAATTGATAATGAAAATGCGATTAGAAACCTGAATTTAGTATTAACATATACAAACTTGCTCCATGCCCATTAGTAATCCACAGAGTCGGTGGTAGATGATGTTTAAGTGAATTAAGATGACTTGATGTTGGCATGGTAATGTGAATCCATTGTTTATGTGAATCGTACTTGGCATTGGCATGGTCATGTGAATCCATCACCTGATTACCAAAATAACAGCACAGAACTTAATAAAAGTGAAAGATGAGTGATAATGATATGTAGTACAAATTTCCACCATCAAAGTTTCATACAGTTTAAAGGTTAGTTTCGTATGGTTGATGGTAATATAAAATTAAGTTTCAAACAGTTCAAAATTTTGCACACAACTGGCACCAATAAAATCATGCATATAAGAAATGTCACACACACCCTTCATAAATTATCGCAGTTGCTTATATAAGCAGCAGTTGATGTTAGTTAAACCAATTGCTAGCACTATTATTCACTGTGCGATCTCGAAAAGAGTACAAAGCCTTACATTAAAAAAAGCATGAGAAATTTTCAATGGCTTTAAAGTATGAACATGGTTAACTATTGGGTCGATCATCAATTACACTAATAAGCAAATCCTTATTTATGCAACATAACGTAAGTATATATATTGATCTTATGATTAGTATACATATTATAAAAAAGGAAAAATAGAAGACTATAAAATATTAATGCACATGGTATTAACTTTTTCTTTTGCAAAGCATTTTTTCGATCATAATCCCAGCCCATACATTTACTATTCCTATAAAATAAGTAAACATAAAATCAATGATTGAATAAGTAAATAGATAATCAGGCCATTAAACAGAGCTATTTTCCCTTTAAAATTTATTAAACTAGGTTGCTAAACCACGTACAGAGGCCTTACCACATTGTGATCTTTGTCCCGGTTAGAAACTTGCGATTGAAAATCAAACACGCATATAAATTTCCATGGAACATAAGGTGTTACCAAATAATAAAAATAAAATTCATGGAAAGCCATGATAAAATATACCAAATAATCTAACACTTTCTACAAAATGTAGCTTACGTACACAATAGATGAGAATAATACATCCATAGTTAATCGCCCTATACAAATAACATGGTAGTATAATAACACCTTCCAATTTGAAGCACTTTTCTTTAATACAATTGAGGAGCAATGAGTCTAGTTAGCAAGGGTGTATCGGGTGTTGTATGTGTCAAGAAATTCAAAGATTTTGTCTATGATTAGAAAGAAATGATGGAGGAGAAAAAAGTGATAGTAACCATGTTTCCCAATTTTTGCAATATAGCTCGTAGGAGGTGGAATATTTTTTGCAGTGCAGGGAGTAAACATAAAATTATAGCCACTGTTGAATATAACAGAAAGCATGCTAAATAATATGATAATATGATGTTGGTTAAACATAACCTTAATTATACAAATTGTTGAAATTCCAACTTTTATACAAATTGTTGAAATTAGAACAATTATCCGTCAGTCCACAATAATTATAGAGTTTAATTATAGGTTATCAGGAAGTTAAAAATTAATGTGAAATATGATAGTGAATAGGGTTTTGTCACCACACTAACTTTCCATAATGAGTAAATGTAAGAAAATATAGCAAAAATCCATGAAAAAATATACCTGAGTAGATCGGAAGGTAAGAACCGACAATACAGTTTGTGCAGCAGTGGAAACATGGGTACCTGCAGGTTTGGAGAAGGTAACATTACCAAAGAGCACTAAGGTGAAGTGAATGAATTAAAATAAGATTTTACCTGGGCTGAATATGTCAAGGTGGGAAGAAAGGATGTGGAGGGTGCAAACATGCAGATCTGGACAGTCGTTGGTTATCGAAGGATAAGGAAGCGAAAAAGGAAACGGGAAGCGGTGGAGTTAAGGAGAAATCAGAAGTAAATGGCGGTGAAGACAAAATAAATGACAGTGAGGTGGGTGGTGGAAGCAGATCTGAAGAGAAAGAAAAATAAGAGGGTAGTGGAGTAGGTATGAAGGGTAGACGCCATGAATGAAATTTTTAAGCTTTTTTTAAAACGGAAAAAAAGAAGGAAGAACGGGAATAACGGAGTGGAAAATTGAAAAAAAATGAAAACTTTGGATATAGTTTGACCAACCGACAAAGTAGTGGGCATGGGATATGTGTATTTGCAATTACGATTTCACCCTTTTGTTAAATGTTGCAATTCAGTTGGGTTGGTCTGAGAGCAAAGGTTTTCTTTACCATACTAAAAAGCTTCACCATGGGAAGGTATTTGTAATATTAGTGTATATATATATATATATAAGCACAACAATTTGATCTCTATTTTCTATTTTTTTGACTGCATGTGGCTTAGTTGACATATCAGTAAAAGTGACAAAACAATACCGAAGTAATATTTATTTATACATAAAAGATAAAATATGAGAGCATAAAATGAACACATTTTCATGTTTATCAAATACATCAACACTTATCTTTTACTTTTCCTCCAAGTAAAACAAAAATGTAGGTCACACTTTCGTAGAAAACACGATTGCATTGAGCGTATGCGCATAACAAGTCGTTAAACCTCTAGGTGTCCCTAGTAGGAGAAGTGGTGTCTCGTGAGGGTTTTCAGTGGATACTACCCCACAAAATCCAAATGCAATATGTTAAGTTTCTATTACAACTACATGAATGCCACAGACATATGCAATTGAAAACAAAAATGAAAACACGACATGTCTCAGAAAAGTTGCAACATAGCATTATACAATTTGAAATCAATCTATAGAAATTTTTGGTTTCTCAACTCATCACAAATTTTCAACGTAATTCAAGTTTTCAAACGTTAAATTCTAGTTTGACCAGTTGGTTTGGTTGATAACATAGTGCGACCATGAAACAAATTCTTAGTTTGCTTATCACAGTTTGCGAAGTGATATTCTTATTTCCTTGTGTATGTGCAGTCGAATCTATAAGGTCAAGAAGTGTTTGGGAATTATTGCTTATTCTCTGTCTGAATAAAAATAATTTATAATTAATTGCACACGCCTAACTTAAAAGACCAAGATATACCACCCATGAACTGCCTCGTGGACTGACGCGAGAGTTTGGGACAGAGCTTGGTGGATTGTGCAGAACGACGTTGACTTTGTCAACAAGATATCGGTAATCCTTAGGTATCCAACTCATAAAATGAGACCACGGTATACCACTCATACACCGCCTTGTGGGCTGACGTGAGAGTTGGGAAGCAGCTAGGCTGGTTTCACACCAACGCTAGATTTACAAACAATTTTGGATACCCTTGGATTACTATTATTATTGAATATAGGAAGAAGAGAGAGTTATTCAATTTCAGATTAACACAACTTAGTTTTAAAAACTTGAAAAGCCAATACATGTACTTTAAGTTTGCACTCATTAAACAAAGGCTACAGTTTAGAATAGACTTCATGGACATCACCTAAGAATCTTCCTATGTACCGGTTACACTATTATTTCTCGTAATTCAACTTTTCATTATATTTCTTATTTGAACTTAGTTGAGAAAAAATAAAATTACCATCAACTGGCAAAAAAAATTCAATTTACTTTGTTTTACTAATCTAAAATGAGTTGTATTTCCAAAAAAATAAATTATGGAATGCTACTACGACCTAAAATGCATGATGGTCTTATCTAAATGCATGAAGAAAAAAGAAAAATAAAGAAAAGTTAAAAAGGATGCAATGCAGACTCCCCCCCACACTTGGTCAAAACAGTGTCCACATTGTAAACATATTTCCTAAATTTGAAAGATAGTACCCAAAGGTGAACGAAATGCAAAATGATTTGTAAAATGAAATGCAATTTAACTACTATATGAGTATGCAAATCATATGCAAAACGAAATCCATGATGATGATGAATGCTCTGTGATGAATGATGCTTCTTTCTTCCTCCACACTTGCCTCTATTGAATATAATGTACGATGATTTATTATTTGATTTGTGAGGTACAATAGGCATATCAATGAATTCTTAAATCAAAATTCTTCCAATAGAATTTTTTCATGCCAAGGATTTATACCATTCAACTGAAAACTATCATAATTGCCTAAACTTGAGTTCTTAACAACAATTCATTCGATGGTATGGAACTAAGATTATCTTTGGGACATTCCCTAGATTCATTTTCATCATTTAAGAATTTAAGCTCTTCTTAGAATATTTCTTAGAAGGACGTAGTGAACACGTCTACTAAGGAAAGTGAAGTTTTCTAAGGAGATAAATAAGACGTGTCATCAAAGACTATTATGTCGACTTCTCCTATTTCAGACACTTTGGGTTGATGAAAAATATTCAATTTAATGGTTAAGTGCCCAAATGATAGTAGAAGTTAGCCGCTCCTACAATTTATGATAACATTTAAGGTGGCTAAGAAGGGACGACCCAAAATCAATGGAATTTGACTATCAGGATTTGAAATAGGCTTGGTTTTTAGAACTTTGAAATCCATGGGGAAGTAGAATTGTTCAATTTGAATCAAAACATCTTCAATTATACCTAATGTCTTTTTAACAGATCATCGACCAACTGAATCGTTATGTTCAGGGGTTTTAATTCCCCTAGTCCAAGTTAACGATAAACAATGTAGGGAAGAAGATTGACACTTGCACCAAGATCAAGTAAGGCATGACTGATATGAGTATTACCTATTTTGCAACTGATTCTAGGACAACCGGGGTCCTTATACTTGATTGGTGAAGGAATTGAGAAAACAAAGCTAGCATTCACAGTCAAGAAGGATGTTTTAGGAACGTTAGTGGCTCGTTGTCAAGTGCATAGCTCTTTGAGACACTTTGTGTGTTGAGTAATTTGTTCAACGGTGTCTAAGAGTGGAATATTGACATGAAGTTGTTTGAAGATTTCAAGAGGTTTTTTCAAAATTTGTGCCCTTCTTATTATTAAGTCTATGAGGATATAGAGCTACTGGTTTATAGACTCTTTCAGAATTTTGATCATTCGAAGAAGAAGGTTTCAATATGGGAAGTGAAGGAGGTCAGGGTGTGGAAGATGGGATGTTGGGATTGCCAACATTAGAGGAAGAAATATTGTCGCGATTGCCGCCATTAGAAGAAGAGATGTTAGGGTTGCTAACATTCGAAGAAGGCGTTTTGGAAGATTCAGATAGATTGGCATTAATAGCCATTAGAAGAGTGTCAAGCTTTTCGGTTTGAGTCGAAATCAAATGGTTGTTGGGATTGCCGACATTGTTGTCAATCATTTTTATGGATCTAAGGGTGATGATAGTGTTAACTGGATTATAGTTTCCGTCCTCACAAGAATTCACAGTAGAATAGTCATATTTTGGATTCACCTCGGGTTGACTAGGCAGTTTTTCTTTCTCATTACTTTATATTAGTTCCTTCATCATACTCATCATTTGTTCGAGTTTAGCATCTTCGTCGTTTATTTGTTTCTCTATTCAAACAATTTCTTGTAAAGATTGAGAAGATGAAGTAGACAAAAAGTTAGAATGCTTATACAGTTAATTCGAAGGCTTGGATTGAGGTGAAACTTAAGAAGTTAACGGATTAGAAGTTTGGTAGTTCGAATTCGGAATCATGTGAGATGGATCCGTGTCATTATTGGGATTAGACCATGAGAAATTTGGATGGTTTAGGATAGAAGTGTGAGAGTCTGAAGTCAAAATACCTACTTTCACCCATCAACCATTCGTGACATTAGAGATGTTCTCCTCATAATACAAACAACCACCTTGAATCAAGACCCCAACGTTATCTACTAGAAGAGCAATGCCAATGAAAACTTCTCGGTTAGATCATGCTACAACTACATCTCCTTTCACGGTAGGTTATTCTGGTTCCCTAGATTATGGAAGATTAAGGCGCCAACCGAGGGTTAGATTCTTCTTATAGAGCTTGGCTAATGGATGGATCAACACCAATGATAGGTTAATTCACAAAGGATTGGTTGTTGATCCCGTTTGCATTCTCCGTCTAAGAGCAAACAAAAGTGTCCCCCATTTTCTTGAAGAATGTGACTTAAGCTTCTACCTCTGGTCTTCGACTGTAACGAACATTCTTGGCTGTCCCCCACCTTTCTTCCATCACTTCAACCACTGGGAGTTCGAACCGTTGTCTCCAAACCTTGAAATCCTATTCGTTGCGTATGTTTGGACATTATGGAACGAACGCAATAACCGTTGCTTCAATAATCACTATGGTTCTAATCATCAGCTCTGCTTCAAAATTACTTACCTTTACCACCTTTGGTCAGTTACACAACCAGCACCTTTCATTCCAACCATCCTGGACACCGCCGTCGTTTGGGAAGAATCAGAAGGAAGCTCTGACGCTGGAGGCACCCAGCAACGTCGCCACTACCCGCGTCCATGGTAAGCTCGTCTTGTTCTGCACATCCCTTCGCAAATTGTAAGTTTTTTTTGTGTTTTATGGTTATCTGATGTTGATGGATTACATGATAATGCGAGGGGATGTGGTAATGGTGATATTTTGTGGTGTTTAAAAGTAAATTTGTTCAGTTTGTACATTTGCTTCATATGTAACTAATCGCGCTACGCGCTACGAAAATATTGCATGCATTATTAGTACTGTTAGCCATCGGTCAGGCTTGTTGACCAAATATAGTATTAGTAATACTAGCTAATCGGGTGTGTAGACTCGCTCTACATAACCGTTAAGCTCAAAAAAAAAATTGGATGGTTTCTTTAACTAGGGTTATTTGTGGATGAGTAAGGACTACTTTGAGCTATGACATTGGCTTGATCTTGAGGGTAATAGTAGGGTTGTCCTTCTATAGTTGGAGGAGTTTGAGTTTCTAAGGGAAAATGAATTGGATCCACAACATGCACTCCTCTAGTAGAAGTACGAATGGGAAAACAAATTGACTCCCATTGCATGCCCATTTCAAAATAGCTTTTCAGGAATTCCCAAACTTCATCGGTTATTTTAAACATAAATTCTCCTCCATACATTAATTCTAGTTGTGTTCGAGTCTAATAGTTTAGCCCTTCATATGCAATTTGACATAAGTGATGTTTGAGAATCGCACAATAAGGACAGCTATATAATAATTGGTTGAATCTCTTAATGTATTTTGAAAAAAATTCCCCTATGTTTTGAGAAAAATGATTTATTTCAGCTCAAATTTTTAAAGTTCTATGGAAAGTGAAAAACTTTTTCAAAAATACAGTGATAAATTCATCCCAACTTCTTATGAAATGTTTTGGAAGAGATTTTAGCCATCTTTTAACGCTTTCAAGTAGTGCGAATGGAATTAGCCTTAGCTTGATTGATTCTTTAGATAATTGTTGCATTTTAGTTACGGATGCATATAATTCAAATTCACTTAAAAATTCATAAGCATTTTCAGAACTAGTAAATTTTGGTACCCCTTGAATAAAAGAATGTTTAAACTCAAATTTTTCTTCAATTTGTGGAAATACTAAGACAAAACGTTGAACAGTCCTAGTTGGGTAAAATCATTCTCGAAAAGATACAGGTCTATCCATTCCAATATTGGGATTTTAAAAGTTGTGATTTCACTATGCCATAAATGGCCTTCTGCAATACCAAAAAAAAAAAAAAAAGGTTAAGTCCAAAAAATGTTGCCATAGGTTTTTGGCAACACTTTTCCTGTGTTGCAATTTTTGTCGGTGCCTTATATCTCAAAGGCAACATTTTGACCATCTAAGGCAACATAAGAAATATTGTTGCAATATAACCCTATTTGGGTCTATAGCAACATCCATAGGTTTCTGTAGCAACATTCCAAAAATGTTGCTATAGATATTAACTTTCTGAATTTGTTTGGGTCCTCATCTTGTATACTATACTATTTTGCATCTCATAAATAATATAAATTGATGTTGAATAATAATACTATTGCAAAGAATTTAAATGATTCAAACAATATTTTATTCAATATAATATTTCAGCATTTAAATAGTACAATATTTTGTATCTCTCTGTAATACAAGTCATATTTACACCTCACTACATACACTCAAACACTCAATACACTGATTGTCTTTGTATTTGCTGCACACTTCTGGTCTAGCTTCTGCTTTTCCTCTGTCTCTTGTTTACCCGTACATTGGAAACAAAATGAGGAAGTAAATAGGATTCTCTAATTATTTTTTCCAGCATTTCCCTCATAGTACCTTAAAATGTAAGACTTATCTTCTGTCATTTGCATGACACATTAAACTTAGGTATCACATTCTCTTCACCTTCCACCATATTAGGCTTGACCAATCCAGCCTGCAGTCGATAGAGTTATATCCTATGATAAGCACATGCAATGTGGAAACATTTTGTTTGAACTCATAGTAAAAATAGGTAGATTGGGAGAAAAAATGTATCAAGATAAATGGTAAGTCTTAATGTAATGTAACTTTATCTACCACCAAAACAGATTGTGAAAATTTGAAGCAAAGAACAGTCAATGCAATCTTGCATGCTAAAACAATAAGACCATTACTTAAATTTAGATCAAACTACTCGACTACAGACTCACGAGGCTTGCAGCAATAAGTTTGATGGTCAAAAATCACACTTTGTTGAAATTTTATTATGTAGTTCATCTTTAAATGTATCTTGAATCAAAATTCAAAATCATGAAAACCATATACGGTGATTATAAGTTAATATTTCAATAAAGTATAAGCATAGGCATAAAAAAGCATACCAACATGCAGATAAATGTTGTCTTCCCAATACCATTCTCCTCCAACTTCAGAATAATCTAAAAATTCATTACCAAATAGCTTACCTCGTAAGTGACTCTCTCATTTTTATAAAAATTATTGTTTTATAGTACATCAATTATTAGAAGTAAGCAAAATTATAGATTTTCCCATACCTTGACATGTTTGCTCGTTGTCATCTCAAAAGAGACCGAGCACTTTCTCTCGATATGGTTCCATGACTTATCGACTGAAGGTATTCACTAACACATCCTTCTAGTGACTTAGCAGCACCAAAGAAATTCTTTGCCACCAAATTATGCAAATCCTCACCAGCCCAAATCGGATATATGCAGATATTTATTCCAAACCCAACAGCAACACCAATAGCGATGAGTAAAAAATAACTAACTGCGGTCTCACCTTAAAATCACAATCACTGGGTTTGGAAACTATAAGTTCATTTAGAGTTGCAAGTTCTAATAATAAAGTTAAACACAACTCCAAAATATCTAACTTACATTAATCAAATATTCTCTTAATTATATTACGATTATTATAAAGTAATAATGTTAGAATTATCACCTTCTGGTTGAGTCCTTTTTGCACATTCATCGTAAACTGCAGGCTTTCTTCTAAACTTACAACGAAAGTGGAAAAAAAATAAAATGGTAATAGGTCCAACTGAAAAAAGAAAAACTATCGTAAACATGTTGTATCATCGCAAATAAAAGACAAAATATACAACTAGGATTGAAATAGTATCGGTCAAGTAAAACGATTTTCTATCTTCATTATTATAATCAACAAGTATATATTGGAAACGACAATACATGTAGTTATAGAAACAAAAAAACTCACTTGTATATCTCAATTCTGAAGTACTCGAATCAAGTCTTCAACCTTTCTAAAAAAATTCATTTCCTATAATAATCAATCTGATATCAAACAATTTTCCTTCATCACTGAAAAAAAAAACTGTGATTGAGCTTGTATGATGAGAATTATTCAGGAAAGGACCAAAATTCTTTTGGGATTGCAAAATTTGTGAAAAGAGAGAATAAATTTTTAGTATAAAGATTGGAGAATTTTATTTATTTAAAGAAGAAAGAATGAATGTGTGAGTATACAAAAAACCATTCTAAAGTGGATCAATTTCCAGATCGATTCACTAATTGATTAGTAAATAGATTTATAAGTTAGTTCGGTTGAAGTTTATCCTATTAAAGTATAAATTTACCTGATTTCATGACTCGTGGCTTTGTGTTATTCTCTTTATCTCCTTCCTTCAGTCAGATCTGAAAATAGATGAGGATTTCTTAATTAAATCGGATCACATGATGAAAATAGATTAGAGAATGAAAGCGAAAGAATTGAGAAAATGGCTAACGTAAGGAAGGATGGAGGAGAATACGTCCTCCAGCTGAATCACGACTATGGTCCGGACAAGAAGAATGCGGATGAGAAGAATCGCGACTATGGTCTAAAAATGAAACGAGAAAAAGCCTTTGAATATTGGATCTGAATAAAACGAGAAAATTAAAATGAGATCTGAACAATATCTGAAAATGAGAAAATTAGGTATTGATTCGAGTAAGACAGAAGATGAATGAAAACTAGGGATCAAAATAATTTTGGAAATCTGTGGGTCAGAATAAAATGAAAAGGAAAGCCGAAAATAAAAGTGGAAAATAGAAATAGGTGGTGTGGACAGATGGTTGAGATTTTGTTTTAAATGATGGTGTGGATTATTGAGGTGTAATTTTTTAATTTGAATATATTTATAGTTGCTTTAACATTTTGTTAATACCTATGTTAACACCATGAAACAAATGCTGCAATACAAAAAATTAGCATAGCTATCGTTACATTATAACTAGCAACATCTTTGTAATTTCGTTGCAATAGGCCATCTATGGCATAGTGTTTAATTCGATTATAATCAATATTGTTTGAAAAGTTTTGGTATATCTGATAACGCTTTGGAGAATTATGGTGGCTGATACTTTTTTCACTCATTGTTGTCGAATATAGAAAATCCAAAACACAAGGTTGACACAAGTAGCTCTTATTACAAAATAGATAACGTACTCAAGTATATCTTATTCGTTGATAATCTCAATTTAAAGGGGGAAGAGGGTCTTATGGCCGTCCACGTTATAAATACTAAGGGATATGACCAATATTTTACGGGTAGTATGCAATCTCTTATGCTAAAAGTTCAATAAATTGAACTAATATATATCCGTGATCAAACCCTTGTGAGAATCAATTTCATAAAGTACACTTTGTAGTTAAATATTTTGCAAATCAAATCAAGTTTTATAATTGAAAAACGACGAGAGTGATGACTTTAGTTATGGAAATTCATTCCTCACTAAACTTATTCAGAAATTTCAATCAACACAACAATCAAACAAGAATAATTGCAGAAAATTAAAGACAAAATTATACAAGCAAGTCGCTGCCCCTGTAGAATTTTTTTACGAGCAATGTCTGTATATTATCTTTTAGAAGCAGAACAGCTATAGAGTTTAGAAAATTTTACAGTGAGGTATGGCTGTCCGTCCAGAGCAATTGCATAACTTGAACTCTTTCTTTCATGTGGCCTTTAACTGGCTGAACCCTTTTTCCATTAAAAAAGAAAACAAGACAGACGAAAAGAAAACGGAAACTGACTTGGAAATAAAACAAAAAGCTAAAAACTGAATATACTATATAAAATAAATAAAAAAACTTAGCTTCTTAGAAAACGAATACACACTAGGCTCAAAGGAAGGAATGAACAAAGCTTAAAAATTAAAAAACTAAGCTATACAAAACTAAACTAACTCAAACTAAACAGGCTACTGCACTCAAATAGTCATAACTTAGGCGCAACCTTAAATATCCACACACTAAACCTTTTCTCTCAAAAATAAATAAACAGGAGACTTCCGTTTAAACACACAAAATAAAATCCTCCCCCTTTATTTCTTTTTCAGAATCAATCAAAAAATCACAATTTCAAGCTTTGAATCAAGGTTAGATTAGAATCAATTGATTTGGGTTTTAGATCTTGAAGTGGGGTTTCAAAATCAATGAACCGTTGAGGAGAATTTGTTTTATGAAAATCATGACCATGATTTGGAGTTTTTGGTTATTCGAACTGCAGGCCTCGATCGTGATTGAACTGGGACGTTTGGTGTGGGTGATTGTGTGGCTAGGGTTTTGAGTTCGATTTGGCTCGTTTTTTGTATTGCATGATTTTGTTCATCGAGTCTGATTTTCAGTGATTCCTTTTGTTGCTGATGCGTAAGGGTATTGGGGTTCGTGTTGTGGGTGATTGCTGCTTGGATGAGAAGATGGTTTAAAGTGGCTATCGGTTGATGATGAACTTAAATGTGGGTAAGGTAGCAGAGGTTTTGTAGATGTGGGTGAATCTGTGGTAGAAGATGCGGACTTGATAGGTGACTAAGGGTGGAAGGGCTGGAATATGGGTATGATGTTGATGGAGTATGGAGCTGAATTTGACTTTTGCTTGTGGCGTTGGTATGATGTAGGCATTAGTTCGGGTTTGATTGCTAATTTGAGTGAAGATGGGGAGCTAGTATGTGATGGTTGTTTGGTCTAAGGCAGGGAATGGATGGTGGTAGTAGATTGTTGTGTGGTGAATTGCTATGGTAGTGGTTAATGTGTTATTGATGAATATAGTGGTTTGTGCTTTGTGATGTTTTAGCGTATGAGATGATCTTCATGGTGGTTGTGGGTGAGTAGCAAAGAAGATGTAGTTGATGTTCGGTGATGAAAGCAGACTGTGAGGTGGAGAAATAAAGAGAAGAAAGGATTTTTTGGTTTTTTATTTTTTTGAAAATAGTAAAAATGAGAGAATAGAAAAAGAAACAAAAGTAAACAAAAAATTGGAAAGGAAATAAAAAGAGGAAAAAAGATCGAAAAGAAAGGGCAAGTTATTTTTTCTCTTGTTTTAGAGATTATGGTATCAACGGGCACTACCAAATCAAATAATCTAGAGATTTTTTTATTAAAACAAAAAAAATTAACACAAATCGTAAATTAAATAAATAATAAAACTTAATTATTGCCTCCCCGGCAACGGCGCCAAAAATTTGTTTGACACTTTCCTTTGGAATAGAAAAGCGCAAATTATGTAATAATTAATTACTACAAGCGCACAAGTGTGTAGTATCAAGGTCGAACAGAGAGAGGAAATTTTTTTTTAATTTTTTTTATATATAATTTTGTGTACGAGTTAGACGAATTTGGGGGATTTGATTGAAATAAAAATTGAAATTGCAATTTGATTCAGAACAAATCCAATTGAACCAACGATCAAATCACAATTATCAATTGGAACAGGAAAAACAAGCAAAGTACTATTGAATTCACTACGGATTTGAATCAAATCAAATCTGTAGTAAATTCATTATTACCTAATAAAGCGGAATAAAATACAGAAATTAAAATTGCAAAATAGAAATAAAAAACAGAAAGTAAAATCAGGATTACCATTGAATTTAATCAAATAATCAATCGTTAATGAGAAAAATATACTGCAATAGTAAATTGTGCTCTACCAAATCTAATTGAATAGACAACACAAATTTACTGGACCCAAGAGTAGGGCTGTATATCGGATAGGACAGTCCGTTGTCCGGCTTGGTCCGAAGCTATAAGGTGTTCGTCCGTGTCCGTCTGATTCTCTTATAGGACAGAACTTGGACACACTAGTGTTCGTTCCTATCTAAAATGTTCAATGTTTTTCTATTATCCAAGGCTATATCGGACATGACAGTCCGTTGTCCGGCTCTGTCCGAGGCTATATGATGTCCGGTCCATGTTCGTCCGAATTCTTATAGGACAAAGCTTGGACACACCTCCGTCTGGTCCGGTCCGACCCGTTTACACCCCTGCCCAAGAGGAATATAGAAAAGAAAACAAAAACTCTCAATTCTTGGATAGAGTTTACAATGAAAATACATGAGTATTTATAGGATAGATAAACCAACCTAAAACCTAATACAATCATAAATGTGCCTTAGTTAAAGCAGGTAAGTTTTGGCCTTTCCTCTTTTCTTCTTGCTTTCTTAACAAGTCTTCCTTGATTTATGATATGCATATTCTTTCTACCAATTATTTTCTTGTCCAAAAAGCAAAATTATATGAGATCTTCATCTACAAGTCTTCATATATATATATATATATATATATATATATATATATATATATATATATATATATATATATGGGGGCAGCTATTGGGACACAAAATTAGACACAAACTTGGGGACACAAAACCTCAACCGTTGGATCTTTTTGTCTTTATGTGCAGATGTGTAATTCATGGGGTGATCCAATGGTGGTGATTAGTTGTGTCACCAATTGTGTCAAAATTTTGTGTCCCAATAGACTTTCCCTATATATATATATATATATATATATATATATATATATGCACAACAATTTGATCTCTATTTTCTATTTTTCTAACTACATGTACCTTAGTTGGCATATCTGTAAAAGTGACAAAATAGTACCCAAGAAACATTTATTTATACACAAAAGATAAAATATGAGAGCATAAAATGAACACATTTTCATGTTTATCACCGGTCTATAGGACTGTATCGTCTCGATCGGCCAGAACTTGTCATCCTCATAGATAATTCCTTGATGCTTGGAATATCATGAAGCTTGGTATAGATAGCATTCAAGCTTGTCATATCGTCAATATCCATATGGCTTGGTCCATGTCATATGCATCTTTACTTATATTTTAAGGTAAACATCTCCATAAAAGCTTATCTCCTGCGTACATGGACGTGTCACTGTTTTACCTAGTCGATAACACTATTTTCATATATAAAGTATAATGCTTATCGTCATTATTGTTTTAAAGAGCTTGAGGCTTACCGCTTCTATACCTTGCCATTTGTGTTGATAAGACCTATTTCTATAACTTGTTTTCTAAATCATGTCTATACCATGTCGACTGCGTCGACAAGGCTTGTTTCCAAGGTAGCTTTCAAACTATTTTGAGGCTATCGTCTCTACAACTTGCTGATGTCAGTTATGTTAATAAGACTTGTTTTCTAACTTACTTTTAAAAGATTTTAAGGTTATCACGTCTAAACCTATGGCGTCATTGTCTATATCGACAAGGCTTGTTTTAAGTTGCTTTATAAAATACTTTGAAAGTAATATCTCTTTTCCTTATCATTACAGATGTGGCCAATAATGTATTTTTTAAAGTCCCTTTCATATTGATTTGATTTTATCGCCTCTGTAGCTTGTTGATGTTAATAAAGTTGCTCAATTCTAAAAGGAACTTGAGGCCATCGCCTATATAGTTTGTCCCATCAATCATGTCGATAGGGTTGTCTTGACTTGGTTTAATCCTTGCGGATACTCAACCTATATATTTGGCTGATATGTCTTTGCATATCATTTGAAAAAATTTAATTGCTTCGATACTTTGTTAAGAAATCAATAAGCACTGAGATGACAAGCGTTTTCGCGCTTGTTATTGTCAGTAGGGAACCATACTTTAACCAGGTATGCATTGTCAACCTCATCGACAAGATTTTTGTATATTCCATTGTTTTATGATTGTGCTTGATTTGTTTTCACGTGATTAACATATAGTGGGGACACCAAAAATTTAATAATTATGTAATTATAGGGGTTACCAATAGAGTTGAACATTCTTAGGGAACAAGATTAAAGTATGAATTTAAGGTTTATTGTTAATCATGGATAAAACTATAAGTTTTCGTTAACCTATGGGTAAGACTATGAGTGTAAAACATTTAATCCGCATTAAATATTGATAAATGATTATAATTAACCTACAAATAAACCTGGAGGCTTATAACCAACTTATGGGCAAAACTATTAGGCTCTTATTTAACCTACAGATAAAACTATGCGATGTGTGATAAGTTATTTACATAAGGTGCATGAAAGTTTCATAGTCATCCTACGGATAAAACTATTGGATATGCGCAGTGGTTAGCCAACATCTAATCCCACTTCTTAAATAAAAATAGCAGACAAGTATGTAACTTATTCATATGACAAGTAATCATTATCCATTAGGATAATTATTTAAGAAAAATAATAACAGGGAATAATCCACTGTATAATGCACATTTGCCCATTGTTATTGTTGTTGCTATTGTTGTTGTTCATTGTTTCCAATCATTGTGGATGCAGGAGTGCAATTTTGGTTATTGATTTTTAGGATATTAATAAAGGGAAATCCTTTCTGCTAGGCGATGTTATCTCACTATATATCTATTAATTTCAGGATAATAGTTATTGTTCATACTAGACTGTTGACTGATCTGAAGTTTTTGTTTTCCTCTTGAACTCTCGAGTATTTAACTGGGTAGATTGAGAATTAGGGGTTTTCATGTTTTTCTTCAACGAATAAGCTTACGGAAAAATACAAGAGATATTTTGCTAATTTAGAAATTTCTTTCCATTGTATTATTTTTATGTTGATGTATTTAAAAGAAAAACTATTTATTGCCTATGTTTGACTCTGATCAACCAAGATGGCAATTTCATATGAGTGATATTTTTTGATTGGCCATTACCTATTCGAATTTGAATAGATTGACTACCTTTATATTCTTTGTTGTTAAGATTTAATTGCAGAGGTTATTTGTAGCATGGTTGTTTGCACTTGAATCTGGGAATCAAGCATCATCATGAATATCTCCAATTTAGTTGTGTTTGAACTGTCAGTTTGGTTCCTTGATTCTTGATGTAGACTAGTTAAATTAGCACTGTTATTGTTGCTTTTCTGATTTATGTGACTTGGTTTGTAGTTAGAATTAAATCTAAAATAATATTGATTGGTTGTGTGTCCAAATCATTCACATATCTGACATCTTAGCCTGTTATTGTTGTCATTCCTCTTCTTCCTCCTTGGGACTTGTTAAACCGACCACTCCTTTAATAGTTTTTACCCTTTTCTTGATATATTTTTTACATTGTTGGAAGAAACATGGCTTACGATACATTAGATATGTAGCTTTCTTTATTCAATTCTACCTTCATGAGAAAAAAGTCTAGAATAAACATATGAGATTGATGGTATGGGTTCAATGGATGAGATGATGGCAACAATAGCCACATAATCATCATCTAGAACGTTCAAGGTTGAGAGTATATGTTAAAAATTAGAAATTGTGTGACCACCAAAAACAAGTAAGTTACATATATTTTCAACCTTTATAAGATAATATCTCATTAACACATGTCGTCTTTCTTTAAATTCTAGAGTCATATATTTGTAATGCATATGATTGCAAACTGAAAACCTTTTGAATGGTTGACCACGTATCATAAGATGTTTTGCATCCAATTAGTTGTGGTATTATACTTTCACTTATTAAGGATAAAACCCATGAACATAAAATTATGTCTTGTCTTATGTAGATTATGTATTCTCTATTGGTAATATTTTTTCCTTCACTATCAACAATAAACTATTCTGGAATGACTTTTGACCCATTGATGTAGTCTTCTTTCCCATTACATTCCACTACAGTTTGAATCTGAAGCTTCGACAGTAACTAGTTTGTTTCACACAATTGTATTGGGATTAATTGGTTTCGTGGGCTTATTATTATCTTTCACATATTTTTGGATGAAATTTGAGGAGCTAAGACCAAGGTTCTTGAATTAGTTGATGTAACAGTGCTATCATTATCACCTTCAACCATGATGAGTGATATTCAACAGATTTCCTGAGAGATTTTCAAAATTTCAAGTGCTTCAGAATCCTGGATCCAAGAAATGCAGGTAAGTGATGATATGAACTGAGAACTAAACTTAGAAAGCAACTAAAATCTAATGATGATTTGATAATGATTCTTGGTGAGGCTTGATGACAAGTTCAGTGAAAATGAATGCAATAACTGATATGAACTGATATTTCATTGCCAGTTTCAAATAATGAGAATACTCTGATGAACTGCCATAAATGGAAGCCCCTTGTAAGTGATGAAGACTCTCCGATTTGATAATGGTATAGTGATTGCATGTCATTACAATTTGAGCTTTGATACCATATTATAAATCCTAATGAATTCCTGCTTTGAGATTCAGTTGTAATAGTTTGAGTTAGATGCTTTGAGCAAGAAGATTAAAATGAGAAATATTACTTTATTTAATAACTTGATTTTTAATATGGTTACATACGCTATACTTATATAGCTGTGTCGACTCTCCTTTTAACAGGGCAGTCAAGCTTCAGATATCATTGTAACAACCCGGAATTTGGGGCCAATTTAAAATTTTTATTTTAGAAATTTTAATGGATATTTTTTAATATTTAAAATAATTTATTTTAACTAATAACAACAGAAAGAAAAATTATTTAAGTTTGATTGTAAGATTACATTTATTGATGGAAAAGTTAAATCTTAAGATTTAAAATGTTGATTGACATAACTCATGTAGGCACTTGTTTAATGCACATTTTAAATATTCAAAGGAAAAAAAATATAATAACTTAAAAATACTTCCTCAATTAAATGTTAATAGCAAGGATGTTATCCTTGTATTAAAATATTTGACTACATGCCAAGGGAAAAATATGCCTTTGGAATTTTAATAAAATCTATTAATTTATTGAATGAAAATAATGTGTAGGTTCTAAATGAAATAAATTCTGACAACATATATATATATATGAGTGTGTATATATGTATGTGTGTATATATATATATATATATATCTTTGGCTATTCTTTTTAATACTTTCTCCAATCTATTCTAATTGTATCATTCATTAATAAATTCCCAAATGTGAATTGCTCCCTTGAATTTTGAAAAGAAATAGATAATTTTCCAATCAACGCACCATATATGAGCATTAAATAAAGAATGACACACTACAATAAATTTCATGCATTGTGCACATTTAAAACTTGTCACAATATTTTATATCTTCGTATGCAGGCAATTTAATTCTATGCACATTAATTAATTTTTTTTTCTTTTTCCTTCCTTTCATTAAATTGTCATGTTGGAGACATGCATGCGTTTCTTAAAACGTTAGGTCATGCTCTTTATATTCCTTCATTATTTTCAACGTATGTAAATGCTCCCTTATTTTGAATTCTTCGTATACTAAAAATAAAAAGAACCATGCAATGTTTGCCCCTTTATTATCCATAGTGTTCATATATATATATATATATATATATATATATATATATAAAAGGAAAAGACAAGGAAACGTTAAATCTTGCACTTACGTTTCTTTCCATTGTAATTATCCATATATTCATGTGGTCATTTCTGTTCGATTTCTGTATAAACATGTGTAGTCTTTATCAATTTTCATTGTTTAATTTTTATTTATTGCAAGTTAATGAATTTTTTTAGAGTAAGTATAAAAATAATAAATTTAAGAATATTACTTTGTGTCCATTATTTATGTAAAACCTTTTGATACATGTTACTTAATAATATATGTTTTGAAAAATTGCACAATTTGAAGAATTAGATAAAATAAAGCAAGTATTTAATGTGTTTGTAAATACAAAGAGGCATATGGGGAAAATAATTTGTGCATTTGTTTTCTACTCTCTCTCCTCTTCTATTTATCACTCAAATTCATTTTTAGATATAAAACTATTCCCTTTATTCCCCCTTTTGTTCCTTTTGTTCTCTCTTCTCTTTGTAATTACAATCTTCAAAACTAAACCAGCCGCCATCTACCCAAACCAATGGCCACGAAACTCCAAAACGAATGCCTAAATTTCCCTCAATCCAAATGTATTTCCTAAAACTTGTGAAACAAAAACTCTTCAGCACAATGAGATCTAAAGATTTAACAGAGGTAATGGTATTTAAGGGCTTTTCAAGTGCCATGATGAGGCCGAGTTCAACCATGTTACTGGCGCCAGGTGGGTTTGCGAAGTGGTACGAGGTGATGGTCTTTGATCGGTGGATGGTGGTTCGAGTGGAGGTGCGTGGTGGAGTTGGTCTATGCGACGATGGGTTCAAAAAGGTGACCTTATTTCTGGAGTATTCGACGAAGAAGATGAGTAATTAAGAAAGCAACGAATTCAACGAAGCGAATTGCGTTGGAATCCTTGTGACAAGATCTAGACTATGGAACAGATTAGAGCGTAAACAGAGCATCTTAGAAATTCAACAAATTTCAGATCTGAATTATTCGATGAGATTTCTATATTTTAAAATACTTAAAATTAAATTATCCCTCGTTATTTAAGTTTCATGTGTGTATACTTATTTAATCAGATCAATGGTGATGTTTGGAATTTGTTGATTGTAATGTTGTTTGTTGATTTATCTGACACGATGGATTATTGCGATGAAATAGAATAGTCAGAACAAATTATAACATTAGTTTTGTCAATATGAGATAGTATTGAAATAAAGATTTTATTTTCAATAGGTTAAAACGAAAAGAGTTGAAACATAAGTATTAATTTTATTGTCATACAATAAAAAAAATAGAAGATTTTAAATTATCATTCTATTTGTTATTTTATATTCAATAAAAAAAGAATAGAATGATAAGGTTGACATGGAACTTGATACCCAATCATACATTGTTATCCTATGTTGTGACATGAATATTTACACCAAAATTATATGTTACATGAAGTATTATGGAAATGTACACCATATGTGATTTCCCGGAAAAATGATATTTTTAGCATTATATGTTAATATGAACATAAGGATACTTTTAGTGTTATGTGTTAACATGAAAATTAAACATATTTTTAGCGTCAAGTTAAGATATGAAATTAAACTTATTTTTAACGTCTTTGTTGAAAGTATGTAAAACAAAGTATTTATTTTGTTAAAAAGAAAGGCATGTAAAACTAAACGTTCATTAACATTTTAGTTATAACACATTAAGATTGGTTACAATAACAATTTAGATATAAAATGTTAAGTAGACAAAATATATCATCTTTATATATTTTGTTGTGTTAAAATTGACGATAAACAAAGTATCTTTTTATTTGTTTTTATTGAAATGTTAGAATTGGTTTAACAATAAAAATATTGAAACTTGGTTTTGTTAATAAAAAGATTGAAACTTGTTTTTGTTAATAAAAAGATCGAAGCTTGTTTTTTTTAATAAAAAGATTGTAACTTTATTAATAAAAAGATTGTAACTTTATAAATAAAAGATTTGAAACTTTGTTTGTAAACATAATGAAAGATTTTAACTTTTGTTTGCGAATGAAAGGATATTAACTTTTGTTTGTAAATGAAAACCATTAACTTTTGTTTGCAAATTAAAAGAATTTATTTTTCTTTGTTGAATAAGAGATTTTACCTTTTATGGTTAAATAAAGATATTAATTTTTGTTTCTAAATAAAATAAAAGGACAAAAGTCATTTCTGTTTGTAGTGAAATAAAAGATGGAAATTTTCACTGTAATGATTAATCACATTTTTGTGTTAGAAATGTAAATATTAGAAAATCACATATTTATGTTAAAAAGTGAATTCATTAAAATATTCAAGTTAGAACGGAATTGTGTTAACATAAGAATGAATCATTAAAGTATATAAGGAAGAATGGAATTTTGTTAACATAAGAATTTGCATTTTTAATGTAAATGAAATATGAGTCATAAACAAAAAGGGATTCAATTAAAAAGATTCTATCTTTACTGTCAATATGCAAAGATAAGAAGATTAGATTCAGAATTAGACATTTTGAAAGGTTTATTGTTATTAATATAATAATTGAGAAAGTCCCAAGTTTTATTAAGATTTGAACAGGTAAGTTATAGTATTTGAAATCAAGTTATTTTGGAAATATGGAATATTCCAAAATTAAGATATTTTGAAATGAGAAACAGTTTAAAATAATTTTTAGTAGAACAATTATAATGATTAATTAAAATTGTACTTGGACACGAGGTTATGTCACATTTGTGGTGGAAGTCTGCCCGGACCCGACCGGCATAACCAGTAGCCACAAATGTTGGGCCTAATGTGAGAGGTCCAAGTGCGCAAATACAAATTGGGCCAAGACACGAGGTTAAGCTCAACTAGTGGGATAAGTCTGCCCGGAACCGACCGGCCCATCCAGCATGCACAAGTTGCAGGCCTAATGTGAGAGGTCTGGCCCATATTAAAATATAAATGGTTAAATAGAAAATGGACATTATTTACACCGTCATGAGTTAAATTAGAAAGTTACATTATTTTCACCGTCATGTTTAAAGAAGATAAAATTATATTTCTATGTGATTAGATTAAGAGAAGAAATTTATATTTTTATGTAATTAAGATGAAGAGAAAGAAAGAAAATTACATCTTTATGTAATTAAAACCAAAGGTAAGAAATTTACATTTTTATGAAATTAAGATTAAAGGTAAAAGTTACATTTTTAATTAAATTAGATTAAAAGGGAATAATTACATTTTCCATGCATGTAGATTAAAAGTGAAAAATTACATTTTTATGTAATTGGATTTTAATTAAAAAGAATAAGGATATAAAATTACATTTTTATGTAATTGGATTTTCATAAAAATAAAAATAAGCATATGAAATTTATATCTTAATGAATTAGGTTTTCATTAAAAAGATTAAAGATATGAAAATTATATTTTCACGTAAATAGATTAACACACAAAATTATCGTTTTGTTTGTAATATAAAATTATTATTTTTGTTTTGCATTGAAAAGATAATAAAATTATCAATTTTGTTACATTGAAATAAACAAACAAAAATACTCATTCTTGTAGAAGTAAAGGTGAATGAACAATAAAATATTCGTTTATTGAAATTGAAATTGAAATGAAACAAAAAATGCTCATTTTTGTTGGAATTGGTATGATAAACAAAATATACATTTTGTGTAATTCGAAAGATGAAACAAGAAAATGTACATTGTTGTGTATAAGATGTGTATGTGTACGAAAATAAATGGTGTGTACATTGTATGTCGAATAGGAATATTTTTCGTTAGCAAAATGTAATGAAATAAAATACATTTCATTACACATCATAAACATTTCGATAGGTTGTGAAACAAAACATTCACTACTTGTTATATAATTACGTTAATGAAATGGAATTTAAATATATAGATATATAAATAAAGATAAATCGTTATAAATTACTAATAACGATATGAAATGATTTCCAACTTATATATATGCGATAATTATTTGGAAAGTCCGAGTCTATCTCATTCCAAATAATTTAAGCGATGTTTAAAATTCAAGTTTCGAAGACGACGATAGAAGACCGACGATCTTCATATCGAATGGACGATGTCTGCTGATGCTCGTGATTGGAGTAGCTACCTTGAAGGGGCTACAGTGGTGGCCGTCCGGACATAGTGTTGATTTGTATGGATTTGGCTTTCGCTCAGACCCAGAGCATAAGTTTATAAATGGATGTGTGTATGACGTTGAATTTTGTTCTATGTAAATTGATTTCTGTTAATATATGACCGTTGGGGGCGGAGAATTTATTCTCTTGCTTAACACCCTTAGAGGTTGTGTAACACCCCGAATTTCGGTTAATGCTAAAATTTCACTAATTACAGAATAAATAATCTCAGACGTGAGAATTGGGGGAAATGGCCTGCGTCATTGCGTTCGTCTCGGAAAAATACGCGAAATAGAGTCCGAGTTTTCGAGAATCGGAGTCCGTATGGCCCGGTTATGGCCCAAAGAAGTTTTCAGAAAATTCAAAGATAAAAACAGAATTTAATATTTAAATAATCAGATTTTGAATTGGGGCCAGTGGGGGCCGGGCGGGAAAAATTCCCGCCCTAGCCATGTCGACAGCGCTGTCGACAGGGCTGTCGACAGGGGTGTCGACTGCCCTGTCGACTTGCCTGTCGACAGGGGTGCGACGCCCAGTAAAGCTGGGTGCACCAGTTTGGGTCCTTGTGCTGGCCTAGTGGGCTGGTTCTAGAGATTTCCTAAATCTAAGGGTCCTAATCTAACCTAGGGTTAATCTAAGGGCCTAAAACACTCACCTAATCCTATAAATAAGACCCCAACCCTACCTTAATTCATTCATAATTAGGTCTTGTAACTAAACTATGGCAAAATGGAATTTGAGCATGGCCTCCACAAATCAATGAAGGGTTGCAAGCTAATCAACATCTCCTTCAATTAAAGCCACTAATTCCACTTCATAAGTTTGCTAATCTTGGTTTTGGTGAGTTCCTATAGCTTTAATAATCAATTGTTAAATTGATTATGGTAGGATGTGATAAGACATGGTTATGTTTGTGGATAAGTGAGTTTATGCAAGTTGTATGATATGTGAATTGCAAGTTTTATGCCATATGCAAGTTTATTGCCATGTTTTATGATGTAAAATATTATGTTGAACATTTATGCATATGTAACATGTTATGCAAACTATATGTGAGAACATATGCAAGTATATGTAACATGAAATGCAAGTTATGCATGTGATTTTATGCATGCTAAGTATTTGGTGTTATGCATGCTAAGTATTTGATTTTGTGCATGCTAAGTATTTGATTGTATGCATGTTAAGTATTGGGTTTTATGCATGCTAAGTGTTTGGGTTTATGCAAGTTAAGTGGTATGTTTATGCATAATAAGAAATTGGTTCTATGCATGCTAAGTAGGTGGTTTTATGCATGCTAAGTGTTTGGTATTATGCATAAATCATGACATGCAAGTTTACCCTCTTAAATGTGATGCATACATATGTGAGATAACATCTTTATATGCTATGCATGTTTACCCTCTTTTAAGATGCAAGTCATATATGCAAGTTCAACATGTTATGTTGTAACAACCCGGAAAATCTGGGCCAGTTTAAAATTTTTATTTTGGCAATTTTATCGAATTTTGATTATTTAAAATGAATTATTTTAAATAATATCGACGTGAAATTGTTTTGAATATAATTCGAACGTATATATTATACGCGTCGTCGTTAGAATATAAATATTTATATATAATTATAAATAGAATTGAAAATGGCGCGGTAGTTCGATAATTCGATTTCAAACTTCAATTGAATGTACCGGGTGCAAAACAATCCGGATTTTAGTGAAACCAAAAATGATAGGATCTAATTGATAATATCTTTCCAACGAATCCGAAAAATCGAAATTTCATAGCGGGGATCAAAAGATATGTCCAGTTGAAAATTCTGAATAGTCGCTATGGAATTCAGGCCCTTAAAAATGGACATTTTGCAAACGACCACGGATTTCGACGAAACCAGTTTTGTTGGGTCCGGGATGTGAAGCTATTGCTAGATTCCAAATTTCATAATTTTTCGAATCAATATGTGAGCGTGGCAAAGGAAAACGCGTTTGACCAGTTTCAGTTGATTTTAATCGACTAGAAATTGGCCATTTTTCATACGGCCTCAGAATTCAACGAAACTAGTTATGTTAGGACCGTATCGTCAATACGAAGCTAGAAAATATTTTTCGAGAATTTTTAGAGTTAGTAAGTGGCCCCGGTAATTTGAAATGTACGTTTAAAATTCAATATATTGATTTAAATGTAAATTCAACGGAAACTGATTCAAACGATCGAATCAGCCAACGATACATATCCCATTGTGTTCGGAATGGGGGTAATACGCTAAAGACGACAGGCGGTGGACCTCGTTTCGAGTTCGTTTGTAAAAGTCAACCTTTTAAATTAATTAAATAAATAAAATAAATAAAATAAAAATAAATATCTCCCCCTTTAACCGTTCAGGCCCCCCCTTTTCTTTTTCATTCGATTCAGTTAAAAAAAAAAATAAAAAAAAAGAGGAAGAAGAAATCGCGCCGCCGCCCATCGCCGAACCTCCCCCCCTCCCTCGTCGGACCCGCCGAACACCCCCCCCCCCCCTCCCTCGACGAAGCCGCCGAACCCCCCCTCCCTCGATGAAGCCGCCGAAACCCACACCCACCCGCAGGTCCCCCTCCTCCTCCTTCCTCCGAACCCTCGACGAAGCTCCCCCCCCCCCAATCGCAGTAGCTCCGACGAAGCCCCCCCCTCGTCTCGACGTCTGCGGAGACCCCCCCCCCCCCCCCTGAAGCGCCGCCTTGCCGCCGAGCCGCCAACGAAGGCGAGTCGCCCCCCCCTCTCTCGCAGGTACGTGATTTATTTGATTTCAATTTTATTTTTAATCTAAAAAAAAATTCGATTTTTAAACAGAGGAAAAAAAAAAAACTGAAATTTAAGAATTTTAAAACGGGTTTTATTTTAGATTTTAAAACTGATTTTATTTTAGAAATTAAAACAGATTTTTTGTATAAAAGGGAAAACCTGTTTTTTTTAAAAGAAAAAAACTGATTTGTTAGAACTTTAAAATGGGTTTTTTAAAAAGATTTTAAAAACTGTTTTTTTTTCTAAAAAGATAAAAACTGCATTTTTATGAAAGAGAAAAACTGATTTTATTTTGAACTTTAAAATAGGAAAAAAGTTTAATCTTTTAGTAGAAAAAGATTTGAACTTGCAAAAGTAAAAACCATATTTTTATATGTTGAATGCAAAAGTAAAAATCTAATTTTTATATATTGAACTTCGAATGAAAAATATAATTTTTATATATGAAACTTCGAAAGAAAAATAAAATTTTTCTATATTGAATAGCGAACTAAAAATAAGATTTTTATATATTGAACTTTGAACTAAAAATTCGATTTTTATATATTGAACTTTGAACTAAAAATTCGATTTTTATATATTGAACTTCGAACTAAAAATTCGATTTTTATATATTGAACTTTGAACTAAAAATTCGATTTTTATATATTGAATAGCGTAGTAAAAATGTGATTTTTACGTGTGTAGTGAAAGCAGCAACGAAGGTGACAAAAAGGCGAAACGACGAAGACTTCTGCAAAAGAAGTGCCGTGAAGCTAGGATAGCTAATTTGTGAGAATTTCTCACCTTTCAATTTATTTTTCTAGTTATATATATATATACTAGGATGCAGACGGTGCTTAGTAGCACCCGACACAATCGTCCACAGACCATGGACTTGTTTGTTTGACTGTTTGGTGATTGATTGCGATATTGGTTTGAATGTGGTTTGTAGTGTGAAAAATCGAATCGATAAATTGGTTAGGATTAGACGTGCGCCGTTATAAGGCGTAGGAGTAAGGCTAGGTTAGACCCTTACTCCAAATTTTGTGGTTTGCAAAATGAAATTGATTTGATTGATGAGTGAATGGCGTGGGCCTTCACTAGACCGGGGATTAGGCTAGGCCTTGTCCCGTTTCTAGTATCGTGCCGTTATGCCGCCGAAATTTTCTAAAATATGTTAGAAAAATAAAAATATCATTTTATTTAAAGAATGAACTGAATAGAAATTCATATGTTGGAATAAAATGTTTTATCGTTAAAAATATAATTTTTAACGTGAATATGAATCTAGTGAATGTGAATAAATAAAATATTCATTTACAAACCAGACGGTTTGTTTATGTACACTGATTTGACTGATATTGATTGGGTCGATAAATTTTACACATCGCCCAACTGCACAAACAAAATCTGTGTTTGATTGTTTGGAACCCCACACGGGTGTTGGGATGAAATTTGAAGTTCACTCATCCTGATTGATTAAATATGTCGATCGATTGATTGACAGGCTGTTATAAGCGTTAGATATCTATATTTGATGCTTATACAGTGTAGTGCACTTTGGTTGATGGTTGATTATTTATCGTTGCTATTATATACATGTGTTGTATGAAAATCCATATAATTAATTTTATATGGTAATTGATTGGGCCTCATTCCAGTTTTGAAAAAGAAATATTTGAAAAAGAAATATTTGAAATAGAATATTGGAAAATAAAGGAATATATGAAGCCGTGTTGATTAGATTGACGCCATTTTTACGTGAACGATATTTATATCGATTTTAAAAGGAAACGAATTCAAATTGAATTGAAAACGATTTCGAAATGAATTGAATTGAAAATGATTTCGAAATGAATTGAATTGAAAACGATTTCGAAATGAATTGAATTGAAAACGATTTCGAAATGAATTGAATTGAAAACGATTTCGAAATGAATTGAATTGAAAACGATTTCGAAATGAATTGAATTGAAAACGATTTCGAAATGAATTGAATTGAAAACGATTTCGAAATGAAATGAATTGAAAACGAATTCAAATTGAATTGAAAACGATTTCGAAATGAAATGAATTGAGAACGAATTCAAATTGAATTGAAAGCGAATAGAAATGAATTCAAATTGAATTGAAATTTGAATTGAATAGAAATGAATTTTAAAACGAATTTATAAAGAAGAATTCAATTTTGATTTGAATTGAAATGGAAGTTGAATTTGCTTTTGAAACGAATTTTAAAACTATTTATATAATTCGTTTTAAATAGAAATCGACGAAGTATATATTATATATATTATATATATAATATAATGGCCTGAATAGAACGCGCCGCGCCGCGGCAGTTCGCGAATTTCGACCATTTATTTCAAACGGACATTGCGGGAGATCCGACCATCGGATTCTCCTAAAACCGGAACCGTTGGGTTCGTATCGAAAAGAGCTTTCTAATGAATGTTAGAAATTTGAAATCTAACGGTTGGATTTGGAGATACGTCCAAATCAAATTCGAAAAAGGTCGCTGTAAGTGCAGTTCGATGGCCGTTAATGGAAATCGACTGTACGGGCCTTGATAAAATTATTAAAAATAGTAATAATTTGTGTAAAATCATAAGAAATGATTTGTGAAAGTTTGGGATGAAAAACTCCATATTTGAAAAGATAAAAATAGATTTTTATCGAAATGAACTAGTTTTGAACTAGAATTATAATTCTATTTATTTTTAAATAAATAAATTGAATTTGAAATGGTTTTGAAAATAACCAAAATTTCCAATGATTGCATTGGAGTGGATTTGAATCGAAATTGTCTTCGGAATATTTCGATGTTGGAATTCGTGATATTACAGGTGTTGTTATGGAAATTTGAAAGATATATATTTGTATCGTTATTTCCAATACGACATTTGTTAGTCGTAGAATTCGATATTGAATATAAGCCGATATATTTTCTATTCAGAGCCTTGTATTGAATATCGAATGTGATTTGGGTTTGTCGTGAATGGTGTCTTCACTAACACTGTTCTTGAACCCAGTTGAGAAAAGATTAAATCTTTTTATTTAGATTTAATGAAGTGTACCAATTAAATGATATTTAATTGGAATTGAATTGGTATTGATTTTTGGGTTTATCGTGAACAGTGTTTTAAATAACACTTGTTCTTTAACCCGATAATTAATGGAATGTGATTTGGGTTTGTCGTGAATGGTGTCTTCACTAACACTGTTCTTGAACCCAGTTGAGAAAAGATTAAATCTTTTTATTTAGATTTAATGAAGTGTACCAATTAAATGATATTTAATTGGAATTGAATTGGTATTGATTTTTGGGTTTATCGTGAACAGTGTTTTAAATAACACTTGTTCTTTAACCCGATAATTAATGGAATGTGATTTGGGTTTGTCGTGAATGGTGTCTTCACTAACACTGTTCTTGAACCCAGTTGAGAAAAGATTAAATCTTTTTATTTAGATTTAATGAAGTGTACCAATTAAATGATATTTAATTGGAATTGAATTGGTATTGATTTTTGGGTTTATCGTGAACAGTGTTTTAAATAACACTTGTTCTTTAACCCGATAATTAATGGAATGTGATTTTGGGTTTATCGTGAATCGTGTTTTAAATGACACTGATTCTTTAACCCAGATAATGATTAAAACTAAGTGGAGTTTTAATGAATCTTTAATTAGATTGAAAAGATCGAGAATGGAGTATCACCAGTTTTGCTCCAGGCGATAGATAAATCTTTAATTAGATTTGAACGTGAAATTTAGAAACTAACTGTCGGTTAGCCAAGCAGAATGGTTTTCTGGATATTGATCTGATGTTGGTTTCGGCCTTCGGGGTTAATATTTGGGGAATTATTCTCTTGATTAATTTACGGTTAGTGACTAATGAATTGGAATGAGGCGTATGTTGTGTTTGTGTAACACTTATTTAAAATATACGCGAGTTATTCGGAAAGACCGGGTTCGTCCCATTCTGAATAACTGATACGACGATAAGTCGAAGATGAAGACGATGGTCGAAGACCGGAGGTCTTCACGTCGTTTGGGTAATAACTGATGATCTTGATTGGGCTGTACACCCAAGAAGATGGAAACAGTTGGTGATCGTCCAGACGTACTTGGAGATCGATGGATATGCGGGGTACTAGGTGCCTCCGGTTTCGTTCAGCCCCAGAACGGACTTGTAAATGGACTGTGTGTCTGACATCGGATTTCATTCTGTGTGACTGATATCGGTTGCATAGGATGGTTTGCCTGTGTGGCATGCTAAGATGCAAATGATCGAGGCTTCTGTTGAAAAGCAAAGTCTTGTGGTGATGATCAAAGCACGGCCTTTGTGGCGTAGCTTTGTGTAACGTTTACCTCACGTGTTTCACACCCGGTATGAACCAAAAACGGGAGACGGACCTCAGGGAGGGCATGCGTTTCTTTCTAGTTAGAAGTGGCGTCAGTGGTTTTACACACCCTGACGAGTTTGACTTATGTGGTTGTTGCTGTTGCGAGGCGCCTCGGTTATATCGGTTTCGGCCGATGCATTCTGGTCGGCTGACGGACCAGACTTACACCCCATAGGGTGGGGAAACGTAGTGTTCAGGCATTTTAATCCACATCGGTGGACCGGCCCTGTCGCTCCAAGGGTCGATGCGCTCTGACCCTGTGGCTCGGGCTAGAGAGTCACGAAGACGGTTGAGGACTATCTTTTGCCTCGGTTCATAGACGGAAATCCAATTTCCAAATACGTGACATTTGCGGTTTTAATTGTAATCCTATATATGGCGACATAGTGGGATGGGGCGCTTATGCCGCCTATGATTGATACTTATGATTTGAAGTTGTTTTATACACTTATAATAGTATCAAATGATTTGTTTTAAAACGTATCAAGCATTCTTTGGCTGTTATAAGGGAAAACCCTATCCTCGACTGCGTTGCATTGTGTGATGGGACCTGGGTCTTATAACAGCTTCATTTTTCTTTATTTAGCATTGCGCTGTTGGTTTTATGCACTGGTATTCTTGGGAGGAAACCCGTTCCGTGTTATACGGCGTGGTCCCTTGATTTACCTAATGATTTAAAATAAAGATTAATAACTGTTTTAGTTCTCACACCAGTCCCATGACTGACCTGGAGTTTATTGTTTTAACCTAAACTCTGGGTGCCCTTATTTTGACACGGGCAGCTAGTAGTTTTGGGTTTTGCAGATTTATATTAACAGGATCCTGGTTTACAGCTGGAACGATATCCGGAAAGCTTTGTATCCGTATATCTCATTCTAGTTGTGTATTGTATTATTTTCCGCTGCTAAGTATTTAAATGTAATTTAAATCTCGGATATTTCTGTGTAATATTCGTTTATACTCTGTATATTCTTGTAATCTGATGCATTGTTGTAATAAGCAGTGAAATGTTCTTCCGTATGCGTTCTGTTGTGGCTTGTTCTCGAACTATCCGACGCTTTCCTTTACGGGGAAGTTGCGGGTCTTTACAGTTGGTATCAGAGCTTTGGTTTACAAAGCTCAGAGAACAAGACACATTAGAACCGTACGAAAGAATTCATCAGATATTGGATTAGTAATATCCAATGAGAATGACTCGTTAGAGATGGGATCAGTAGTATCCTAGAACGAGTGTGAAGAGTATATTTTGAAAATGAAAACCAATTTTGTTTTGAAAATTTAAATCACTTAATCGTATTCGATTATTTATTTATATTGATTAGGACAGTCCAATATATAAAGATTTTGCGTATGCGCCTAGCTAGCGTCTATTCGAAATTTTAATATACTGGATAGATATAGAATTACACTCTAGTCGCCCGAGGATGATTCTGTTGATTGTAGCTACATCATCAGAATTAGTATTCGAGTGTTGAAGGTGTGATATCTATATATTTCCTATTGACTGGTGTGAGAACCAAAACTTGTATAGTTAGAATACATTGTTGTGAATTGGCATCAAAAACATGATTTTTGTATATGTATCAAAATTATGAATTTAAAACGTTAATCCACTAATTGATTGATGTTTGTGTTGTTTGTTTATTTGTTTGCTAATTTTTAACCATTATGCCTAATAGCATCAAATATTGAGTTATATTGAGAATTGGTCGCATTTGCTTGCATATACATATATATCATTGAACAGGTCATAGCAAGGAGGCTAGAGCCAGAGAATAAAATTTGTTTGCCCGACAAATAGGTACATGTTTACTACATAATTTCCTGTTTTGTTCGGGTGATGATGATTTTGTGAGCCTATTGGCTAGCCGCTTGGCTTTTTCTTTTTCTTTTTGAGATCTGAAGGACCGGGGAAGCTATTTGAAATTCCCCGATGCTCCCATTGCAGGGGAGGTTATGGCGAAATTTTTCGAAAATTTAGGGTGTTAGCCAAATTTTTGAAATTTTGAAAATTCTCAGAAACTAAAAAGTTAGAGAATGGAAGCCAGATCGAATGTAGAGCTGAATAATCAAACCACTTTCGACTTTGTTCCTTTTCGGGGACGAAAAGTTTTAAGTGGGGGAGATTGTAACAACCCGGAAAATCTGGGCCAGTTTAAAATTTTTATTTTGGCAATTTTATCGAATTTTGATTATTTAAAATGAATTATTTTAAATAATATCGACGTGAAATTGTTTTGAATATAATTCGAACGTATATATTATACGCGTCGTCGTTAGAATATAAATATTTATATATAATTATAAATAGAATTGAAAATGGCGCGGTAGTTCGATAATTCGATTTCAAACTTCAATTGAATGTACCGGGTGCAAAACAATCCGGATTTTAGTGAAACCAAAAATGATAGGATCTAATTGATAATATCTTTCCAACGAATCCGAAAAATCGAAATTTCATAGCGGGGATCAAAAGATATGTCCAGTTGAAAATTCTGAATAGTCGCTATGGAATTCAGGCCCTTAAAAATGGACATTTTGCAAACGACCACGGATTTCGACGAAACCAGTTTTGTTGGGTCCGGGATGTGAAGCTATTGCTAGATTCCAAATTTCATAATTTTTCGAATCAATATGTGAGCGTGGCAAAGGAAAACGCGTTTGACCAGTTTCAGTTGATTTTAATCGACTAGAAATTGGCCATTTTTCATACGGCCTCAGAATTCAACGAAACTAGTTATGTTAGGACCGTATCGTCAATACGAAGCTAGAAAATATTTTTCGAGAATTTTTAGAGTTAGTAAGTGGCCCCGGTAATTTGAAATGTACGTTTAAAATTCAATATATTGATTTAAATGTAAATTCAACGGAAACTGATTCAAACGATCGAATCAGCCAACGATACATATCCCATTGTGTTCGGAATGGGGGTAATACGCTAAAGACGACAGGCGGTGGACCTCGTTTCGAGTTCGTTTGTAAAAGTCAACCTTTTAAATTAATTAAATAAATAAAATAAAAATAAATATCTCCCCCTTTAACCGTTCAGGCCCCCCCTTTTCTTTTTCATTCGATTCAGTTAAAAAAAAAAAAAAAAAAAGAGGAAGAAGAAATCGCGCCGCCGCCCATCGCCGAACCTCCCCCCCTCCCTCGTCGGACCCGCCGAACACCCCCCCCCTCCCTCGACGAAGCCGCCGAACCCCCCCTCCCTCGATGAAGCCGCCGAAACCCACACCCACCCGCAGGTCCCCCTCCTCCTCCTTCCTCCGAACCCTCGACGAAGCTCCCCCCCCCCCAATCGCAGTAGCTCCGACGAAGCCCCCCCCTCGTCTCGACGTCTGCGGAGACCCCCCCCTGAAGCGCCGCCTTGCCGCCGAGCCGCCAACGAAGGCGAGTCGCCCCCCCCCCTCTCTCGCAGGTACGTGATTTATTTGATTTCAATTTTATTTTTAATCTAAAAAAAAATTCGATTTTTAAACAGAGGAAAAAAAAAAACTGAAATTTAAGAATTTTAAAACGGGTTTTATTTTAGATTTTAAAACTGATTTTATTTTAGAAATTAAAACAGATTTTTTGTATAAAAGGGAAAACCTGTTTTTTTTAAAAGAAAAAAACTGATTTGTTAGAACTTTAAAATGGGTTTTTTAAAAAGATTTTAAAAACTGTTTTTTTTTCTAAAAAGATAAAAACTGCATTTTTATGAAAGAGAAAAACTGATTTTATTTTGAACTTTAAAATAGGAAAAAAGTTTAATCTTTTAGTAGAAAAAGATTTGAACTTGCAAAAGTAAAAACCATATTTTTATATGTTGAATGCAAAAGTAAAAATCTAATTTTTATATATTGAACTTCGAATGAAAAATATAATTTTTATATATGAAACTTCGAAAGAAAAATAAAATTTTTCTATATTGAATAGCGAACTAAAAATAAGATTTTTATATATTGAACTTTGAACTAAAAATTCGATTTTTATATATTGAACTTTGAACTAAAAATTCGATTTTTATATATTGAACTTCGAACTAAAAATTCGATTTTTATATATTGAACTTTGAACTAAAAATTCGATTTTTATATATTGAATAGCGTAGTAAAAATGTGATTTTTACGTGTGTAGTGAAAGCAGCAACGAAGGTGACAAAAAGGCGAAACGACGAAGACTTCTGCAAAAGAAGTGCCGTGAAGCTAGGATAGCTAATTTGTGAGAATTTCTCACCTTTCAATTTATTTTTCTAGTTATATATATATATACTAGGATGCAGACGGTGCTTAGTAGCACCCGACACAATCGTCCACAGACCATGGACTTGTTTGTTTGACTGTTTGGTGATTGATTGCGATATTGGTTTGAATGTGGTTTGTAGTGTGAAAAATCGAATCGATAAATTGGTTAGGATTAGACGTGCGCCGTTATAAGGCGTAGGAGTAAGGCTAGGTTAGACCCTTACTCCAAATTTTGTGGTTTGCAAAATGAAATTGATTTGATTGATGAGTGAATGGCGTGGGCCTTCACTAGACCGGGGATTAGGCTAGGCCTTGTCCCGTTTCTAGTATCGTGCCGTTATGCCGCCGAAATTTTCTAAAATATGTTAGAAAAATAAAAATATCATTTTATTTAAAGAATGAACTGAATAGAAATTCATATGTTGGAATAAAATGTTTTATCGTTAAAAATATAATTTTTAACGTGAATATGAATCTAGTGAATGTGAATAAATAAAATATTCATTTACAAACCAGACGGTTTGTTTATGTACACTGATTTGACTGATATTGATTGGGTCGATAAATTTTACACATCGCCCAACTGCACAAACAAAATCTGTGTTTGATTGTTTGGAACCCCACACGGGTGTTGGGATGAAATTTGAAGTTCACTCATCCTGATTGATTAAATATGTCGATCGATTGATTGACAGGCTGTTATAAGCGTTAGATATCTATATTTGATGCTTATACAGTGTAGTGCACTTTGGTTGATGGTTGATTATTTATCGTTGCTATTATATACATGTGTTGTATGAAAATCCATATAATTAATTTTATATGGTAATTGATTGGGCCTCATTCCAGTTTTGAAAAAGAAATATTTGAAAAAGAAATATTTGAAATAGAATATTGGAAAATAAAGGAATATATGAAGCCGTGTTGATTAGATTGACGTCATTTTTACGTGAACGATATTTATATCGATTTTAAAAGGAAACGAATTCAAATTGAATTGAAAACGATTTCGAAATGAATTGAATTGAAAACGATTTCGAAATGAATTGAATTGAAAACGATTTCGAAATGAATTGAATTGAAAACGATTTCGAAATGAATTGAATTGAAAACGATTTCGAAATGAATTGAATTGAAAACGATTTCGAAATGAATTGAATTGAAAACGATTTCGAAATGAATTGAATTGAAAACGATTTCGAAATGAAATGAATTGAAAACGAATTCAAATTGAATTGAAAACGATTTCGAAATGAAATGAATTGAGAACGAATTCAAATTGAATTGAAAGCGAATAGAAATGAATTCAAATTGAATTGAAATTTGAATTGAATAGAAATGAATTTTAAAACGAATTTATAAAGAAGAATTCAATTTTGATTTGAATTGAAATGGAAGTTGAATTTGCTTTTGAAACGAATTTTAAAACTATTTATATAATTCGTTTTAAATAGAAATCGACGAAGTATATATTATATATATTATATATATAATATAATGGCCTGAATAGAACGCGCCGCGCCGCGGCAGTTCGCGAATTTCGACCATTTATTTCAAACGGACATTGCGGGAGATCCGACCATCGGATTCTCCTAAAACCGGAACCGTTGGGTTCGTATCGAAAAGAGCTTTCTAATGAATGTTAGAAATTTGAAATCTAACGGTTGGATTTGGAGATACGTCCAAATCAAATTCGAAAAAGGTCGCTGTAAGTGCAGTTCGATGGCCGTTAATGGAAATCGACTGTACGGGCCTTGATAAAATTATTAAAAATAGTAATAATTTGTGTAAAATCATAAGAAATGATTTGTGAAAGTTTGGGATGAAAAACTCCATATTTGAAAAGATAAAAATAGATTTTTATCGAAATGAACTAGTTTTGAACTAGAATTATAATTCTATTTATTTTTAAATAAATAAATTGAATTTGAAATGGTTTTGAAAATAACCAAAATTTCCAATGATTGCATTGGAGTGGATTTGAATCGAAATTGTCTTCGGAATATTTCGATGTTGGAATTCGTGATATTACAGGTGTTGTTATGGAAATTTGAAAGATATATATTTGTATCGTTATTTCCAATACGACATTTGTTAGTCGTAGAATTCGATATTGAATATAAGCCGATATATTTTCTATTCAGAGCCTTGTATTGAATATCGAATGTGATTTGGGTTTGTCGTGAATGGTGTCTTCACTAACACTGTTCTTGAACCCAGTTGAGAAAAGATTAAATCTTTTTATTTAGATTTAATGAAGTGTACCAATTAAATGATATTTAATTGGAATTGAATTGGTATTGATTTTTGGGTTTATCGTGAACAGTGTTTTAAATAACACTTGTTCTTTAACCCGATAATTAATGGAATGTGATTTGGGTTTGTCGTGAATGGTGTCTTCACTAACACTGTTCTTGAACCCAGTTGAGAAAAGATTAAATCTTTTTATTTAGATTTAATGAAGTGTACCAATTAAATGATATTTAATTGGAATTGAATTGGTATTGATTTTTGGGTTTATCGTGAACAGTGTTTTAAATAACACTTGTTCTTTAACCCGATAATTAATGGAATGTGATTTGGGTTTGTCGTGAATGGTGTCTTCACTAACACTGTTCTTGAACCCAGTTGAGAAAAGATTAAATCTTTTTATTTAGATTTAATGAAGTGTACCAATTAAATGATATTTAATTGGAATTGAATTGGTATTGATTTTTGGGTTTATCGTGAACAGTGTTTTAAATAACACTTGTTCTTTAACCCGATAATTAATGGAATGTGATTTTGGGTTTATCGTGAATCGTGTTTTAAATGACACTGATTCTTTAACCCAGATAATGATTAAAACTAAGTGGAGTTTTAATGAATCTTTAATTAGATTGAAAAGATCGAGAATGGAGTATCACCAGTTTTGCTCCAGGCGATAGATAAATCTTTAATTAGATTTGAACGTGAAATTTAGAAACTAACTGTCGGTTAGCCAAGCAGAATGGTTTTCTGGATATTGATCTGATGTTGGTTTCGGCCTTCGGGGTTAATATTTGGGGAATTATTCTCTTGATTAATTTACGGTTAGTGACTAATGAATTGGAATGAGGCGTATGTTGTGTTTGTGTAACACTTATTGAAAATATACGCGAGTTATTCGGAAAGACCGGGTTCGTCCCATTCTGAATAACTGATACGACGATAAGTCGAAGATGAAGACGATGGTCGAAGACCGGAGGTCTTCACGTCGTTTGGGTGATAACTGATGATCTTGATTGGGCTGTACACCCAAGAAGATGGAAACAGTTGGTGATCGTCCAGACGTACTTGGAGATCGATGGATATGCGGGGTACTAGGTGCCTCCGGTTTCGTTCAGCCCCAGAACGGACTTGTAAATGGACTGTGTGTCTGACATCGGATTTCATTCTGTGTGACTGATATCGGTTGCATAGGATGGTTTGCCTGTGTGGCATGCTAAGATGCAAATGATCGAGGCTTCTGTTGAAAAGCAAAGTCTTGTGGTGATGATCAAAGCACGGCCTTTGTGGCGTAGCTTTGTGTAACGTTTACCTCACGTGTTTCACACCCGGTATGAACCAAAAACGGGAGACGGACCTCAGGGAGGGCATGCGTTTCTTTCTAGTTAGAAGTGGCGTCAGTGGTTTTACACACCCTGACGAGTTTGACTTATGTGGTTGTTGCTGTTGCGAGGCGCCTCAGTTATATCGGTTTCGGCCGATGCATTCTGGTCGGCTGACGGACCAGACTTACACCCCATAGGGTGGGGAAACGTAGTGTTCAGGCATTTTAATCCACATCGGTGGACCGGTCCTGTCGCTCCAAGGGTCGATGCGCTCTGACCCTGTGGCTCGGGCTAGAGAGTCACGAAGACGGTTGAGGACTATCTTTTGCCTCGGTTCATAGACGGAAATCCAATTTCCAAATACGTGACATTTGCGGTTTTAATTGTAATCCTATATATGGCGACATAGTGGGATGGGGCGCTTATGCCGCCTATGATTGATACTTATGATTTGAAGTTGTTTTATACACTTATAATAGTATCAAATGATTTGTTTTAAAACGTATCAAGCATTCTTTGGCTGTTATAAGGGAAAACCCTATCCTCGACTGCGTTGCATTGTGTGATGGGACCTGGGTCTTATAACAGCTTCATTTTTCTTTATTTAGCATTGCGCTGTTGGTTTTATGCACTGGTATTCTTGGGAGGAAACCCGTTCCGTGTTATACGGCGTGGTCCCTTGATTTACCTAATGATTTAAAATAAAGATTAATAACTGTTTTAGTTCTCACACCAGTCCCATGACTGACCTGGAGTTTATTGTTTTAACCTAAACTCTGGGTGCCCTTATTTTGACACGGGCAGCTAGTAGTTTTGGGTTTTGCAGATTTATATTAACAGGATCCTGGTTTACAGCTGGAACGATATCCGGAAAGCTTTGTATCCGTATATCTCATTCTAGTTGTGTATTGTATTATTTTCCGCTGCTAAGTATTTAAATGTAATTTAAATCTCTGATATTTCTGTGTAATATTCGTTTATACTCTGTATATTCTTGTAATCTGATGCATTGTTGTAATAAGCAGTGAAATGTTCTTCCGTATGCGTTCTGTTGTGGCTTGTTCTCGAACTATCCGACGCTTTCCTTTACGGGGAAGTTGCGGGTCTTTACATATGTGTATGCTTATATGCAAGATCAACATGTTATGCAAGTATGTGTATGATGTTATGTAAGTTATGTGCATGTTGTTGTGCAAGTTCATATGCAAGTTAGGTGTATAAGATTATGCAAGTTATGTGCATGATGTTATGTAAGTTATGTGTATGTTGATATGCAAGTTATGTTTATGATATCATGCAAGTTATGTGTATGATGTTATGCAAGTTAACATGTAACATGTTGTGCAAGTTCACACCTTTAAGACACATGCAAGTTCATCTTTGTATAACCTATGAACACTTATGCAAGTTGCCTTTAGATATGACATATGTATGTTCATGCAAGTTGGGTTATTTAGCAATGCTAGTTGGGTTAATATTATGATGTAAGTAGACACCTTTTAACCCATGTTAATGCTATTGTGTGCTAAGTGAAACCCATGTTAAGTGTGAGAGAATCTTCTCTTGGAAATATGTCGTGTTAGCATAAGTGCGTGGGGAAACGATGGGGTTAATAGACATGTAAATGAATGGTGTGAAATGGTTATGATTAAGCATACCATAAAATGATTAAGCATAAGTGGGAATTTACCTATTGAGTTAGGTCTACCCCATGGGAATTTACCTATTGAGTTAGGTCTACCCATGTTATGAAAACTCGATATTAATTAGGGATAATTAATATGGGGGTGATTAATTAGGTGTAATTAATCAACTAAGACACGAGGTTGGACCCTTTTGTAGCGGAAGTCTGCCCGGAACCGACCGGCCATCCAGCGGCTACAAACGATTGGCCCAATGTGAGAGGTCTTAGTCATAAAGTAAATACATGATTAAAGTAGAGACACGAGGTTAGACCCTTTTGATGACAGAAGTCTGCCCGGAACCAACCGGCATATCCAGCAGTCATAAAAGACGGTCTAATGTGAGAGGTCTTTATGAGGTCATGATCTTAATTAATGAATTAAGAAACACTTAACCATATTAGCATGTAGTGGGACATGAGGGGTTAAGTGGGTGCCTTGGGTGGCATGAGGAGACTAGTGGGTTGCCTCGGGTGGCAATGAAAAATACGATTAGAATACTTAACCAAAGTGAAACATGTAATTAAACATGATTAAAGGGTTAAGTAAGTGCCATGGGTGGCATGTGAAAATACGATTAGAGTACTTAACCAAAGTGGAACATGTAAATTAAAACATGGGTGAAGGGTTGAGTAAGTGCTGTGGGTGGCATGCGGAAATCTAGTGGGTGCCTTAAATGGCAATTAAAATATGATTGAAAGACTTAACCAAAAATTTGTAACATGTAGGTGGACATGGTTAACGGGTTAAGTGGGATTCACTAGATAAAATGACAAGCTTAAGTAGTAGCTTGTGGGGGCCCATTTCAACCAATATCCCAAACGTATCTTTGTGGGCTCGACCCAGGTCGAGTGACGGGACACGCATATTGGGCTTGACTATAAGAGGCCAAACCGGGTTAGCGGTGGCAACGCGGGACCAACGGGTTTCATATGCGTGTGTGGACCCGGGCTGGTTGGTAAGTCGTTGTTGCATCGTGTAGATATAAAGCCGTGCACTGTTGATATTATCTGGTAGCCACTTTAGGGGAATGATACACCCCAATCGTGGGACCAGCACGGGTATCTACGGTAGGGAGCCGATCGCTTGGGAGTAGTGGGTACACCTAGTAAAGATAGGGGCAGACGGCACCTAGGTAGGGGTACACGAAACTACTGGGTAAAATTACTAAGTACACTTAGTGGGATCAACCTTTAAGTAGGAATTACCCTTGGGTGGGTAGAACTGGTGTGGTGCAGTGTAGGAATTACTCTTGGGTGGGTAGATCTGGGGTGGTGAAATCTAGTAATTATCCTTGGGTGGATAAATGCGTCTTTCCGGTCGTCTTAATATATCCTGTGTTTAGTTGGCTACTTAGTGTAGTCATTATCCCCAGAGGTACCGTACCTTATTTATGTCATACCCTAATTACTTTAATGGTTGTATTGTTAGGGTTATAGGACTCACTCAGACTTATGTCTGACCCCGTTGTTTTTATCTTTTTCCCAACCCTCAGGTCCTACGGTGGATCCTAGCAGTAGTAGAGCTTGATCGGATTGCTGTTCCAGTCTTTAGGAGCTTGGGTAGATGTAAAGCTCCAGTTATCCAATTATCTTTTCTGGCTATTGTATGAGAGAGTGGGATTATGTACTTCTTTATTTTGATGGATATTGTACTTGACTTTTATTGTGGTTTTATGATGTAACCAGACATGTTTATTTCCGCTGTTATGAGATGATGTTTTAAAATTTCAAGTACTATTTATATCTGTCTTGTTGTAATTTTTCTGTTCTAGATTCACTAAAATACTCCACCGATGCTATGGCATTCCCTTAGTGAGTGACCATAGCGGGCGTGGGGTGTTACACGTGGTATCAGAGCAAAGGTTACCAGAACAGATAAAAGTTTTAGAAAACTATTTTTCTAAAAACATTTTTGGAAGAAATATTTTCAAAAACATGTCTTTTAAGAGAAAAGTTTTTGAAAGAAAAGCATAATCCCCGATAGCCATATCTTTATCTCTCGAATTCTCCGTTTTGAATCTTTCCCTTTCTCGTCTCAGCATGGCTGAAGATCTTTATCTTCCGGATAGTGTAGCGGTACCAGTATGGTATAGGAGGTTGTTAGAGGCTAGGGCCGCCGCTGCAGGTCCAGCAAATGTTCCTCCTCCACCCGTTGCACTCGTTTCTCCTCGCGCGGATACTTTTGCTATGACTTGTAGGAAGTTTAAGGCTATGGGAGGAAAACCTTTTGTGGGAGCTAGGGATTGGCTTAATGAGACGGAAGAATTGATGGAAATCTTGGAAGTAGAAGAGGGAAAGAAAGTCAGGTTGGCCGCTTGGTTAATGGAAGGAGAGGCCTCGTTCTGGTGGGAGGTCACTAATGGAGAACGCCCGATTGACTCTTGGGTGGATTTCAGGCATAGGTTTGAGGCAAAGTTTCTCTCAAAAGCGGAAGAAAATATGCATGAGGAAGAGAAAGGTCCCAATGCTAGTAAAGCACACGAGAAGAAAGGAGATCAGAAGAGACCTCAACAGCAACAGCAAAACAAGGGTGGGAAAGGCAACGGTGGCAAGGGAAAGAAGAGGTGCTTCAATTGTGGGACACTAGGCCACCTAAACAAAGATTGTTGCAAGAAGACTAAGACTGGCTGCTTCCACTGTGGCGAAGCAGGGCATCTGATGAAAGACTGTCCAAAGAAGGAGCAAAGGACGGGGTCTACCTCAGGAGGACAGGTGCAAGCTCATGTGGCACCAGGTCAGGCTAGGGGGCAAGTACAGGCTCTCGCGATTCGGGAAAGAGGTAGAACTACTTCTATTGAAAGTCTAGTTTTTCTGATCGATCATCCTGTCCGTAATTTATTTGATTTTGACGCATTGAGTTCGTTTATCTCATCATTACTAGTAGAGTCACTGCACTGAGACACCAGTTGGTAGATGATCCCTTAGTTGTTTCAAACCCAATTGGGCTCCATGATGTGTTTGGGTTTGAAAGTTTCTATACTTAGCGTTGGGTTTAGATGTGATGCTTGTTGGGCTTCACGGGCTATGGGTTAGTGGGCATGGACTGGTTATCCAGTAGGGGTGCCGTTCTTGATTTTGAGGGGAGAGTTGTTAGGCTTATGGGCCGCTTGGGTGACACTCTTGAGATCTCTTGTAATCCCATAGAATCTGTTATGCTAAGTTATCTAGAATCGCTTGACACGTCGGTCGAGAGTTTGCAATTTATAGAGTGGTCCGGGAATACTCGGATGTGTTTGGAGGAGGTGAAGGGCTTACCTCCGGAGCGGGAGATTGACTTCCGAATATATCTGGTAGACGATGCCGAACCAGTATCTTGGCCAGTGTGCCACAAGGCTCCTCGTGAGGGGAGGGAACTCCATAAGCGAGTAGGCGATTTGCTTGAGAAGGGGTCATAAGACGAAGTATATCGGAGTGGGGTGCTCCAGTAGTTTTTGCCACGAAGGCGGATGGGTCCCTCAGACTTTGTGTAGGTTAAAGAGAACTAAATAAACTCACAAAGAAGAATAGACACCCATTGTTAAGGATTGATGATCTCTTTGATCAGTGAGTGAGCGCCTCAGTATTTTCGCAGTTGGACTTAGCCATGAGGGTTTCGTCAGTTGAGAGTGACTGAGGATAGTATGGAGAAGACTACCTTTAGGACTCCGGATGGTTTTTATGAGTGGCTGGTGATGCCATTTGGTTTGACGAACGCCCCCGCATATGATGAAAAGGGTGTTCAGGGAGTACCTGAATAAGTTTGTGATGGTCTTTATAAACGACATCTTGGTCTTTTCTAGGAGTGAAATAAGTTTTAGTATGTGCTCAATAGGATGAGCAAAGCCAGTTAAGGGAAAACGGTGGTTTGGGAGTGAGACTGGCGAGGACATCCAGAGTTGGGCAAGGGCTTAATTATTTAGCCGTTTTTACTAGTATCATCTCACGTAAGTCATCTGAATTCGAAGGAGGTATCCCTTGGGTGTTTGTCTGATATTGGTTTAGGCCTTTGGGGCTTGCATTTGGGGGATGTCGAGTTCGACTAAGGTGGTCTGCGTGAGAGATGGATAGTTGTGATGATTTTGCATGGGAGAATATCCTGATTTTCTCTAGGAGTGGAGAAGAACCTGCCCTACATCTTAGGGAAGTATTGGAGACTCTTCAGGCGCATAGTCTTAAGACGGCAAAAGTGAATAGGATTCTTAGCGTCCTATGAGTTTGAGATAGCGTGCACCCACGGTAAGGGTAACATGGTAGCGGACGTCTTAAGTAGAAAAAGGTTGTTCTCGAGTTGTGGTTCGTTGAACGACGGAGCTTGGAGTTTATTTCTATGATTGACTTTAGACCTCCCATTGATTATATACCCGGTTTGCTAGCATCCTTGGAGGTTAGACCTACTCTTCCGGGGCGGATTGGGGAAGCCCAAAGGGACGACCAACAGTTGGTTGAGTTGATAGAGAAGCTCATAAGAGGGGGAGTCGTCCAGCCATTTGAGTAGGTACACCCTAGACAATAGGGGGTGCTTGCGTAAAGACGGTAGACTTTGAGTACCACAAGACGAGGGTTTGAGGAAGGTTATTCTTGATGATGCACACCGTTCGAGGATGACCATACATCTCTGTGGGGATAAGAAGTACCAAAACACGAAGCAAGTTTTCTTCTGGGCCGGTATGAAGAAAGACATGGCCGAGTATGTCGCTAGATGCTTGGTGAAAGCGGAGTAAAAGAGACCAAGTGAGTTGCTTCACCCATTGGAAGTTCCGCTAAGGAAGTGGGATAGTGTCTCGAAGGATTACCAAAATCAAGGAAGGGTAATACGGGGATTTGGGTTGTAGTAGATAGACTTACTGAGTGTGCCCATTTCATACCCGTGAAGGGTAAGAGAACTGCTCCATGGCTAGCTTCAGTTTATATTCGAAAGATTATTAGATTGCATGGTGTACCGTCCAGTATGGTGAGCGATCGAGATCCTATCTTCACTGAAGAGTTTTGGAAAAGTTTGCAAAAGGCGGTAGGGACTCAGTTGTATTTGAGTACCGCATCTCATCCTCAGATAGACGGCCAGACCGAGAGGGTGAATCATATTTTAGAAGACCTTTTGAGGCTATGTAGCTTGGATTTAGGAGGTACATGGGAAGAGCATCTTCCATTGGTGGGGTTACCCGACAGACTTAGTGGTGTACGTGATGTATTCCATGTGAGGAAGGACCTACATAAGATCGTAGAGGCGATAGAGCCAAGCTTGCTTAGAGAAGTGGAAGTTGAGCGTGATGAGGTGATTCGACGAGCTCCTACTTGCATCCTTGGGTCAGAGATTTGGAAGTTGGGAAACAGAGAGGTTAAACTAGCCAAAGTACAAAAGGGAGATGAAGAGAGCGACGCTACCTGGGAGACGGAAGCGAAGATGCGTTCGAGGTACCCTTTTTCTTTCGGAGGGTATGTCCTTTTGCTTCTCCTTCATCGCATATCATGTGCTTATCTTATCCTTAGTATGTCCTCTCGTTAGTACCTTTGACCTTCAGATAGGATATTCCTATGGTTGAAACATGTGTTTGAGACATGTTATGTATGATGGATGCAAGTGGATGCAAGTGTTTGCTAGTGGTTGCTCGTGGATGCATATACACACACTCTAGGCACTAGATCGGCTCCATCACTTCATACTGCATATTGCATAAAATTGTGTGTAAGTAGCTATATTAATGGATGTATAATGATTGTGTTATCATATGGATGATGCATTTTGGTGAATGATTGTGCACTCATGTAGATATTGTATGTGTCGATAGGGTTCTCTCGCATACATAATGGATGCATGGCACTATCATGGTTTGCATATGTTCATACATTAGATAGGGAACATATCCACACACTTTTTGCATATGCTCATACATCATTAGAAATTGTTTTAAGGACAATGGATGCCTGTGATTAATGGTTTGAGTAGATGGTTGTTTGGATGGTAGGATATGCATTCTCCTTAGCTTAGAGATTTCGGGGACGAAATCCTTTAAGGAGGGGAGAATGTAACACCCCGAATTTCGGTTAATGCTAAAATTTCACTAATTACAGAATAAATAATCTCAGACGTGAGAATTGGGGGAAATGGCCTGCGTCATTGCGTTCGTCTCGGAAAAATACGCGAAATAGAGTCCGAGTTTTCGAGAATCGGAGTCCGTATGGCCCGGTTATGGCCCAAAGAAGTTTTCAGAAAATTCAAAGATAAAAACAGAATTTAATATTTAAATAATCAGATTTTGAATTGGGGCCAGTGGGGGCCGGGCGGGAAAAATTCCCGCCCTAGCCATGTCGACAGCGCTGTCGACAGGGCTGTCGACAGGGGTGTCGACTGCCCTGTCGACTTGCCTGTCGACAGGGGTGCGACGCCCAGTAAAACTGGGTGCACCAGTTTGGGTCCTTGTGCTGGCCTAGTGGGCTGGTTCTAGAGATATCCTAATTCTAAGGGTCCTAATCTAACCTAGGGTTAATCTAAGGGCCTAAAACACTCACCTAATCCTATAAATAAGACCCCAACCCTACCCTAATTCATTCATAATTAGGTCTTGTAACTAAACTATGGCAAAATGGAATTTGAGCATGGCCTCCACAAATCAATGAAGGGTTGCAAGCTAATCAACATCTCCTTCAATTAAAGCCACTAATTCCACTTCATAAGTTTGCTAATCTTGGTTTTGGTGAGTTCCTATAGCTTTAATAATCAATTGTTAAATTGATTATGGTAGGATGTGATAAGACATGGTTATGTTTGTGGATAAGTGAGTTTATGCAAGTTGTATGATATGTGAATTGCAAGTTTTATGCCATATGCAAGTTTATTGCCATGTTTTATGATGTAAAATATTATGTTGAACATTTATGCATATGTAACATGTTATGCAAACTATATGTGAGAACATATGCAAGTATATGTAACATGAAATGCAAGTTATGCATGTGATTTTATGCATGCTAAGTATTTGGTGTTATGCATGCTAAGTATTTGATTTTGTGCATGCTAAGTATTTGATTGTATGCATGTTAAGTATTGGGTTTTATGCATGCTAAGTGTTTGGGTTTATGCAAGTTAAGTGGTATGTTTATGCATAATAAGAAATTGGTTCTATGCATGCTAAGTAGGTGGTTTTATGCATGCTAAGTGTTTGGTATTATGCATAAATCATGACATGCAAGTTTACCCTCTTAAATGTGATGCATACATATGTGAGATAACATCTTTATATGCTATGCATGTTTACCCTCTTTTAAGATGCAAGTCATATATGCAAGTTCAACATGTTAAGCAAGTTATGTGTATGCTTATATGCAAGATCAACATGTTATGCAAGTATGTGTATGATGTTATGTAAGTTATGTGCATGTTGTTGTGCAAGTTCATATGCAAGTTAGGTGTATAAGATTATGCAAGTTATGTGCATGATGTTATGTAAGTTATGTGTATGTTGATATGCAAGTTATGTTTATGATATCATGCAAGTTATGTGTATGATGTTATGCAAGTTAACATGTAACATGTTGTGCAAGTTCACACCTTTAAGACACATGCAAGTTCATCTTTGTATAACCTATGAACACTTATGCAAGTTGCCTTTAGGTATGACATATGTATGTTCATGCAAGTTGGGTTATTTAGCAATGCTAGTTGGGTTAATATTATGATGTAAGTAGACACCTTTTAACCCATGTTAATGCTATTGTGTGCTAAGTGAAACCCATGTTAAGTGTGAGAGAATCTTCTCTTGGAAATATGTCGTGTTAGCATAAGTGCGTGGGGAAACGATGGGGTTAATAGACATGTAAATGAATGGTGTGAAATGGTTATGATTAAGCATACCATAAAATGATTAAGCATAAGTGGGAATTTACCTATTGAGTTAGGTCTACCCCATGGGAATTTACCTATTGAGTTAGGTCTACCCATGTTATGAAAACTCGATATTAATTAGGGATAATTAATATGGGGGTGATTAATTAGGTGTAATTAATCAACTAAGACACGAGGTTGGACCCTTTTGTAGCGGAAGTCTGCCCGGAACCGACCGGCCATCCAGCGGCTACAAACGATTGGCCCAATGTGAGAGGTCTTAGTCATAAAGTAAATACATGATTAAAGTAGAGACACGAGGTTAGACCCTTTTGATGACAGAAGTCTGCCCGGAACCAACCGGCATATCCAGCAGTCATAAAAGACGGTCTAATGTGAGAGGTCTTTATGAGGTCATGATCTTAATTAATGAATTAAGAAACACTTAACCATATTAGCATGTAGTGGGACATGAGGGGTTAAGTGGGTGCCTTGGGTGGCATGAGGAGACTAGTGGGTTGCCTCGGGTGGCAATGAAAAATACGATTAGAATACTTAACCAAAGTGAAACATGTAATTAAACATGATTAAAGGGTTAAGTAAGTGCCATGGGTGGCATGTGAAAATACGATTAGAGTACTTAACCAAAGTGGAACATGTAAATTAAAACATGGGTGAAGGGTTGAGTAAGTGCTGTGGGTGGCATGCGGAAATCTAGTGGGTGCCTTAAATGGCAATTAAAATATGATTGAAAGACTTAACCAAAAATTTGTAACATGTAGGTGGACATGGTTAACGGGTTAAGTGGGATTCACTAGATAAAATGACAAGCTTAAGTAGTAGCTTGTGGGGGCCCATTTCAACCAATATCCCAAACGTATCTTTGTGGGCTCGACCCAGGTCGAGTGACGGGACACGCATATTGGGCTTGACTATAAGAGGCCAAACCGGGTTAGCGGTGGCAACGCGGGACCAACGGGTTTCATATGCGTGTGTGGACCCGGGCTGGTTGGTAAGTCGTTGTTGCATCGTGTAGATATAAAGCCGTGCACTGTTGATATTATCTGGTAGCCACTTTAGGGGAATGATACACCCCAATCGTGGGACCAGCACGGGTATCTACGGTAGGGAGCCGATCGCTTGGGAGTAGTGGGTACACCTAGTAAAGATAGGGGCAGACGGCACCTAGGTAGGGGTACACGAAACTACTGGGTAAAATTACTAAGTACACTTAGTGGGATCAACCTTTAAGTAGGAATTACCCTTGGGTGGGTAGAACTGGTGTGGTGCAGTGTAGGAATTACTCTTGGGTGGGTAGATCTGGGGTGGTGAAATCTAGTAATTATCCTTGGGTGGATAAATGCGTCTTTCCGGTCGTCTTAATATATCCTGTGTTTAGTTGGCTACTTAGTGTAGTCATTATCCCCAGAGGTACCGTACCTTATTTATGTCATACCCTAATTACTTTAATGGTTGTATTGTTAGGGTTATAGGACTCACTCAGACTTATGTCTGACCCCGTTGTTTTTATCTTTTTCCCAACCCTCAGGTCCTACGGTGGATCCTAGCAGTAGTAGAGCTTGATCGGATTGCTGTTCCAGTCTTTAGGAGCTTGGGTAGATGTAAAGCTCCAGTTATCCAATTATCTTTTCTGGCTATTGTATGAGAGAGTGGGATTATGTACTTCTTTATTTTGATGGATATTGTACTTGACTTTTATTGTGGTTTTATGATGTAACCAGACATGTTTATTTCCGCTGTTATGAGATGATGTTTTAAAATTTCAAGTACTATTTATATCTGTCTTGTTGTAATTTTTCTGTTCTAGATTCACTAAAATACTCCACCGATGCTATGGCATTCTCTTAGTGAGTGACCATAGCGGGCGTGGGGTGTTACAGGTTGTGTATTAATAGTTATCAATCGCATGGCGTGAATTGTCAACGTGGCACGCTAAGATGAAGATGATCAAGGCTTTGTTGAAAAGCAGGCCTTGTGGTTATAACGTTACTTCGCGAACCTCACAACCCGGTTAGGTCTAAAATGGGAGAAGGGAACGTAGGGAGAGCAGCACGTTTCTTTCTAGCTAGAATTGGTGTCGGTGCTTAAACTGGCTGATATTTACTTATGTGGATGATGGAATGTGGCGCGCCTCGGATGATAGGTCCTATAGGACCGGGAAACGTATGTTCAGGAATTGCCAATCCACAAACGCAAGTGTGGACCGGCCCTGTAGCTTTCCAAGGGTTCACTGCGGGGGATCCTGAGACATTAGCTAGAGTGTCTCGAATCGGTAAGGAGCTCCTCCCTAGCCTTGACTCATGATGGAAACCCAATTTCCAATACGACACCATGCGGTTTTGATTGTGTTACTACTATGGCGACATAGTAGGATGGGGTACTATGCCATCTAGGATTGATACATTATGATTGAAATGTTTTTATTAAAAACATATATACACTAATAATAATATAAAATCCGTTTCTATCGTATCAAGCATCTTTTGACCATTATAAGGTAAAACCCTATCCTCCGGTTTGCGTTGCGTTGTGTGATGGGACTTGGGTCTTATAATGGTTTCATTTTTTCCAAAAAAGCATTGCATTGTTTAACGGTTTACTTTATTATTATGCACAGCAATCTATTGGAATAAAACCCGTTCCGCGTTAGCGGCGTGGTTCTTGGATTTGCCTTATTACTGTTTCTTAAATTAGTTAAGAATTCTCACACCAGTCCCATGACTGACCCGTTGTTTGTTTCCACCTTTACAAACTCGGGTGCCCTCTTTTCCACATGGGCAGTCGAGTAGTTTGTCTACAGGTCCTTATCCCGAGCAGGATTCTGTATTGAAGCTTAAAGCTGTGTCTAGAGCATAGTTGTATTCCGCTGTATCTATTTTATTGTTTTCGCTGCAATGTATTATAATATTGTAATTTATCTTCCGCAGTAATTTTAATCGATGTACTCTGATATTCTGTACTCTGATGTAACATTACTGTAATGTAATAAAAGTCTGTTGTTATTGTTCTGATGTTGTTGTATTCCCAAAGTTAACGTGTTCGGGTTTTGAACGGTCTTGGTCGATTTTGCGATCGATCGGGTCGGGCGGAACCCGGGCCGTTACAGTTGGTATCAGAGCTTTGGTTAGCTCAAATCTTTGGGATACAACTCATTAGAACTGAACAAAAGACTAATTAGAGATTGGATTAGTAATATGCAATAAGAATACTCTTAGAGATAGGATCAGCAGTATCCTAGAATGAGGAAACTCATTAGAGATGGGGTTAGTAATGCCCTAGAATGAGTTGAGAGTAACAAGCTTATAATATACGTATTTGTAATTATAATCTATATTATAAAATATGATTTTTGAATATATAAAATTTATAAATATTTAAAAAGTTAATCAACCAATTGATTGATGATTGTGTAGTGTAATTTTTAGTTCAACTATAAAATTATTTCAACCAATGAATGAATAATAAAGAGTGGAAAATTAAGTAGGATAATAAAACACTTTTAGCTTCGTTCCTTTTCGAGGACGAAAAGATTTTAAGTGGGGGATATTGTAACAACCTGGAATTTGGGGCCAATTTAAAATTTTTATTTTAGAAATTTTAATGGATTTTTTTTAATATTTAAAATAATTTATTTTAACTAATAACAACGGAAAGAAAAATTATTTAAGTTTGATTGTAAGATTACATTTATTGATGGTAAAGTTAAATCCTAAGATCTAAAATGTTGATTGACATAATTCATGTAGGCGCTTGTTTAATGCACATTCTAAATATTCAATAGAAAAAAAGTATAATAACTTAAAAATACTTCCTCAATTAAATGTTAATAGCAAGGATGTTATCCTTGTATTAAAATCTTTGACTACATGCCAAGGAAAAAATATGCCTTTGGAATTTTAATAAAATATATTAATTTATTAATTGAAAATAATGTGTAGGTTCTAAATGAAATAAATTCTGACAATATATATATATATATATATATATATATGTGTGTGTGTGTGTGTATATGTATGTGTGTGTATATATATATATATATATATATATATCTTTGGCTATTCTTTTTAATACTTTCCCCAATCTATTCTAATTGTATCATTCATTAGTAAATTCCCAAATGTGAATTGTTCCCTTGAATTTTGAAAAGAAATAGATAATTATCTAATCAACGCACCATATATGAGTATTAAATAAAGAATGACACACTACAATAAATTTCATGCATTATGCACATTTAAAACTTGTCACAATATTTTGTATCTTCTTATGCATGCAATTTAATTCTATGCACATTAATTATTATTATTATTATTATTTTCCTTCCTTTCATTAAATTGTCATGTTGGAGACATGCATGCGTTTCTTAAAACGTTAGGTCATGCTCTCTATATTACTTCATTATTGTCAACGTATGTAAATGCTCCCTTATTTTGAATTCTTCGTATACTAAAAATAATAAGAACCATGCAATGTTTGCCCCTTTATTATCCATAGTGTTCATATATATATATATATATATATATATATATATATATATATAAGGAAAAGACAAGGAAACGTTAAATCTTGCACTTACGTTTCTTTCCATTGTAATTGCCCATATATTCATGTGGTCGATTCTATTCCATTTCTGTAGAAACATGTGTAGTCTTTATCAATTTTCATTGTTTAATTTTTATTTATTGCATGTTAATGAATTTTTTTAGAGTACATATAAAAATATTAAATTTAAGAATATTACTTTGTGTCCATTAATTATGTAAAACCTTTTGATACATGTTACTTAATAATATATGTTTTGAAAAATTGCACAATTTGAACAATTAGATAAAATAAAGCAAGCATTTAATGTGTTTGTAAATACAAAGAGGCATATGGGGAAAATAATTTGTGCATTTATTCTATACTCTCTCTTCTCTTCTATTTATCACTCAAATTCATTTTTAGATATAAAACTATTCCCTTTATTCCCCCTTTTTGTTCCCTTTGTTCTCTCTTCTCTTTGTAATTACAATCTTCAAAACTAAACCAGCCGCCATCTACCCAAACCAATGGCCACGAAACTCCAAAACGAATGCCTAAATTTCCCTCAATCCAAATGTATTTCCTAAAACTTGTAAAACGAAAACTCTTCAGCACAATGAGATCTAAAGATTTAATGGAGGTGATGGCATTTAAGGGCTTTTCAAGTGCCATGATGAGGCCGAGTTCAACCACGTTACTGGCGCCAGGTGGGGTTGCGAAGGGGTACGAGGTGATGGTCTTTGATCGGTGGATGGTGGTTCGAGTGGAAGTGCGTGGTGGAGTTGGTCTATGCGACGATGGGTTCAAAAGAGCGACCTTGTTTCTGGAGTATTCGACGAAGAAGATGAGTAATTAAGAAAGTAACGAATTCAACGAAGAGAATTGCGTTGGAATCCTTGTGACAAGATCTAGACTATGGAACAGATTAGAGCGTAAACAAAGCATCTTAGAAATTCAACAAATTTCAGATCTGAATTATTCGATGAGATTTCTATATTTTAAAATACTTAAAATTAAATTATCCCTCGTTATTTAAGTTTCTTGTCCGTATACTTATTTAATCAGATATATGGTGATGTTTGGAATTTGTTGATTGTTGATTGTAATGTTGTTTGCTGATTTATCTGACGTGATGGATTATTGCAATGAAATAGAATAGTCAGAACAAATTATAACATTAGTTTTGTCAATATGAGATAGTATTGAAATAAAGATTTTATTTTCAATAGGTTAAAACGAAAAGAGTTGAAATATAAGTATTAATTTTATTGTCATACAATAAAAAAATAGAAGATTTTAAATTACCATTCTATTTGTTATTTTATATTCAATAAAAAAAGAATAGAATGATAAGGTTGACATGAGACTTGATACCCAATCATACATTGTTATCCTATGTTGTGACATGAATATTTACACCAAAATTGTATGTTACATGAAGTATTATGGAAATGTACACCATATGTGATTTCATGGAAAAATGATATTTTTAGCATTATATGTTAATATGAACATAAGGATACTTTTAGCGTTATGTGTTAACATGAAAATTGAACATATTTTTAGCATCAGGTTAAGATATGAAATTAAACTTATTTTTAACGTCTTTGTTGAAAGTATGTAAAACAAAGTATTTATTTTATTAAATAGAAAGGCATGTAAAACTAAATGTTCATTAACATTTTAGTTATAACACGTTAAGATTGGTTACAATAACAATTTAGATATAAAATGTTAAGTAGACAAAATATATTATCTTTATATATTTTGTTGTGTTAAAATTGACGATAAACAAAGTATCTTTTTATTTGTTTTTGTTGAAATGTTAGAATTGGTTTAACAATAAAAAGAATGAAACTTGTTTTTGTTAATAAAAAGATTGAAGCTTGTTTTTTTTAATAAAAAGATTGTAACTTTATTAATAAAAAGATTGTAACTTTATAAATAAAAGATTTGAAACTTTGTTTGTAAACATAATGAACGATTTTAACTTTTGTTTGCGAATGAAAGGATATTAACTTTTGTTTGTAAATGAAAACCATTAACTTTTGTTTGCAAATTAAAAGAATTTATTTTTCTTTGTTGAATAAGAGATTTTACCTTTTGTGGTTAAATAAAGATATTAATTTTTGTTTCTAAATAAAATAAAAGGACGAAAGTCATTTCTGTTTGTAGTGAAATAAAAGATGGAAATTTTCACTGTAATGATTAATCACATTTTTGTGTTAGAAATGTAAATATTAGAAAATCATATATTTATGTTAAAAAGGGAATTCATTAAAATATTCAAGTTAGAATGGAATTGTGTTAACCTAAGAATGTTTCATTAAAGTATTTAAGGAAGAATGGAATTTTGTTAACATAAGAATTTGCATTTTTAATGTAAATGAAATATGAGTCATAAATAAAAAGGGATTCAATTAAAAAGATTCTATCTTTACTATCAATATGCAAGATAAGAAGATTAGATTCAGAATTAGACATTTTGAAAGGTTTATTGTTATTAATATAATAATTCAGAAAGTCCCAAGTTTTATTAAGATTTGAACAGGTAAGTTATAATATTTGAAATCAAGTTATTTTGGAAATATGGAATATTCCAAAATTAAGATATTTTGAAATGAGAAACAATTTAAAATAATTTTTAGTAGAACAATTATAATGATTAATTAAAATTGTACTTGGACACGAGGTTAGGTCACATTTGTGGTGGAAGTCTGCCGGGACCCGACCGGCATATCCAGCAGCCACAAATGTTGGGCCTAATGTGAGAGGTCCAAGTGCACAAATACAAATTGGGCCAAGACACGAGGTTAAGCCTAACCAGTGGGATAAGTCTGCCCGGAACCGACCGGCCCATCCAACATGCACAAGTTGCAGGCCTAATGTGAGAGGTCTGGCCCATATTAAAATATAAATGGTTAAATAGAAAATGGACATTATTTACACTGTCATGAGTTAAATTAGAAAGTTACATTATTTTCACCGTCATGTTTAAAGAAGAGAAAATTATATTTCTATGTCATTAGATTAAAAGAAGAAATTTATATTTTATGTAATTAAGATGAAGAGGAAGAAAGAAAATTACATCTTTATGTAATTAAAACCAAAGGTTAGGAATTACATTTTGATGAAATTAAGATTAAAGGTAAAAGTTACATTTTTAATGTAAATTAGATTAAAAGGGAATAATTACATTTTCCATGCATGTAGATTAAAAGTGAAAAATTGCATTTTTTATGTAATTGGATTTTAATTAAAAAGAATAAGGATATAAAATTATATTTTTATGTAATTGGATTTTCATAAAAATAAAAATAAGGATATGAAATTTATATCTTAATGAATTAGGTTTTCATTAAAAAGATTAAAGATATGAAAATTATATTTTCACGTAAATAGATTAACACACAAAATTATCGTTTTGTTTGTATTATAAAATTATTATTATTATTTTGCATTGAAAAGATAATAAAATTATCAATTTTGTTACATTGAAACAAACAAACAAAAATACTCGTTCTTGTAGAAGTAAAGGTGAATGAACAAAAAAATATTCGTTTGTTGAAATTGAAATGAAACACAAAAATGCTCATTTTTGTTGGAATTGGTATGATAAACAAAATATACATTTTATGTAATTCGAAAGATGAAACAAGAAAATGTACATTGTTGTGTTTAAAATGTGCATGTGTATGAAAATAAATGGTGCATTGTACGTTAATATTGTATATATGAATAGGAATATTTTTCGTTAGCAAAATGTAATGAAATAAAATACATTTCATTACACATCATAAACATTTCGATAGATTGTGAAACAAAACATTCACTACTTGTTATATAATTACGTTAATGAAATGGAATTTAAATATTTTTATATATATATAAATAAAGATAAATCGTTATAAATTACTAATAACGATATGAAATGATTTCCAACTTATATATATGCGATAATTATTTGGAAAGTCCGAGTCTATCTCATTCCAAATAATTTAAGCGACGTTTAAAATTCAAGTTTTGAAGACGATGATAGATGACCGACGATCTTCATATCGAATGGACGACGTCTGCTGATGCCCGTGATTGGAGTAGCTACCTTGAAGGGGCTACAGTGGTGGCCGTCCGACGTAGTGTTGATTTGTACGGATTTGGCTTTCGCTCAGACCCAAAGCATAAGTTTATAAGTGGATGTGTGTCTGACGTTGAATTTTGTTCTATGTAAATTGATTTCTATTAATATACGTCCGTTGGTGGCGGAGAATTTATTCTCTTGCTTAACACCCTTAGAGGTTGTGTATTAATAGTTATCAATCGCATGGCGTGAATTGTCAACGTGGCACGCTAAGATAAAGATGACCAAGGCTTTGTTGAAAAGCAGGCCTTGTGGTTATAACGTTACTTCGCGAACCTGTCTAAAACGAGTGAAGGGAACGCAGGGAGAACAACACGTTTCTTTCTAGCTAGAAGTGGTATCGGTGCATAAACTGGTTGATATTTACTTATGTGGATGATGGAATGTGGCGCGCCTCGGATGATAGGTCCTATAGGACCGGGAAATGTGTGTTCACGAATTGCCAATCCACAAACCGCAAGTGTGGACCGGCCCTGCAGCTTTCCAAAGGTTCCATGAGGGGGTCTTGAGACATTAGCTAGAGTGTCTCGAATCGGTAAGGAGCTCCTCCCTAGCCTTGACTCATGATGGAAACCCAATTTCCAATACGACACCATGCGGTTTTGATTGTGTTACTAGTATGGCGACATAGTAGGATGGGGTACTATGCCGTCTAGGATTGATACATTATGATTGAAATGTTTTTTATTAAAAACATATATTCACTAATAATAATATAAAATCCGTTTCTATCATATCAAGCATCTTTTGACCATTATAAGGAAAAACCCTATCCTCCGGTTTGCGTTGCATTGTATGATGGGACTTGGGTCTTATAATGGTTTCATTTTTTTCCAAAAAAGCATTGCGTTGTTTAACGATTTACTTTATTGTTATGCACGGCAATCCATTGGAATAAAACCCGTTCCGCGTTAGCGGCGTGGTCCTTCGATTTGCCTTATTACTATTAGTTAAATTAGTTAAGAATTCTCACACCAGTCTCATGACTGACCCATTATTTGTTTCCACCTTTACAAACTCGGGTGCCCTCTTTTCCACACGGGCAGTCGAGTAGTCTGTCTACAGGTCCTTATCTCGAGCAGGATTCTGGATTGAAGCTTAAAGCTGTGTCCAGAGCATAGTTGTCTTCCGCTGTATCTATTTTATTGTTTCCACTGCAATGTATTATAGTATTGTAATTTATCTTCCGCTGTAATTTTAATCGATGTACTCTGATATTCTGTACTCTGATATTCTGTACTCTGATGTAACATTATGTAATGTAATAAAAGTCTGTTGTTATTGTTCTGATGTTGCTGTATTCTCAAAGTTAACGTGTTTAAGTTTTGAACGGTCTTGGTTGATTTTGCGATCGATCGGTTCAGGAGGAACCCGGGCCGTTACAGTCATGCTATTGGAGTGCTTAGGACGTGAGCATGGACTTACGAGAATTTGGAAAGATTTGGTAGAGTTTCGGATTTTGTGAAAACTTGGAGTTTGGAGGGCATTATCTGGGATCGGTAGGAATCTGTACATTGGGATCAGCATTGCTTCATGAAACTCCATTTCGACCTTAGTACCGACCCCCGGGTTGGTACTACTCCCTATAGTCGAACCAACATCCGCAAGCCACCCAGTTTGGTACAACTCCTATTTCTAGGATCGGTATATTTCATGTCTCCTGGATTAACGTGGATGGGATTGGCATATACACTGCCATAACTCGACTTTCTTCTCTCTACACTTCTTACAATCAAAAGGACTGTATTTGCAATCATCCAATAAAACCAATAAAGATTACCTCATAGTGGAAGTTGGCACAATTTACCAAAGTATTATAAATATTGTTTTCATTTTATATTATAGCACTTTATGTTTGAATTATTATAGTTATTCATTGATTATAACCTAGCATTCAGGTGTTTTGTCCGATTAACCAAAATCAACGTTAACATTTTGACGTGCTAGGAAGGGGCGGCAACCTACTTCTTGCTTAAACGAATTTGTTGCTCAATGAATCTTCTACGGTGAAACAGAAGAAGATGGATGCAAGCACATAAGTTGAAGGCGAACGATTGAAAGGAAGTTAGGAAGCTTCCTTCACTCAAAACCCATTCATTTATCTAACCATGGAAGAGATGGATGGAGTACTCAAGGAATTGGAATCACGCATTGAGCGACAAGATGGATTCCATAGACGATAAAAGGAGATGAAGATCACCTTTATCTTGAGGATGGATTAACTCGAAGGACCAGCAGTCCAGGAACAATTTTTGGGGATGAACCCAATGGCGTGCAAGGACTCAGTTTTAGCTCGGGAGGGCACCTCCCATAAATTCAACCTAGATCGATGCCGAACCGATCCACGCAGGGGGCAACCCCCGAGATTATTGGAGTATGGTTCACGACTTGCTCTCTGGTCATGCTTTGGAGACCGGCTTTGATGATTTTGCTTGAGCACAAACTCGCGTGGAATTAGATAGTGATGGAATAGTTCTAGGACTCAGGTCGTATTGAACCCAATCCTAGAGCCAATGCTGATCTGAATGCAAACATTATGGATATGCATACTTCTTCTTGGGGGAATCGGTGTAGGAATGGATGACTAGCGAAAGCTTCTTGGTAGTGGAAATCGAATCGCGGATGTGATTCGACGGTTTATTTGAGGTGAAACAACTCAGACAGATATGAACTGTGTTAGCCGCAACACCTTCACTCATGATATCAGGAATTCTCAAAATCCATGGAAGCTTATGATAGTATTGTCCGCCTTATGCCCTACATGCGCCATATGGAAATGCCACTAATGTCAGACAATGTCATGTCAAAGTGTTGTTAATATCCTAGGTATTGATTTTGATGACAACAACCATATAAACATTACTACTGACATATCTTCGAGCTGTGCGGTTACATCAGATATATTATGGAGACATTTACAGAGATAAAAAAATACTACAAAAGAAGAATTATAGAAGAAGGATAACCAAAGCAATTGAAGGCCAAAAACTATTAAAGAAAATCACTTAAGATAGTGGTGTTTGAAGTGATGAGGAGTTGGTTGAACCATAGAATATTTTGTTAAAATACTATGACAATTATACTTGAAGCTCTTCAACCATTGACCTCAACCAAATCACCAAAATCCACAAATATAAGCAATTTGAATAGCTGAAAATTTGCAACACGTATTAATGTTGATGTTCAATTTTTCAACACCCATGTCGACATAGGTATTCCCCTATGTTGACAAACTAGCCATTTTTCGATTTTTTATATTTTAAATGAAGAGACATTTCCCTCCATCTCTTCACCAAAAGATACGTCTCTTCAACCACTATATAAAGGCCTCTGAAAATTAATTTTAACATCAAGAATTCTCATTTTCTCTTACTCCTTCTCTATACATTTTCAATACAATTCCATTGAATATCTCTTATTGTCTTTACAAATTCACACTCTTGCACTCCGATTCTTCAAGGATTTGCAAACCACACAATATTAGAGAGTTGTACTTGAATTCACATCATACTCTCTTTGATTTCATCATATTTCCTCAAAGAATTCAAAGATATATTGCCATTGGAAGTCTATAGGATCATTGTACAGAATCAGTAAGAATATGCACTGAAGATACAACAAATTGTCATAGTTTGTTATTGTTTATAAGGAGAAGGTGTATCTTATGGCTGGTGAAATCAAAATCGTAAAAGTGTTCTTGCCACCCGTGGAAAGCAAGCAGTTATAGTGAATTTCTACACGGTGGAGTGCAGAACTGTAACACCCCACCTCCGCCAGGGTGGCTCTTGCAAGCAACTCTGACTTTGGTGGGGCGTTTTAAAACAAGGTAAACATGCATAAGGATATATCAAGGCAGAACAAGAACATGTATATATATGTAACCAGAGTAAATAACATGGATAAAACAGCGGAAGATTCTCAACTATTTCAAATCAAGTCTTAGTACAACATCATGTCAATTTTCCAAATAAAATAAGTCTAGTACATAAACAACTTCATCTAAAAACTGAAAAGAAAACATAAGTAGCTATCCCCAAAGCAGAAAAACCATAGCGAGCTCAAGTCCGAAGCATACATGAGCTATCCAAGAAAGCGGGTAGGATCCAAGCTAAGCTCCTGTATTCCCTCCCTGAGAACCTGGGGGGGGGGGGGGAACGGAAGAAAAGAGGCGAAAGAAAACAGGTCAGTCAAAAAGACTGAGTAAGCCCTACTACAATCAATGTAAACTGATAAAGTTAACTGACATGAGCAGCGGGTATGAACATAAGGATAACAACATGATGATTAACTATCAAGGTAGATAAAGGTGTCATCGCATAATCAGGATTAAGGTTTTGCACCACGGGTGTACTAGCAAACTAACATAACAGGTATTGATCCCTCAGCCCAAACTTTGGCCCAATAACATGAGGTAACCTTAATACAAGGTCCAGCCCAACGGTCTAGTCGATCGGCTCCCTATAAACCTAACACGTCAAGTGTTGGTGTCCATACGGCCCACATATGGATGTAGTCAGACTGTGCTGGGTCCACCTTCGGGTGTATCAAGCCCTCGGGTGTCAACCCCAGACACTGAAGCAATAATGCACAGTCTAAACCTACTGGTACCCGTGCCTCGAGTTTGTCCAATACCGGATTACGTGCACGTCCGTAGCCCGCCTGGACCCGCACCGCTGTACCACTCAGCCGTCGCTTTGGTCGCTTACATCAGTCCAGTAATCGTGCCCCGCCCTAGCCTAGCCTCTAGGGTTGTGATGATACCAAACTGGGATTACTGCTGGAACAGACCACGTTGCTAGGGTTTCCTAAGAGGGTTAAGTGTGATTCAACCCTTCACTAATCATGGATTAAATTGGTTAAGTGTAACCGACAGTTCACCACTTAACCTCATTTCAATCCCTCGAACCCCCAAATGGATTAAATTGGTTAAGTGTAACCAACAGTTCACAACTTAACCCCATTTCAATCCATCGAATCCCCAAATGGATTAAATTGGTTAAGTGTAACCAACAGTTCACAACTTAACCCCATTTCAATCCCTCGAATCCCCAAATTGGTTAAGTATTAGTGGGCCATGACTTAACCCTAATCATGAGGCATTAATTAATTTAATTGTGCCTTGACCTCTCACATTAGACTTTGTTGCGGTTACCTAGTTAAGCCGGTGAGTTCCGGGTAGATTTACACCACAACTTGGTCTAACCTCGGGTCTTGGCACCACACGACCAACTTCTCACATTGGATCCTATTGTTTGTAGCCACTAGTTAAGCCGGTAGGTTCCGGGTAGAATTACGCTACAAACTCAACCCAACCTCGAGTTGGCCACACTTATGTTTTCTAAGTGTCATGTCCACCATGTTTCCAAAACACATTACAAGTTTAACAAATACTTGGGTAGACCTAACTTAATAGGTAAATTCCCAAGGGGTAGACCTAACTTAATAGGTAAATTCCCAAGTTCATGTTTTTATGTCTTTTAAGTTTACCCAACCCTAAACGCAATCCCATCGCTTACATATCGCAATAGCGCATAAAGGATAGAAAGAGGGAACTTGGCATAATCATGACATAAAAGTGTTAGAGCCACAAGTTCAACATGGTGGCATATGAAAGATTCATGTGTTCATACACTTGCATATTACATTTTTAGGCCCAAAAGCATGCATAACATGTTAACATGACCCACATGACCATCCCAAACTTGCATAAGCATACTTGCATATTATATGACAATTTTGCATATCAAACTTGCATAATAAAACTTGCATAACATATGTCAACTTGCATATCATACTTACATAAACAAACTTGTATAAACAAACTTGCACAACATATGACACTTGCATATCATACTTGCATAAACAAACTTGCACAACATATGACACTTGCATATCATACTTGCATAAACAAACTTGCATAACTTATGGCAACTTGCATATCATACTTCCATAAACAAACTTGCATAACTTATGACAACTTGCATATCATACTTGGATAAACAAACTTGCATAACTTATGGCAACTTGCATATCATACTTGCATAAACAAACTTGCATAACTTATGGCAACTTGCATATCATACTTGCATAAACAAATTTGCATAACTTATGGCAACTTGCATATCATACTTGCATAAACAAACTTGCATAACTTATGACAACTCGCATATCATGCATTTAACTTCAAAGTTCAAGTATGAGAGGAATAGGGCTTACAATGCTTATGCGGACTCATTTGAGTATAGCTAATGTAAGAAACCCCTTATGCAACAAATTAAAACCCCAAAAATGCAAGCAAACTTGATCAAGACTCCTCCTTTATGATGACAATAGAGAAACAAGACTTTAATGCAAGCTAAAGAGGATCATACAAGTCTAAATACACTTGTATGCATGGAAATCTCTTAGAAATTTGCTTAGGATTTGTATGAAGAGAGTGGAGGCCATGAGAGGTTTGATTTTGACATAGTTTGGTTGCTAGAATGAATAATGAGTGATTTAGGGTAGGTTAGGGTCTTATTTATAGATTAGGCTAGTGATTTAGACCATAGGATTAACCCTAGGTTGAATTAGGGCCATCAGATTTCGGAATTCTCCAGAACCAAGCCACAAACCAGACCAAGACCCAAAATGGTGCGCCAGGCAAAATTGCCCGGCCACCCTGTGTCGACAGGGCTGTCGACAGGGCTGTCGACACCCTGGGGACCCTGTCGACATGCCTGTCGACATGCCTGTCGACATGGGGGTCCTGGCGGGAATTTTCCCGCCTGCGCCAGTTTGCCCTAATTTCCAACTTTGAATTTGAAATTCAAATCTGTTTTTACTTAGGAATTTTCTGAAAACTTCAATGGGCCTTAACTGGGTCATACGGACTCCGATTTTCGAAAACTCGGACACTATTTCGCGTATTTTTCCGAGACGAACGCAATGGCATAGCCCGTTTCCCTTGATTCAGATTTTAGAATTAAATTCTGCCTCGATTTATGTTATAACAGGTTATTGAAAATACGGGTTGTTACATTCTCCTCTCCTTAAAGGATTTCGTCCCCGAAATCTTCAAGTTAGGAAGAACGTATCCTACCATCCAATCATCCATCCACTCAAAGCATCATCCACGAGCAATCATTGTCCTTACAAGATTCTAAATGCTGGATGAACATATGCGAAGGTGTGTGTATATGTACTTATCTAATGCAAATATCATCAATGCGGATTATGTTAGTGAAATGAATCCATATGTATGCAATTCCTAACATAATGTATAACCTCTATATGTGTGCACATAACATACACCCATATGCAACATCCATGTGATAACACACAATTTTCATCCATGAATAAGCATAAACACTCATGCATATGCAATATGAGGAGTGTGCGAGCCGATCTAGTGCCTAATCGTGTATAATGCATCCACAAGCAACCACTTGCAAACACTTGCAACCACTTGCAACCATCAAGCACACATGTTTCATCCAAAGGGTTTCTACCTAAGGTTCTCATGACAAGATTAACACGATAAACTAGATAAATATGGATAGCAAAGAGAAAGATACGCTCACAAAGAAAAGAGATTGAGAGTGTACCCTCAAAAGGAATTGATAAAGCCTACGCATCTTCTCTTTAATTTCCCAAGTTGCGTCTCCCTCGGCTTCACCCCATTGAACCTTCACCAACTTGACCTCACGATTTCTTAGCTTCTTGATCTCTGTCCCCAAGATACGAATCGGAGCTCTCCTCAAGGTAGCCTCCCTCTCTACTTCCACATCTTCCAAAACACTTGGCTCCACAACCTCTGCTGATTCATGCAAACACTTCCGGAGATGCGAGACATGAAAATCATCGTGTACTCCGGCAAGCTTCTCGGGCAACTTCACTCTATAAACCATCTGTCCGATTCTCTCAACGATGGGGATTGGTCCAACAAATCTCGGGGCTAACTTCCCAATGGCTCCAAATCGGACCACATTCCGTAAAGGAGAAACCTTTACGAAAACCATATCCCCAATATCGAACTCTAAATCGGATCTTCGCTTATCAGCATAGGATTTCTGTCGGTCTTGGGCCGCTTTTATTCGTCTCCGAATCAACTCGATCTTCTCGGATGTATCTCTGATCATATCAGGCCCAAGTATGTGCTTATCTGTAGTCTCCCACCAACATGTAGGCGACTTGCACGGCCTCCCATATAAAGCTTCAAATGGTGTCATCCCTATGCTTGCCTGATAACTGTTATTATATGCAAACTTAACAAGAGGAAGATGGTCTTCCCAAGTACCACCAAAGTCCAGAATACAAAGCCTCAATAGATCCTCGAGTACTCTATTCACCCTCTCGGTTTGACCGTCCGTCTGTGGGTGATAAGCAGTACTTAGATTCAACCTCGTGCCCATAGCCTCTTGCAAGCTATTCCAGAACTGACTTGTAAAGATTGGGTCACGGTCACTGACAATACTAGAAGGGACTCCATGAAGTCTCACAATCTCACGAAGGTATACGGACGCTAACCAAGATGCGGTCCTCTTGCTCTTCACCGGAATGAAATGAGCACTCTTCGTAAGTCTATCTACAATAACCCAAATGCTCGTATTCCCTTTTCTTGACCTTGGAGGCCTATCAATAAAATCCATGGAGATACTCTCCCACTTCCACAGTGGAACGTCTAGAGGATGCAATAGCCCACCGGGCTTCTTTGACTCGGCCTCAACTTGCTGGCAAATGATACATCTAGAGACCAACTCTGCCACATCCTTCTTCATCCCAGGCCAAAAGAAAATACGCTTCATATCTTTGTACATCTTATCTTCGCCTGGATGTATAGTCAACTTAGAGCGATGCGCTTCCTTCAGAACTTTTCTTACTAAACCTTCTACCATGGGAACACATAACCTTCCATCTCTCCTCAGCCAACCCTTGTCATCAACAGAATATCGAGCGAGTTGACTAGACGTCTCTCCTCGAGTCAGCTTATCCATAATCTCAACTATGTGAGGGTCTTCTCTCTGTGAAGCCCCAACTTGATCAAGAAGGGTAGGCCTGAGTTCCAGAGATGCTAAAGAACCGGTCATCGACTCCATCGCCAAAGAGAAATCAAAGGTTGCCACCTACTGAAATCTTCGCGAAGTCCTTGATGCACTTCCGATAACAACCCGCAAGACCTAGAAAGCTTCTCACCTCGGTTGCATTCCTTGGAGTCTTCCAATCCTGAACTGCAACCACCTTAGCGGGATCCTCCGCTAAGCCTTGCTTGGATACGATATGCCCAAGGAATCTAACTTCCCTTCTCCAAAAGTGACACTTGGAGAACTCGGCCTTCAACTGATGCGCTCTAAGCGTATCCATCACCTCCCCGAGGTGCCTTGCCTGCTCTTCCTCATCCTTAGAGAAGACCAAAATATCATCTACGAAGACCATGACAAACTTGTTCAAGAACTCTCTGAACACCCTACTCATAAGTCCACGAAATATGCGGGTGCATTCGTCAAGCCGAATGGCATGACAAGCCACTCAAAGAATCCATCCGGAGTTCTGAACGCAGTCTTGTCTATTCCACCCTCATCCATCCTAAGCTGATGGAATCCGGTAGCTAGATCAAAAGAAAACAGATGCTCCTACAAGCTGATCAAACCAATCATCGATCCTTGGTAACGGTTGTCTATTCTTCTCACGATAATCAACACATAAGCGAAGCAAACTGTCCACATTAGTAACGAATACTACTGGAGCACCCTACTCGAAAATGCTTCGTCTCAGGAAGTTCTTCTCAAGCAACTCCTTGACTTGCTTTCTTAACTCTCATCTCGTGAGGTCATGTGCCTAACCGGCCACGAAACTGGCTTGGTATTACCAACCAGATAATGCGGAAATCTATCCCACGTCTAGGGGTAACCCCTTTACTTCCCTCAAGATATCAGGATATTCTCGGACCACCCTCACAGATTGCAAACTATCGATAGACGAGTTGAGGGATTCAAGATAACATAACATGACGGGACCCATAGGGTTGCTAGAAATTTCTAGGGTATTACCGAGGCGAGTCATGAGCCTCACAACCCTATACAAAAACCAAGAATGGCTCCAAAACAGGACAACCATTCCATGCCCAAAACCAACCCATATCCCCTGAAACCGAGAATATAAACATCCCATGAGAATTCTATATTCAAGATAGAAATTTTCAAATCCACCCAGACCACAGACAATTGGGCGGAAACCCCAATTGGATTTGAAACACATACGGGATCATCAACTAGGCTAGTACTTAGGTGCAAACTTCCAACTGGATCAGATGAAATAAAACTATGCAATGCACCAGAATCCAACAAGGTACGAACTGGAGAATCAGAAATATATACAAGGCTTTCAACAGAAATACTACCTCGATCGGGAACTGGAGCAGCATTGAGAGCATGAACTTGCCCTCTCGAAGGTCCAGCACGCTGAGTCTGACCCTGGCCTTGCCCTTGCTTCTTCGGGCAATCCTTACTGAAATGTCCAGTCTCACCGCAGAAAAAGCATTCACCATTATTCCTTTTTCTCTTCCGACAATCCTTACTAAGATGCCCAACTGAACCGCAGTGATGGCACTTCCTCTTGTTGTTCTTGCCCTTGTTCTTGTTCCTATTGCCTTGACTGCTCTGACCGCTTGGATTACCCTGATTTCCTTTCCACTGGGAATCAGTCTTCTTGGCTTGAGTATCCTTCACCTTGATCTCCTCCTTGTCACTCCTACTCTCTTCATTAAGTAGGGCCATATTCACCAAACTCTCAAAAGTTGCCCCCAAGGGTATATGAGTCATGGCCAAACCATGTAATGGCTCGTTTAATCCTAGAGCAAAATATAGGGCCTTCTTCTGAGCTGTGTTAACTAAGTCTAAACCGACCTGAGCCAGTTGATTAAACTGATCTATGTATTCCCTAATAGTCATGTCCCCTTGCTTCAGTGATAGGAACCTTAGTCCAAACTTTCCCCGAAAGTCTTCCCAAGTCTCAATTGGCCTAGTAACGGTGGTGACCACCCACCAACGTGCAGCTTCTTCCTTTAACAACCACACTGCTAATAGAACCTTCCTACGGTCATCTATATTAAAGAAGGTAAAAAGATCTTCGGTTTCCTTCAACCAATTCCTTGCCTCCACATAAGTCTCGGTTCCAAAGAAATTTTTGCAACCCATCGCCTTAAAATCTTGGCAAATCTCTGCGAAGTCAGTTTGAGGACGCTGAGGGGAAGGAGGAAGAGGAACCTCAGTGACAGGAGGAAGAGGAACATCAACTACCGGAGGAGTAATATTTACGGGGCCGGCTTCGGTCGCCCTAGCCCCCAAAAGTCTCCTATACCAAACAGGTACGTGTACTCCCTCCGGAATGGCAAAGTTATCGGCCATTCTGAAAACGAAGAAAAAGATAGATTCAGAATGGAGAAAAACGAAGGAATTTCGCTAATGGCTTCTTGGGGAATAGCCTTTTAAAATAAACTAGACTTTTCTTTGGAAAATACTTTATACTTGATTTTGAAGATAGTTTTCAAAAAGTTTTCTAAAAACCTTTTTGTTCCTTCTCGTAAACCATATGCTCTGATACCAAATGTAACACCCCACCTCCGCCAGGGTGGCTCTTGCAAGCAACTCTGACTTTGGTGGGGCGTTTTAAAACAAGGTAAACATGCATAAGGATATATCAAGGCAGAACAAGAACATGTATATATATGTAACCAGAGTAAATAACATGGATAAAACAGCGGAAGATTCTCAACTATTTCAAATCAAGTCTTAGTACAACATCATGTCAATTTTCCAAATAAAATAAGTCTAGTACATAAACAACTTCATCTAAAAACTGAAAAGAAAACATAAGTAGCTATCCCCAAAGCAGAAAAACCATAGCGAGCTCAAGTCCGAAGCATACATGAGCTATCCAAGAAAGCGGGTAGGATCCAAGCTAAGCTCCTGTATTCCCTCCCTGAGAACCTGGGGGGGGGGAACGGAAGAAAAGAGGCGAAAGAAAACAGGTCAGTCAAAAAGACTGAGTAAGCCCTACTACAATCAATGTAAACTGATAAAGTTAACTGACATGAGCAGCGGGTATGAACATAAGGATAACAACATGATGATTAACTATCAAGGTAGATAAAGGTGTCATCGCATAATCAGGATTAAGGTTTTGCACCACGGGTGTACTAGCAAACTAACATAACAGGTATTGATCCCTCAGCCCAAACTTTGGCCCAATAACATGAGGTAACCTTAATACAAGGTCCAGCCCAACGGTCTAGTCGATCGGCTCCCTATAAACCTAACACGTCAAGTGTTGGTGTCCATACGGCCCACATATGGATGTAGTCAGACTGTGCTGGGTCCACCTTCGGGTGTATCAAGCCCTCGGGTGTCAACCCCAGACACTGAAGCAATAATGCACAGTCTAAACCTACTGGTACCCGTGCCTCGAGTTTGTCCAATACCGGATTACGTGCACGTCCGTAGCCCACCTGGACCCGCACCGCTGTACCACTCAGCCGTCGCTTTGGTCGCTTACATCAGTCCAGTAATCGTGCCCCACCCTAGCCTAGCCTCTAGGGTTGTGATGATACCAAACTGGGATTACTGCTGGAACAGACCACGTTGCTAGGGTTTCCTAAGAGGGTTAAGTGTGATTCAACCCTTCACTAATCATGGATTAAATTGGTTAAGTGTAATCGACAGTTCACCACTTAACCTCATTTCAATCCCTCGAACCCCCAAATGGATTAAATTGGTTAAGTGTAACCAACAGTTCACAACTTAACCCCATTTCAATCCCTCGAATCCCCAAATGGATTAAATTGGTTAAGTGTAACCAACAGTTCACAACTTAACCCCATTTCAATCCCTCGAATCCCCAAATTGGTTAAGTATTAGTGGGCCATGACTTAACCCTAATCATGAGGCATTAATTAATTTAATTGTGCCTTGACCTCTCACATTAGACTTTGTTGCGGTTACCTAGTTAAGCCGGTGAGTTCCGGGTAGATTTACACCACAACTTGGTCTAACCTCGGGTCTTGGCACCACACGACCAACTTCTCACATTGGATCCTATTGTTTGTAGCCACTAGTTAAGCCGGTAGGTTCCGGGTAGAATTACGCTACAAACTCAACCCAACCTCGAGTTGGCCACACTTATGTTTTCTAAGTGTCATGTCCACCATGTTTCCAAAACACATTACAAGTTTAACAAATACTTGGGTAGACCTAACTTAATAGGTAAATTCCCAAGGGGTAGACCTAACTTAATAGGTAAATTCCCAAGTTCATGTTTTTATGTCTTTTAAGTTTACCCAACCCCAAACGCAATCCCATCGCTTACATATCGCAATAGCGCATAAAGGATAGAAAGAGGGAACTTGGCATAATCATGACATAAAAGTGTTAGAGCCACAAGTTCAACATGGTGGCATATGAAAGATTCATGTGTTCATACACTTGCATATTACATTTTTAGGCCCAAAAGCATGCATAACATGTTAACATGACCCACATGACCATCCCAAACTTGCATAAGCATACTTGCATATTATATGACAATTTTGCATATCAAACTTGCATAATAAAACTTGCATAACATATGTCAACTTGCATATCATACTTACATAAACAAACTTGTATAAACAAACTTGCACAACATATGACACTTGCATATCATACTTGCATAAACAAACTTGCACAACATATGACACTTGCATATCATACTTGCATAAACAAACTTGCATAACTTATGGCAACTTGCATATCATACTTGCATAAACAAACTTGCATAACTTATGACAACTTGCATATCATACTTGCATAAACAAACTTGCATAACTTATGGCAACTTGCATATCATACTTGCATAAACAAACTTGCATAACTTATGGCAACTTGCATATCATACTTGCATAAACAAATTTGCATAACTTATGGCAACTTGCATATCATACTTGCATAAACAAACTTGCATAACTTATGACAACTCGCATATCATGCATTTAACTTCAAAGTTCAAGTATGAGAGGAATAGGGCTTACAATGCTTATGCGGACTCATTTGAGTATAGCTAATGTAAGAAACCCCTTATGCAACAAATTAAAACCCCAAAAATGCAAGCAAACTTGATCAAAGACTCCTCCTTTATGATGACAATAGAGAAACAAGACTTTAATGCAAGCTAAAGAGGATCATACAAGTCTAAATACACTTGTATGCATGGAAATCTCTTAGAAATTTGCTTAGGATTTGTATGAAGAGAGTGGAGGCCATGAGAGGTTTGATTTTGACATAGTTTGGTTGCTAGAATGAATAATGAGTGATTTAGGGTAGGTTAGGGTCTTATTTATAGATTAGGCTAGTGATTTAGACCATAGGATTAACCCAAGGTTGAATTAGGGCCATCAGATTTCGGAATTCTCCAGAACCAAGCCACAAACCAGACCAAGACCCAAAATGGTGCGCCAGGCAAAACTGCCCGGCCACCCTGTGTCGACAGGGCTGTCGACACCCTGGGGACCCTGTCGACATGCCTGTCGACATGGGGGTCCTGGCGGGAATTTTCCCGCCTGCGCCAGTTTTCCCTAATTTCCAACTTTGAATTTGAAATTCAAATCTGTTTTTACTTAGGAATTTTCTGAAAACTTCAATGGGCCTTAACTGGGTCATACGGACTCCGATTTTCGAAAACTCGGACTCTATTTCGCGTATTTTTCTGAGACGAACGCAATGGCATAGCCCGTTTCCCTTGATTCAGAATTTAGAATTAAATTCTGCCTCGATTTATGTTATAACAGGTTATTGAAAATACGGGTTGTTACAAGAACTGGATGTGGAATTAGTTAATCTGAACCAGTATAAAAATCCGAGTGTAAATTACTTTACTGTATTTCATTTTATTACTTATTTCTTTCTGTTTTCAATTTGAATAGATATAATGTTAATTTCATAAGTAAGTAGTTAATGCATATTTCACCACTTCAAGTGTCTGAATAGCCTTAATATCTAACACTATATTGTAGATACCCCAGTTTCCAACAATTAATATCAAAGCATTGATTTTTCAAAAGTCCATAAGTTGGTTTTTGAAAAGTATAAATGGCCAATGACACTAGTAACATATTTTTAAACACTTTTATAGAAGTGCAATCTACCACTAAACCCCCTCTATTTGATGGTAGCAATTATGCTTATTGGGCTTGTAGGATGAAATTTTATTTGAAGTCTAATGGTTTAAATATTTGGGACATTACCCAAATAGATTATATAGAACCTCAAACTGAATATTCAAAATGGACACTAGACCAAAATGCACAAGTACTTAATAATTCTAAGGCCAGGAACATTTTATTCTACCTAGATAGAAATAAATTTAATCGAGTGTCTATTGACAATTCTGCATACGAAATTTGGAGAACACTGCAAGTCAGACATGAAGGAACCAATAAAGTAAAACTGAAAAAGATATTTTTGCTAAATCACCAGTTTCAACTATTTCATGTGAAACAAAATGAGTCTATTTCTGATATGTATTCTAGTTTTCAAGATATATTACATTCCTTAATATCATTAGGAAAGAAAATTACTGAAGAAGACTAAGTCAGAAAGATCTTAAATTCACCTCCTGGTGAATGGGATTAGAATACTCTGACAATCGAAGAAGCTAATGATATTTAGTACTATGGAAATAAAAGAATTAATTTGTAATATAATGTTCTATGAAGTAAAGTTGTCGGTTAGAAAAGAGAATCAAGGAAATGAGAAGAAGTCGCTAGCACTTAATGCTATGATCGACAATGATGAACTAGATGTTGATGATGATATCGAGTTTATTACTGAGAAGATCAAGAAATTCTTGAAGTATTTGGATAAAAAGAAAATTTACAAAAATTAACAACAATAATTCTAGAAATGGAAATATTGTTAAATGTTTCCAATGTGATAAACCTAGTCATGTGAAAAGAGACCGTCCCAACTTGAAGAACCGAAGTGTTTTATAAATACTTTTAATAAAGAGACGAAACAAGCATTCAATGCAACATAGGATGATTTAGATACATCATCAAATGATAGTAATTCAAAAACAGAAAATGCCAACATGTGCTTCATGGAAATGGATTACTAGGTATGCAATTTTGATAAAGAAATTACTAATGTTTTAAATGATATGCATCAGGGATATAAAGTACTTAGGAAAGAGTACAACTATAGTTTGAAAAAAATAGATAGATTAATATATCTAATGAAAGGTTAACTAAAGAAAAACAATGCCTAGATGAAGTTGAAAGACTTAATGGGTATAAAGATGAAAAGGATTTAACACTTGGAAGTTCTGAAAAACTAAAAGGTATAAACAAATCCTTAAATCATAAAATCCTTCAATAAAGTCATAGAGCACTGATTTGAATGACAAAATAACATCTTTGGACAATATTATTCTTAAATATAGTAAGGATTTTGACAAAAATGAAACCTAATGTTGAAAAAATTAACAACGGAAAGGATAATCTAGAAAAAAAAATCATCTACCTCTAAATACAATAGGAATAAACATGGACTCGGAAACACCCCTAAGGATAAATCAAAGAGAAATAGTACTCAAAGTAATAAGTTTGTTAAGGCTACCATGTTCAAACCAAAACCTAGGAAATTAAAGTTAAAACCTCCAATAGGTTCATTAATTTATGGGTTCCAAAATGGTTGGATGATATTAAAAAAGAAAAACTGTTGATAATTTTGTTAATAAGGTTCATTCATCTAATGATTATATTTTGAAAGGGCATTCAAACTCTTCAAATGTTTAGCATCCCAAAACTTAATCTCAGGAACCCCAAAATAAAAAGGGTACCAATGTGCATATTTTGTAATTTTTCAGGTACCAAATAAAGGATACTCAAAGCATATGAAATGAAATCTACTGAACCTTGGATAAATAAGAAAATGATTTGTTACTAGCATTGGAAAAGTCGGTAACTCTAAAACTCATCTAATTATTCGATAAAGTTTATTACATATTTTGAATTTATTTGGCTTCCCTTTTTATGTTTTATTTATATGCATTTATCTCTATACACAAACTCCATATATTTTTTAGAAATGAGTTAAATGACTCTTTTTCCCCTTTTTGATGATGACAAAGGGGAGAGAAGGTATAAATATACTAGAAAAAATGATGGGGGGGGGCATAGAGTTAAGGGAAGTCAAATACAAAAGTACTATATTTTATCTCTCAAATATTTATATGGTTGTCATCATCAAAAAGGAGGAGATTGTTAACACCCTTGGTATTGATTTTGATGACAACAACCATATAAACATTACTACTAACGTATCTTCGAGCTGTGCAATTACATCAGATATATTACAGAGAAATTTATAGAGATAAACAAGAGTGCCAAAAAAGTATTATAGAAGAATAATAATATGAGAAATTGACGACCGAAACCTATTAGACAAGAACGCTGAAGGAAAGAGGTGTTTGAAGTGATGAGAAGTTGGTTGAACCTTAGAATATCTTGTTAAAGATCTCATGGCAATTATGCTTGAAGCTCATCAACCGTTGACCTCAACCAAATCACCAAAATCCACAAATTAGGAAATCTGAATAACTGAAAATTTGCAACACTTATTAGTGTTGTTGTTTAATTTTGCAACACCCATGTTGACATAGGTATCTCCCCATGTCGATATACTAGCTGATTTTTAGTTTTTTTAATTTTTAATGATGAGACCTTTCCCTCCATCTCTTCACCAAAAGACATGTCTCTTCAACCATTATATAAAGGCATCTTATGATGAATTTTGACATAAAAAATTCTCATTATATCCTACTCTTTCTTCTCTAAACTTTTGTAATATAAATCGACTGAATATTTTCCAATTATCTTTGCAAATCCACTCTCTTTCACTCCAATTCTTCAAGAATTTGCAAACCACACAATATCATAGCATTGTACTTGAATTCACATCGTTCTCTTTCTGATTCCACTTTATTTCCTCAAAGAATTCAAAGATATATTCCATTGGAGACCAATAGGAACATTGTATCGAATATGCAAGAATCTATAATGAATATATGACAAGTTGCCATAGTTTGTTATTGTTGATAAGGAGAAGGTGTATATTGTGTCCCATGAAATCAAGATTGTAAAGTTCTTGTCACCCGTGGAAAGCAAGAAGTTATAGCGAAATTCTGCATAGTGGAGTGCAGGATTGGATGTAGGATTAGTTAATCAGAACCATTATAAAACTTCAGGAATTATTTACTTTGTTGTATTTCAATTTTTTACTTTTTTATTGCAATTGAATAGAGATATAGTGTTAAATTCATAAGTAAGTAGTTAATACACATTTCACCACTTCTAGTGTCTGAATAGCCTTAAGATCCAACACTGTGTTGTAGGCACCCAAATTTTCAACAAATGCTTCCCACTTTATGTTATGGATATCGATGCCATGTAGTTTTGGCAGCTTGAGTCGGAATCGGTTGGCAATTGGAATACTTTGATTGAAAGGTAAATTGAATAGGTCAGGGTTTATATTTCTCGGCCCAAGAATACCATGACTTTCACTGCGATTAAAAAAAGGATTGATGAAACTCTGCGCTCAGTTTTGGAAAGGTTAAATGCGACGGTGGCATCAGTAGATCGACCGGAACCGTCAATGGTGCTCTTGGCTGCTGTGTCTGGAATATTGGATAAGTTGGACTCTAAGATTTCATTACAAAGAGATCCGTTGAGAGAAATAGGATAATTCTTTTTGAAACAAACAGGTTTCTGCGAGAAGAGGATGCGAGGACTGATAAGGAAGTTTCCAAGTTAACATGGCTAAGGATTGAGGACCATTTGGGTTTGGTAAGGGAAAAGATAAAGCAAAGGAAAAGCTTCCACTGGGAATGATAGGAATATGTAGCAACGGAGAGAGCCTAAATTCTCGTAGTATACAGGGCTTACTGCTTCTTTGGAGGGAATTTATCCAAGTATTCATCAAATTTCTGCATTCAGAAAGCGTCCTAGAAGTGAGACAACACAAAATGAACGGGAATATGGAAAACACTATTTGTTTTATGAATTTGGATGGCCATAATAAAAATGAGTGTATGCATTTGCGAGATATGGTTGGGGAGCGTGTCAGACTCAGAGGGTTGACACAGTATGTTGGAAATCAGACTGTAGTAGCGGAACAGGTGCAGTTACCTACTGTTCTCCGAAATAAGAACGAGCCAGGACCTAGCTCGTGTGGATTAGTCGTCATCAACTGATTCAGATCTCTTTGGATATTGGATTTAGTGGATTATTGACTTGTAGGATTGTGGATTTTTGGTTTTTAGTTTTGTGGATTTTGGTTTTGTATGGCTACGTTGGTTTATCCCGTTACGTGTTATGATTTAATCCTTAAACATGATCTATACCTGACTGTAAACTACCCACTTCTTAGAAATAAATTTGTAATTAAAAACGTCTATGTTGGCTCACCCACATGGTTAGAATTTAACACTTGGCGGTGCTCTGTACCCAATGATAAACCGTTAGGTTTCGTATTGGGTTTATAATAACTTAGAACTTTTGAACTTTAATAAAATTACTTCTCTTGTGTGGATTATGCCTGTAAAGTATGAAATTTAAAATTGGAATTATGAACTTTAATAAACTGGTCCCTAAGTATGGATCATGCTTCGGAAGAGTCAGGTCGTCTTGTCAGGACTTGGCAAAACCGCTCGGTCATGGCCCGATTATGGATTATACTCAATGGGTTTTGACTTGTTTTGTCAGGATTTATCAAAGCAGTTCATTTAAATTTTCACAGGTTCGGATTATATCCACATTGGGTAGGCCCGGCGAGGCCGCGAATTTCGAGTATGAATTTTAAATTGGATATTCTGGATTTATCATATGTATGTAGTTTTCTAGATGCTTTCCTTAGATTTAAATTTTGGATACTTCGGATTTGGTCTTCTCTTATAATACGATCCAAAATGATCATCAGATTCTACTGGCTCTCAGAATAGGTTTTTATGGATCTTATATTCTTGTTTTCTATTAATGAGATCCGACAAAATCGTGGCTTTCTGGATTTTTGGTCTTTGGTTATTGGATTTCTACTCGGACTTCTCTCAGATCATGGCCTTAAGATTCACGAATTCTAGATTATTTGAAACACGTCTTTCGTCAGAAGACATGCTCTGACGGGCATATGTTGACCCTTTTTTTACAAGGAAGTCACGCTTCAGATTTTAGGCTATCGGAGTGCTCAAGATATAAGAGTGGACTTAGGCGAACTTGGAAATACTTGACTGGAGTCACGTGGTTCGTGAAAACTTGAAGTTTGGAGGGCATCATCAGGGATAGGTAGGAATCCTACATTGGGTTTGACATTGCTTCATGAAACTCTGGTTCGACCTTAATACCGACCCCTGGATCAATACTAGTCCATATAACCGGATCGACATTTCTTAACTCCTTCGTTTTAGCTTGACATTCTCAAGTCATCTAGATCGATATAACTCCATTTTTGAGATTGGTCTCCATTTCTTAGACCAGTATATTTCATGTCTCTCATACCGTCATGGATAAGATTGGTATATGGCGACATGATTCGGGGTTAGAAAAATTGACAAAGGAGAAGACTACCTCCCCGGATCGACATATCTGGATTGGTATCGACCCGAGAGATGATGGATTGGCCAATCCATGCTTCCTTACTCTCTCCACTCCGGAATTGATCTCTTACAAATCATATTTTCAAGGCTATTCTACTGGTCGAACCTGGCTTGACCCCAGTTATAAACAGGAGAGGATTTTAACATTTTAGTGGATTCTCTTTGGTTTTTTGACACTCATACACGGGGACTCTGCCACTGCCATAAGTCAACCTTCTTCTCTCTACATTTCTTACGATCAAATGAACTTTATTTATAATCGTACAATATAATCAATAAATATTAACGAACAGTGGACGAATGCACAACTTGCCGAAATTATAAATATTGTGTTTATTTTACATCATAGTACTCTAAGTTCGGATTATTACTGTTATTCTGAGATTATAACTTAGCATTCGGGTGTAGCGTTTGATTGATCAAAATATTAGATGGATCGGTCCTTGTAATGCCTTTTCAAAATATGGAAATATGGAACGTTGCTGTCCATGCGAAACTGAAGATGAATTAAACATAGTTTTAAGTTTTATTTCAAATTAAAAGAACGAATAAGTTTCCTTCTCTAATTTATAGCATAGGTTGTATTATATGAACTTTTGATATGATTAGAACGCAAAATATCATTTACTTTGTAACACAAGTTGTATAATTTATTAGTCGACTGAAGTCTCCATAAATAACTTTTAATTCATATGTTTCAAATATCTTGTGATTACATATACAACAACTATGGATCCTTGAGGGTTAAGTTTGTTAATGATATAAAGATTCCAAGTAAGAGAGAGAGACAAAAGGAAAAAACTCGCAGATTAAATCACCCTCTTACTAATTTCAAAGTCTTCCCTACTTTCCATTAGTTAAGTATTATCTAATTAGCCTTTTAGTTACAATTTGATCTGCTTTTTGAATTAAAGATACCATATAGTCTATAGTGCGCTGTGCTGCTACTACTATACGTCAATTAGGAGAAACCAAGTCAATGTGAGTTTTTCCTTGACCTATGTTTGTTTATGATAAACAACACAAAAGAGATGTTAAGATAAAGTTTTACTTTCCTTAAATAATATATGTCTCCTATCCACTTGTCCTTAGTAGAATGGTCAAGGAGTTAGCTAGTTAGAGATTGTCTGGAAACATTAATGCCTGTTTAGACTATGCAGGTGTTACAGCGCGGTATGTCATGCAATCTAATTAGTTAGAGAATTTTAGTTCGATCTCCTACATGTATTTACCAGAGTAAGAGTGATGTAACAAGTGCAGTGCATGTACTAAGCTTTAGATTGGCACATATATATAAACTTCGAATATTTTAAGATTATTTTGAAGTTTTCTGAAAAAATATGCTTAACACACATATGTTCGTGTTTATGTGTGCATACGCAAGTAAATGTATGCACATATGTTTATGTATATGTATGTGTACTCACATACATGTTTTTTTTAGCATTCTTGATATGAGCAAAAATATATAACGTATAAACTTGAATTTTGTGTTTGTTCAACCAAAAATTAACTTTAATTTCACTAGCATTAATGAAATATGAAGGTACATATTTCATTAGGGGATGGAAAAAAAAAAAAAAAAAAAAAAGGTTGATCATGGATGTTCGGCAATAAGAAGCTATTGACAGGATATGATGCTCGATCCAATATTTTGTTTCACATCAGTAAAGTTTATATTGACCTCAAGAGTGAAAAATAAAAATAAAGCTAAGTGAAAGTTTGAAACTCATCCCTATTTGCAGTATCATATGTGAACAATTTGTTAACCTTATTAGTATATATAATCAGTGGGATAAGGTGTACATATATGGCCAATTAATCGGTTGAATTATTGGCTAATCATTGTCTTTGACACCATAAAGTTTGTTGTGCAGTATAATATTTCACTGAATTTGTCAATATAATTAACAGGAGGCAGATATTATTGTTGACTTTAAGCTGATAAATAAAGTTTTAATTATATTACAGCATAGCATTAGACCCAAATTAAGCCCACTATGCTTGAGCAGTGAAATTTCCAGCATATACATAACAATTCGTATCTATGTTTTGGAAGCTCGTTCTAATTGATTATAAACGTATTGTAAATTTGTATCTGACTAAACTGACCATGTCAATCGTCCATTTTATATATGGATTCTAACAATGGGAAATAGAAGCATCATCTCAACTCCGGTCTTTAATATAATCTTAAATATTAGTACGGAGACATCATTAGGTCAATTTTGAGGGCAGTTTTGACTTTTCCAATATGAGAAACACAACACTGATTTACATGTAAACACGCGATGATGGACTTCATCATAAATTAGATTTTCAAATCTAATTAAAAAATTGCTTAAGAAAGACTATTAAGGCCAAATATACATAGAAAAGCATGCATTGAAAATGCATGGTAGACTATAGTAACTAATAAAGAAGTGAGAACTCCTTTAAACAATGTATTAACTTAATTATGTAAGCATCACATCATCCTTTCTCTCTTTGGATGATCATATTTTTCTTCCTATATATAAAGCCTTCACACCTTGATGTTTTCCAAATCAATACAAAGACCATTTTTGAAAGAGATACATTTGGAGAAGGATCTAGAAGAAAAATACAATCAAAAGAAGAAAACAAAGCGAGGGATTGAAATTCAAAGATGGGTAGAGCGCCTTGCTGTGACAAGAGTAAAGTAAAGAGAGGGCCATGGTCACAGGAAGAAGATGCAATTCTCAAAACATACATAGATCAAAATGGAACTGGTGGCAACTGGATTGCTTTGCCTCAAAAAATAGGTATGTTATTGTTTTTATATATTCTAAAAATTTAGAAATTTATAAACTTTGTTCATAAAACATAAAGAATATGTTCATATATTCGTCTGAATTCAATTATTAAATTGACATATGGGGTAGCTAAGTTCGTTAGTTGAATTCTACCTAAGCATCTCATAACCTATTGTTAAGTCAAACAAAATACTGACCTAACCCTAGATATTGATTATGATTTTTCTAATCTTTTTAATTTCAGTTCATTATAAACTCTACATGTTTATATTCAACTATGGCTACATAGATAATTAATCTGTGATTTCAATATATATTTATTTGTTTTCTTCAAAGTTTTCGCTTTGCTAGTTATCTTAAACTATGAAAGTATTGCAAAGAAAATAGATTGAATATAACAATATCCTAGCCTAAATTGTTATGAGTTCAGAAGAAAGTATATGTATATATCCACTTTAACATCTGGTCGAATAACCAAATCCAGGTCTGAGAAGATGTGGGAAAAGCTGTAGACTTCGATGGCTCAACTATTTGAGACCTAACATCAAACATGGCGACTTCTCAGAGGAGGAAGATCGTCGTATCTGCGAACTTTTCGTCAGTATCGGAAGCAGGTATTTGTAGTTTCCTACATATATCTTTTATAACTCAACACTGCTCCAAATATCAGCTAAATATTATAACCTGAATCACTTCATTAAATATGATTCAGGTGGTCGGTAATAGCAGCTCAATTACCAGGGAGGACAGACAACGACATCAAGAACTACTGGAACACAAAGCTCAAGAAAAGATTGCTAGGACCTACTCAATCTCGGAACACATTTTCGAGGAATCATGGTATACTGCATTCAGAAGCCAATCTAATGAACTCAAATGCTATAGATAGAATGCAACTCCAGTTGCAATTCCAAGGTTTAGCGCATAGCCCTTTTTCTTTCTACAACAATCCTGCTTTGTGGCCTTACTCTCACCCACTCGGGAAGGTGAATAATGCTAATTGTAACGATGTTGTTGTCAGTTCAAACAATGAACAACCGGTGATCGAAAATAGCATTCAGGATGATGGAAGTTTGAACATGAAATATAATGAACTCATCGAGCTGAGTAATTATCAAGGAATAGATGAGATTAATGTTAGTAAAGATATGAATGAGAATACAAATTGGTGGGATTTCAATGGATTTGAGGTGAAATCATCATCAAGTTCAGGAGTTTTCCAGGAATTGAGTACTTCTGTAGATGTTAATGGCTTTGATCAGGAGTATGTGCTGGATTATGATATGCTAGCATGAGTGTTGTTGTACTTATGCATATGTGAGGTTTAATGTAAATTAAATGTGTGAATAATTTTGCATATTATTTCTATATGTAATTCATTCCATGGTAAATCTGGTTAATATCTTAACATCTTGTATGCATTTCAGATGTGAAATCAATGATGTAGCATAAGCCTTTAGGATTTCTGATAGAAATGATAATCAGATCTTAACAAAATATGCTGGTTCAGGCTGTAGTTTAGTACCCGAAAGATATGGAGACATACAAATTGCTAATGAAATAGAGCATAAAATGTACTAATGTAATTAGTGTCGTGGATCTTACAACACAACTTTGAAATAACGTTGTTGGTTGTTACATTAGATAATAAAAATCATACATGATTAAATTCGTGTTTTAGATATTGATAATGAATCCTATTTACATTGAATGAAGTGATTTTCATCTATTGGTGTCATGAGTATGAACACATTAATGAATAACACTTTTTTATTCTCTCCTTTTAATTTATATTCTTTAATTTTCTAATGGGAAAGACATGAATGTCAAACAAACGATTTTTTTTTTTTTTTTTTTTTTTTTTCATTTTCCCCCCTCAATGTCTCTTAAATCTTAATCTAAGTCTATTGGATACGTCGGCCGTAACCTAATACATAGTGTATTTACATTTCTTTTGTGTTTGTGGGCTTAGCCTTTGGCTTGGCCCGTTTACCTTTACATTGGCTATAAATAAAGCCTATCTCTGTACATTAGACAACATAATCAATTCAATACATTCTCTGTTTTCTTTTACACGTTACAAACTCTGTTTGCATCTTCATAAACATCAGAGAATCCAAATTATCTTTCATGGTATTAGAGCAGTGAATGCTTCGTAGCAATTGATCCACTGCATCCGGTTATTATCTCCAATCTTGATATCATTGATCTCTGGATAGACCTTACTGCTTCTTTTCATTCAAGAATCTCAGTGAGTTGATTGTTAATTCTCCCATCAGATTAAAATTCATCATTTGGGATATATAATCCAATTTACACTTTCGAATCGAGTGTCGTGCCAAAGAATCAAATTTAATTCTTGGCTGCATCATCAATTTCTCAAAGATAAATTGGACTGGAAATCAATAAAGTCAGTTCAAATATCACATTCTCAATTCAAGAAATCAGATTCATTATTAGAAGTCGTCCTAACTTTGCTGAAGAAAGTATTCAACAAAGTGGTTGCATTCTAATTTCAAGTTTCTCTTCACTTTTCTTGAATAAAGAAGTAAATACCTAAAAGCTCAGTCAATTTCCTATTCTTTGCCTTGCTTCTCATTCCAAAAATTGATTCATCATGTTTGGAGATTCACAGTCAGAAACTGGAAACGTTTCATCATCTTTGCCTGGTCAACAGAACAACCCAGATCTTGCAACTGAAGCCAACAACCTGATCAAAACTGTTATTAGTCCATAGAGTCAACTGATAACAACACAATTAGAAGAAGATAATTATCTGTTATGGAAACTGCAAGTCCAAACCGCAATACAAGGCTATGGCCTTGGATACATCTTTGGTAAAATATCCATCCCTCCTTAATTTGTTACTGATACTGAAAACAAGATTGTGAGCAACAAAGTACTGTAGACAAGATAGATTGATAAGTTCTTGGCTTTTATCATCTTTCAGTACTAGTCTTCTACCTCAAGTCATTGAATGTAATTCTGCACATGAAATATGGACTACTACAGAAAGAGTTTTTAGCACTCAATCAGCGGCAAGAGCAATGCATTACAAAAGAGAACTTCAGACTATCAAGAAAGAACATATGAGAGAGTTTCTTGCCAGAGTTAAAAAACTATACAACTTGCTAAGTTCTGCAGGCTACAGAGTAAGGGAGGATGAACTGTGCTAACTATACTAAATGGTTTAAGTCATGATTATGAGGCCGTTGTTGCAGTTTTATCATAAAAAAGAAACACACCAGACATGCAATATGTATATTTTACTCTTCTTGCTCATGAAGCAAGAATCAATCATATGAAAATTATTGATCCAGAAATGTTTGTCAACTATGTTGCTAACAACAAAAATAAAAATTCAAGAAATGAACAAAACAATCATAGAGGTGGATTTTTAAACAAATCAAGAGGAAGAGGCAGGTGGAATAACAACTCAAGACCAAAATGTCAGATCTGTGAAAAACTTGGCTACACAACAGAAAAATGTTATTTCAGATTCACTCGAGGTTTTATGCCAGGTCAAAATCCAGGCAATCAAAGAAATAAGAAATAACAATGGAAATGTCAACCTTACACAAGCTAACGATGAAACAGATCAGAATAATGCAAGTAAAAGCTGTCAATTGAGTGAAGTGGCTAGACCAGAACATGTTCTTGATGATGCTTGGTATTCAGACACAGGTGCAACTAATCACATTACTAGCAGTCTTGAATATCTCAATGTTGGAAATAGAGAGTACAAAGGTAAACATCTTATTTGTTTAGGTAATGGTGACTGCATTAATATTACACACCACAGGAAGTGCACATATCAAAGGGAAAAGACAGTTATATTTAAATAATTTGCTTAGAGTACCAAAAATCAGGAAAAATCTCATTAGTGTGCCTCAGTTTGCCAGAGATAACGATGTGTTTTTTGAATTCTATCCAAAATATTGTTTTATTAGAGACATACTAACTAGAGAAGTGTTATTACAGGGTGAAGCTAATCAAGGACTTTATAAATTCTGCTCTGTAATATGCAATAAGTCTGCTAGTTTGAATTGTAATTGTAATATTTCTGAAGTCACTATTGATGATAAACATAGCAAAAACATTGATGAAACTGTTACTAATAGTAGACATATTAGCAAATTTGATATTTGGCATAGCAAATTAGGTCATCCTAGTGAAAAGATTGTCAAAAGGATACTTATTGAAAACGACATTCCCTTTGATAACTGTACACTTCCATATGTTTGCACTTACTGTCAATTAGGCAAAAGCCATGAATTACCTTTTGCTAATTCTGAAACTAAATATAGTCAACCTCTAGAAATGGTGGCTTCAGACTTATGGGGTCCAGCACCTATTAATTCTAACTATGGGTTAAAATACTATATATCATTTGTTGATTCAAGTACACGACATACATGGATTTATTTCTTAAAGAACAAATTTGATGCGAGTAATGCTGTTATACAATTTATAGTCATGGCAAAAAAACAAACTGGCAGTCAAATGGAAATATTTCAGACTGATGGTGGTAGTAAGTACAAAACTCTTACTAATTATTTTCACAAAAAGGGATAGTTTCAGAACAAAATGGTTTGGTTGAATATCGACATATAGTGGAGTCTAGACTAACCTTGCTGGCTCAAGCGTCAATGCCATTGAAATTTTGGCCTGAAGCTTTCAGCACATCAGTTTACTTAATTAATAGACTTCCAACTAAAGTATTGAAAGGTCAGTGTCCTATTGAAAATTTACTTGGAATTAAACCTGACTATTGAACTCTCAGGACATTTGGATGTTTTTGTTTTCCTTGTATTAGGCCTTACAATAAAAACGAACTCAATTTCAGATCCAAATCTTGTACATTTATTGGTTACAGTACCAATCAAAAAGGATATAAATGTTTGGATGAGTCAGGTAAACTCATTATAAGTAGGCATGTGGTGTTTAATGAGAAGGAATTTCCCTTCAAAATCAGTACATAAAAACCACACAAAAGGTCTATAATTCAAGGAAATCCATACCTGAATTACCTCAATACCCTGAAGCAACCAAAGCAATAGAGTCTGAAGAAGCAAGTGAAACTTCAGACTCTCAACACAATTCATCTTCAAAGCCAAGTCAAGAAACTGGGTGTTCCTCTAGACAAACAATTCAGACTCCTAATACAGCTTCAAGAAGCTCTGAGCAAAGAGCTGAAAGGAATTCAAATACTGAAGTTAGATCAGATCAGAATAGTCCTGAAAACTCACTATCAAACAGTGCTCAACCAGCAATAAATGTTCCACAAGTGGTAAATGAACATCCAATGATGACAAGAGCAAAAAGAGGAGTATTCAAGCCTAAAGTGTATACTACTATGTCCTTAAATATTGAACCAGAAAATTTCACTTAGGCTATCAACAACACTAAATGGAAGTCAGCAATGGATGAAGAATTCAAAGCTCTTGTCAAAAAACAAAACATGGGAGCTAGTATATCCACCAGAAAATAAATATAATTAATTGTAGGTGGACATACAGACTAAAGAAGAATCCATATGGAAGCATAAACAAGTATAAGGCCAGACTGGTAGCCAAAGGATACACACAGGAATATGGGTTTGATTTCACTGAAACTTTTTCTCCTGTGGTGAAACCAACTACAATTAGACTTGTTCTTACTATTGCTATTTCTAGAAATTGGAATATAAGGCAATTAGATGTTAACAATGCCTTTTTAAATGGTGATTTACAAGAAGAAATTTATATGCAGCAGCCACAGGGCTATGCACAGGATAGAAATCTTGTTTGTAAACTCAAAAAGGCTATTTATGGGCTTAATAAAGCTCCTAGGGCCTGGTTTGATAAACTGAAATATACACTCATTAAAAAAGGATTTCAGTCTATCAAATCTGATACCTCATTATTTGTTAACATATCTGCCACATCATCTATTTTTATACTAATATATGTTGATGATTTAATTATCACAGGAAACAATGAAGGGCAGATCAAAGACTTGATAGCTTACTTACATCAACAATTTTCCCTTAAAGATCTTGGAGAATTAAACTACTTCCTATGCATTGAAGTTATCAAGTCTCCTACTGGCATTATTCTCAATCAAAAGAAATACATTTCTGAACTACTGGACATGGCTAAAATGGCAAATGCTAACCCTCAACCTACTCCTATGATAAGCAGTCAGAACTTCTCAAAATATAGGGGAGAACCCATAATTAATGCTAAACAATATAGGAACATTATTGGTGCTCTACAATATGTTACTATTACTAGGCCAGATATAAGTTTTAGCATTTACAAACTGTCTCAATTTAAGCAGAACCCTATCGACAGCCACTGGAAAGGCATAAAAAGGGTACTCAGATATCTAAAAGGAACATCAAGCTTGGGTCTACACATCAATAAAGGAAAGCATTTAAACATAACTGGCTACTGTGATGCAGAGTGGACAGGAGAGATCTAGATGATAGAAAATCTGTTTTTGGTCACTGTATATATATTGGAGGTAACCTAGTTTCCTGGAGTTCAAAAAATAATCAACTATGTCCATATCCAACAGTGAAGCCGAATACAGAAGCGTGGCAAGTGCAACATCAGAAATCATGTGGCTACAGTCATTATTAATGGAACTAAAGATTCAAAACGAAGATAAAGAAACACTTTGGTGTGATAACCTAAGAACAGTGTACATGTCAAGCAATCCAGTGTTACGCTCTCGAACTAAACATATTGAGATAGATCTACACTTCGTTTGTGAACAAATAGCAAAAGGAAAACTTGAAGTTCGTCATATACCGGCATATTATCAAAAAGCCGATGTTTTTACAAAGGCACTATCAATTAAGAGCTTTTAGAGGCTTAGAGACGAACCTAAAGTCAAAGAGAGCTACATAGAAGATAAAAAGGAAAAGAAAAATTGATTACTCCCCTTTTCTCTGCTGATTTGCTGAAGATGAAGACTTTGACAAATCATGGAGACCTCATCTCATCAAAGAACTCTATTTTCCTATTAATCAATGCTCTCATCCTCTTCTCAATGCCCTTTTTTATGTTACTGGAGATAGCACGCTCTCGATTTCACTTTCAGTCGCCATGGATGCAAACCCTAGTCATGCATTGAATTGAGAGGAGGTATTGGATATGTCGGCTGTAACCTAATACATAGTGTATTTACATTTCTTTTGTGTTAGTGGGCTTAGCCTTTGGCTTGGAACTTTTACCTTTACATTGACTATAAATAAAGCCTATCTCTGCACATTAGACAACGTAATCAATTCAATACATTCTCTATTTTCTTTTACATGTTACAAACTCTGTTTGCATCTTCGTAAAAATAAGAGAATCCAAATTATCTTTCAAAGTTATTTTTGGATGACATGGATTCATTCAACTTAGATTTGCTCATAATGTACAATGTTGAATATTGTACATGTTACTATAGTTAGACCTAAAATTAGTATAACACCCATGATGTCAAGTATCTAAAACCTTAGTGATCCTTTTTGAATTTAGTTAGGCTATAATTCGTTAAACAAATATTAAGATGAAAAACCCACCATATTTTATAAGTTATTGTTGAATACTATTAATTTTCAATGTAGAGAATATTATTCAAGGTAGGGAATAGCAATTTGACTAATAAGATTGTGTTTCAAAGAAAGGTAGATCAGCGTTCGAAGCAAGGTAGATTTGTAATTCAAAAGCATTTTTTTCAAGCCAATCAAAGCATGATGATTTTTCTCCACTAGAAGCAGAGTGCTTAGAAGCTCGAAGCAGAGTGCTTTGAAGCACAAATCAAAGTGCTTTGGGAGTCGAAGAAAAGTGTTTTCGAAGCTCGAAGCAGTTCATTTCGAGTTTAATATAATATATACCTCTCTCATGACTAAGGAAAGTCTTTGATACACTTTCAGGTTGATCCAAAAAAACCAAAGCCATAATTAGAAGAAAAGTAAGTCTTGGTTGATGTAAAATGACTGTTCTATAGAAGTAAAGAGAAGATTGCGTAAACCATTGGGTATATGGTGAGGTCTTCAGGATCGTGCTAGTGGTTGTGGCATATTGATTACTTCTATAAGGTGGAAGTTATGGCATGATGAAGTTGTGGCTTTTCGAGTTGAAACTCGGGAATTAGGTTAAATCAATTGAGTGATGGATAAGCAATTTTGAATCTTTATTTGGAAACTTTGGAACAATTGAAAGAGTGACGGATAGGTAGCTCAAGATGGAACGAGATTTCAGGAAAATGGACTGTACTGAGTAGGACTCGGGCCTAAAATGGAGTAGTGGGTGATCTTGTGATTGAGAGCGCTAAGGAATCATTGATGGTTGAGAGTGGTCTAGTTGTTGACTCAAAGTAGGGTTATAATGGGGACAATTATTAGGATTGGTGGCAATGGTCATGTATCTTGGATCGTCAAGATGGGAAGTTCTGGTTGTTGGATACTTGGGCCCTGAAGACAAAAGTGTTGAACATGTGGATGCAGCACAGTAATCAAATTAGAATGGGTGTTTTCCATTTGCTCTTGGCATAAGAAAAAATAACATACGGTTTATCACGTATTCAAGGCTTTAAGAGGCGAGAGTTAGGTTTTGTTTAATTCGTGATATGGCTGTTATGGATGCTTTATCTCGTTCTTTAGGTAGGCAATCACTTATAGAACACTGAAGTGGGATTGGAACTAAGAATGGTAAAGGATATTGCTTAGACTTTTTTTAACCTATTCTAACATAGTATCCTTTGTTGCTTGTTTACTTGAGTAGCATATATTACCTAGTTATTATATGTTGACTCTTTGGTTGCAAGGACATGCCAGGTATGAGACTTAAATTTGTCTAATAAAATACTTTGTTGTATAGCTTTTGATAGTGATTTATTTCTCACATCAAACAGTTGTCTGACCTAAGGTTTTATGTTTTCTCATATTTTCTCGAGTGCTCATCAACATTATTAATGAGTAGAGTAGATAATAGATTTTTGATGATGTTGCAGTTATTTTAAAGGCGAGATAGTAGAGGTTGCCATATTAATCTATATCTTAGATATTTTTCTTATAATGTTTTTCTGATTCACTCTGAGAGGTATATAGTAAGGACTTGATGTACTGGATATTACTACCCGTTGTACATAAACCGATGGTTTTTCATGGACATGAGGCTTCAAATTCATTATGTCTAACTACTATTTTACTGTATATATTCTTATTATATTTTATCAGTGTGTTGTGAGACATACAACAAATCATTTTTATTTCATTTCCAATGATTATTCCATGTAACACCCCACCTCCGCCAGTGACACACTCACGAGTGCTGGCACTAGCTTTGGAGGGATGTTGTCTAGGTAAACATGCACAGAGATATCACAATACAGAACATAGATAAATAAATAAAGCAGCGGTAGAAATTTAAAAACCATCATTTCTATTTCAAAACCAAGTAGTCAACTTACATCAAAGTAATTAGTCATTATTTTCCAACTACCACGAGTCTAGAAAAACATAAACTGAAAATAATATAAAGTAAACTATCCCCAAGATAAATGTGATGAAGCCATAGCAAGCTCAAGTCCAAACCGTACATGAGCTGTCAAGAAAGCAAGCCAAATGTTCAAGCTAAGCACTAGTGTTCCCTCCCTGAGAACCTAGGAGGGGGGAAACGGAAGAAAAGAGGCGAAAGAAAAAGGGTCAGTCATAAGACTGGTAAGTCCTACCTACTATTAGTATAAAAACTAATGAAGTTAACTAAACATGAGAAACTGAGATGAAACATCAAGATGGTAACTAACTGGCATGATAAATAGATAACAAGGTAGATCAAGTGTGGCATCGCATATACAAGGTTTAGTTTTGCACCAATAGTACTAGTAATCCAACCCATGTCAAGTATAAACGAGAAATGATCCCTTGGCCCAATATCATGAGATGACCCAAGTCGGGGTCCAACTACACGGTCTAGTCGATCGGCTCCCTATAAGCCTAACTCGTCGAGTGTCAGTGTCATACGGCCCAATCACGGAATGTAGTCAAAATGTGCTAGGTCCATCCTAGGGTGTATCAAGTCCTAGGGTGCCAACCACTGACACGAATCAAGCACGCACAGTCTAAACCTACTGGTGCCCGTGCCTGCTTTTTCAACTCCGGACTATGTGCACGACCAAAGTCCGCCTGAACCTACACCGGTGCACCAACTCAGCCGTCGTTCTGGTTGCTTACAATCAGCCCAGTAATCGTGCCCCACCCTAGCCTAGTCCCTAGGGTATCGTTGATACATCCAAGAGGGTTACTGCTGAAAAGGACCACGCAACTAGGGTTTCTAATGGGTTAAGTGTGGTTAACCCTATCCAATCATGTATCAAGTTGGTTAAGTGTTTCCAAGTGGTTCATGACTTAATCCTAACATGTGGCATTAATTAATTTAATGCACCCAACCTCTCACATTAGATTTTGTTGTGGTTACTGGATATGCCGGGCGGGTCCAGGCAGCTTTACACCACAACCTAGTCTAACCTCGGGTTTCAAGCGCGATGTGACCAACTTCTCACATTGGGTCCTATTGTTTGTAGCCACTGGATTTGCCGGGCGATTCCGGGAAGATTTACGCTACAAACTCAACCCAACCTCGAGTTGGCCACTTTATGGTTTTCTACATGTCATGACCATATTCAAGTTTCAAGCATAATAAAGTTTCATGTCACATTTCAAGTCATGTTTTTCATGTCATTTCAAGTTTGCCTAACTACCCATAACGTCCCCATCGCACGTAAATTCGCATCAACACAAGTGAATCAAGGAACATAAAAATATGACCAAGAGGGGCATAAGGTGGTAAAGTTGGTCATAAGTTAAACATGATGATATTTGAGGCAAAGGTGTTCATCACAACTAGCATATAAGATTATTGGCCTCAAAAAATATGCATGACATCAAACTTAGCAAATAAACTTGTGGGTAGCATGTAGTTCAACATCATAGGCAAGGTGATAACATGATAATAGTTGACATAGAGTGGTAAACTTATGGGTAGCATGTAGTTCAACATCATAGGCAAGTTTACATCAAGGTTATGAGGGGTTCTATGTTGCATTATGCACAATCCCCAAATAAAGCTCATAGCTTTCTACCCAAAAATCAAGGTAAATGGTACTAGGTTCATGATAGTGCCACAATCATAGATCAAAAGTGTCATAAATGGATCTATGCATACAAATATAGCCCCAAGACAAGTATTATACCAAAAATCTCATTTCAACTTGCTACATATTCATATTAACTTCATAGTTTAAATCTAAGAGTAGAGTGGGGCTTACTAAGCGTGGCTATGAGAACTAGAAACCAAATAGAACAAGATAGAGACGTTGTAGAAGATCTAGGAATGATGTAGCTACACAAATAGCCTTGAGAATAAGTAGCCCCTTTGATTTGATGAAGAAAGATGGCTCCTTTTTGCCTTAGAAGCTCTCAAGATGAAGATGGAGGCCATGATTAGGGAGCATTTTGGCAGAATTTAGTTGTTAGGATGATTTGTGTTGGTTTAGGGTAGGTATTAGGGTGTTTTTATAGGTGTAGAGACTAGTTTAGGCCATAGGATTAACCCTAGTTTAGATCTGAACCATCAAATCCCATCACAGGCTAGCTGAGCAGACCAAAGGAGCAAAACAGGTGCACCAGGGAAAACCTGGCCGACCAGGGAGGTCGACCCCCTGGTCGTCGACCTGGGGGGCCAGGTCGACACCCCAGTCGACCTGGGGTAGGGCGTGAAAATTTCCCGCCCAATCTATTTCAGGATGGATTTGAATTTCGGGCCGAATTCTGATTTTTCTGAAATCTTCTATGGGCCATATCTTGGTCATACGGACTCCGATTTACGAAATTTCAGACTCGTTTTCAAGTAGAATTTCGAGACGAACGCAATGGAGTAACCCGTTCCCACTGATTCTTAACTTATAATTTAATCTTGTCCTGATTTCTTGTTTTAACATGTTATTAAAAATTCGGGTTGTTACATTCTCCCCACCTTAAAGGATTTCGTCCCCGAAATCTCCAAGTTAGGAAGAACGTATCCTACCATCCATCATCCATCTACTCAAAACATAATCCACAAGTAATCATTGTCCTTAAAAGATTTCTAATGCTGTATGAACATATGCAAAAGTGTGTATATGCGCCTATCTAATGCGAAAATCAGGCGGTTACTGACTCAGTAAACCTCCTTAATGCAGAATATGTTAGTGCAATGAGTCCAAATGTATGCAACTTCCTAACATAATTTATAATCTCTACATGAGTGCACATAACATTCAATCATATGCAACATCCACGTGATATCATAACAAGTTTCATCCATGAATAAGCATAAACACTCATGCATATGCAATATGAAAGTGTGTGAGCCGATCTTAGTGCCTAACGTGTATCATGCATCCACGAGTAACCACTTGCAAACACTTGCAACCATTTGCAACCATCAAGCATAACATGTTTCAAATACATGTTTCATCCAACGGGTTTCTACCTAAGGTTCTCATGACAAGATTAACGAGATAACAAGATAAACATGGATAGTAAAAGAAAGATATGCTAACTAGGAAAGGAGATTGAGAATGTACCCTCAAAAAGGAATGGATAAAGCCCACGCATCTTCTCCTCGATTTCCCAAGTTGCATCTTCATTGGCTTCACTCCACTGAACCTTTACTAATTTGACTTCTCGATTCCTCAGCTTCTTGATCTCCGTTCCCAAGATACGAATCGGAGCTCGCCTAAGGGTTGCCTCTTTCTCTACCTCCACGTCTTCAAGAATGCTAGGCTCAACTACTTCGGCTGATTCATGTAGGCATTTTCGAAGATGCGAGACATGAAAAACATTGTGCACTCCAGCTAGCTTCTTGGGCAATTCCACCCTATAAGCCATTTGCCCAATCTTCTCGATGATAGGGAAGGGTCCAACGAACCTTGGTGCTAGCTTTCCAACTGCTCCAAAACGAACCACATTTCGCAAAGGAGAAACCTTCACAAAGACCATATCTCCAACCTCAAACTCTAAGTCTGTCCTTCGCTTGTCTGCATAGGATTTCTGTCTGTCTTGGGCCGTTTTCATCCGCCTTCGAATCAACTCAACCTTCTCGGATGTGTCCCTTATCATGTTGGGCCCAAGTATAAGCTTATCTGTCATCTCCCACCAACATGTTGGTGACTTGCATGGCCTCCCATACAAAGCTTCGAATGGTGCCATCCCTATGCTTGCTTGGTAGCTGTTATTATAAGCAAACTCTACGAGAGGAAGGCGGTCTTCCCAAGTGCCACCAAAGTCAAGAATGCATAGCCTCAACAGATCTTCTAGTACCCTATTCACCCTTTCGGTCTGGCCATCCGTCTGTGGGTGATAGGCTGTACTTAGATTCAATCGCGTACCCATCGCTTCTTGCAAACTATTCTAGAATTGGCTAGCGAAGATCGGGTCACGATCGCTCACTATGCTAGAAGGAACTCCATGCAATCGCACTATCTCTCGAAGATAAACAGATGCTAGCCATGATGCGGTCCTCTTGCTCTTCACTGGAATGAAATGGGCGCTCTTCGTGAGTCTATCCACTATGACCCATATGCTAGTATTCCCCTTCCTTGATCTCGGCAACCCATCCACAAAATCCATAGAGATACTTTCCCACTTCCATTGCGAGACCTCCAATGGATGCAGTAGTCCACCGGGCTTCTTCGACTCAGCCTTTACTTGTTGGCAAACAATACATCTAGAAACAAACTCTGCAACATCCTTTTTCATCCCATCCCAAAAGAAAATGCGCTTCATATCCCGGTACATCTTATCCCCTCCGTGATGTATGGTCATCCTCGAGTGATGCGCCTCCTCAAGAACTTTATTTACTAAGTCTCCCTCTCGTGGGACACATAGTCTTCCATCACGCCTTAGCCATCCCTTGTCACCAATAGTATATCTAGCGAGGTGACTTGACGTCTCACCCCGAATCAACTTGTCCGTGATCTCGACTATCTGCGGGTCTTCCCTCTGTGAAGTCCCAACTTGATCAAGAAGTGTAGGTCTAAGCTCAAGGGATGCTAACGGACCAGTCATCGACTCAACAGCAGGTGTGAAATCAAAGGTTGCCAAGAACTCTAGGCTCTTCATCTCAACAAACAAGGGACCCAAAGTCAACCTTCTCCTACTTAGCGCATCCGCCACATCATTACCCTTTCCAGGGGTATAAGCTATATCGAAGTCATATGATGCCAAGAATTCCATCCACCTCTGCTGCCTTAGGTTCAAATCTTTTTGCGAGAAGAGATACTTGAGTGACTTGTGATCAGTATATAACTCAAACCTTTCGCCTAGAAGATAGTGGCACCAAGTTTTGAGTGCAAAGACGTTCGCCGCCAACTCCAAATCATGAGTGGGATAGTTCTTCTCATGAACTTTGAGTTGCCTACCCCCAAAGCATATCACTCTCCCCTCCTACATCAGGACAGCACCTAATCCCATGCCACGTGCATAGGTGTACACGGTAAACATCTTCCCTCCATCGGGTAATGCTAGAACTGGAGTTGTGGTAAGGGATTTCTTGAGCCTTTGAAAAGCAAGCTCACACTCTAAGTCCCATGCAAAGACTAAGTTCTTCTTCGTTAACTTAGTAAGAGGGGCTGAAATCTTAGCGAAGTCCTTAATGAACTTCCTATAATATCCTGCCAGACTGAGAAAGCTTCTCACCTCAGTTGCATTCTTCGGTACTTTCCAGTCTTGTACCGCCACTACTTTAGCGGGATCCACAGCTATGCCCTGCTTAGAAACTATATGCCCAAGGAACCGAACTTCCCTTCTCCAGAAATGTCATTTAGAGAACTTGGCTTTCAACTGATGAGCTCTAAGCGTATCCATAACCTCCTTGAGGTGTGTAGCATGCTCTTCCTCGTCCTTAGAGAAGACCAGAATATCATCCACGAAGACAACCACAAACTTGTTAAGGAACTCCCTAAACACCCTACTCATCAAATCAACGAAGTATGCGGGTGCATTAGTCAAACCGAACGGCATGACAAGCCATTCAAAGAATCCATCTGGAGTCCTAAACGCAGTCTTGTCAATACTATCCTCAGCCACTCTGAGCTGATGGAATCCGGTGGCTAGATCGAGCTAAGAGAAAACAGAAGCACCAACAAGCTGGTCAAAGAGATCATCAATCCTCGGTAACGGGTGCCTATTCTTCTTTGTCAGCTTGTTTAACTCACGATAATCAACACATAGACAAAGCGAACCATCCGCCTTAGTAGCGAATACCACAGGAGCACCCCATTCAGAAATGCTTCTTTTAATGAAATTTTTCTCAAGCAACTCCTTAATTTGCTTGTTAAGCTCTCTTCTTTCTCGCGGGGCCATGTGCCTAACGGGCAATGAAACTGGCTTGGCATTATCAACAAGATAAATACGGAAGTCTATCTCTCGTTTAGGGGGTAACCCCTTCACCTCATCAAAAACATCAGGATATTCTCGGACCACCCTCACAGATTGAAGATTGTCAATAGACGAGTCGAGGGATTCAAGATAACATAACATGACGGGATCCAGAGGGTTACAAGAAATCTCTAGGGTATTGCCAAGGCGAGTCATAAGCCTCACTACCCTATGCTCACAATCGAGAATGGCTCCATAACTGGACAACCAATCCATGCCCAAAATCAACCCGTATCCCATGAACCCGAGAACATAAGCATTACATGTGAATTCTACGGTCAAGATAGAAATCCTCAAATCCATACAAATCATAGATAGATGGACGGAACCCCTAATTGGATTTGAAACACTAACGGGATCCTCAACTAGACTAGTACTTAGGTGAAAACTTTCAACAATGTCAGAAGAAATAAAGGTATGCGATGCGCCAGAATCAAATAAAGTTCGAACAGGAAAACCAGAAATGTAAACAAGGCTTTCTACAGAAATACTACCTCGGTCCGGAGCTAGAGTGGTGTTGAGAGCATGCATCTGCCCTCCAGAAGGTCTTGCCCATTGAGTCTGTCCTTGCCCCTACCCTTGCTTCTTTGGGCAATCCTTAGTATAGTGTCCAGACTCTCCGCAATGAAAGCATTCTCCCAACTTCCTCTTCTTCTTCCTACAATCTTTGGCTATGTGTCCAGTGATCCCACAGAAGTTGCACTTCCTTGTCTCCTTTGCCTTGTTGTTGTTGGCCTTGTTACCCTTGTTGTTCTTGTTGTTCTTGTTGTTCTGGTTGCTCTGATTGTTCTGATTGCCTCCCCACTTGGAGTCCACCTTCTTAGTTTGAGTCTCATTAAGATTAACTTCTTTCTTGCCATTCTTATCATCTCCTTGAAGCAAGGCCATATCCACTAAGCTCTCAAAAGTGGCCCCCATGGGTATATGAGACATGGCCAAACCTTGTAATGGTTCATTCAATCCTGGAGCAAAGCGTAGAGCCTTCTTCTGAGGTGTGTTAACCATGTCTAAACCGAATCGAGCAAGCTGGTTAAACTTATTCACATACTCCCTCACGGTCATGTCCCCTTGCGTCAAAGATATAAACTTCTCCATTTGTAGATTCTCCTCAGCAGATAATAGAAACTTAAGCCCAAACCTCATCCTAAAGTCGGCCCAAGTCTCTATAGGCCTAGTGGCGTTGGTGACTTCCCACCAATAAGCAGCTTCCTCTTTCAATAGCCATACTGCCAACAGAACTTTCCTACGGTCTTCCACTTCAAAGATAGCAAAAAAGTCTTCAGTTTCCTTTAACCAGTTTCTTGCCTCAACATAAGTCTCTGTCCCAACAAAATTCTTGCCACCCATTGCCTAAAGTCTTTGCAAATCTTCGCGAAATCCGCTTTTGGACGCTGAGGAGGAGGAGGAGGAGGAACCTCAGGTATGGGAGGAGGAGTGGGAGTGTTTGCTGGGCCCGCATCGTTGGCTCTAGCTTCCAAGTACCTTCGGAACCATCCGGGTATGGGTACTCCCTCGGGAAGGTTAAGATCGGCCATGCTGAAAAAGAAAAGATAGTTTTAGAACGAGGAAACAAAGGATAGTGCTAATGGCTTTTGGGGAATAGCCTTTTAAAATAAACTAGACTTTTCTTGGAAAAATACTTAATTGCTTTTAAAAATAGTTTTTCAAAAGGGTTTTTAAAACTTTTGTCCGGTCTAGTAAAACCTTATGCTCTGATACCAAATGTAACACCCCACCTCCGCAGGGCCACACTCACGAGTGCAGGCACTAGCTTTGGAGGGATGTTGTCTAGGTGAACATGCACAGAGATATCACAATACATAACATAGATAAATAAATAAGTAAAGCAGCGGTAGATATTTAAAAACCATCATTTCTATTTCAAAACCAAGTAGTCAACTTACATCAAAGTACTTAGTCATTATTTTCTAACTACCACAAGTCTAGAAAAACATAAACTGAAAATAACATAAAGTAAACTATCCCTAAGATAGATGCGATGAAGCCATAGCAAGCTCAAGTCCAAGCCGTACATGAGCTGTCAAGAAAGCAAGCCAAATGTCCAAGCTAAGCACTAGTGTTCCCTCCCTGAGAACCTTGGGGGGGGGGGGGAACGGAAGAAAAGAGGCAAAAGAAAAAGGGTCAGTCATAAGACTGGTAAGTCCTACCTACTATTAGTATAAAAACTAATGAAGTTAACTAAACATGAGAAACTGAGAAGAAACATCAAGATGGTAACTAACTGGCATGATAAATAGAAAACAAGGTAGATCAAGTGTGGCATCGCATATACAAGGTTTAGTTTTGCACCAATAGTACTAGTAATCCAACCCATGTCAAGTATAAACGAGAAATGATCCCTTGGCCCGATATCATGAGATGACCCAAGTCGGGGTCCAACTACACGGTCTAGTCGATCGGCTCCCTATAAGCCTAACTCGTCGAGTGTCGATGTCATACGGACCAATCACGGAATGTAGTCAAACTGTGCTAGGTCCACCCTAGGGTGTATCAAGTCCTAGGGTGCCAACCACTGACACGAATCAAGCATGCACAGTCTAAACCTACTGGTGCCTGTGCCTTCTTTTTCAACTCCGGACTATGTGCACGACCATAGTCCGCCTGAACCTACACCGGCGCACCAACTCAGTCGTCGTTCTGGTCGCTTACAATCAGCCCAGTAATCATGCCCTACCCTAGCCTAGTCCCTAGGGTATCGTTGATACATCCAAGAGGGTTACTGCTGAAAAGGACCACGTAACTAGGGTTTCTAACGGGTTAAGTGTGGTTAACCCTATCCAATCATGTATCAAGTTGGTTAAGTGTTTCCAAGTGGTTCATGACTTAACCCTAACATGTGGCATTAATTAATTTAATGCACCCAACCTCTCACATTAGACTTTGTTGTGGTTACTGGATATGCCGGGCGGGCTTGGGCAGCTTTACACCACAACCTAGTCTAACCTCGGGTTTCAAGCGCGATGTGACCAACTTCTCACATTGGGTCATATTGTTTGTAGCCACTGGATTTGCCGGGCGGTTCCGGGCAGATTTACGCTACAAACTAAACCCAACCTCGAGTTGGACACTTTATGGTTTTCTACATGTCATGACCATATTCAAGTTTCAAGCATAATAAAGTTTCATGTCACATTTCAAGTCATGTTTTTCATATCATTTCAAGTTTGCCTAACTACCCATAACGTCCCCATCGCACGTAAATTCGCATCAACACAAGTGAATCAAGGAACATAAAAATATGACCAAGAGGGGCATAAGGTGGTAAAGTTGGTCATAAGTTAAACATGATGATATTTGAGGCAAAGGTGTTCATCACAACTAGCATATAGGATTATTGGCCTCAAAAAATATGCATGACATCAAACTTAGCAAATAAACTTGTGGGTAGCATGTAGTTCAACATCATAGGCAAGGTGATAACATGATAATAGTTGACATAGAGTGGTAAACTTATGGGTAGCATGTAGTTCAACATCATAGGCAAGTTTACATCAAGGTTATGAGGAGTTCTATGTTGCATTATGCACAATTCCCAAATAAAGCTCATAGCTTTCTACCCAAAAATCAAGGTAAATGGTACTAGGTTCATGATAGTGCCACAATCATAGATCAAAAGTGTCATAAATGGATCTATGCATACAAATATAGCCCCAAGACAAGTATTATACCAAAAATCTCATTTCAACTTGCTACATATTCATATTAACTTCATAGTTTAAATCTAAGAGTAGAGTGGGGCTTACTAAGCGTAGCTATGAGAACTAGAAACCAAATAGAACAAGATAGAGACGTTGTAGAAGCTCTAGGAATGATATAGCAACACAAATAGCCTTGAGAATAAGTAGCTCCTTTGATTTGATGAAGAAAGATGGCTCCTTTTTGCCTTAGAAGCTCTCAAGATGAAGTTGGAGGCCATGATTAGGGAGCATTTTGGCAGAATTTAGTTGTTCGGATGATTTGTGATGGTTTAGGCTAGGTATTAGGGTGTTTTTATAGGTGTAGAGACTAGTTTAGGACATAGGATTAACCCTAGTTTAGATCTGAACCGTCAAATCCCGTCACAGGCTAGCTGAGCAGACCAAAGGAGCAAAACAGGTGCACCAGGGAAAACCTGGCCGACCAGGGAGGTCAACCCCCAGGTCGACACCCCAGTCGACCTGTAGGGGGGCAGGTTGACACCCCAGTCGACCCCCCAGTCGACCTGGGGTAGGGCGGGAAAATTTCCCGCCCAATCTATTTCTGGCTGGATTTGAATTTCGGGCTGAATTCTGATTTTTCTGAAATCTTCTATGGGCCATATCTTGGTCATACGAACTCCGATTTACGAAATTTCGGACTCGTTTTCAAGTAGAATTTCGAGACGAACGCAATGGCGTAACCCATTCCCACTGATTCTTAACTTATAATTTAATTCTGCCCTGATTTCTTGTTTTAACATGTTATTAAAAATTCGGGTTGTTACATCCCATATCATCTTGGCATGTGAGCATCACGTATTTATGTTATTTTGTGCATGCGGTATGTAGCGACCGTCACATTTGGTATCAGAGCTTTGGTTATTTTATTAACCAAAGTTAATGAGAACTATGTGTCTAAGAAAAGCGTACTTGTAAATGACATGAACTTAAGTTAAATAATAATATATAGTATATTAACATGCACTTGAGTACCACTATGGCTTTTCTTTGTGAGTGACTAATCATTTTATTGAGGATAAAGAATGAATCAGAACACAAAAAACGCAGCTAGAAATAATTCTGATTTGAGAGTGATTGGAAAGGAAGATGGATCGGGAAATGCTATACCTGATTACCAAATTATTTTTGAGGCTATGATGGCATCATGATGAAAAAGGCTTAAATTGCTCTTGGAGCAATGATGGATAATGGAGGTACTCCTATGCAAGCACTTAAAATAGATTTTACTAAGCTATGTAAGGATTACTCCTCTTTGGGAGACAAATCATTCTTGGGGTCGAGTCAGCAATTGAAGTCAATGAGTGGTTGGATACTTACAGTTGCATGTTTGGTGACTTTAGACTAGATGATGATATAAAAAGGAAGTTTGCTTGTAGACAAGTTCATGGGAGATTCATGAATTGGTGGAATTTTTGTAGACCATAAATCTTTAAAGTACTCGTTGTTTCAAAATGAATTGAGCATGAGACAAAAAAATTAGCCAAAATTTTTGGCAACTTATGATTTTAAATCGAGTATACACCAGCAAAAGGGAACAAAGTTGTTGATGCCATTAGAAGGAAATATCAGGATGTTGTGTTAGCCATGTTGGAGAAATAGAAAGATTTAGAGGCACTAACTGTAACATTCTTAATTTTTTGTAAACATTCTTCAAATATTAATTGGATTAGTTAGATAAGAAATATGCAGTTAGATTGTTGAGTTGAATTATATATACACACATACACACCAGTGTAGAGGCACATTCGATGGACGTATGTATAGATAAATCCGACCAAAGATGCATGGAATAGAATATGTAACAGTGTAAAATTTATTAAGCAAGCAGTAGTCTTCAATTGCAGTAGGTGAAGTCATTTATATGTACAACTATGTAGTATATGGAAATGCGTGCTGTATAACTAATAAATGAATTGAAAAAGGGGAGAAGGTAGGTGATATGTCTAGCACATGAAGGGCTCGAAGTGTGGAAATGAAGTACAAAAATAATAATAACAGGTTTTATAATCCATGCAGTGCATAATAACAGCTTCCGAGTTGCGCTGAAAAGGTGTTAAAATATGTAAGTGCAAAAACAGCTGAAAGTCAAACAATTTGTATAGAAATGCAAATAGTGTTTTTTTTATCGTACAATTATATGCCAGTGCATTTTTTTGACTAATTAAACTAATGAAATAAGTAGCATAAGTTTACATTCAAACTTCATCATGTGGTAAGAAGCATCGAAGGACAAAAGTTAAATTAAAACTTGTTTCAATGTTCGGCCACATTTTAAAACTAATGCTTGAGCCATAATTAAATATGTTCACAAACGCAAATTCACAAATGCAAATGTTACTAAAGTCAATTTTTTAAACTAATGATGTTTCAGGCTCATAGTCATCTAACACACCATTAAAGAAGTTATCAGAAAGACATTCTTCAATTCGATGATATGATCAGAGGTGCTTTTGAACAATCTAAGCTCCTTTTAATTTTTAGATGTTCTAGCAAATGAATTTTTGGTTAGCAGGATATCCACTAAATAAGTTAACTATAGAACATTTGTCTTCGGAAAGTTCCTCTCCCAACTATCTCTAGTAATTTTCCTTATCTGTCGATATATTCCCACCAGTCTATCTCTTTTAGGACCTGCAAAAAGCTTGGGGTCATAAGACAAATCAAGAAAGAGAATTGCTTCACCTGTATTTATTTGGGTAAGCGTAAAGTCAGTAATTGATATGTTTAAGCCGATTGTGCTTGATACTCCTTTTCTACCATTCTAGGGTAAACTCTAGCTTGAATGTTTCTCTATGACTTAAAAGAATATTGCCCCAGTGCAAATCTCGATGTTAAAATTCACATGTAGTTTCAGCAACAACCAATGCAGTAGTAGCTTGAATTATTAGACTTCGTGCCTCATGATAGTTTGATTGGAAAAATCTTTCTAGAACTTTACTCCCATCAGCTAGAACAAACACAATATAGCACTGTTTCTCAAAAAATTCTTTTGGAAGATCATTTTCAAAGCCATGTATTGCATCCCATTTGTAACGTTCCGCTTTTTCCGTACAGTTTAAGCTGACATTCAACCATACATATCAAACTCAAAATGCATAGAAAAGCTAATAGTTAGGGGAAAGAAGTTAGAGGATGAGAAGAAGAAAGAATGAAATGTTATAATATAAGAAGAAGAACATTAACACTACATAATCAGAGCAGAATAGAATATCATAACGAAATGAATAAAATATAATATATCAATACTACTTTTTACACAAAGAGAAAACTGTATATACATGATTACCAAATAAGAGCACACAACTAGATCAGTCCATACAATGCTGATAAATACAACACTTACAGAGGAAATAAATTAATATCAGGAAATACGGGAGTATGTCTCGAATTGGCTCCTCTTTTGAACCTCTAAGAAAAATCTAATGCGACCTGAAAAATATACTCGATCTGATCTAAACACATTTTGAGGAAAGAAAAATCAACAGGATCAGTCTGAAATACTTTCAGTGAGTAAGCTCACATTACAAAAAACTTGCTTAATTTTAAAAAACCTTTGAAAGAATGGAACTCTCGTAGTACATGGCAACACATATGTATGGCACGTGTTTTTCCGTTACGATAACCAAAATACATTTATTATATCAAATCCAATGGTATTATAATAATGCCTACAACCCAAAAATAAAATAGGAATATAGCCGAAAAGCTCGCAACTCACTTTTCGACATAGTTTGTTTACATCTAAAACCGTACGGCTCGTATTGGAGTTTGGATTTCAATACATGACTAGGTAAGGAACTATCTTCCAATCAGTGTTCTTCTTGAGATAAAAACACTAGGGTTCAACAAGAATGTCTTGCATCCTAACAACATAGAACCGACCACTCATTCAACTTGAGTGTACCTAATATATCACCTACCGAATATATCACCACCACGGTTGGGATAAACAACCGTACGATTCTGAAGCATAAAAAAGGACAACCGATTTATCTAGATCAAGTGATGATATACCCTAATGGTATGACCCAGATAGCCCTATTGCCTGCTCAATTTCAATTATTTCCTAGTTGATGACGCTTAAGGTTACGATTACTTTTTCATACATTATATTCAACTCTGAATGTCACATTGTTAGATCCGTCAATCACTAATTGATTTGCACAAAGATACTGTGGGTGCTAAGCTAAAAGAAATTATCTTCTCCGCCTCAATACTTAGTATATTCACAAAAACCGGCATTTGTGATTTTGGGAAAGACATTCGTCCATACAAATTTTCTAGGATCAGGACATACCGAAGGTGCTCTTTCATTATATCCTGTAGGGATAATCCCTAGGATTTGTAACAGGAAGTCCTTGCATCTTGTAGAACTGAGAACGTAGGGATTATTGCTACAAGTATAATCCTGCTAATTAACCAGAGACATCAACGAGCACCCCTTTCTTCTCCAAAGGTCTATGCCTACAAATCATCTTATATCGCATAAGCATCCCTGCAAATTCAGTTTTTGAATGAAAAGTCAGTTCAAAGTGGCTTTGGTTCGAGTTACCATCTTGGTTTTCCTCGAACCAACACGTCATAGGTCAAAAGGGAATATTTATTGATAGTCCGTTCTTTAACTATCAAATCAAATAGTATAGTCAAGTACATTAGCAATACAGGCCTTTTTATATTAAAACCATTCATTAAAATCATTTTTCTCGATTCTTAGCTCCATATACTTATCTCAATGGAGTAAGTATATTCACAAATCTCTTTTTTCATTACTTTGAAAATGATAGTCATACAATTATCTCTTTAGAATAATCTTATTCAAAAGAAACCCTATTTATTTCCTTTACTTCGAAAATATCACTATATATACAAAGCCAAATGGTATAGTTCTAATCACAAAATCATATATGGGCTAAAACTATGTTATACGACATATTTTTTATTATATAAATCTAAACAATTTTTATTTAACGTCAAAACTTTGCAAATTTTGCAACCTTTTTTATGGAAAAAATAAACTATTTCCAACACCACTACTCTTTCAAACTAGTACATTCCCTTAGATAATCATGAAGTCGTTCAAGTTGGGTTATTTATTTACCTCTTAGACCTTGACTCGAGAATGTTTATCTTCAGATAAATAAAAGTTTATAACTCAAAATTTGATATTAACTATAATATCACACCAATCTCATTTACTATTCCATTTAAAGATGGTTTTATAAACCAAACCTTGCATTTGGAAAATCTCCTTTAAAGTATCACCCTTTTACTTAATTTTCTTATTAAGTAAACCCTTAGTAAAGCACAATACTTTTAGGTTTAAACCTCTTCAATCCAATACGTTTACAACTTGGATTTATTACAAAAAATCCATTTACCAACTCTTTTACACAAATCCATTAAGCATCTTTCCCTTGCATCTTTTAAAATCTCCTTTCAATTACAATCATTTTACTTAATTCAATTATTAACCAAACACTTGTTTAATACAATCGTATTTTCTTTAAATCTCATTTATAAACCTTGTTTATACCACTCAGATTTATTATCAAATCCCTTTACCAAAATCCTTTTCAAAAATTCAACTAAAATCTCTTTACGAACTTGACTATACCCTTTAAAGAATTCCATTAAAAGGGAATCACTTTAATTGCTATTAATTAAAGTAATAATTAACTTCAACATTTACTAATATAAACATAGTTTACTTCATTATTAACTAAAAATAGAATAGTTAATCGCTTTTAAAATAAAATTATTAAATAATAACTAACTTTATTAATAAATAACAACTTGATGATAATCTTTATACATGATTAATTAAATAATTAATTAACTTTTAAGAAATCTCATTAACCTTAAACAACTATTTGTCAAAACTATTTCCATTAGATTAATCGAAACAAATTAATTTAATAACCAATTTCAATTAAAAATAGTTGACATAGTCAACTTGAAACCATAGATAACTTGTTAAATGATTTCCACTAATTCTCCAACTTAAATTCATTAATAACTTAATTAATTTAATGATATCACTTAATTATATCATAGAAATAATTATCTCAAATTATTAATCCTTAGGTTAATTTCTGACTTACCTGCTTATAAAAATTATTTAAAACACAAGAACTTGCTATATAAATCATTTTGCAAAACCAATTATAAAGTATTTATTTGTTTACAAAATCTCAATTTTAAATAATAAATTATATGAAATATAATTGATAACTTTTCTTCAGTTATAAAAATAAATTTTATAACTTCAAACTAGTTGATTCGTCTGACGACGAATCAATGTCTTAAAAAGATGGATTTAAGCTCATTTGCTGCCAATCACTTAATCCATAATGTTTATTGATTAATGACACATAAATGTCGAATTTTCAAATCAGCAACCAACACCCAAAAATATTTTTATGTTACTTGGGTTAAACAGTTCATATGTGAATAATATGAAATCAAATAACGTCCAAAATATTTGAGGAATCCGGTTGGGTCTCTCAAAGTTGTTTTTCCTGCATCACAGCTCATAATATCATTTTGTATATGCATATGAAGTGAAATTATATTCTAATTCATATAATATGATGGAAATATAAATATCGAAAATCATTAAACAAGCAATAATATCCAAAGCATCCAAACACACAATTTATACTAACAACGGTAAATATTAGTATATGAATTTAATCACATCATAGTATTTCAGAAAGTGTGAGAGTTAACTCACCTTGTTATTTAACATTGCTGCTTCCATGTTCGTTTCAATTAAAATTAAACAAAGTGTTTAATTTTAATAGAAGTTTACACTAGCTCGAATAAATTCCATTCCAGCTCTATCATATAATAGTCGTTAACACGCACCCAACGCCGCTGATTTTGTTCGATTCTGATAACATATGTTATTTTATAAGTTATCGATTATATATAATAAAATTAATTAACTTAATCACCATTATTAAGGGTTAATAACCCAGATTAGTGTTAATTAAACTCGGCCTTAATCCACGATTAAAAATCGCAACAGTGTTTCATTTCTTGGTTAGAAAACCATGAACTTCAAAGCCACCGCGCACACCTCCCCTAATCATCAGTCACCACCGCCTTTCTACCGAAGACTATCACGATCTGCTTCTCTCCGACGTGGCCTCGTTATCTCTGGTGACCTGAAGCTCACGAATTTCACGCGAACCCGCTCAGACTTCGACCCTAATTTCATGCTGCTACCGTGCTCTATTCGATGAATGGAGACCACCGATCACCTTCCCTCTCTGGCACTGAACTTATTGTCGTTTACGCCTTCAATCAGCTCTCAACCAATCGATGGAAAAATTTCAGGCTATTCATTTGAAGAAGGAGGTAGTGGCGACTGCATTTTTTAGGGTTAGGTTTTAGGATGAATATATAGTGGATATTTATTATTATTTTATTCAATTATATTTGTGTTGAGTGTTATAAGCTCGCAAGACCTCATACTTCGTCCGATTGCCGTGAAAATTTGACATCCTGTTATATTTTAACATTCCAGACTCTTTGAAACTAGTTTCATCAAACTTCGAGATCGTTTGAAAAATGTATATTTTAATTTCAAACCGTTTAATCGATACACGTTTATATCACGCATGATCAAAAAATAAATCTGATTGACTCGAAACCAGAAATCTTACAATAATTAACCATTTTGGATTTTATAAAATTGGTTTCATTGAAATCCAAGCTCGTATGTAAATTGGCTATTTCACATGTTAACTTAAATCGGCAAAATATAAATAGTTAATTTCAAAACGATAAAATCCACTATTTATAAATTATTATTATTATCATTATAATTCAAATAGAATTTATATTAATTGTCAGAATCGTTTCCGATATATTTTTAACTTAGAATTCAACTATTTCTCGTTGTCGTACTACGATAATTTGATAAATTTGAAATTAAATAGTATTCCGCTTTTTAAATCCATAAATTCCATATAAAAATCCATTTATATTTCCAACTCAACATTTAAAACAAATTTTAAATGTTTAAAGTTGAATAGCTAAAAATCGGGTCGTTACATTCTTCTCTCCTTAAAAGAATTTCGTCCCCGAAATTGCTAAGGTAGGGCAAATGCTTTATACTCGTTAACTTTCAAAAATCCACTTAGTTGAAACCCGAAACTTCAAATTTCTACAAATTTAATTCCATATAAAACTTTTTGGTTTCATGCAAATAATTAATTTTCTAATTCAAAATCCTCAAAATTATACCTAAACTAAAAGTCATTCCTTTAACTTACAAAAAATTCACAAATTTTCTAACTCCCTAAATTTTTGAACTTTTTTGGCAGATTCTCCACTGCACGAATGGACATTGGCAATATACCAAAAGAGATAAATATGTGTACATTGACCTACACAGTCGGAAAACACAATATATAACAGTTCCTATTTTTTATTTTTAGTAGGTGCATTCTTATATAAAGGTTATTAAGTGAGCTCGCTTAATATTTATGCAATCCACGCAAGCAAAACCGAGCCATACAGCCTCATGTACCTGTACTTACTCAATTTAAAGACATAAGTCTCATAACATGAAGTTTGAATAACAATCGTTCTTTTAATTCGAATAAACACCTAATTTCCATGTTCTACATGTTATACATATATTTATAAGCAACCTGAGAATTCCATAATTCAATTATTCATTTCAATCAAACTATATATCATTTTATTTAGTTTTGAATGATTCATAATCAATATCTTTACATTCAACTCATATTCTAATGCATATATTCACATTCATCCAAATTGACTCTAAATGTAACGACCCAGGGATTTTCGATCCCGAAAATCGACACAAAATACCATGTCGACTTTCCAGACATTGGAAGTACCTGATCATTAATAGAAAGAAGTTAGAGAGTAATAAATAGAAAGAAAGAAAATTAGAATAGAAGAAGAAGAAGAACACAACAGAACAGAATCAAAGTAACACGAATCTCACAGTGGAACGAATAAAATATAATATATAACATAACTTTAAAATACAAACTGTATTTGTACTTACATATATCATTAGAGTAAACTCCAACCATTCGGTTTAACCTTTCAAAATCCTTTTCAAATGAAAAGATAATCGTAAGAACGATCCACACATAATGGGTTTTACCTTACGATAACCCAAAACATTTTTAAAATAATATTATTCTGATATTATAATAGTGTCTAAATACAAGTAAATAGCAATCAAGCAGAACGCTTGCATCTCACGCTCCACATATATATAGTATACAATCAAAAAATTTCGGGCACTTATTGGAGATTGGATTCTGACTATGACAAGGTATGGAACCACCTGCCGATAGTGTATCTCTAGAGGGGAATACATTGGGTTCAATAAGAACGTCTTGCAACCCGACCACACATGACTGATCACTCATTTCTCTTGAGTGTATCGAATATATTATCACCTACGGTTGATAGCAACATAACCGTTCCCGGGAGATACAGAAGAGAAAACAAGTAACAAATATGAATATTCTCTAGATGGTGACAATATACCCTAATGGGGGCGACCCACATAGCCATGCTGCCTGCTCGATTTTTGTCATTTCCCGGTTGATGAGGCTTGAGGTTATAACGTATCTTTTGATAGATTACACCTCCATTTTCTTTGAACGCCACATCATCACACCCACTAGATCACAAATTGATTCCCCAAAAATATCACGGGTATAAAGCTAAGAGAAATGGATTTCTCCGCCACTAAACGTAAATACGTTTGAAGAGATCAACTTATGCGATTCATTAGATATATCCATCCAAGTTGTCTTGGGTCTAGACAAACCGAAGGCACTATCCTGTAAACAGAACAGTCCTTGCATAAACTCCGTCTTCAATGTTTGCAATATATTTGATTCGCAACGCTAATGCCCATACGGAGTGGTTTTCAGATAATAAATCTGATCCCGGTCTCTCCGTATTGACAACGGAAAATGGTCAAAAACTTTGATAGCCGGTGATTTAACTTTCAAAGGAAAACATCCATACACACAACGGTCTTATTTCCAAATGGAAATCTTACCGATCAATCAACAATCAACACTGAGCCCCTTTAAGAAATTTATCAATAATTTATTCATTTCCCAATTTGTTGTTTCCCATATTTCTCACAAATATTCCTTAAAACCCGTTTTAGTCTTACACGGTCCTTAGGAAATGGTTCCATTTATTATACATAGTTTATTTTCTATATTACAGAAAATATACGACTAATGTCGGAAAATAATTACATCTCTTCACACTTCTTATCTTCTATATTTAGTAAATATAAGTTATTAACATTAGAAGACATTTCAAACCTCCATTTCTTAACTTCTAATTAATCAAATCATTCCATCTTCTATACTCAAACAATATCTTTGATTTTATTTGGGAAAATATTTTTAAACCTTTTTATTGGATTAACCCAATGTTATAAAATCATCGTTACTATATTTAACTCATTAATCATTCATTTATCGTATCACTGACCAATTTCGCTACCGAATCTTAACCCTTCCTCAGTTAATCATGATGCCAATCAAGTTGGGGTATAATTACCTCTCAGACCTTAACTGAACAACCTTATTAACTTCGAAATAGTCAAAGCTCAAAATTTTTAAATAGAACATTAATTACGCGATTCTCAGATATAATTCAAGAACCCCCTTCCTTTACGGAAAATATTGATTATAACGATAGCGTTATAATTGCTTCTTTTGAAATATTAAATTTCAAAATATAATTTTCATTTAAACAAATAAACAATTAATTAGTTAATTAGATAAATAAACAAATCTTAATTATAACTAGAAAGTAAATGGTACTTTCCTAAATTCGATGGAATCGAATCCCAATGTATAACTCTCTTCTGGAAAATCTTCATTCAATTATCATTCTGATCTTTGAAATAGTGTACCGTTTCAGGTTAACTTCATTTCTAAATTCACTTTTGAATTTATCACTTCCAAACATCACCAAATCCCTTTATAACCATTCCAATTTGCAAAATGTTTGATATTATATTATTATTCGCTTTAAAGCATGAATACTATTCTTTAACAGAAATCTGGACTTGTTTTATTAAATCAAATCTTGATTTAAATACCGTTACAGTTTTAAAATTACACTTATCTAGTTATTATATTAATTCATATTAATATTCTACTTTGTAGACTCTGTTTAGGAGTCAACCCCTTGCTAAGTATATATCAAGTTTGTAACTTTATCTCGCTTACATATTCTATTGTAAATTATTGGTTTTAAACCAATATTAATTCTCCTGTTCATCTCCAAATTTTATAATATATATTCTAAAATAAATTATTTTGGCATTGTTGAATTATAATTACAAACCCTTATAGTTTTATTCAAACCAAATTCATATTTCGAACCTCAAAATAAATTCAACAATTTTCCTTTTCATTTCCCATTTTTGAATTAACATTCACAGATTATTTAGAAATAATTATTTTAAAAAAATATTTTATTCCATTTCTAAATATTGTTTATAAATCGAACTTCTTGTTTTAATGTAATTAAAACAAGTTATTACATTCTAGCCAATCGAAGTTCAGTTTTTATGTAAAAATAGAAATTCCCTTTTTCAAAAACCCCAATTTCTTTTCCAATATATTCGAATATATTTCACGGTATTTTAATACCAATAACCTCAGGTCGATGTTGTTCAAACACCCAAATACACAATAATCAACCATGGATTATTCAACATATCATATAATTCAATGTATATGAAAACAACAATATAATTTGTTGAGGAATCCAGTTGGATCCCTCCAACCTGTTTTCCTGCATCCACAGATGATAATCAATGTAAATAACATAATTTCATATTAGTATGAAATTATTAAATCAGTATTTAACCGACGACTCCATATATATATATAACTATCAACCAATTTAAATGTAAATCATCCAAACAACCATCACACGGCATTCAATCATTTTTATCAATCCAAAAATACGTTTACAAAATTATAGAACTGAACAAAGTTAGTGAGTTTACTCACCTTGGTCGTTATTCGTTAAATAACAATTAACGTTTGGTTGATCATATCAGGCGTTTAATTCCACCATAAATTGAAATGATTTCCAAATCTTTCCAGACTAGTTCCATTGTGTAGCCTGTGTTTATATGATCCCAACGGATCCAAATTTGCGCAATTCTGATAATGTGTGTATAAGATATTATAGATTTAATCTTATATACTATTTTATAATAATGTAAACTTAATTACCTTTTATAATCAAATGGGCTTTACCTTTTTAAAATGTTCACCTCGGCCCGCATTAGGTTTAAAACCCGCCCAAAATTAACCAGTATTCTTCCTCCACTGTACATACATGTTGTAGCTCCTCTTCATGTCCATTGCCGTGCCATTTGAAGTCCCTTCCACGCGAGCTCCTTTCATCACAAATTTTTAAATAAAAAACACCATTCAAATCTCCACCAAAATCCATACTTCTCCAAATAGAAAACTGTACACTCCAATTATTTTCTCCCTTTCCTTCTAGAAATTTAAACCCACAAGAAACATCCCCTTATCACACGTCATTTGTAAAATCCCCAAACATATATGCTGCATACCGCAAGTAACTTGTATTGTCTTCCCCATCCAATGTCTTCAGCTTCCAGTATTGCGGAAATAGCCTCTAAAATATACAATATTCTCTTTGTATTTATAAACCGTAACTATTCATGTCTCCACCCCAACCCCGTTGCTCTAGCACTCTCTTTACATCAGTTGCAAAAATCTTCCCCAATGAATAAGAACACCCTCCTGCTCCATATCTAAATAAAACAATTATTTACCTCCTGATACCATGTATGCCTATAGTTCTTTCTCTACCTTCTTAAATAAGAATACCCGTACAGGTGATTGAACATAGTGACCACCATTTACACCATCTCATGCTGTCCGTTATTGCTCCTCACTTGATGGTTTTTCCACACCAATTTCGTCGTTAAACTCCCCACATAGATAACATACACACACAACTCGAGTACCTCCAGTAAAACCAAGCCACTGTTGTTCTTCCCCTACCACGAGCATTAAGCTCGGCACCCCCTGAACCACCTGCATGTCCCTTCAGTTCGACACCCTGCTATATGCGTTCCGGGATATCAAGAGTTGTATTGTTCAATTTTATTTGTGGGAAGCCATTGAAATTTTACAGCATGCACTCGTTTGTAGCGTGAAAATAAAGCTGGTGCCTTGTGTATAAATAGACGAGTGAAAGGATAATAAAAATGTCTATCTGTAGGCCTGTGAATTAGCTTTTGATAGATTACATTTTCAAAGCTTAGCTGTACTTGTAAGTGACACAGTTTTTAGTTGTATGGGCTGTGACAATTCATGCCAATGTTAGGCCGTATGCTATTAGGTTAGGGGTTAGAAAAAATGGAGACTTTTTCCCTGAAGTCTTCTCCTAAACTCTAGATTAGCTGGGGATACAACTAGCATGTGTTTTCATTATCATAGATCAGTTCTTGAATTTAAAAGCTCAGCTGGTGGAAACGTAGGTTGTCATTGAGCACGTAGGGTAGATTTTGCTTTACAATTTCTTCATCATGTAGCTTGTAGGGTTTATACGTTGGTAACTCATGGGTAGACCGCGTCTAGGGGGGAAGGTATGTAGTAGCCGTATGCTTTATTTGGTATGAAGTTATGGGGGATAGGGGGTAGACTGTGTGTTTACAGTATGACTTTTATAACCATCCGTTGTAGCTTTTAGGTAGTTGAAATTTCCAATGAATAGCTAGCTGTTGGGTATAACCATAGCCTATGCATTCTTTGAACCTAGGCCTGTAGGTCTGGATGACTTTGATTTTCGGGTCGCTCTTGACTGAAAGGAATGCTTGAGGTTTGATATTTTGAGCAATTGTTTAAGTGCCAAGGGAGAAAATAATGTGCAGAAATAGTTTATAAGTGACAGAAGCACGGGCTATGCTTCAGATATTAAGGTATATACAGTATTTTGTGTGACTGCTGTTTGTTTTTAAATTAGAAGTTCATGGAGACTAAAGACCATAAAGAGGCCTTATAACCGAACTGTTCTCATTTTATTGTTATCTGCCTAATTATAAATTGAGTTTTCAACTCCATTATATTTTTCTAACAATGATTTTATATCATGTACATGATCGATATAATATAAATCGATTAAAATAATCTAATTTACAAAATATTGCAAATTCAAGTATTTCAGACTATTCTGGAATTAAACGTTATCATTCCATTATTAATATTAATTAAATATTCAAAATATTTGAATTCAAACCATTTAAATTATCAAACTAATATATATAAAATAATTAAATAAATTAATTATTAATTCACAAAAATTTTGGGATGTTACATTAAATCAGTTTATTCATTTTCGTTGACAACAAATGAAAAAAATTTCTATGCAAATTTGGTGTTATTCGGTTAATAAAATAATCACTTATATTTCAAGTTCATTCACTTATTTCACTTTTAATTTATAAGCTATGCAATTTAATTTCTTTAAATTCCTTCTATTTTATTTAATAAATCATCATATTTTATAAACGACCATGCCACATTTTTTGTTTGGATATTTGATTTTGACATAACTCAAAATCTACAATATGAATATTGATTTTTCTCTTCCATTAGAGGCTATAATCCAATAGATCCAGAAGATTTTTGTTTCAAAGAATTCTGACTTATATTGGATCACATACATTCATTTAAGGTTTAAGAGATAAAATTACAAACTATCGCGGTGCGACAAGCTCGTTTTTAATTTAATTTAAATTAATTAATACATTCAACTTCGTTTAATTAATAAATATCAACCTCATTCAATTATATTTTAATATAAATTAAGCTAGGTTTTCAGATCTAACTTGAAAATTTCGACTATTTAAAATCGTCAAATAATCTATCTAAAATTCATAACTAAGTTATAAAATCATTTACAACTCACTTTTTATTATCTATATTCAATTCCACTTAATGTTATTTCTAATTCGATCCAATTTTATTTAACTTAAGTTAAATTTTAATCCATTTGATTCACTTATATCATTTCAATTTATTTAACTTGCACAAGTTAAATTTAAATTTCATAATTCAAATTCCTGGTATTTATTTCAAATTCTTTTATATATATGTGTGTATATATATATATGTAACCATTTGAACATTCAAAGAATTTGAATTTTTTTAAACTTGTTTTTTTTTCAAACAAATTTCCATTAACAAATTTACTATGGTAACAATTCATCACTTAGAAACTCGAAAATGGATACCGATGATTCGACCGTCATCACCAGAACTATTTTCTGGCGACTGAAGTAAGTTCAATGCTTTATCACTTTCAAAATCCATTTAAAAGAATTTTTATTCAAAAATTTCCTCAAAGTATGTTATATTACTTTATAATACTTTAGAAAATATTTTCTAACATCCGAAAATTAAATTCTCAATTGTGGTCTGAATCCAATTTTAATTTAGCTCATTTGTATACTTCATTCTTATATAAATTCGATTTGGTTATGTGTAACCATCTCAATATTATAATCTCATTTGAATATAATAAGAACAACCAACCACATTAATAATTTCAGAAAATTATTCGCTTATATCAAAATATATTTTTGGGTAAAATTATTTCATTTACCCACTTTAAAAAAATATTGTATCAAATTGTTCTGTTCTAGTGTTTAGAAAACCTATCGATACAGTTGTACATCCTATATCGACTACAATCCATAAACCACTCAACAAATCAATCAACACAATATAAAACAATTTTATAACGCTACAAGCATGCTCCCTGATATATACACATATACACTCAAACTCAATCTAGCATATTACTAACCCTATCTCTATTGAGTTAACCACAAAGCAAAGGTTTTTACTTAACCTTCATCTCTAGTAGAACTTGCAATGACCCATTCTTCCACACAGTTTAAGATGACATTTAACCATACATATCAAACTCAAAATGCACCAAAAACGGATAGTTAAGGGAAAAAAGTTAGAAACTGAGGAGAAAAAAGAAAGAAATGTTAGAATATAAGAAGTAGAAGAACATCGACACTACATAATCATAGTAGATTAGAATCTCACAGTGGAGTGAATAAAATATAATATCAATACTCCTTACACAAAGAGAAAACTGTATATGCATGATTACAAAATCAAGGTACACAACTAGATCAGCCTATGCAATGCTGATAAATATAACACACACAGAGAAAACAAATAAATACTAGAAAATACGGGAATACATCTTGACTTTGGCTTCTCTTCTGAGGCTCCAAGCAAAATCTAATGCAACTTGGAAAATATACTCGGTCTGACTCGAGCACATTTTTATGAAAGAAAAATCATCTGGATCAGTCTGAAATATTTTCAATGAGTAAACTCACATTATATGTAACTTGCTTAATTTTAGAAAATCCTTTGAAAGAATAGAACTTTCGTAAGACGTGATCACACATATACATGGCACGTGTTTTCCCCTTACGATAACCAAAACACTTTTATTTATATCAAATCCACTGATATTATAATAATGTCTACAATCCATAAATAAAATAGGAATATAGACGAAAAGCTTGCATCTCACTTTTCGACATAGTTGGTTTACATTTAAAACCGTACGGCTCGTATTGGAGTTTGGATTTCCATACATGTCTGGTAAGAAGCTACCTTCCGATCAATGTTCCTCTAGAGACAAAAACACTAGGGTTCAATAAGAACATTTTGCAACCCGGCCACACACAACCGGCCACTCACTCGACTTGAGTGTACCGAATATATCACCACCATGGTTAGGATCAACAACCATACCATTCCGAAGCATAAAAAAGGACAAAAGATTTCTCTAGATCCGGTGATGATATACCCTAATGGGTATGACCCACATAGCCCTGCTGCCTGCCTAATTTCAGTCATTTCCCGGTTGATGAGACCTGAGGCTATAATTACCTTTTGAGACATCACATGCAAATTCGAATGCCACATTGTCAGATCCGTCGGGCACTAACTGATTTGCACAAAGATACTTTGAGTGTTATGCTAAAAGAATTTGCTTTCTCTGCCATTATATTTGGCATATTTGTAAAACCCAACGTACGCGATTTTAGGAAATATTATATTAGACATTCGTCCATACAAGTTTTCCTGGATCAGGACAAACCGAAGGTACTCTTTTACTACATCCTATAGGGATAACCCTTAGGATTAGTAACAAGAAGTCCTTGCATCATGTAGATCCTGGAACATAGGGATTATTCCTACAAGATAATCTTGGTAATTAACCAAAGACATCAACGAGCACCCTTTTTCGCTCCGAAGTCCACACCTTCAAATCATCTTAAATCACGTAAGCATCCTTGGAAATTCAGTTTTCAAGCGCAAAGTCGGTTCGAAATGATTTTGGGTCCAGTTACCATCTCGGTTTTCCTCGACTAATACAACGTAAGTTAAAAGTAAATATTTATTTATAGTCGGTTCTTTAACCATCAAATCAAATAGCACAGTCAAGTACATCAGCAACACAAGCCTTTTTATAACTATTCATTAAAATCATTACCTCAATTCTTAAAAAATAAATCGATTCTAAATACTTATCTCAATGAAATAAGTATATTCACAAATCTCTCTTTTTCGTTACTTTGAAAACGATTGCCATATACTTATCCCTTTAGAATAAGCGTATTCACAAAACACCCTCTTTATTTCCTTTATTTCAAAAACATCACTATATATATAAAGTCAAATGGAATAGGTCTAATCACAAAAGCTTATATGAGCCAAAACAATGTCATGCGACACATTTTTTTATTATATAAACCTAAACAGTTTTTATTTAACTTCAAAACTTTGCAAATTGAAGTTGCAACCTTTCTTGTGGAAATAATAAACTATTCCCAACACCACTGCTCTTTTAAACTAATACCCTCCCTTAGATAATCATGAAGTCGTTCAAGTTGGGGTATTTATTTACCTCTTAGACCTTGACTCAACAACGTTCTTATCTTGAGATAGATAAAAGTCTATAACTCAAAAACTGATATTAACTATAATATCACACCAATCTCATTTACTATTCCATTTATATATAGTTTTATAAACCAATCCTTGCATTTGGAAATCTCCCTTAAATTATTACCCCTTTTACTTAATTTGTTTATTAAGTAAACCCTTATTAAAATAAAAAACTTTTGGCTTTGAAACTCTTTAATCCAGTTTGTTTACAACTTAGATTTATTACAAAAAAGAACCATTTACCAATTTTTTACACAAATCTATTAAGCATCCATCCTTTGCATCTTTGAAAAGCTCCTTTCAATTACAATCATTTTACTTAATTCAATTATTAAGTAAACACTTATTTAAATGCATTGCATTTTCTTTATATCTCTTTTGTAAACCTTGTCTATACGACTTGGATTTATTATTAAATACCTTTACAAAATCCTTTTCAAAAATTCAACTAAAATCTCATTATGGACTTGGTTATTCCCTTTAGTTTAAAAGGAAATCACTTTAATTGTAATTAATTAAACAATAATTAACTTCAACATTTATTTAGATAAATGTAGTTTAATTAATTATTAACTAAAAATAGAATAGTTAATTTATTTTAAAATAAAATTATTAAATAATAACTAACTTTATTAATAAATAACAACTTGATGGTTATCTTTATACATAGTTAATTAAAAGAATAATTAAATTTTGAGAAATCTTATTAAGTTTAAACAGCTATTTTTTCAAAACTATTTCTATTAGATTAAGTGAAAACAACTTAATTTAAAAACCAATTTCAATTAAATAGTTGACTTAGTCAACTTGAAACCATAGTTAACTGATTTCCAACAATTATTCTAAATTATTAATCTTTAGGTTAATTTTTGACTTACTTGCTTATAAAACTTATTTAAAACACAGGAGTTTGCTATATAAATCTTTTTACAAAAACCAATTATAGAATATTTATTTATTATAAAACTTCTATTTTAAATAATTTATATAAATAAAATTGAAAACTTTGCTTCAATTATAAAAACAAATTTTATAACTTCAAACTAGTCGATTTGTCTGACTGTGAATCAACGTCTTAAAATGATGGATTTTAGGCCATCTGCTGCAAATCACTTAATCAATATTGTTTATTGATTAATAACACATAAATGTTGAATTTTCGATTCAACAACCAACATCCAAACATTTTTTTACCTTATTTTGGTTAATGTATGAATAATATAAATCAAGTAACATCCAAAATATTTGAGGAATCTAAATGGATCCCTCCAACCTGTTTTTCCTACATCATAGCTCATTATATCATTATATATATGCATATGAAAGGAATTTTATTCCAATTCATATAAGATGGCAAAAATATAAATATAGACGATTATCAAATAAGCAATTATCATCCAAAGCATCCAAACACACAGTTTATACTAACAATGACAAATATTATTATATGAATTTAATCACATCATAGAATTTCAGAAAGCATGAGAGTTAAGTCACCTTGATTGTTATCGTTACTACTTCCATGTTCGTTTCTATTAAAATTAAACAAGTGTTTAATTTTAATAGAAGTTTACACTAGCTCAAATAAATTCCATCCCTGCTCTATCGTATAGTTCTCATCAATACAAACCCAATGCTGCTGGTTTTGTTCAATTCTGATAACATATGTAAAAATTATACATTTTATAAGTTATCGATTATATATAATAAAATTAATTAACTTAATCACCATCATTAAGGGTTAATTACCCATATTAGTGTTAGTTAAAATTGGCCTTAATCCATGATTAAAAATCGCTACATTGTCTCCTTTCTAGGTTCGAAAACCATGAACTTCAAAGCCACTACGCCACCTTCCCTGACCATAGGACACCACCGCCCTGCCACCAAAGACCGCCACAATTGACTCTCCCCAATGACACTGGCCTCGTCGTCTCTGGTGACTTGAAGCTCATAAATTTCTCCCGAAACCACTCAGACTTCGACCTCGATTTCTTCTTGCTACCGTGCTCTGTTCGATTAACGGACACCATCGATCACCCTCCTTCTCTAGCATGCAAGTTATTGTAGTTTACCCCATTTGTCCACTCTCAACGATCAATGGAAAAATTCTAGGCGTTCATTCGAAGAAAAAGGTAGTGATGGCTGCGTTTTCTTAGGGTTAGGTTTTAGGATGAATATATAATGGAGATTTATTATTATTTTATCCAGTTATATTTGCGTCGAGTGTTATAATCTCGCATGACCTCGTACTCCGTCCAATTGCCATGAAAATTGTCATCTCGCTATATTTTAATATTTTCGACTCGATGAAACTGGTTTCAATGAATTCTGAGACCATTTGAAATACACCTACTTTGATTTCATACAATTTAGTCGATACGCGTTTATATCACGTACGATCATACAACAACTCCGATTGACTAGAAACTGGAAATCTTATAATAATTAACCATTTTTTATTTTATAAATTTGGTTTCATTGAAATCTGAGGTCATATGAAAATTGGCTATTTCACATGTTAACTTAAATTGATAAAATATAATTGATTTCAAAACAATCAAATCCATTGTTAATAAATTATTATTTTTTTCTAATTCAAATAGAATTTATATTAATTGTTAGAATCGTTTCCGATTTATTTAACTTAGAATTCAATTATTTCTCATTGTCGTATTACGATAGTATGATATATTTGGAATTAAATCGTATTCCACTTATTAAATTGACAAACTCCATATAAAAATCCATTTATATTTCCAATTCAACATTTAAAACAAATTTTGGATGTTTAAAGTTAAATGACTAAAAATCTAGGTCCTTATACCATTCCTCCCAAGCACGTATCAAAGAAGAATTATACACACATCTACGTATAAGAAAATACTTTGTTTCAATGAAACTGGTGCTTCTATAGTACATATTAATATTTGATATACATGCATTTATATATATATTGTATAAACGAACATTTAGACATTTCGACTGACATGACATGTAGAGTTATATGAGTTGATTTTTTTGTTGGGAAATAGTATGTTACGCTAATCCTGAGAAATATAAAAAAAAAATCATTAAAACAATGGCAATATAAATAATAATAAGTAATCACGAACACACACTGTGTGTGTACGTATATTTATATATGTGTGTACATGCATATTTACAACGTTTTGTTCTTCCCATAATTAAAATTTGATTGTAGATAAATATTGTATGTACCTCAGAATAGTACAAAACAATGAATTGCATTTTTTCTTTTTGTTCATAAACCGTTCTACTTTACATTTACATTCTTCATGTAAACGACATCACAAATATTCTACACATAAGTCTTATAACTAAAAAATACATATGAAAGTATAAAGGAAGCAGTAATAACTAAATGAAGAATCATACAGCATAGGAAACTTTACATCCATCGTTCATAGGGATACCATCCTTGAACTTAACTACACGTGGATGATTTCTTAGTATGTTAAGGCATTTCTCCTTCACATCACCTATGTCTGTCCCACGTAAAATAAAGAGAACACCGTACAATTTGCATGTTGAGATAGCTATACACAAAATATATGCTATTCATTGATTCGATAGAATAATAGCTTCAAATATAAGAACTACATTTTGCTTTTGAACTGACATAGCATTCAGAGTAGCCAAATTTACCACTCTTGTTGTATCTTCCACCGTTTGCAAACTTCGTTGTATGTCCCTTGAGCTGTTTAATTCACTTTACTGATTATTGTTCTTCTAGTCATTCTATTGCTTTCAATCCAAACACTCATATACTATCTTCAAAAACATTGCTGAATTAAAGTCTGCGAAATTATATTTTCTGTTGTAGGTCGTAGATCGGTCATTCAAGTGGAGAACAAATGAGAAGCTTCTTCAACTCGTAGACCACGAAGATGAATTGTGTTTATTATTGTTTTCATGGCAGGACTAAATGAAGTGGTTTTGGGGGAAAATATGTATGTTGTTGGTGAAGATAGTGGATAAGGACATGAGAGATGCAAATGACACATTAAAATATCTATTCATGTGAGTAGAATACACAAAATGTAATACCAAATATATTTCATCTTTTAGAATGATATTTTGATTGTAGGACTACGTTGGTAAAAGCTTAAAAAACCATGTGCATTGAGGAGTAATTTTTACTGATGTTATAAAGTACTAATGAAGTCACATTTTAAATTACATCCTGACTTAGAAAGAGTGATGCAATATATTAAGAAGTGGTAGGAAGAAAACTGAGATAACCTTAAGCCCAGTAGTAAGATGCTTTTTGTAAGTGTCCAACGCATTGCTGATATATACTCCAATACAAAATGCTGACATAAATGGTCACGATTAGATCATCATTCAATGTAAGCAAGATGATTTTTTTTATAATTCCACTATCATAGGTCGTCACCTTACTTTCTTTTGAAGGATCAAAAAAGGTTGTTTTCAAGCAATGAATTTATAAAGTCAGATGCTATCACTTGAAAACCTTTGGTGGAAACGAATGGGTGTTTTTAATCATAAAGCTTTAACATATTGAAATAACTTGAAAGTTGAATGTACTTGGGCTTGAACTTGGTTTCCCAAGGGGATAAATCAGGATGTAGTTTGACACCTAGGAAGGGAATTAAAGGGGATGAGAGATGACATGGGTGTTGTTCGAATTCAACTATGCATGACGCTTTTGGTGAGGAGCAATAACATCACTTCAAATGCTAGATTTTTCCTATCGAAAAGCTAGGGCATAGATTTAAACTTGATAGGGAACCATGCTTTGATTTCACATTTGCTTGAACACATTAGGGATACCAATGAGGTAAACGGAATTGGGAACACCAATTACATGCGAAACTTTAACAGACTCCTTAAGGATACCAATGGGGCAAACAAAAGGGATATTGGGGTATCAATTATATTTGAAACATAATGGGATGGTTAATCCCTTAATCTTGATTGGTTCTTAGTTATCCTAATTAGGTAAAACTATTTGATGTTTGAGTGATAGTCCATATTATGCTTGAGGGGTTCATAGTCATCAAAAGGTAAAACCATGTGTTAAGTGATGGATAATCGCTTTGAGGTTCATAATCATCCAAAGGTAAAAATATGCATCGAGTGATGAATAGTTATGTCGAAAGGTATGAGATTGTCAATCAAAATCCTTATAATTATATAAATGCCAAAGGATGGTCAATCCATTTGGCGAGAGAGGCTATCCGAATATGAAAATGATGGGAAATCATTTATCTATATTCAACTCAAGTAGGAAACTTGAACGTAAGTGAATAACTTATAGATAAAAAATTAATAAGAAACCACTAAGAAAACTAGACAAGATAATGTTGATAGGGATTCCGCTATATGTTGTTTGTTGCACATTATTGTTATCACTATTGTCATTATTATTGCTATACTAACCATTGATAGTATAGGATTCCTAGGTTTGATTATTATGTCAAATACTAGTGAGGGGAAACCCGTTCCACGAAGCAACGTAGTCTCACTATATACCTTTTGGAATTAGGTAAATACATTATTGTATACATCAGTTTGTTGATTAATCCAATGTTTTTGTTTTCTCTATCAAAATTTCATATATTCATTAGGTTGAGAGAAAGGGTCTTTCAAGTTTCTCTTCTATGAATAAGCTTCCAGAGGCGAGCAAGAGGCAGTACTTCTTCTAGGAATTTTTCTCTTGTTGATTGCTATATCATTTTCAGGTGTATGTAAAAGCATGTATGCTAATGCATATATATATTGAAAATTATACATATGACTCTGATTATCCAAAGAGGCATTTTCATATGCCACTCTTGGGTTTTGTTTTTTTAATAATTTTGTGTGAACAAGATTTTGTGAAAGGAAATGTAATGAATGATTATTATCAATGAATGTGTTTTAAAGTCTTTTATATTCTCATGTTTTTTGGTGTTATGATTTATTAACGATTCATAGCTAGAAGTTAATACTATAGATGATACCAGCATTTGTAGCACTTGACTTCCAGCCTTGGAAAATGGAATGTTACATTGACTACTTATTATGTGCAGATAAGATCGACACCGAGTTCGATGCAAGGCACAACTATGATATCATGTTAGGAAATTCGACCATTTTTTATTGAAGGGATTGCCTATAAGAAGGGAGAGGATCAAGTATTGGTTGAAAGGATCAGGAGACTCCAAGTTGGGATAGAAATTGAGGATTTAATGGATTTTTTGTCTTCGCCACAAGGGAAGGATGAGGAAGAAAGGGAAAATTTGTGTCCGTGATATTGGAAATCTAAGAAAGAAAGTTCTTAGAGAGTGTCATTGATTTAAGTTCATGATACATCTAGGAGATACCAAAAAGTGTATAGATATGAAGAGAAGATTCTTCTTGAAGGAATGAAAATAATTGTAATCTTATAGGTAAAGCAGTGTAAGAACCGTCAACAAGTCAAGGCCGAGCATTAGAAGCGAAGTGGATTGGTTTAGCCAATGGATATTCCATTTTGGAAATGAGATTTGATATCTATAGAATTCATGACAGGTTGCCAAGGTCAAGAAGAGGGAACAAGAGTATTTAAGTCATAGTAGGTAGACTAACTGAAACTGCCTAGTTAATTCCTTTCAAGTCAAACAATGTGGTGCTTGTGTTAGCAAAACTGTTAACAAGAAATATAGTTAGACTATATGGGATTCCTAGTTACATAGTCAGTGACAGGAATTCGTAGTTCGTCGGTGATTTATAGAAGATTAGTAGCAGATTTTTGAACGTTAATTAGGAATATTTAAATCTGTTTTAAATATTGATTTGATAATATTAATGGATTTCTGTATTTAATTTATTTATTTATTAAAAACGAAGTCGATCGTATAAATTTATAATATAATTAAAACGAGCTCATAACGTCGCGGTAATTCATAATATTGAGTTTTGAACTTTAATTGAACATACCAGATCAGATATAAGTCGGATTTCTTCGAAATAAGAAACATCTGAATCTACTGGATGATAATTTTCTAATAAAGCAGAAAAAATCGAGTTTTCATATTATAAATTTTATTTTGTGTTCAAATTAAAATTTCAAATAGTCGATATGAAATTCATTAATAAACGACAACGTTTATCAAATAAAATATAAAGATTTTTATATATATCTTAAAATCGTTTCACCAGGGATTTTAAATATCGAGTTAAAGATATATATTGGTTTATTTTGAAGCTGTATAAGATTTCAATCGAAGATACGATAATAATAATTTAGTATATTATTTAAATAGATTTTTTTTGGATTTAAATATTATTTTATCGGTATTATATAGGCCTTAAAAATGTTTATTTTCTAAACGACCTCCGTTTTCAATGAAACGAAATTATTGGAATATGTATCGCCAATCATTGATAGATTTTGAATTTGGAGCTAATCATAGTTATTTTCTTCGTAGATACAATTTAAATATGAACCGATAAACAAATTGAACCTAAATTAAGGCCGTTTTTTCAAACGGGGTCAGATTTTGATGAAACGAGTTTCGTTGGGATCACAATATTGAGACATAGCGATACGTCCATTTTCGTTGTGTTTTGGAATCATGTATGCCGGTATGTATTTAGAACGGTCAACGTAAAATAGGGTATGAGATAAAATAAAAGTAATACATATATATATTCTACTCGGTTAAGTTAAAACCGAGTTCTTCCCTTCCCGAATTTCTTACATTCCCCGACTGAAACAGCAGCGATATATATTTTCATGTCACAGTGAAAAGAAAATAGTCTTCCCTCATTTTCCAACATCAACCAACCCGTGAAAAAGAAAATTCATGGACAGCTACCCCTAATTCACACAGTTATGCCACCGTCCCCAGTATTGAAGACAACAACATTAATCTTATCTTCATCTACTGCGCCTATATTGAAACAACCAGAACTTCCCCACAAAGGAAAGCCCGGATTGAGTTGAGAACATGACAAATCAGAAAACAAACAGAAGAACATTTCATTGCTTATTACAACAATTTACATCAGAGTACAAGAATATACAGAGCATGAATAAATATTATACATCATAAAAATAACATAGATTTACAAATTACAATGCAGTGGAAAATAATACAAAACACAACTGAAAGAGATACACGGATACAGAGCCTTTCAGATATCATTCCAGCTGTAAACCAGGATCCTATGAATATAAATCTGCAAAACCAAAACTACTAGCTGCCCGTGTGGACAATAGGCGCACCCAGAGTTTAGGTTAAAACAATAAACTCCTGGTCAGTCATAGGAATGGTGGGTGAACTAAAACAGTTATTTAAAACTTTACTTTAAAATCGGATATATCAAGGGACCACTCCGTATAACACGGAACAGGTTTCCTCCCCAGAATACCTGTGCATATAACAAAACAGCACAATGCTTTTTGGAAAAATGAAGCTATTATAAGACTCAGGTACCCTCACATAATGCAACGCAAGCCAGAGGATTGAGTTTTCCCTTATAATAGCCAAACAAGCTTGGTACGTTTAAAACAAATCATTTGGATACTATTATAGTGTAAAGTGTTTAAAACAACTTCAAATATAATGTATCAATCCTAGATGGCATGGGTACCATATATCATGTCGCTAATACTAGGCTCTACAATCAAAACCGCAATGTTACGTATTGGAAGTTGGATTTCCGTCTGTGAACCAAGGCAAGGATTCGTCCTTACCGCTTCGAGACGCTCTAGCCCGTGTCTTAGGCAAGTACTCAGTCAAGCCGTTAGATCGTCAGGGCCGATCCACTTGATGTGGATTAAAATGCCTGAACACTACGTTTCCTCTCCCTATGGGGCGTCAATATGGTCTGTGCAAAGATCATACCATCCATTGGCCCCGCAGTGCCGATATATCCGAGGCGCCTCGCTATCCATCATTCACATAAGTAAAACATCTGGGAGTGCAGAACCAAAACACCACTCCTAGATAGAAGGAAACGCATGTCCTCCCAGAGGTCCTCTCCCGTTTCTAGTTCGCACCGGGGTGTGAGGCTCGCGAATTAACGCTACACAAAGCTATGCGATATTAAAGCCGTGCTTTGATCATCAACCAAAAGAATCTGCTTTTCAACAGAAGCCTTAATCATCTGCATCTCAGCATGCCATACAGGCAATTCACGCTATGCAACTGATGTCTCTCAATCACAAAGAATGAAATCCGATGTCAGAAACACATCCATTTACAAGTTCGTTCAGGGTCTAAATGAAACCGGAGGCACCTTATTCCTCGTCCCATATGTCCAATACAGGAGAGAGGTCCTCGCATATCCGGTCGATCTCCAAGTACGTCTGGACGATCACCATTTATTACCTTGTCTTGGGTGTACAGACCAATCAAGACATCAGTAGACATCTAAACAATGTGAAGACCTCCGGTCTTCAACCTCCATCTTCGTTGTCGACTCATCGCCGATTCAGTTATTCAGAATGGGATAAACCCGATCTTTCTGAATAACTCGTGTATATAATAAATAAGTGCTATAAAAACACAACATACACCTCATTCCAATTCTGAATATTCTTTTATTTTAATATTCATATCCTTTGGGAAAGGTTCCCATTAATTTTATCAAAGATAAATTCTTTAAATTTATTCTTTAATTATCCTTTGGATATCAATTCAAACAAAATTATGGTTTATCCAAAACTAGCCGGGATTAGCGAACCTTACTGAAGTAATCATTTGTTTAATTTCCCAATCCCAACCTATTCATCCCATGAAGTAAAATTTGTAATACTTCATATCTAACACCACAGTGTTATCGGTAAAATTTATTACCATTTCACGTTCAAATCTAATTAAAGATTTAACTATCGCTTGGAGCAAAACCGGTGGTACTCCATTCTCGATCATTTCTTGAATTTGATAATTTTAGTTATCAAATTCACCTTTCAATCTATTTAAAGATTCATTAAAACTCTAATTCAGTTTTAATTTCCAAAAATCATTACTTAATGATTATTCAAGGTTAAGAAATTAAACTTATCTTTAACAGGGTTAAAGAACTAATGTCATTTAAAACACAGCTCACGATAAACCCAAAATCACATTCCATTTCAAATCCAATTAAACGTTAACTAATTGGTAATTCTTCTCTACATATTAATTAAAAGATTTATTCTTTTCACATGGGGTTTAAGAACAGTGTTACTGAAGACCCCATCCCATCAGTCTCTAACCGTAAATTAGTAAGAGAACAATTCCCTAATTATTAATCCCGAAGGCCGAAACCAACATCAGATTAATACCCAAGAAACCATTCAACTTAGCTAATTTCTAGTTAGTTTATAATTTTATTAACTCCATTGGGTTTAAGAACAGTATTAGTAAAGATACCATTCACGACAAACCCAAAATCTCATGCCATTGTTAATCGGGTTAAAGAACAAGTGTTATTTAAAACACCGTTCATGATAAACCCAAAAACTAATTTCAATTAAATTCCAATTAAATGTTAATTAATTGGTAAACTTCATTAAAACTTAATAAAAAGATTTATATCTATTCTCAACCGGTTTAAGAACAGTATAGATGAAGACACCATTCACGACAAACCCAAAATCCAATTTGATATTAAATACAAGGCTCTAAATAGAAAATATATCGGCTTATACTCAATATCAAATTCTGAAATCAATAAATATCGTATTGGAATAACGATATATATCTTCCAAATTCCCCCACAATGTCCATATAATCATGGAATCCAATATCGAAATATTCCGAAGATAATTCCGATTCAAATCCATTCCAATTCATATATTGGAAATTCTGGTTATTATTAAAACAATTTCAAATCCAATTAATTTATTTAAAAAAATATTGGATTTATAATTCTAGTTCATAACTAGTTCATTTCAATAAAAAAATATTTTTATCTTTTCTGATATGTGATTTTTCATCCCAATTCTTTCCAAATCATTTATTATGATTTCACACAAATTATTGATATTTTCAATAATTTTATCAAGGCCTGTACAATCGATTTCCATAAACGGTAATCGAACTGCACTTACAATGACCTTTTCGAAATTTGATTTGGACATAATTCATACTCCAACCGTTAGATTTCAAATCTCTTGTATTTTTTGGAAAGCTCTTTTCGATACGAACCCAACGGTTCCGATGTTAGGAGAATCCGACGGTCGGATCTCCCGTAACGTCAATTCGAAGTCAATGGTCGAAAGTCACGAACTGCCACGGTGCGTCGCGTTTTATTTAGGCCATTAAATATATATATAGTATATATTATATATATTTCGTCGATTTCCATTTAAAACGTATTTTATAAATCGTTTTGAATTCGTTTTAAAAACGATTTCGACTTCATATTCAATTTTAAATCAAAATTGAATATTCCATATCATTAATATATAAATGATAATATTTTCAAAACATTAGATTTTGAAATCAATTCATTTTCGATATTCATTATAAAAATGAATAAAATCGATATAAATATCGTTCACGTCAAAATGGCGTTAATCTAATCAACACGGCTTTATATATTAAAATATATTCGTGTCCATCCCAAATCGGACATCAAAAATCATATTTTGATCTTTTACTAAATATTATGTTAAAATATTCGTTATTTTAAAATATTCTTGTTTCTGAACTGGAATCAAACACAGTCAATTACCATATAATGTGATTTATATGGATTTCATACAGACATGTACACAACAATAGTCAAACACAGTCAACCATCATCCAGAGTGCATTACACAACTGCATAAGCGTTAAATGTGAGTAATTAACGCTTACAACAACCTGTCAACCAATCGATTGACATACAACTAAATATTGGGATTAGTGTATGTCCAATATCATCCCAATACCCATGTGGGGTTTTCAAACAACAAACATTGATCATTATTTGTGCAGTTGGGCGATGTTTAAAATATATCGTCCCAATCAATATCAATGAAATGTGTGTGCATAAACAAATCATCCGATTTGTAAATGAATATTTATTTTATTCATATACTTGTTAAAAATTATATTTTTAATGATAGAATATTTATTTCATCTCATGGATATTTTATACAGTTCATTTATACAATAAAAATGATATTTTTATTGTTCTAACATTTTCAGAAAATTTTGGCAGCACAACGGCGCGATACTTGAACCATAATAAGGTCTAGCCTTATCCCTCGCCTACTAATGGCTCGCGCTATGTACACACCAATTCTAATCAATTCATTTCACCCAAACAACCATATTCAAACAAATAATCAAATCAACCACACAAACAAGTCGTCCATGGTCTGTGGACGATGGTGTCGGGTGCTGCTAAGCACCGCCTGCATCCTAGTATATATTTTTAAATAGAAAATAAATTAAAGTGAGAAGTTCTCACCTTTGGGTTCCACTCCATTTCATTCCTGAATTTCTGAATAGCTTAGATTTGCCCGAAATTCAGCGCAGTCTTTTCCACACTGTTCATATTGAAAACCACATTTTCAATTTGATGTTTATATATCAAAAATCATAATTTTACTTCGCTATATATATATATATATATATATATATATATATCATATTTTTATCGCTACTTCATATATATAAAAATCGAAATTTTATTTCCAATATCATTAATATAAAAATCAAATCTTTATTTCGAAATCATATTTTTATTTCTCATCTACATTATAAAAATTAGATTTCTATAATGCTATTTTCTATATAAAAATTATATTTTTATATGGCTACTTCATAAATAAAAAATCATATTTTTATCGCTACTTACATAAAAAAACACATTTTTAATTCAAAACCATATGCATACAAATCATGTTTTTAATTTACTAAAAATCACATCTTTATCTAATTAAAAATTCAATCTTATATGTAAATGAAAAATCTATATTTTTATGATAATAAAAATCATATTTTCAAACAATGAAAATCATATTTTTAAACAATGAAAATTAATTCTTTTCAACAATAAAAATCATATTTTTAAATCAAAGAAATCATATTTTCATTCAAAGAAAAATCATATTTTCTTTCTATAAAAATTATATATTTTCCTTTCACTAAAATTTATATTTTCTATAAACTGAAATCATATATTTTTTTAGAATTAAATCGAAGACAGGAATAGAAAAAAAACTTACAGTAAAATGGAAGGAAGGGGGGATGAGTCTTCGCTACGGTAGAAGGGGAAGGAGTCTTCGCCTGCGGCAGAAGCGGGGAGTCTTCGCCTGCGGTGGCACACCCAGGGAGTGGCGGCGGTGGGCCATTCAGGTGGAGGCGGCTTACTCGCTGTGGGTCTCGTGGGTTTTGGGTTTCATTGGAGTAGGAAGGGGGAGGCGACGCCAATGGGGGCGCGACTGACGGATGCGGCGGCTCGGGTTATGTTTTTTTTAGAAAGAAAGACGAGGAGAGAGAAAGTGAGAAGGGGAGGAGAGTTTAAATATATATATATATATATATATAATAATTTAATATTATTATTTTCCATAAAAGTTGATATTTCATTCGACCTTTAAACGAGACCCAACGACTGTCGTCCCTAGCTAATTACCGCTATTTCAAACACAATGGGATATGTCCGGTAAGTCAATTCGACCGTTACGATCTATTTATGTTTAAATTACAATATAAATCATTATATTGAATTTTAAACGTACATTTCAATTTACTAGGGCCACGTACTGACTCCAAAAATTACAGAAAAATAAATATGTCTATGTTTTGACGATATAGTCCTAACGAAACTAATTTCGTCAAATTTGAAGACCGTTTGAAAAATGGCCATTTTCTGGTCGATCCAAATTGACTAAAATTGTCAAAACACGTTTTCTTTTGCCACGCTCACATATTAATTCCAAAAATTATGAAAATTGGAATCTAGCAATAACTTGACATTCCAGATGCAACAAAAGTTGTTTCATCGAAAACAGAGGTCATTTGTAAAATGGCTATTTTTACGGGCTATATTTCCATAGTGACTATTTTGAATCTTCAACTGGACATAATTTTTTATTCCCGCTATGAAATCTGGATTTTTCAGATTCATTGGAAATATATTTTCGAAAAGATTCAAATATTTTTGGTTCGCTAAAATCCGGATTATTTTGAATCCTGTACATTCATTTGAAATTTGAAATCGAATTTTCAAACTACCGCGCTATTTTCAATTCCTTTTATAATTAAAATAAATATTTATATTCTAATTTCGATTTAAATAAATTTTTATGTTCTAATTCTATTCAAAATATGTTTCTAGTCGTTATTATTTAAAATAAATCATTTTAAATATTCAAAATTCATTAAAATTTCCAAAATAAAAATTTTAAATTGGTTCATATTTTCCGGGTTGTTACAACCTCCCCCACTCAAAATCTTTTCATCCTCAAAAAGCAACAAAGCTGAAAGTTGTTTAACAAATCAACTCAACTTTCATTCTGGCTTTCATTCTTCAACTTTTCGATTTCTAAGAATTTTCATATTTTTCAAAAAATGGGCTAACACCCTAAATTTTCTAAAAATTTCGCCATAACCTTCTTTGTACGGGAGCACCGGGGAAATTCCCAAACCGCCACACAGGCCCTCTCATCTCAAAAAGAAAAAGAAAAAGCCAGATGGCTCGTAAAATCATCCAAACCCAATAAATTAGTAAACATTTACCTATTTGTTGGGCATACAATTTTATTCCTCTTCTCTAGCCTCCTTGCTATGACCTGTTCACATATATATATGTACATGCATACAATTTCAATCAATTTTCAATTCAGTTCAACATTTGATGCAATTTGGCTAAATTTACCTTACATTCACATAATGGTTTAAATGAATAATCACATAACACAACCATCAATCAATTAGTGGATTAGGATTTCAAATGCATAACTTTAATATTCAAAAATCAGCTTTTTGGTGCCAAATCACAACAATAAACCCTATCTGGTTTTGGTTCTCACATCAGTCAATTGGAAATATATAGACATCTCACTTTCGAAACCCGAACATAAATGCTGATGATGCTCGAGCGATCATCAAAATCATCTCCGAGCGACTAGTATCTATCCAGTATATTAAAACTTCGAATATACGTTCATGACGCGTATATGCAAAATCTCATATACTTGATTGTCCAAATTCAATATAAAATAAATAATCCAATACGTATAATTGGATTTAGTTTTCAAAACAAGATTTGTTTTTACTTATATTTTAAAAATAGCACTCTTCCAACTCGTTCTAGGATGCTACTAATCCTATCTCTAACGAGTCATTCTCATTGGATATTTCTAATCCAATCTCTGATGAATTCTTTTGTTTAGTTCTAAGGTGCCTGGTTCTCGAGCTCTGTAAACCAAAGCTCTAATACCAAAATGAAACAACCCGAACTTCCCCATAAAGGAAAGCCCAGATTGAGTTGAGAACACGACAAATCAGAACACAAACAGAAGAAAATTTCATTGCTTATTATAACAATTTACATCAGAGTACAAGAATATATAGTGTATGAATAAACATTAAACATCAGAAAAATAACAGAGATTTACAAATTACAATGTAGTGGAAAATAATACAAAACACAACTGAAAGAGATACACGGTTACAGAGCTTTCCAGATATCATTCCAGCTGTAAACCAGGATCCTATGAATATAAATCTGCAAAACCAAAACTACTAGCTTCCCGTGTGGAAAATAAGGGTACCCAGAGTTTAGGCTAAAATAATAAACTCCAGGTCAGTCATGGGACTGGTGTGAGAACTAAAACAGTTATTTAAAACTTTACTTTAAAATTAGATATATCAAGGGATCACGCCGTATAACACGGAACGGGTTTCCACCCCAGAATACCAGTGCATATAACAAAATAGTGCAATGCTTTTTGGAAAAATGAAGCTATTATAAGACTCAGGTCCCATCACACAATGCAACGCAAGCCGAAGGATAAAGTTTTCCCTTATAATAGCCAAACATGCTTGGTACGTTTAAAACAAATCATTTGGATACTATTATAGTGTAAAGTGTATAAAGCAACTTCAAATATAAATGTATTAATCCTAGACGGCATAGGTACCATATATCATGTCGCCAATACTAGGCTCTACAATCAAAACCGCAATGTCACATATTGGAAGTTGGATTTCCGTCTGTGAACCAAGGCCACGGATCGTCCTTACCGCTTTGAGACGCTCTAGCCCGTGTCTCAGGAAAGTACTCGGTCAAGCCTTTGGATTGTCAGGGCCGGTTCACTCGATGTGGATTAAAATGCCTGAACACTACGTTTGCCCGCCCTATGGGGCGTCAATCTGGTTTGTATAATGACCATACCATCCATCGGTCCCGTAGTGCCGATATATCCGAGGCGCCTCGCTATCCATCATCCACAAAAGTAAAAAATATGGGCGTGCAAAACCCAGACCACTCCTAGCTAGAAGGAAACACATGTCCTCCCTGAGGTCCTCTACCGTTTCTGGTTCACACTGGGGTGTGAGGCTCGCGAATTAACACTACACAAAGCTATGCTATATTAAATTCGTGCTTTGATCATCAACCACAAGACTCTGCTTTTCAATAGAAGCCTTGATCATTTGCATCTCAGCATGCCACACAGGCAATTCACGCTATGCAACCGATGTCTATCAATCACACAGAATGAAATCCGATGTCAGGCACACATCCATTTACAAGTTCATTCTGGGTCTGAACGAAACCGGAGGCATCTTATTCCTCGTCCTATATGTCCAATACAGGAGAGAGTTCCTCGTATATCCGGTCGATCTCCAAGTACATCTGGACGATCACCACTTATTACCTTATCTTAGGTGTACAACCCAATCAAGATATCAGTAATCATCCAAATGATGTGAAGACCTCTGATCTTCAACCACCGTCTTCATCGTCGACTCATCACCGATTCAGTTATTCAGAGTGGGATAAACCCTGTCTTTCTGAATAACTCGCATACAAATAAACAAGTGCAATAAAAACACAACATACGCCTCATTCCAATTCTGAATATTCTTTTATTTAAATATTCATATCCTCTTGGAAAGGTTCCTATTAATTTTATCAAAGATAAATTATTTAAATTTATTCTTTAATCTTCCTTTGGATATCAATTCAAACCAAATTATGGTTTATCCAAAATTAGTCGGGATTAGCGAACCTTACCAAAGTAATCATTTGTTTAAATTTCCAATCCCAACCTATTCATCCCATGAAATAAAACTGGTAATACTTTATATCTAACACCACGGTGTTATCGGTAAAATTTATTACCATTTCACGTTCAAATATAATTAAAGATTTAACTATTGCTTAGAGCAAAACTGGTGGTACTCCATTCTCGATCATTTCTTGAATTAGATAATTTTAGTTATCAAATTTGCCTTTCAATCTATTTAAAGATTCATTAAAACTCTAACTCAGTTTTAATTTCCAAAAATCATTACTCAATGATTATTCAAAGTTAAGAAATTAATTTTATCTTTAATTGGGTTAAAGAACTAATGTCATTTAAAACACAACTCACGATAAACCCAAAATCACATTCCATTTCAAATCCAATTAAACGTTAATTAATTGGTAATCCTTCTCTACATCTTAATTAAAAGATTTATTCTTTTCACACGGGGTTTAAGAACAGTGTTACTGAAGACCTCATCCAATCTGTCTCTAACCGTAAATTAGTAAGAGAACAATTCCCTAAGTATTAATCCCGAAGGCCGAAACCAACATCAGATCAATACCCAGGGAACCATCCAACTTAGCTAATCTCCAGTTAGTTTCTAATTTTCTTAACTCTATTGGGTTTAAGAATAGTATTAGTAAAGATACCATTCATGGCAAATGTAACGACCCGTATTCTACGCATTATAGGATCGTAGAATATTTCTTTCTTTCACATACGAAGTCGTATGGTCATGTAACTTTGGGAGACGACTATTGTGGTCATTTCCCATGTTCATGATTTTTCCCGATTTTTAAATGACTATTTTACCCCTAGTTGGCACTATTTTGGCCATAACTTTTGACTGAAAAGGAATTTGGACCTAAAACCACTTCAATTGGCTCCGGATGATGGTTTACAATTCCATAGAGTGGTCACATTAGCCAAACGGACTCACCGTTTGGGAGATATGGCTGAAACAAGTTTCAGATGGTGAAAAACAGTTTAATTGGGCTTAACCGGGTGATTAGCAACTAGGCCCAGAGGGGAATTTTGGGTTTAGAGGTATAGGAGGGCTGATTAGGGTTAGGAAATCACTTTCATTTCAGTTTTGAGCCGCCACAAACCTTCTTGAGACCTTAGTAATGGCTTCCATCCTCTAAAACCACTCCAAAACACATTTTTAGTGAAGATTAAGCCTAAACTACATCAAAACAAGGCCAAATAGCAACAGAGCAAGGTTGGAGCTGCTGCTATACATAGGAATTCGACCCAAACAGAGAGTATTTCAGATTTGGTGTTTTATTTTGTGGCAAAGGTGAGTGATTTGCATAGTTTTGACACTAATTACAGTTAATTAAGGGTAATTAGTGAAGATTAGCGAATTTATACACTAATAAATTCTGGAAAAATGTTTGGAAATTCTTAAATAATATTTTATGCCTCTGTTAGAAAATTTAGACGATTTGATTAAGTTTTACTAAGTATGTGCTTAAACATGATTAAGAGGGATTATGGGAAAATTTGAGGTTTTAGCCACTTTTGATTCATTTGAATTGTTGTTTTGCTGTTAGTGGTCGCTATTACATGTTGCTATGACTCTATCGTGTGTTTTATGATTGATTAGAAGTATTAGATTTGTCAAAAACGTCGTCGAATGGCGTAAAACACTTGCTAGAAGAGTTGCAGAAAAGTGCAGGTTCTGGACCGGATCGGATCGGATATGGAGGCTCGGATCGGATGAGTTGAACCGGGCAAGGGATCTGATCGGATCGGAATTTGACACTTGAGACAACTGGCAAAAAGGAAGGCCATGCTAATTGAACTGGGATAAGATCGGATAAAGGAGGAGAGATCGGATCGACTTGGAGACGCAGGGCTCGGATTGGAACTTAATATTTGGGAGAATTAGCAAGAGGGAAGGCCACGTGGATCAGATGACGAATCGGATCGGAGCACGTGAAGAACGAGGGAGCGGATCGGAGCAGAAGCAAGAACTGGAAGGGAGATGGCACCCGACCCGACCCGGAGGAGGACACCCAACCCGACCCGAAGTGGAATACCCGACCCGAACCGATGCGACGCTGTGGACCCGAACCGAACCGCTACAGGAGAAGACTACGAACCGACCCAAAGTAGAGGACCCGACCCGAACCGATGGCTAGAGGGAGGACCCGACCCGACCCAGTATTGACCAATAACCCGAGATGCAAAGGTAGTCCAATATGGGAAGTTAGAGCTCAGAATCCAGTTGGGAACCGATGAGTTCACTTCATGATTGGGCTTTGCTGCAGGACGTGTGCCAAGGGGCAGTCGATGTCTATGACTTTGGATCACTATGTATGTGAGGTACGTGAACGGGTTCAGGGCTGCAGTGGCCTAGGTACGACTAAAGGGCTATAAACCAATGAAGTGGGGTCATTTGTAAAGATTTGGTCATGACTCCATGTGGTAAGCTTGGTAGTAGTAGTAGTTTTTCAAGTCGAACACCGTCGCTACTTCGATGGGTCTAGTGATTGACAATGGTGGACATCGTACGCTTTACGCACTGAGTGAGAGACGTGAGGATGGTTGCTATGGATGATTTGTTTGCCATCATTATGACATGCACACCCCACCCCCATATTCTTTACACTATTTATTATGGCACCTTAGAGTACTGTACGGTATGTGGTACTAACTCTTTGGTTGCAGGTCCAGGTTCAGGTATGGTTTAGTATACCTGTTATTGTTATGTTTAGATGCTTATCACTCATACCAGGCTTTATGTCTGACCCAGAGTTTTATGTCTCCTCTTATTACTCTGGGTGCTCACACGAGCAGACTAGAGACAGGTTAGCTGGTGATGCACGGGTAGATGATCCGGAGATGAGCAGGAGGCTTCCACGTAATATATATATAGTATTCTCCCTGTGTTGTTGAAGATCACTGCTTGGGCATTAGTGGTGCATCTTCTACTTTATCTTTCTTTTGTTTAGAGACAGTAAATTTGGAACGTTATAATAAGCTGTATTTGGATTTCCGCTGCTCTGATGCTGATGTTGATTTTAGTTATCAGCTTATGCACTGTCTCACCTGTTTTATGTCAAGTATGTTATTATTATTATATTTTACTCCATGCGCTGTGAGACATTCTACAGGTTCTTGATTAGTTCGTTCCCTTCTTTCCTTTCTTCTGACGACCGTCCCGTGCTGGTCGGGTATGTGTACAGCGCACTTTCGGAGGAAATGCAGGCTAGTGCGGGGCGGGCCGTCACACTTGGTATCAGAGCTCTAGGTTGCGTAGTTAACCTAGGGAAGTTATCAGGGAGAGATAATATACGTATACGAGAGAGCGTATTTGTGATTACTTTGGTTTTTAAAAAGCTATATATATATATACTATTAGTAGTATAAGAATGAAGTCGTGCTGCACTAGCACCACTATGGGGTCGTTAATCGTTTCCTTTTTCAGATTGACGATGAGCCGATATGTTAGAGGTACCGGTAGATGGGCCAATAATGGGAATGCTGCTGACATGAGGACGATGTTTACTGACCTCATGAGAGAGATGCTTAGGGATGTACAGAGGGCAGCTCCCAATGGTGGAAATGGTGGTGGTTCAATAGTGCAGGCGCCGAGAGTCGACTTCGCCAAGCTGAACAAGGATTATACTAGCCTTGGTGGGAAGCCGTTCCACGGAACGGAGTCGGCCACGGATGTTCAAGATTGGTTGGATAGTTGCGAACGTATCTTCGAGGATTTGGGTATCGAGGATGCGATGAAGAGAAAACTAGCGTCCCTTCAGCTGCAAGGGCGGGCAATGAATTGGTGGAATGCTATAAAGGCAGCTACTCCCGAAGATCAGATTACTTGGGAGCAGTTTAAGGCTCGCTTTAGCGAGAAGTTCATTCCAGCTGCTCAGAAGTCAGTGCTGTTTAAGAAATTCTTGGAGCTCAAGCAGAATGGCAGAGCTGTCTCGGAGTATATTGCTGAATTCGACACTTTGTCGAAATATGGGTTATCTCTTATTGATACTGCCGAGAAGAAGAATGAGAAATTCATAACTGGTTTGGATCAGTACTTGGGGGAAAGGCTTATTAACCACATCGATGAGACGTTTTAATCGATTGTGGGGAAAGCATTAAGATCAGAAAGTCTTTACCCTAAGCCGAAGACTGAGGTTGCATCCGCAGATGAGCCAAAGCCACAAGCAAGTGGTGGAGGCAAGGGTGGTTCCCAGAATAAGAGAAAGCAGAGTCAGACTAAGGATGGCCAGAAGAAAAAGAATAAGCAAGATGTTGAGTGCTTCAGCTGTGGTAAGAAGGGCCATTATGCTAGTAATTGTCGGGCCAAGCCAACGGATAGGAAGTGCTTCAACTGTGGCCAAATGGGACATCACAAGGACAAGTATCCACAGCCCCCTAAAGAAAAGCAAATGGTGAAAGCATATTCTCTTAATGCTATTCCTTCTTCGTCGAATGCCCCAACTGCGGCGGAGAAAGGAAAGAATGTCATCATTCAAGGTATGCTTTCTGTTTATGATGTTCCTGTTAGAGTTTTGTTTGATACCGGAGCTTCCAGTTCTTTCATATCTAGTGACCTGGTAGATAGATTGGGATTGGAGCCCGAGATTGTCGATGGACCTTTAGTAGTGACGAACCCGATTGGTGGTTCGACTAGCCTTAGCATGATTTGTCGTAAAGTGGTCTTATCGAGTCATGGATGCATGTTTGTTTGTGATTGCTTTGTTTTGGGCTTTACTGGGTTTGGCATTATTTTGGGAGTAGATTGGCTCCAAAACTACGGGGTGGTGGTAGACTGTGAGGGCTTTTTGGTGACAGCTAGAGCGGATGATGGGCGGAGGATAGTGTTTGGTGGTCTACCCAGTGAAGGGGTATTGGCTAGTTTTCTAAACTCCCTCGACATTCCGCATAGTGAGTTGTCAGGTTTGCTCGTGGTTGGCCAGTATCCGGATGTTTTCGAAGAAGTGACCGGGCTTCCACCACACTGAGAGATTGAGCTCCGTATTGATTTGGTAAAAGATGCCAGACCTATAGTGATGCCACTTCGTCGTATGGCACCAAGGGAGCAGCGAGAGCTCGAGGTGCAAGTCAGCGATCTTTTGAAGAAGGGATTTATCAGAAGGAGTGTTTCTGAATGGGGAGCACCAGTTGTGTTTGCTACCAAGGCGGATGGTTCCCTTCGTTTGTGTGTAGACTACCGCGAGTTGAATAAAGTAACGAGGAAGAACAAGTATCCTCTACCGCGGATAGATGATTTGTTCGATCAGTTGTGTGGCGCGAGAGTATTTTCTCAGTTGGATCTCGCGACATGTTTTCATCAGCTGAGAGTATAGCTAAAACGGCATTTCAGACGCCTTCTGGGTTTTATGAGTGGTTGGTCATGCCATTCGGGCTGACCAATGCCCTAGCATATTTTGTGGATCTTATGAATAGGGTATTCAGAGATCAGTTGAATAATTTTGTCCTTGTGTTCATTGATGATATTTGGTCTATTCAAGGACAGAGGAAGAACACAAGGAACATTTAAAAATAGTGATGGAGGTGTTGAGAAAACACCAACTGAAAGCAAAGTTTTCTAAGTGTCACTTCTGGAAGAGGGAAGTGAGGTTCTTGGGCCATGTTGTATCAGAGAATGGTATTGCCGTAGACCCGGCGAAGGTGGCTATGGTACAGGATTGGCCTACGCCCAAGAATGCAACAGATGTAAGAAGTTTCTTGGGGTTAGATGGATATTATCGTAAGTTTATCCAAGGTTTCTCCAAGATAGCAGCACCATTGACCCAGTTGACCAAGAAGAATCAAGATTTTGTCTGGGATGAAAAGTGCGAGAATGCATTCAAGAGTCTAAAGGACAAGTTTACATGCGCACCAGTGTTAGTCATTCCTAAGGGGAATGAGGAGATGACGGTATACACAGATGCCTGTGGTACCGGACTGGGTGCTGTATTGATGCAAGGCGGTAGGGTTGTAGCTTATGCAAGTCGGCAATTGAAACCGCATGAGAGAAGATACCCTACCCATGATTTGGAATTGGCAGCGATCGTGTTCGCGTTAAAGATGTGGAGACACTATCTCTTGGGGGAAAGATTTGAGCTGTTTACAGACCATAAGTCGTTGAAGTATCTCTTCTCCCAGAAGGATCTAAATCTTCGGCAACAAAGGTGGTTAGAATTCTTGGCTTCCTATGATTTTGACATCGCATATACACCGGGAAAGGGCAATGCGGTGGCTGATGCATTGAGTAGGAGACATGCCAGTTTAGGGGCTATGTTTCTAGAATGGAAGCAACTGGAGTACATCGCTGGGTATGATTTCAGACCAAAGTGCGAATTGGATCCAGAAATGTTAGCAAGTTTGACGATCAGACCCACTTTGATTGAACGGATCGGCTCTAGTCAGAGGGACGATCCCAACCTATTGGAAATCATCTCCAAGTTAGAGATGGGTATCGATGAGGAGATGGACAAGTATGGGCTTGATCGAGATGGATGGCTTAGAAAGAATGGAAAGCTTGTTGTACCCAATGTCAACGGATTGAGAGATGAAGTGCTTAGAGAATGTCATCACTCAAAACTGACTATACACCCCGGTGGTAACAAGATGTATCGAGATAAGAAGCAGACCTACTACTGGGAAGGGATGAAAAGAGACATTGGGAGGTTTATATCCAAATGCATGAATTGCCAGCTAGTTAAAGCCGAGCAAAAGAAGCCTAGTGGGTTGTTGCAACCATTAGAAATTCCCGAATGGAAATGGGAGCAAGTCTCGATGGATTTCATCGATGGTTTACCAAGGACTAGATCGGGACATGATAGCATTTGGGTAATCGTGGACCGATTGACTAAGAATGCAAAATTCATACCAGTCAAATCGACCAGAACGGCAGCTAAGTTGGCAGAATTGTATATGAAGTGGGTAGTGAGATTTCATGGAGTACCTAAAAGCATTGTGAGTGACCGAGACCCGTTGTTCACTAGTGGGTTTTGGAAGAGCTTACAAGAGGCTCTAGGGTCAGAGTTACATCTCATTACCGCATATCATCCTCAGACCGACGGTCAGACGGAGAGGGTGAATCATATTTTGTAAGATCTCTTGAGAGCATGTATATTGGATTTTGGTGGATCATGGGATGACCATTTGCATCTAGTAGAGTTTGCATATAATAATAGCTACCAATCCAGTATTGGTATGGCTCCATATGAAGCTTTGTGCGGAAGACCGTGCAACTCACCATCATGTTGGATAGAGACTGGCGAGAAGTTTATGCTTGGACCAGATGTGGTGAGGGAAACTTCAGATAAGATTAAGGTCATTCAACAACGAATGAAGGCTGCCCAAGATAGGCAGAAGAGTTATGCTGATAAGAGGAGAAGAGACTTAAAATTCTCCGTTGGTGACTTGGTGTTTGTCAAGAGTTCTCCGTTGAAGAGAGTAATACGATTTGGCAGGAGAGGCAAGTTAGCACCAAGATTTGTTGGCCCATTCCCTGTTCTTGAACTAGTCGGGAATTTGGCATATAGAATTGACTTACCAGAGAAGATGGCGGGAGTTCACAATGTATTTCATGTTTCCCAACTAAGGAAGTTCGTTCACGACTCAGATATGATTATTTCACCTGATCAGTTGGAGGACTTCGAAGTAGAACCCGAGGCGGTTGGGAACCGCAAGCCGGCCCGTATTGTCGAGCACGACATGAAGCAACTTCGAAGGAAGGCGGTGAAGCTAGTCAAGGTTCAGTGGAGCGAGGACGAGAATGATTGTACTTGGGAGACAGAGGAGAACATTAGGAAGACATACCCAGAACTCCTTGCATGGCAAGATTTTGACTTCGATTTAGTTTTTCGCATGCTAGGATAGGCTTGTTTGATTGTTGTATGTGATTGTTAGGCATGCAGGATCTTTTGTATGTTTTGGGTTAAGGAATTTCGGGGACGAAATTTCTTAGGGGGGGGGGGGGGGGGGAGTGTAACGACCCGTATTCTACGCATCATAGGATCGTAGAATATTTATTTCTTTCACATACGAAGTCGTATGGTCATGTAACTTTGGGAGACGACTATTGTGGTCATTTCCCATGTTCATGATTTTTCCCGATTTTTAAATGACCATTTTACCCCTAGTTGGCACTGTTTTGGCCATAACTTTTGACTGGAAAGGAATTTGGACCTGAAACCACTTCCATTGGCTCCGGATGATGGTTTACAATTCCGTAGAGTGGTCACATTAGCCAAACGGATTCACCGTTTGGGAGATATGGCTGAAACAAGTTTCAGATGGTGAAAAACAACTTAATTGGGGTTAACCGGGTGATTAGCAACTAGGCCCAGAGGGGAATTTCGGGTTTAGAGGTATAGGAGGGCTGATTAGGGTTAGGAAATCACTTTCATTTCAGTTTTGAGCCGCCACAAACCTTCTTGAGACCTTAGTAATGGCTTCCATCCTCCAAAACCACTCCAAAACACATTTTTAGTGAAGATTAAGCCTAAACTACATCAAAACAAGGCCAAATAGCAACAGAGCAAGGTTGGAGCTTCTGCTATACATAGGAATTCGACCCAAACAGAGAGTATTTCAGATTTGGTGTTTTATTTTGTGGCAAAGGTGAGTGATTTGCATAGTTTTGACACTAATTACAATTAATTAAGGGTAATTAGTGAAGATTAGCGAATTTATACACTAATAAATTTTGGAAAAATGTTTGGAAATTCTTAAATAATATTTTATGCCTCTGTTAGAAAATTTAGACGATTTGATTAAGTTTTACTAAGTATGTGCTTAAACATGATTAAGAGGGATTATGGGAGAATGTGAGGTTTTAGCCACTTTTGATCCATTTTGATTCATTTGAATTGTTGTTTTGCTGTTTGTGGTCGCTATTACATGTTGCTATGACTCTATCGTGTGTTTTATGATTGATTAGAAGTATTAGATTTGTCAAAAACGTCGTTGAATGGCGTAAAACACTTATTGGAAGAGTTGCAGAAAGTGCAGGTTCTGGACCGGATCGGATCGGATATGGAGGCTCGGATCGGATGAGTTGAACCGGGCAAGGGATCTGATCGGATCGGAACTTGACACTTGAGACAACTGGAAAAAAGGAAGGCCATGCTAATTGAACTGGGATCGTATAAAGGAGGAGAGATCGGATCGACTTGGAGACGCAGGGCTCGGATCGGAACTTAACATTTGGGAGAATTAGCAAGAGGGAAGGCCACGCGGATCAGATGGCGAATCGGATCGGAGCACGTGAAGAACGAGGGAGCGGATCGGAGCGGAAGCACGAACTGGAAGGGAGATGGCACCCGACCCGACCCGGAGGAGGACACCCGACCCGACCCGAAGTGGAATACCCAACCCGAACCGATGCGACGCTGTGGACCCGAACCGAACCGCTACAGGAGAAGACTACAAACCGACCCGAAGTAGAGGACCCGACCCGAACCGATGGCTAGAGGGAGAACCCGACCCGACACAGTATTGACCAATAACCCGAGATGAAAAGGTAGTCCAATATGGGAAGTTAGAGCTCAGGATCCAGTTGGGAACCGATGAGTTCACTTCATGATTGGGCTTTGCTGCGGGACGTGTGCCAAGGGGCAGTCTATGTCTATGACTTTGGATCACTATGTATGGGAGGTACGTGAACGGGTTTAGGGCTACAGTGGCCTAGGTACGACTAAAGGGCTATAAACCAATGAAGTGGGGTCATTTGTAAAGATTTGGTCATGACTCCATGTGGTAAGCTTGGTAGTAGTTGTTGTTGTACAAGTCGAACACCGTCGCTACTTCGATGGGTCTAGTGATTGACAGTGGTGGACATCGTACGCTTTACGCACTGAGTGAGAGACGTGAGGATGGTTGCTATGGATGATTTGTTTGCCATCATTATGACATGCACACCCCACCCTCATATTCTTTACACTATTTATTATGGCACCTTAGAGTACTGTACGGTATGTGGTACTAACTCTTTGGTTGCAGGTCCAGGTTCAGGTATGGTTTAGTATACCTGTTATTGTTATGTTTAGATGCTTATCGCTCATACCAGGCTTTATGTCTGACCCAGAGTTTTATGTCTCCTCTTATTACTCTGGGTGCGCACACGAGTAGACTAGAGACAGGTTAGCTGGTGAGGCACGGGTAGATGATCCGGAGACGAGCAGGAGGCTTCCACGTAATATATATATATATAGTATTCTCCCTGTGTTGTTGAAGATCACTGCTTGGGCATTAGTGGTGCATCTTCTACTTTAGCTCTCTTTTGTTTAGAGACAGTAAATTTGGAAAGTTGTAATAAGCTGTATTTGGATTTCCGCTGCTCTGATGCTGATGTTGATTTTAGTTATCAGCTCATGCACTGTCTCACCTGTTTTATGTCAAGTATGTTATTATTATTATATTTTACTCCATGTGCTGTGAGACATTCTACAGGTTCTTGATTAGTTCGTTCCCTTCTTTCCTTTCTTCTGACGACCGTCCCGTGCTAGTCTGGTATGTGTACAGCGCACTTTCGGAGGAAATGCTGGCTGGTGCGGGGCGGGCCGTCACAGCAAACCCAAAATCTCATTCCATTGTTAATCGGGTTAAAGAACAAGTGTTATTTAAAACACCGTTCACGATAAACCTAAAAACTAATTTCAATTTAATTCCAATTAAATGTTAGTTAATTGGTAAACTTCATTATATCTTAATAAAAGGATTTATATCTATTCTCAACTGGGTCTAAGAACAGCGTTAATGAGGACATTGTTCACGACAAACCAAAATCCCAATTTGATATTAAATACAAGGCTCTGAATAGAAAATATATCGGCTTATACTCAATATAAAATACTAAAATCAATAAATATCGTACTGGAATAACGATAATATATCTTCCAAATTCCTCCACAATGTCCATATAATCACAGAATCCAATATCGAAATATTCCGAAGATAATTCCGATTCAAATCCATTCCAATTCATATATTGGAAATTTTGGTTATTTTTAAAACCATATCAAATCCAATTTATTTATTTTAAAAAAGATATTGGATTTATAATTCTAGTTCATAACTAGTTCATTTCGATAAAAATATATTTTATCTTTTCTAATATGGGATATTTCATTCTAATTCGTTCCAAATCATTTATTATGATTTCACACGAATTATTGATATTTTTAATAATTTTACCAAGGCGCGCACTGTCGATTTCCATAAACGGTCATCGAACTGCACTTACAGCGACCTTTTCCAAATTTGATTTGTACATAATTCCAAATCCAACCGTTAGATTTCAAATCTCTTATATTCGTTGGAAAGCTCTTTTCGATACGAAACCAACGGTTTCAGTTTTAGGAGAATCCGACGATCGGATCTCCCGTAACGTTAATTCGAAGTCAATGGTCGAAATTCGTGAACTACCGCGGGGCGGCGCGTTCTATTCAGACCGTTAAATATATATAATATATATATTATATATATTTCATCGATTTCCATTTAAAACGGATTTTATAAATCGTTTTAAAAACGATTTCGACTTCATATTCAATTTTTAATCAAAATTGAATATTCCATATCATTAATATATAAATGATAATATTTTCAAAACATTAGATTTTGAAATCAATTCATTTTCGATATTCATTATTGAAATGAATAAAATCGATATAAATATCGTTCACGTCAAAATGGCTTTAATCTAATCGACACGACTTTTGTAACAATCCGGAAAATCAGAACCAATTTAAATTTTTTATTTTGGCGATTTTAATGAATTTTGAATATTTAAATGATTGATTTTAAATAATTAGGACTAAAAATTTATTTTGAATAGAATTAGAACACATATATTTATTTGAATCGAAATTAGAATATAAATATTTATTCTAATTATAAAAGGAATTGAAAATGGCGCGGTAGTTTGAAAATTCTATTTCAAATTTCAATTGAATGTATAGGATTCAAAATAAACCGGATTTCAGTGGAACCAAAAATATTGGAATATATTTTAAAATATCTTTCCAACAAATCCAAAAAATTGAAATTTCATAGCGGGAATAAAAAGTTTTGCACAATTGAAAATTCAGAATAGTCGCTATGGAAATATAACCGTAAAAATAGTTTTTTTACAAATGACCTCCGTTTTCGACGAAACCACTTTTATTGGATCCGGAATGTCAAATGATTGCTAGATTCCAATTTTCATAATTTTTGGAATCAATATGTGAGCGTGGTGAAGTTAAACGTGTTTTGACAGTTTCAGTCAATTTGGATCGACCAGAAAATGGCCATTTTTCAAACGGTCCTCAAATTTGGTGAAATTTGTTTTGTTAGGACCGTATCGTCAATACGAAGCTAGAAATAATTTTTCGGGAATTTTTAGAGTCAGTATGTGGCCCCGGTAAATTAAAATGTGCGTTCAAATTCAATATACATTGAATTATATTTTAATTTAAAGAACACCCAATTGTAACAACCGAATTGGGTTACGAAACATATCCCATTGTGTTCGGAATGGGGGTAATTAGATGGGGACGACAGTCGTTGGGTTTGATTTGGAGTTCATTATCGTATCGGGATAATTTTTTAATTAATTATTATAATATATATATTAAGGCTAGGTCAAAACCGGTCAAACCCTTCCCTTATCCTCCTCGTGGTCAACTCCTCTGAAACCCACGCCCCCAACGAAATGAACGGGGGAATTAGTTCGATCTTTCTTTGATTGATTTCCCTCAATCCATCACGAATTAAACCCCACTTCAAAAACGAAAATGGAAGAGCTTCTTCCACGCTTCAAAATCATACTGCCCTGATCGATTTTCATTTGAAGAACCGCTCATATTTTTCCCACAAAGGTCGCGCATTTGGGTCCGTTTTGCCGCCACTGCTGGTGATCGAGCTCGCCAATGTTGGGGGGCGTCGGGAGTTTTTCTGGTAGCCGCTTCTCGTGGTGAAGACTGATCCACCTATGGCTCGCTGTGGTGGCCACGTTTTGGTGCCCTAGGTTCTGAGCAGCGGTGTCGACGTCGACCTAGGTTTATTTGTGAAGAAGAATGTTTAACATTTTATTTATTTTCTATTTTTATTTTAACTGTTAATTTATTTACAGATTTTTTTATATAATTAGTATTGCTTTGAAATTCAGATTTTTATACAAATAATATTGTTTTAAATCAGTTTTATTATAGTAAAAACATTGTTTGAAAAATAAAAATATACATTTTTGAAAAATATGAAAGTATACATTGTTTGAAATTATATATTGTTTTAAAAATATAAAGAGAGCATTGTTTTTCATTGTTTCTGAAAATATAAAATAACATGGTTTCAAAAATATAAAAATATGATTTTTAAAATATAAATCAATGTTTAAAATGTGAATTTTCAATATAATGACATTGTTAGAAAAATGTAATATTATAAAAAAATGTCTTAAATAAAAATGTGATTTCTAATTATATATAGCATCGTATTAAAAATATGATTTTTAATATGTATACCGCGTGAAACAGATGGGATGGAACTGTCGGGCAACGAATAGAATCCAAACCGTTAAATTAAAAAATGGCGGAGTGGAACCCCAAGGTGAGAACTACTCACCAAAATTATTTTTATACAGTAATTTATTTCATAATTACATATATGAACTGTTCCCCGTCGTCCACAGACCATGGACGACTTGTTTGATTGCATTGTATTATGTGAAAATTGATAGTGATTGTGATATGAACTGAAAAAAATATTCCTGTGTCAAAAAAAAATTGAACAACAAAAATCACATTTTTATTGTATATGAACTTTATAAAATATCCATGCGTTGAAATAAATATTTATAAATAAATCAGACGATTTGTTTGTGTACACCCATTTATCTGATATAGATTGGGACGATAAATTTTATATATAGCCCAACTGCATAAATAAAATCTGTGTTTGATTGATTGAAACCCTACACGGGTGTTGGGATGATATATGACGTACACTAATCCCAACTGTTTAGTTGTATGTCAATCGATTGGTTAACAGACTGTGTAAGCATGAAATATTTATATTTAATGCTTATAGAGTGTAGAATGCACTCTGGATGATGGTTGATTGTTTATCATGGCTGTTGTATACATATGATATATGAAATCCATATTATCAACATTATATGGTAATTGACTGTGTTTGATTCCAGTTCAGAAAGAATGAATATTTTAAAATAACAAATATTTTAAAATAATGATTATTTAAAAATAATATTCAGTCAAAGAATCAAAATATGATTTTGATGTCCGATTTGGGATGGACATGAAAATATTTAAATATATAAAGCCGTGTTGATTAGATTAACGCCATTTTGACGTGAACGATATTTATATCGATTTTATTTATTTTTATAATGAATATCGAAAAGGAAGTGATTTCAAAATCTAATGTTTTGAAAATATTATCGTTTATATATTAATGATACGGAATATTCAATTTTGATTTGAAATTGAATATAAAGTTGAAATCGTTTTTAAAACGAATTTAAAACGATTTATAAAATATGTTTTAAAATGGAAATCAATGAAATATATATAATATATATATTATATATAATGGTCTGATTAGAACGCGCCGCGCTGCGACAGTTCGCGAATTTCGACCATTGACTTCGAATGGACATTACGTGAGATCCTACCGTCGGGTTCTCCTAAAACCGGAATCGTTGGGTTCCTATCGAAAAGAGCTTTCTAACGAATATTAGAGATTTGAAATTTAACGGTTGGATTTGTATTTATGTCCAAATCAAATTTGGAAAAGGTCGCTGTAAGTGCAGTTCGATGGCCGTTTATGGAATCGACTGTGCGGGCCTTGATAAAATTATTAAAACTATTAATAATTTGTGTAAAATCATAATAAACGATTTGGAAAGAATTGGAATGAAAAATTCCATATTTGAAAAGATAAAAATATATTTTTATTGAAATGAACTAGTTATGAACTAGAACTATAATCCAATATTTTTAAATAAATAAAATGGATTTGAAGTGGTTTTAAAAATAACCAGAATTTTCAATATGTTAAACTAAAATGGATTTGAATTGATATTGTCTTCGGAATATTTCGATGTTAGATTTCGTGATTATGCAGATATTGTTATGGAAATTTGAAAATATATTTATATCGTTATTTCCAATACGATATTTGTTGGTTGTAGAATTTGATATTGAATATAAGTTGATATATTTTCTATTCAGAGCCTTGTATTTAATATCAAATGGGATTTTGGGTTCGTCGTGAACGACATCTTCAGTAACACTATTCTTGCACCCCATGTGAAGAGAATAAATCTTTTAATTAAGATTGTTAGAGTTTCCAATTATATTCGATAATTGGAATAAAATGGGATGTGAATTGGGTTTATCGTGAACTGTGTTTTAATGACATTTGTTCTTTAACACGATTTACAGTGAAATGTGATTTGGAATTTATAAATCTTTTGTTAAGATTTAAAGGAGATTTTCCAAAGTAAAGTTTTCCAATTTCACATATTAAATTGGAATTGAATGGAATTCGATTTGGTAATAATCGAAGTGAGCTTCTGTAGAGGAAGACTGTTAATATATATGGAATTTAAAAGGCTTTGCCGTTATTCCATTTATATTATCGGTTGGATATGGAAGTTCATATCGATTATGTATATTGATCTGTATTCCGTGAAGATTCCATTGTTAATGGAATGTGACTTTGGGTTTATCATGAGCTATGTTTTAAATGACATTAGTTCTTAACTCATTTAAAGATAAGATTAATTTCTTACTTTAAATAATCATTAGGTAATGATTTTTGGAAATTAAAACTGGATTAGAGTTTTAATGAATCTTTAAATAGATTGAAAGGTGAATTTGATAACTAAATTTATCAAATTCAAGAAATGATCGAGAATGGGGTACCACCAGTTGTACTCCAGGCGATAGTTAAATCTTTAATTAGATTTGAATGGGAAATGGTAATTAAATTTACCGATAACACCGTGGTATTAGATATGGAGTATGACCAATTTTGCTCCATGGGACGAATAGGTTGGGGTTAGGAAATTAAAACAAATGATTCCTTCGGTAAGGTTCGCTAATCCCAACTAGTTTGGATAAACCATAATTTGGTCCGAATTGACATCCAAAGGAAGATTAAAGAATAAATTTAAAGAATTTATCTTTGATAAAATTAATGGGAACCTTTCCCAAAGTATAAGAATATCTGAATAAAAGAATATTCTAGAGTGGAATGAGGCGTATGTTGTGTTTTTATAACACATGTTTATAAGATACACGAGTTATTTACAAAGACCAGGTTTATCCAATTCTGAATAACTGATTCGACGATATGTCAACGATGAAGACGGTGGTTGAAGACCGGAGGTCTTCACATCGTTTGGATGATTACTGATGTCTTGATTGGGCTGTACACCCAAGACGAGGTAATAAGTGGTGATCGTCCAGACGTACTTGGAGATCGACTGGATATGCGAGGGCCTCTCTCCAGCATTGGACATATGGAACGCGGAATAAGGTGCCTCCGGTTTCGTTCAGACCCAGAACGAACTTGTAATTCGATGTGTGTCTGACATCGGATTTCATTCTGTGTGATTGATAAACATCGGTTGCATAGCGTGAATTGCTTGTGTGGCATGCTGTGATGCAAATGATCAAGGCTTCGGTTGAAAGGCAGAGTCTTGTGGTTCATGATCAAAGCAAGGCTTTAATATAGCATAGCTTTGTGTAGCGTTAATTCGCGAGCCTCGCACCCCGGTATGAACCAGAAGTGGGAGAGAACCTCAGGGAGGGTATGTGTTTCCTTCTAGCTAGGAGTGGTGTCAGCCTTTTACATGCCCTGATGTTTTACTAATGTGGATGATGGATAGTGAGGCACCTCGGTTATTTCGGTCTCTGCGGAGCCGATGGATGGTCTTTATACAGACCAGACTGACGCCCCATAGGGCGGGGAAATGCATTATTCTGGCATTTTAATCCACTCTGTGTGGACCGGCCCTGATGATCCAAGGGTCACTCAAGCTCTGATCCTGAGACATGGGCTAGAGCATCTTGAAGTGGTGAGGACGGTCCCTTGCCTTGGTTCACAGATGGAAATCCAACTTCAAATATGACATTTTGTGGTTTTGATTGTAGAGCCTAGTATGGCGACATAGTGGGATGGGGCACTCATGCCGTCTATGATTGATACATTTATATTTGAAATTGTTTTGACACTATACACTTATAGTAATAATAAAATATGAAATTTCACATACCAAGCATTTTTGGCTATTATAAGGTAAAACTCTATCCTCCGGCTTGCGTTGCATTATGTGATGGGACCTGAGTCTTATAATAGCTTCATTTTCTTTATTTAGCATTGCGCTGTATGTTTTATGAACTGGTATTCTTGGGGTTAAACCTGTTCCGTGTTATAAGGCATGGTCCTTTGATTTACCTAACTTTAAAATCAAATTAATAACTGTTTTAGCTCTCACACCAGTCACATGACTGACCTGGAGTTTATTGTTTTAACCTAAACTCTGGGTTCCCCTATTTTCAACACGGGCAGCTAGTAGATTTGGTTTTGCAGATTTATGTTCATAGGATCCTGGTTTACAGCTAGATTGATATTCGGAAAGCTCTGTATCCGTGTATCTCTTTCAGTTGTGTTTTGTATTATTTTCCACTTCATTGTAAATTGTAAATCTCTAATATTCATCAAATGTATACTATTTATTCATACTCTGTATATTCTTGTATTATGATGGAATTATTGTAATAAGCAATGAAATGTTCTTTTTTTTGTGTTCTGATTCGTCTTGTCCTCAAAGTAATCTGTCTGCTTGTTTGGTTTAGGACGGCCGGGAAATTCGGGTCGCTTAATTTTGGTATCGGAGCTTTGGTTTACAGAGCTCGAGAACAAGACACGTTAGAACCAAACGAAAGAATTCATCAGATATTGGATTAGTAATATCCAATGAGAATGACTCGTTAGAGATGGGATCATCCTAGAATGAGTTGGAAGAGTGTTATTTTAAAATAAAAATGAAAACCAATTTTGTTTTGAAAATTTAAACCTTATTATACGTATTTGAATATTTATTTTAAATTGATTTGGACAATCGAGTATATGGAGATTTTGCGTATACGCCTCATGAACGTATATTCAAAGTTTTAATATACTGGACAGATATTGAATCACACTCTAGTCGTCTGGAGATGATCCTGATGATCGGTCGACCATCATCAACATTTATGTTTGAATCTCGAAAGTGGGATATCTATATATCTCCAATTGACTGGTGTGTGAACCAAAACTAGATAAGTTTATTGTTGTGAATTGGCATAAAAAACATGATTTTCTGTATATATATATATATATCAAAATTATAAATTTGAAACGTTAATCAACTAATTGATTGCTGGTTGTGTTGTTTGATTATTGGTTTGATTAATTAAAATTTTGAACCATTAAACCAAATTGTATCAAATATTGGGCTGGATTGAATTTTTGTTAGAGAGTCCTATATATGCATGCATATACATTGAACAGGTAAATGGGTTTGCTGTTGAGTAAAGAATTTATTTGCATGCCCGACAAATAGGTAAACCTTATTGGCTGCGCAATTTTATTTATATATCAACTCCTGTGAATGCCATTGGATGCGGTGTGCTGGTTGTTCTGTGTGAGATTATAAACGTGCCATAGGATAGTAACAATTAATTTTGAACTACACTACATGGCATACTGCGAGAAGATAGCATACTCTATCATATACCACATAAGCATTTGGAGCTTATGTGACGAGGTTGAAGATGTACCATACAAGCGAGAGGCTTGTATGGTGATGACTATATTTCAGGTTGAACCGAAGACTGATATGGACTATATAAAATGTAATGGTAAATTGTCAGATTAATAAAAACCCCACACGGGTTTGGAGTTGACAATAATCACGTCTCTCTAGTCATTAAGGCAAAAAAACTATTTATAAGGTGATGAGAATTTATTCTCTGGAGTTATGATCTATACACACTCCCCTGTGGACACCGGAATATATCACTATAAATATGTGTATGCTTTTTAGGATTTATTGGGTGCCTAATACGGCCCAATAAATTTCCAAACCCCTCCCCGTACAAAGGAGGTTATGGCGAAATTTTTCGAAAATTTAGGGTGTTAGCCAATTTTTTGAAGAATTTGAAAGGTTTTTAGAAACTGAAAAGTTGAAGAACTTAGCCCATAATCAAAATAATGAAAGTTGAGTTGGTTAGTTAAACAACTTTCAGCTCCGTTCCTTTTCGGGGACGAAAAGATTTTAAGTGGGGGAGATTGTAACAGCCCGGAAAATCAGAACCAATTTAAAAATTTTATTTTGGCGATTTTAATGAATTTTGAATATTTAAAATGATTTATTTAAAATAATTATGACTAGAAATTTATTTTGAATAGAATTAGAATGTATATATTTATTTGTATCGAAATTAAAATATAAATATTTATTTTAATTACAAAAGGAATTGAAAATGGCGCGGTAGTTTTAAAATCTGATTTCAAATTTCAAATTTCAAATTTCAAATGAATGTACAGGATTCAAAATAAACCGGATTTCGATGAAACCAAAAATATTAGAATCTATTTGAAAATATCTTTCAAACGAATCTGAAAAATTGAAATTTCATAGCGGGAATAAAAAGTTATGCCCAGTTGAAAATTCATAATAGTCACTATGGAAATATAGCCCGTAAAAATAGTCGTTTTACAAATGACCTCCATTTTCAACGAAACCACTTTTTTTGGATCCGGAATGTCAAATTATTGCTAGATTACAATTTTCATAATTTTTGGAACCAATATGTGAGCGTCGTGAAGTTAAATGTGTTTTGACAGTTTCAGTCAATTTGGATCGACCAGAAAATGGCCATTTTTCAAATGGTCTTCAAATTTGACAAAATTAGTTTTTTTTAGGACCGTATCGATACAAAGCTAGAAATAATTTTTCGGGGATTTTCAGAGTCAGTATGTGGCCCCGGTAAATTAAAATGTGCGTTCAATTTCAATATACATTGTGTTATATTTTAATTTAAAGAAAACCTAATCGTAACGACCGAATTGGGTTACGAAACATATCCCATTGTGTTCGGAATGGTGGTAATTAGCTAGGGACGACAGTCGTTGGGTTTGATTTGGAGTTCATTATCGCATCGGGATAAATTTTGAATTAATTAATTATTATAATATATATATATATATATATTAAGGCTAGGTCAAAAACGGTCAAAACCTTCACTTATCCTCCTCGTGGTCAACTCCTCTGAAACTCGCGCCTCCAACGAAATGAACGGCGGAATTAGTTCGATCTTTCTTCGATCGGTTTCCCTCAATCCATCATGAATTAAACCCCACTTCAAAAATGAAAATGGAAGAGCTTCTTCCATGCTTCAGAATCATACGGGCCTGATCGATTTTCATTTGACGAATCGCTCAGATTTTGCTCCCAAAGGTCGTGCGTTCGGGTCCGTTTCACCGCCGCTGTTGGTGATTGAGCTCGCCGGTGTTGGGGGGCGACGGGAGTTCTCTGGTTGCCGTTTCTCGTGGTGAAGACCGATCCACCTCTAGCGCGTTGTGGTGGCCGCGTTTTGGGGCCCTAGGTTCTGAGTAGCGGTATCGACGTCGGCCTGGGTTTATTTGTGAAGAAGAAGGTTTAAAATTTTATTTATTTTCTATTTTTATTTTATTTTAACTGTTAATTTATTTATAGATTTTTTTAATATAATTAGTATTGCTTTGAAATTCAGATTTTTATACAAATAATATTGTTTTAAATCAGTTTTATTATAGGAAAAACATTGTTTGAAAATAAAAATATACATTGTTGGAAAATATGAAAGTATACATTATTTGAAATTATATATTGTTTTAAAAATGTGAAAAGAGCATTGTTTTTCATTGTTTCTGAAAATATAAAATAACATGGTTTTAAAAATATAAAAATAAGATTTTTAAAATATAAAGCAATGTTTAAAATGTGAATTTTCAATATAATGACATTGTTAGAAAAATGTAATATTATAAAGAAATGTCTTAAATAAAAATGTGATTTCTAATTATATATAGCATCGTATTAAAAATATGATTTTTAATATATATACCGCGTGAAACAGATGGGATGGAACTGATGGGCAGCGAACAGAATCCAAATCGTTAAATTAAAAAATGGCGGAGTGGAACCCCAAGGTGAGAACTTCTCACCAAAATTGTTTTTATACAATTATTTATTTCATAACTACATATATGAACTGTTCCCCGTCGTCCACAAACCATGGACGACTTGTTTAATTGCATTGTGTGAAAATTGATAGTGATTGTGATATGAACTAAAAAAAAATCTGTGTCGAAAAAAAAATATTTGAAAAATAAAATCACATTTTTATTGTATATGAACTGATAAAATATCCATGTGTTGAAATAGATATCTATAAACAAATCGGACGATTTGTTTATGTACACCCATTTATCTGATATAGGTTAGGACAATAAATTTTACACATCATCCAACAGCACAAATAAAATCTGTGTTTGATTGATTGAAACCTCACATGGGTGTTGGGATGTTATTTGACGTATACTAATCCCAATTGTTTAGTTGTATGTCAATCAATTGGTTGACAGACTTTGTAAGCATGAAATATTTATATCTAATGCTTAAACAGTGTAGAATGCACTCTGGATGATGGTTGATTGTTTATCATGGCTGTTGTATGAAATCCATATAATCAACATTATATGGTAATTGACTGTGTCTGATTCCAGTTCAAAAGAATGAATATTTTAAATAACAAATATTTTAAAATAATGAATATTTTAAAATAATATTCAGTCAAAGAATCAAAATATGATTTTGATGTCCGATTTGGGATGGACATGAAAATATTTAAATATATAAAGCCGTGTTGATTAGATTAACGACATTTTGACGGGAACGATATTTATATCGATTTTACTCAATTTTATAATGAATATCGAAAAGGAAGTGATTTCAAAATATAATGTTTTGAAAATATTATCGTTTATATATTAATGATATGGATTATTCAATATTGATTTGAAATTGAATATGAAGTTGAAATCGTTTTTAAAATGAATTTAAAACGATTTATAAAATACATTTTACAATGGAAATCGACGAAATATATATGATATATGATATATGATATATATATATATATATATATATATATATATATATATATATATATATATATATATAATGGCCTGAATAGAATGCGCCGCGTTGCGGTAGTTCGTGAATTTCAACAATTGACTTCGAATGGACATAACGGGAGATCCGACCGTCAGATTCTCCTAAAACCGGAATCGTTGGGTTCGTATCGAAAAGAGCTTTGTAACGAATATTAGAGATTTGAAACTTAACGGTTGGATTTGGAATTATGTCCAAATCAAATTTGGAAAAGGTCGTTGTAAGTGCAGTTTGATGGCCGTTTATGGAAATTGACTGTACGGGCCTTGATAAAATTATTAATAATTTGTGTAAAATCATAATAAACGATTTGGAAGGAATTGGGATGAAAAATTCCATATTTGAAAAGATAAAAATATATTTTAATCAAAATCAACTAGTTTTGAACTAGAAACATAATCCAATATTTTTTTTAAAATAAATTGGATTTGAATTGTTTTTAAAAATAACTAGAATTTCCAATATATTAAATTGGAATGGATTTGAATGGAAATTGTGTTTGGAATATTTCGATGTTGGATTTCGTGATTATGCAGATATTGTTATGGAAATTTGAAAGGTATATTTATATCGTTATTTCCAATACGATATTTGTTAGTTGTAGAATTTGATATTGAATATAAGCCAATTTATTTTCTATTCAAAGCCTTGTATTTAATATCAAAAGTGATTTTGGGTTCGTCGTGAACGGCGTCTTCAATAACACTGTTCTTGAACCCTATGTGAAGAGAATAAATCTTTTAATTAAGATTGTTAGAGTTTCCAATTATATTCGATAATTGGAATACAATGGGATGTGAATTGGGTTTATTGCGAACTGTGTTTTAATGACATTCGTTCTTTAACCCGATCTACAGTGAAATTTGATTTGGAATTTATAAATCTTTTGTTAAGATTTAAAGGAGGTTTTCCAAAGTAAAGTTTTCCAATTTGACATATTAAATTGGAATTGAATGGAATTCGATTTAGTAATAGTCAAAGTGAGCTTCTATAGAGCAAGACTGTTAATATATATGGAATTTAAAAGGCTTTTCTTGCCGTTATTCCATTTATATTATCGATTGGATATGGAAGTTCATATCGATTATGTATATTGATCTGTATTCCGTGAAGATTCCATTATGAATGGAATGTGATTTTGGGTTCATCGTGAGTTGTGTTTTAAATGACATTAGTTCGTTAACCCATTTAAAGATAAGATTAATTTCTTACATTGAATAATCATTAAGTACTAATTTTTGGAAATTAAAACTGAATTAGAGTTTTAACGTATCTTTAATAGATTGAAAGGTGAATTTGAGAACTAAAATTATCAAATTCAAGAAATGATCTAGAATGGGGTACCACCAGTTTTACCCCAGGCGATAGTTAAATCTTTAATTAGATTTGAACGGGAAATGGTAATTAAATTTACTGATAACACTGTGGTATTAGAATCGGGTACGACCAATTTTGCTCCATGGGATGAATAGGTTGGGATTGGGAAATTAAAAAAAAAAGATTACTTCGGTAATGTTCGCTAATCCCGACTAGTTTGGATAAACCATAATTTGGTTCGAATTGATATCCAAAGGAAGATTAAAGAATAAATTTAAAGAATCTATCTTTGATAAAATTAATGGGAACCTTTCCCAAAGTATAAGAATATTTGAGTAAAAGAATATTCTGGATTGGAAAGAGGCGTATGTTGTGTTTTTATAACACTTGTTTATAAGATACGCGAGTTATTCAGAAAGATCGATTTATCCCATTCTGAATAACTAATTCAACGATATGTCGACGATGAAGACGGTGGTTAAAGACTGGAGGTCTTCACATCGTTTGGATGATTACTGATGTCTTGATTTGGCTTTACCCAAGACGAGGTAATAAGTGGTGATCATACAGACGTACTTGGAGATCGACCAGATATGCGAGGGCCTCTCTCCTGTATTGGACATATGGGACGAGGAATAAGGTGCCTCCGGTTTCGTTTAGACCCAGAACGAACTTGTAAATGGATGTGTGTCTGACATCGGATTTCATTCTGTGTGATTGATAGACATCGGTTGCATAGCGTGAATTGCCTGTGTGGCATGCTGAGATGCAAATGATCAAGGCTTCTATTGAAAAGCAGAGTCTTGTGGTTGATGATCAAAGCACGACTTTAATATAGCATAACTTTGTGTAGCGTTAATTCGCGAGCCTCGAACCCCGGTGTGAAACAGAAACGGGAGAGGACCTCAGGGAGGGCATGCGTTTCCTTCTTGCTAGGAGTGGTGTCAGCGTTTTATAGGCCCTGACCTTTTACTTATGTGGATAATGGATAGCGAGACGCCTCGGTAATTTCGGTCTCTGCGGAGCCGATGGATGGTCTTTATACAGACTAGATTGACGCCCCCATAGGGCAGGGAAATGCATTGTTCAGGCATTTTAATCCACTCTGTGTGGATCGGCCTTGACGATCGAAGGGTCGCTCGAGCTCTGATCCTGAGACATGGGCTAGAGCCTCTCGAAGCGGTAAGGATGATCCCTTGCCTTGGTTCACAGATGGAAATCCTACTTTCAATATGACCTTTTGTGGCCTTGATTGTAGAGCCTAGTATGGCGACATAGTAGGATGGGGTACTCTTGCCGTCTATGATTGATACATTTATATTTGAAATTGTTTTTACACTATACACTTATAGTAATAATAAAATATGAAATTTCATGTACCAAGCAATTTTTCCTATTATAACGTAAAAACTCTATCCTCCGGCTTGCGTTGCATTGTGTGATGGGACGTGAGTCTTATAATAGCTACATTTTCTTTATTTAGCATTACGTTGTATGTTTTATGCACTGGTATTCTTGGGGTTAAACCCATTCCGTGTTATACGGCGTGGTCCCTTGATTTACCCAAGTTTAAAATCAAATTAGTAACTATTTTTGTTCTCACACCAGTGACACGACTGACCTAGAGTTTATTGTTTTAACCTAAACTCTGGGTGCCCCTATTTTCCACATGGGCAGCTAGTAGTTTTGGTTTTGTAGATTTATGTTCACAGGATCTTGGTTTACAGCTGGAATGATATTCGGAAAGCTCTGTATCCGTGTATCTCTTTCAGTTGTGTTTTGTATTATTTTCCGCTGCATTGTAAACTGTAAATCTCTGATATTAATCAAATGTATATTATTTATTCATACTCTGTATATTCTTGTATTGTGATGGAATTGTTGTCATAAGCAATGAAATGTTCTTCTGTTTGTGTTCTGATTCGATTTGTCCTTAAAGTAATCTGTCTTCTTGTTCTATTTAGGCCGGCCGGGAAGTTTTGATCGCTTCAGCTTTATATATTTAAATATATGCGTGTCCATCGCATATCGGACATTAAAAATCATATTTTGATCTTTTACTGAATATTATTTTAAAATATTCGTTATTTTAAAATATTCTTCTTTCTAAACTGCAATCAGACACAGTCGATTACCATATAATGTGATTTATATGGATTTCATACACACATGTACCCAACAATAATCAAACACAGTCAACCATTATCCAGAGTGCATTACACAACCGCATAAGCATTAAATATGAATAATTAACGCTTACAACAGCTTGTCAACAATTCGATTGACATACAACTAAATATTGGGATTAGTGTATGTCCAATATCATCCCAATACCCATTTGAGGTTTTCAAACAACAAACACTGATCATTATTTGTGCAAGTGGGCGATGTGTAAAATGTATCGTCCCAATCAATATCAGTTAAATGTGTGTACATAAACAAATCGTCCGATTTGTAAATAAATATTTATTTTATTCATATACTCATTAAAAATTATATTTTTAACGATAAATTATTTATTTCATCTCATGAATATTTTATACAGTTCATTTATACAATAAAAATGATATTTTTATTGTTCTAAAATTTTTAGAAAATTTCGGCAGCACAACGGCGCGATACTAGAACTGGAATAAGGTCTAGACTTTTCCCTTGCCTACTAATGGCTCCGCCATGTACATACCAATTCTAATCAATTCATTTCACCCAAACAACCAAATTCAAACAAATAATCAAATCAACCAAACAAACAAGTCGTCCATGGTCTGTGGACGACGGTGTCAGGTGCTGCTAAGCACCGTCTGCATCTTAGTATATATTTTTAACTAGAAAATAAATTAAAGTGAGAAGATCTCACCTTTGGGTTCCACTCCTCCATTTCATTCTTGAATTTCTGAATATCTTGGATTTGCCCGAAATTCAACGTAGTCTTTTCCACGCTGTTCATATTGAAAATCACATTGTTAATTTGATGTTTATATATTAAAAATCATATTTTTACTTTGCTATATATATATATATATATATATATATATAAATCATATTTTTATCGCTTCTTCATGTATATAAAAATCAAATTTTTATTTCCAAAATCATTAATATAAAAATCAAATCTTTATTTCAAAATCATAATTTTGTTTCTAATCTACATTATAAAAATCAGATTTTTTTATAATGCTACTTTTATATAAAAAATATATTTTTATATGGCTACTTCATATATAAAAAATCATATTTTTATCTCTACTTATATAAAAAGACCACATTTTTAATTCAAAACCATATGCATACAAATCATGTTTTTAATTTACTAAAAATCACATCTTTATCTAATTAAAAATTCAATCTTTTATGTGAATGAAAAATCTATATTTTTATGACAATAAAAATCATATTTTCAAAATATGAAAATCATATTTTTAAATAATGAAAATTAATTCTTTTCAATAATAAAAATCATATTTTTAAATCAAAGAAATCAGATTTTCATTTAAAGAAAAATCGTATTTTCTTTCTCTAAAAATTATATATTTTCCTTTCTCTAAAATTTATATTTTCTATGAACTGGAATTATATATATTTTTAGAACTAAATCGAAGAGAGGAATAGAAAAAACCTTACAGTAAAATGGAAGGAAGTGGGAGGAGTCTTCGCCTGCGGTAGAGGGGGGAGTCTTCACCTTCGGCGGCGCACCCAGGGAACGACGGCGGTGGGCTATTCAGGTGGAGGCAGCTGTTTTGCGGCGGGTCTCGTGGGTTTTAGGTTTCATTGGAGTAGTAAGGGGAGGCTGCGGTGACGAGGAGGAGGGGGGTCTTTGACGGCTACGCCCTTGGGGGGGCGTGACTGACGAAGGCAGCAGCTAGGGTTACGTTTTATTTTTATTTTTTTCAGAAAGAAAGTCGGTGATAGAGAAAGTGAGAAGGGAAGGAGAGTTTATATATATATATATATATATAATAATTTAATATTAATATTTTCCATAAAAGTTGACTTTTCATTCAACCTCCAAACGAGACCCAACGACTGTCGTCCCTAGCTAATCATTCCCCTTTCCGAACACAATGGGATATGTCCGGTAAGCCAATTCGACCATTACGATATGCTTCCATTTAAATTAAAATATAAATCATTATATTAAATTTTAAACGTACGTTTCAATTTACTAGGGCCACATACTGACTCTAAAAATTCCAGAAAAACAAATCTGGCTATGTTTTGATGATACGGTCCTAACAAACTAATTTCGTCAAATTTGAAGACCGTTTGAAAAATGGCCATTTTCTGGTCGATCCAAATTGAATGAAATTGTCGAAACACGTTTTCTTTTTCCACGCTCACATATTGATTCCAAAAATTATGAAAATTGCAATCTAGCAATAAATTGACATTCCAGAGCCAACAAAAGTGGTTTTATCGAAAACGGAGGTCGTTTGCAAAATGGCTATTTTTACGGGCTCTATTTCCATAGCAACTATTCTGAATCTTCAACTGGACATAACTTTTTACTCCCGCTATGAATCTGGATTTTTCAGATTTGTTGGAAAGATATTTTCGAACAGATTCAAATATTTTTGGTTTCGCTAAAATCGGTTTATTTTGAATCCTGTACATTCATTCGAAATTTGAAATCGAATTTTCAAACTACCGCGCAATTTTCAATTCCTTTTATAATTAAAATAAATATTTATATTCTAATTTCAATTAAAATAAATTTATACGTTCTAATTCTATTCAAAATATATTTCTAGTCATTATTATTTAAAATAAATCATTTTAAGTATTCAAAATTCATTAAAATTGCCAAAATAAAATTTTTAAATTGGTTCAGATTTTCCGGGTTATTACATATATATACACAGCACTAGTATATCTTTTCACATTTTCCATAAAACCAAAATGAACAGGAATGCTGCCATTAAAACATTCTTCTAATAAAAACCTTAATTCCAATGTAAAACTGGAACTTCCATCCATATCGCAAAATCAAAACAGGCCATGAAGTCACTTACGCAAGTCTCCATTTAACCAAACCCACCCTCCTACATGAATACAAATGAAAAAGAAAATATATATCTCCACTGACAAATATAAAAAAGCCCGCTCCTTTCTTTTTTCGCAACAAATTAAAGAGTTTAGCCACAACTGTGAATAATGGGACGGAGACAAGGAGCAGTTGGGGCAGGTGACAACATGCAGGCTGACACGGTGTCAAGAGGGACCATCAGGTGGTAGCAAGGTATATATGTATATATATTTTTTTCTTTGGGTTTGAAACAAATAAGTAAAGGAAAAAAAAGAGTAGAGAGACGAGAAGCAGATAGTTGGATGGGGAGCATGTAATAGAAGTCGGTGCGGGGTGGGCCGGAGACTCGGCTGCGGTGGTGCGTGGAAAGTTGAGAATGAGAGAGTGTGTAACGTCCCACCTTTTTGACCACTTTAAACCGATAATTAAACCAATTTAAAACATCCAAATCGAGGGATCGTTATTTAGCTTACAAAGTTCAAAACGGAATCAACATAGAAATACAGAATAAATAACACAGTATTGAACAATGGAATAAAAATTTATATATTACTCAGAATATTTGATATAAGAAAATTTTCTATACAGCGGAATTTAAACAGTTTAAATACGAGGAAAAAAATTACTATTTAAAATTTTCAGAGTGCGCGCACGTCTAAAGATCCCCTCTTTTTCAGTCTTCAAATCATAAGTTGTGATCTTTAAATCTGTGTTGCTCGGGTCTGACCCAAGCGTTCCATGCAAAAACATAAAACACTCGAGTCAGGATTAACAATAGATCAAGTACAACAATTTCAATAAAACACTAAATGTAATAGTTAATCTTTGTAATGATCCTATGTTATAAACAAAAATACTGTTATACAGCATCCGCTCCACATTGGTTTATTTTTTCAAGGACTATAATCTCGGAAGCTTGCGTATACACACATGTACAGGTACATGTGTGTACCGCCTCAACATTCTAGAAATAACAAGTACAAGCCAAAATCGCACGGTTATGGTACAACACATATGGGCATCAACAAGTTGTGGAAAAAATAAAATACACAAAATGTGTCTTATTGCATAGAACCAGAAAGAACAAAAGTGATTACGGTAAAATGTAATAAGGCAAATATCAAGACTACTAGTGATACACATATACTCCAGCTCGGCGCAGATGAGCAAGGCCAAAAGGGGGACGGTATATAAAAAAATAATGTATACGGTTGTCTCAGCAACAAGTTTTAAAACACAATTTAGGGATAAGGTTTTAAAGCTGCATACTTCCCATCATAATAACATTCATAGATTGTTTACTCAAACCCCAAAGATAAAAAAAAACCAAGTCAGAAGTATGATTTTTAGACATGCAAGCTATGAAATTTATATATGTTAACATACATGCGATTCTGAGCCTAAACAGGTAGTAACTCAATAATGGTTTTTTTTTCAGCATCGGGAAGCATAAATGAGGCCGACCAATGTCAATTTATGGCGAGCAGTGAGTGCATGGTTACAAACTTGCAAATTTGGCGTGTATTTTTAAAATCAAGACTTTATGGTCAGTGCAACGGTAATACACAATCAAAGTATCCATATCAATTGGATACAAAATGAATAAGACAATCATAAGCTCAAAGTTTCACCATTTCAGTTGCATTTCTTTTCAGTTTTTACTAAAGTGAACAAATAAGAAATGAGAGGTAACATATTTGTAGGTGAGGTTCAGTATGATAGGAACCCGTAACCAATCATATATAAATTTTCATATAGGTTTCCACATGTATCCAGGCTTCACCCTTTTTGAATAAGGCACACGCCTATGTTTCATGATTCCCATTTTAATATTTAGACAAAAATTCTATGTTGGCATGACATGGAGGCACGTGGGTGTACATGTAGCAGGTTAAAAGGAGTCAATGCAACAAATGGCATAGGATTACATATATCCAAACTTCCAAAATATAAGGGTATATATATGTATGTATATATATATATATATTTGACCAATTTGTGAGACAAAATCTTAACAAGGTTACAATCTTGCTCATGAATGGTTAGCATGTATCAGGTAGGCTGTTGTAACATGATTTATTAAAACAACTAAAAGTAAATTATTTGTTTCACACTAGACATGCATATCTTATCATGTTGGTCCGCAAATTACCAATTTTCAGGAAAGGCAATGAGAAGGAAAACATACAAACAGAACGATGTACCATGGATGGTGCATAACTGACCATCTTATTGAAAAGAACTAGACCCGTTGTGATGAACAGGAAAAACAAGCTTTACTAAGAATTCTTTTTACTGATCCATTAGTCCGCTCTTAGGAGCATGAATGAAATCGGCCTTATCCTAAAACAGTTCCAATACAAGCAATTTTAAATAAAGCATTGCTAGTTAGAAAATCATTCGTAATGTTATTGAAATTACAAAATCCAAACAAGGCATCTGAAATTTTAAGATGTAAATACGGACTGATTTGCTTTAGTTGTCTTTATCTGTTCATTTGACTTGATCGGTTTATAGCATGCTACTTCAAGGGCTCCATTTGGGAAGTTATTTCTTTCATGCTACTGCTTTACAATTGACAAAGTTTTTTTTAATGAAAAAATATATATAGTTTGTGTTGGTGTTTCCTAAAAAGAAATAAAATTCATTCACCATGTTTAAAACGACAAGAACCTCTAATATTCATAATGCATGTCACTGTGGACAACCAAATTTGTTTATCACAATTCTAAGTCAATATATTAAAAATGAGTTTGTTGAACTAAGTGTATAGACAATTAACATGGCATGCATGTCCAACCTAAACCTAGGAATTTTTACATTACTTTTATCGGATTCAGGCCACATATACTATTAGAGTATAAATGAGGTAACAGTGCTTAACCATCCGGGTATACTGATTTCTATACCCAAGTAAAGTTTGCCTTATACCAATATTACTTTAGTCTTACATACCAATTTCAGCACAATCAAGTTCCTTTCCAAAATATTAAGATATACCATTTGCATAACGTGATGATCATATAAGAATAAACAATAGGCACACAGACCCTTCAACAGTGAGGCAGTAGTGGTGCATTATGTAAAGCCAAATATGTTAGGCAATATAACATGGGTTATTTCTTTTCAGTTCCATATTTTAGAAAAAGAAATCTAACATCAGCCGTATGTATACCCATGTATAAACACATATATACGTATGTTGTTACGACATATAGGTAATTCATTTCACAAGCACAATATGTGACACATACAAAAGTAGCAAGCAAAGTTTGAGGCAAGCAATGTCAGAAATCACAACCAAAATCAATATGTAACGAAATCCAATTAGCCAGACAACGAAAAGAAATCAACTATTATATTCTTAGTTTTTATTGAAATTGAATTATTCGAACTACAATTAATCATGAGTGATAACTCACCTTCACTGTCGTGTTTTCCTAGGATGGATGCTGATGGTTGTTGCTGGACTGGAGATAATAGCAGCGAGCAAAGCAACACAATTTAGGGAGAACAAGGCGAGGGCGTGACGAAGGCTCTGAATTTTTGCTGAAGGGAGTTGCAAAACAGCCGACGATGCCGGAAATGAGGACTGGCTTCGGGAAAAAATGAAGGCCAACTGCGATGTGATTTTAAAGAGAATAGGAGGTAAGCGACAACGAAGGGGCCAGGCCTGGTGGCTAAAGTTCATCTAAAGTCGACAACTTGGGTTCGATTGAGGAGAAGGCGAGGCGGTGCTTCGAGTCACTGCTTCAGTCGAAGGCAACAAAGTTGATTTTTAGGGAAACTGATTTTGGTTTGCTGGAGGAGGCGGTCGACGATTTAGGGCTTCATGTATGTAGATCTAAATATGAACTAAGGGTTAGATCTGAACCTTCATACCTTCTGTCGTTTAAGAGTTGTGCTTCTTCACAGGGTATATTCGAGTTCGATCTAACACTTATCAGATTTAGATTTAATATTTAGGGTTTTAGAAATAAAAAAGTGAATCTGTCCTGATAGCCTATGGTTGTTTAAGAGCTGAGCTCCTGCATAGGCTATACTTGTTGTTATTTACATATTTGTTTCTAGAAATCTAATTATCGTTGATTCATGTTTGTGACAGAAACATGAATTAGATCTGTATTTATTCGATTGGCTATTGATGAATATCAATCTAATCTATGATATTACTCCCTAATTACTTTCTTTATTGTTAAAAACTCGCTTTTTGTTTATTTTCTGTCAATTTGCAATTCAATCAAAATTCTGGAATAACTTGAGAGGATTTATTAATTAAAATATTTTTGGTCCTAGAGTTCGACACCCTCTACAACAATCCTTGTTGTTTAGGAAAACCGAACGGATTTTACAGTTGTTTACAACTGTTTGATTTGTTCGCAAACAAATTTTGGCGCCGTTGCCGGGGTCCAAAATAATTTTTGTTTTTAAATCCTTCGGGTTATAAATTTCTTTTTCTTAATATAAAAAAAACACACAAAAATATTTTTATTTTATTTTGTTCCCTTTTGTTTTCTAGCATAGATAAATAAAAAAAAACTTGTTGGTTGATTTGGTATTTGATTTGTGATACCGTATATCTACCAAATAAGAGAAAAAAAATTCTTGCATTTTGTTTTGTTTCCTTTCTTTGTTGCTTTCCTTCTTTCTTGACATCTCTCCATAATTTTTTTTCCTTTTTACAATTTTTATAAATTTAAAAAAAAACAAATCTTTTTGTGATTTTTTTCCTTCTCTTCTATTTCTCTTCCTCCTTGCAATTGTTTCACAAATTGATTTCTTTCCAAGTTTCTAAAAAATAAATTTTTGCCAATTTTTCTAATTAATGTCCATTCAATTTCTTTCCATCTATTTCTATCCTAATCTTTCATTTACTTCTTTCCGATTTTTCTTCTACACAATCTCTTCTCTCTCTTCTATTTTGACAACAACAAAAAAATTGCATTTTTTTATTTATTTCTTTCCACTTTTATTTGCATCTTGCTTCCTCCTTTCAACATTTCCATATAAAAAATTTCAACTTTTCTAACAATTCCTTTCTTTTAATTCTTTTCTTTTTCTTTCAAATTTCTTTCCACCTTTCCACACCTCTACTTTTACAACAATTCTAATTAAACAAAAAAAAACTTGCAAATTTAGTTTGATCTCTTTCCTTTTCTACTTTCTTTTCTATTCATTACCATTCTTTCTTCATTTATTTCTTTCCCTTTCTTTCATTAATTTCGTTCCAACTTTTTCCAATTTCTTTCCCCTCTTTTCCATTATTTCTTTCCAAATTTCTACAATCTCTTCCTATTTTTCAGCATTTCTCTAAAAAAGAAAAAAAATTTGCTTTTATTACAATTCCATTCCTTTCTTTTCTTTAATTTCTTTCCAAACTTCTCTACTTTCCAATATTCCTTCTATAAATACATTCCTTTTCCCAAAAAAAATTGCTTTTTCAATTCTTTCCAATTTTCTTTCTTCTGTTCTACATATACCCATCCTCTCCAACCTCTTCATCACAAATAATAGTCACCACAACCACTTCTCAAACCAATACCCCATCCACTTCCTTTGTTTTTTCTTCTTCTCATAGTTTATAGTTCTCCCTGTTCCCTTTAAAAAAAATCCTTTTCTCTTCTTTGAATTTTGTAAGTTGGTTCTAGCTTTCTTTTCCCAAATCATTTTTTTGTTAAAAAGGATTAATTGTTTTCTTTGTTTGTTATATATTTTCTTGTGTTTCTTAGAAAAAAGGAAGAAAGAGATTTCATCTCTTTGTTTAATTTTTTTATTAGCCTTAGTTTTCTTTTGTTTTTGTTTTAGTGCGATTTTAGTTTTCCTTTCAAAAAAAAAGTCAAAAAAGAGAAAGAGAGAACTCAAACAAAGGCCAAAGCAGAAAGAATTCAAGGCTCAAGCAAACAAATCAAGGAATCGAAGTCAAGCAAAGAAATCAATTCAAAGGCCAACGAGAAGTGAAGAGTTCAGCCAAGTGATTTGCAAATAGATTTGATTGGAGCGGTTGCACACCAAGTGGGGTGTGAACGCGCTAGCGCTACTCAACTACACTGGACGGACTGCCGATCGAGGTGAGATTTTTCTAAACTCTACAGGGACTGCTGTTGCAAATAAACAAAAATATATAGACATTGCTTGTAAAAATCTTCTACAGGGGCAGCGGCTTTCTTGTAAAATATTTTAATTTCTGTGATTATTATTTCTGCATCTGTATTCATTCTGTTAAGGGCAATACCCCAATTCACATAAGGTGAGGGATTTCATCACCTTTCCTTAGCCCACAAACTGCATTCATTGTAGAACCTGACTAATAATAACGGTTAGACGTTGGACCTAAGGGTGTCACGGGCTCATATAGGGCTTAATTGTATTGTGATAGTTGATTTATTTGGAACGAATTATTTCTTGGTGTCTAAACTACGGCAGAGAAATAACCATTTATAAATATTACGGTGATTCGTAAATATTATATCGGTTGTTATCTGGATGTACTTAAACCTTCGGCTGCATTGCTAGGGTGATTCCTGGTGCACCGATAACTCCTGTCCGTTAACTGGCTGAGAAATCTTTTGGTCTAAGTAATCAAACGTGTCACTATACAATTTTGAGTTAGGAGCCATTAAGGACAGAAAATTTCATTATAGCTAATTTCTGTGTGTGATTGGTTTATAAAAAAAAATCAAAACTCCTCAAAAACAAATAAAAATTTGAAAAATAAAAAAAATTAACATTTTTTCCTTCTTTTAAACCTCTCTAGTCTATAAGTCGTACTTTTCCAAAAAAAAAAAAAAACTCCCATTCTCTAAATTCCCTTGACAAACTCTCTTTTTCTTCTTTCTAGTGCATGCAAACTTGGACCCGTGACCAAGAATCTCGTCATTTAGTTAGAATCGAACCAACTTCTCTTTCCTCAAAAACCAATTTTCCCGAACAACCTTTAGAAATGGGTAACGAACCCGCACCTCGTACCCTGATGGACATAATTCTTCCCGATAGAGTTTCTGTCCCTTCTTGCATTCAATTACCCAATCCTGTGGGTAATCACTTTGAAATCCGATCGAGTCAGATAAACATCCTTCCCAAATTCGGAAAATTTTCTCATGATGAACCATATAGTTTCTTAACGAAATTTGAATATGCTTGTGCAACCTTTAAATTACAACAGTTATGTGAGGACGGTATTAAACTTCGTTTGATTCCATTCGCACTAACTGACTCCGCAGAAAAATGGTTTCGCAGCTTACCCTCAAATTAGATTAAAAAATGGGATGAATTTACAGCAGTTTTCCTTAAAAAATTCTACCCCCCAGAAAAAACAGCTAGAGTCAGAAATGAAATCACCAATTTCCACCAAAAAGGGGGTGAATCTTTTTGGCAATACTTCGAAAGATTTAAAGAACTGCTGTTGAGTTGTCCTAATCATGGTTATGAAACATGGTCATTGTGTCAAACTGTATACGATGGACTGGATAATAGTTCTAGACAAATGTTAGAATCCATGTGTCAAGGCAATTTTCTAAAACAGACTGATGTAGAAGCTTGGGAATTTCTGGACGAGTTAGCAGAAAAATCGAAACAATGGGAACGAACCAATGAAAAATCTCTCTATTCGCGATCCAGTAGTAATTCTGTTGAATCCTCTTCTTCTTCTAATACTCTTGTTGATGCCATACTGAATGTTTTTAGAACACACACTCAGTCTAATAACGCTTCCCAAGCCATGTGTCACATCTGTCTTGACTCCAATCTTATGGCTGATGACTGTCCCCAGTCCCTTGAGCAAGTAAATGCTTTCAATAGACCCAACAACCACCCAAATCTTTCTTATGGTCCAAATAACCCTCTGATGAACAGACCCTCGAATCGAGCATTTCCGAACAATGCTTCGAACCCTCCTCTTAGGCAAAATCAGTACACTTCGAACCAGGCGCCTTTCAACAATCAAACGGTTGCACCTCAACATGAGAAACGCCTTTCTACAATTGAGGGGAATTTATCTGAGGTGAGTAACCTGTTGGCGCAAATGACTAAGCAAAGTGTTGAGAATCAAAACAAGTTAGACAACACGTTACACTCATATATGCAAAACACGAATCATCAAATGAGCGAACTCCAAAAACGAATGTCTCAGCTTAACGCTAGATTAAGTGAACGGGAAAAGGGTACTTTTCCAAGTCAACCCATTCAAAACCCTAGAGGACAAAATTCAAACCCCAACCAAATTCACATCATTCAAGATTCAAACGTTAGTCAATTGAATGCTGTCACGACTCTTAGATCCGGCAAAAAGATTGACAACCATGTGGTCAACCCAAATGCTTTACCAGACGATCTTTCAAACCCTCTCGAAAATTCGATCAACTCAGATCAAAACATTGAGCCAAATTCTGACAAGGACCGTTCTCAAACTCAAGTAGCCCAACCTACTGAGTTGTCTGCTCCATTTCCTCATAGACTCTGACCTAGGAAAAAGACGGATCAGTTAGAAAAGACCCTTGAAATATTTAAGCAAGTTAAAGTGAACATTCCTCTTTTAGATATTATACAACAAGTTCCACAATACGCAAAATTTCTAAAAGATATGTGCACTCAAAAACGTCATACACATGTACCTAAGAAAGTGTTTCTAGCGGCAACTCTAAGCGAAGTCTTATCCCAATCGATGTCAGTGAAATACAAAGATCCTGGTTGCCCCACAATATCATGTACTATTGGGGACAAGAAAATCGATAGATGCCTGCTAGACTTAGGTGCTAGTGTTAACTTGCTTCCATATTTCGTCTATCGCCAATTAGGCCTAGGAGAACTGAAACCCACCAAGGTTACCCTTCAGCTTGCTGACCGTCCAATTAAGAAACCTGTGGGAAAAATCGAGGATGTGTTGATCAAAATTGGCGAATTCATCTTTCCAGTTGATTTCATTGTCTTAGAAACTCAACAGGTTAGCAATCCTGCAAACCAGATCCCTTTGATTCTAGGACGACCCTTCTTAGCAACCTCTAATGCTCTCATCAACTGTAGAAATGGGTCTATGAAACTTTCTTTCGGTAACATGACTGTCGAGCTAAACATCTTTAGAACTGAAAACTCTCCTAACTCTTATATGGACCAGTTTTCTGAAATCCATGCTGTCAACGATAATGAATCTGAGCTTGACCATTCGAATAATGAAATTGAATCAAATTACGAAACTTTATTTCAAGATACTCCCGAAAATGTCTCTGATTCGATTCCTGTCGAGCCTCTCACAAATGAGTCTATCCCTCAACCAATTTCTTCGGTTGAGTTGTCCCCAATTGCTCCTTCCCATCCTTAAGAAAAATAAGGAAGCACTTGGTTGGTCTATGGCTGATATTAAGGGGATTAGTCCTTCGATTGTCCAACATCGAATCCACCTTATAGATGATGCCAAACCCACTCGGGATCCCCAGCGTTGACTAAACCCTATCATGAAAGAAGCAGTTCGTGCTGAAATCCTTAAATGCCTTGACAATGGAATCATCTACCCGATTTCTGATAGTCAATGGTTTAGTCCGATTCATGTCGTACCTAAGAAATCAGGGATTACCGTGATCCAAAATGAAGCTAACGAGCTTATCCCAACCCGCACCCAGACCGGTTGGAGTGTTTGCATTGACCATAGGAAACTTAACGCTGCAACACGTAAGGATCATTTCCCTCCGCCATTTATCGATCAAATGTTAGAATGACTAGCTGGTCATGAGTACTATTATTTCCTTAATGGGTACTCGGGCTATAATCAAATCCCTATCGCTCTTGAGGACCAAGAGAAAACCACTTTCACTTGTCCGTTTGGTACATTTGCGTACCGACGTATGCCTTTTGGTCTCTGTACTGCACCTGCAACCTTTCAGAGGTGCATGATTAGCATTTTTTCTGATATGATCGAGCGATTTTTGGAAGTGTTCATGGATGATTTTTCCATATTTAGTGATTCTTACTCTGAGTGTTTACATCATCTTGATCTTGTTCTTAACCGTTGCAAAAATAAACACTTAAGTCTTAATTGGGAAAAGTGTCACTTCATGGTCAAACATGGTATTGGTTTAGGACATGTCATCTCTAATAAAGGAATTAAAGCAGACAAAGCTAAAATTGAGGTTATCTCGAATCTTCCCGTTCCAAAATCCGTTAAGGACATCCGATCCTTTTTAGGTCATGCTGGTTTTTACCATCGCTTTATAAAAGATTTCAGCAAAATCACTCGACCTTTGACCAATCTTCTTGGTAAGGATGTTCCTTTCGACTTCAATTCTGATTGCATTTCATCTTTTGAGCATCTTAAAAATGAACTTGTCTCGGCTCCGATCACCTGCTCTCCCAACTGGAAGCTGCCTTTTGAAATCATGTGTGATGCCTCGAATTTCGCTGTTGGCGCTGTCTTAGGACAACGCGTCGATAAAATTCTTCATGTCATTTACTATGCGAGTAAGACTTTGAACGATGCTCAAATCAATTATACGACCACTGAAAAAGAACTTTTGGCAGTTGTTTTTGCTCTAGAAAAATTCAGGCCTTATCTAGTTGGCTCACACATCACTGTTGATACTGATCATTCCGCACTTAGGTACCTTTTCTCTAAAAAGGATGCTATGGCTCATCTCATTCGTTGGATCCTTCTACTTCAATAATTTGACCTTACCATTAAGGACAAAAAGGGATCTGACAATGTTATTGCAGACCACTTGTCTCGTCTTCCAAATGCCCCGTCTTCTCCTCTTCCGATCAACCAGAATTTCCCTGATGAACAACTATTTTCTCTATCCACTGATCCTTTGTTCGCTGACATTGTCAACTACTTAGTCACCAAGCAGACCCCTTCTTTTTTGTCTAAGCAGGATAAACAAAAATTCTTTTCCCAAATGAAACATTTTTATTGGGACGACCCCTATCTTTTCAAGTATTGTCCCGACCAAATCATTCGAATGTGTGTTCCCGACACTGAAACTCATAGTGTCCTCTCTTTCTGTCATGACCAAGCCTGTGGTGGTCACTTCGGTCCCAAAAAGACAGCTGAAAAGGTTCTCCAATAGGGTTTCTACTGGCCCAACCTTTTCAAAGACGCGTACAAATTTTGCAAAAATTGTGATCGATGTCAATTCTTAGGAAAAATTTCTAAACAGAATATGATGCCCCTAAACCCCATTCTAGAGGTCGAAATTTTTGATGTGTGGGGTATAGACTTCATGGGACCCTTCCCTAATTCTTTTGGGAACCTGTACATCTTCTTAGCTGTCGATTATGTTTCCAAATGGGTCGAAGCTGTTCCATGCAAAACAAACGATAACAAGGTTGTTGTGCGCTTCTTGAAGAAAATATCTTCTCTAGGTTTGGCACACCTCGCACAATAATCAGTGATAATGGAACACACTTTTGTAATCATTCTTTTGAGGCTCTCATGAGAAAGTATTCGATAACCCACAAGTTATCCACTCCGTACAATCCTCAAACTTGTGGGCAGGTTGAAGTATCGAATAGGCAGATTAAACAAATCCTTGAGAAAACTGTGAATCGAAATCGTAAAGATTGGTCTCAAAAATTAACCGATGCTCTTTGGGCTTACCGCACTGCTTTCAAAACAAACTTGGGTATGTCCCCTTATCGGTTGATTTTTGGTAAGCCATGCCACTTGCCAGTTGAACTAGAACATAGGGCGTTATGGGCAATAAAAACTTTGAATCTTGATTTAGAGCAAGCAGGTGAACATAGGAAGCTTCAACTTAATGAACTTGATGAAATTCGAAATGATGCCTATGAAAATGAATGAATTTACAAGGACAGAACAAAATTTTTTCATGATAAATCAATTTTACGTAAAACTTTCATGCCAGGTCAAAAAGTTCTGTTGTATGACTCAAAACTGCATTTATTTCCGGGTAAGTTAAAATCTAGATGGACAGGACCTTACACTGTGCAGAATGTTTTTCCATATGGTGCAGTTGAAATTGAGAATCCAACCGATGGATCGTCCTATAAGGTCAATGGTCAATGCCTTAAACCTTACTTGGAACCAATACCCAACCAAGAGGAAGAGCTCATGGTCCTCCATGAGCCACATTACATTCGGTAAGATGCACTAACCCTCTTTTGTACATATATAAATATTCTCTTAATTGTTTTTCCCTTTCACTAAGATATGTCTGATTAACGACTGTGAGGACATAGTCACACTCAAGTGTTGGGGGGAATTTACATTACATCAGCAATCAAATTTTATGAACTAGGTCATTCATTGAACAAGGATTAACTTAAACTCATAAATAGCACCTTGGTTGTTGTTTGATAAGTTGAATTTTTGGGTGATGGGAATGAACATTATTTATTCATTGAATTGTAATGTGTCTTTTTAAGATGCTAGCTTGAGACTGTGCAGACGTTAGTCGTGTTCTGGAGTAAGCGTGTCAACCCTTGTTATACGTGTTAGAATGTGCAGGTAAAAATAATCAAAAAAAAAATCAAGAAATAAAAATGATTTTTCACCTACATTTGTTGGATTTTCTGAGTTCGTTTTCATGCATAATATTTTCTTTTCCACTCAAATTTTCAAAATCGTAAGTTCTAAAATCCACTTGGCCCAATTAAGGAGAAATGACTCATTGTAGCGTTCTTCTTCGATACCCCACATTATTCAAACCCTAGTTTTAGTCGAATTACATCCATGTTTCGATAAGTTTTTCTTATATTGGTATACTTAAGAACCTTGTACTGATTTATTTTCAAAGGTTCAGAAACGTCACTTTTTATACCAATATTACACTACCCACTCCGTACTTGTTTTAAGGTAGGATAACCATATACCACATCTTATTTTATATGGGTTATCTATCTTATGAAATTTTGTTTATCATTCCTTTCAGCTTTTTATATAACATCAATCCAGACTTGTGTGTTGAATTAGGGTTATAGAAATAGAGTAACTAGGGCACAAAACTTTGCTTTCATGAAGTATTGGTTTAGTAGAGGAGGAATCAAATGAAATAATGTATGGCATCATTCCATCTCCATTCATCATTCATCAGGCAAAAAAAAAAAAAAAAGAAGAGAAAAAAAATGAAATAAAGAGAGAGTCTCTCTAAATAAAATAGTCTTCATCATTCTTGATTATGAAGCATCCATTTCCATTCCATCCAAATCCATTATACTGTACTTGGAAGTGAGGATTGTAGTAGAAGAGATGAAAGGAAACAAAAATGTTCATATGTGCTTTAGTATTACTTTATCTTTTGTAGCCTGAAGTTCAACTAATACACTTGCCATCTTATCTAGAATATTTTTAGAACTTACAAAATTTTCCTTCATCTATGCATAACTCATATCCAATACATTACAGTTACATTGGTGAAAAATTATTCAAAAAAAAAAAGAATAAAGAAATGATTGGGTGCACATTGTCGATGTGTAGAACTTTGGTTGACACCACGCTCTTAACCTTCAAGACAATTACAGTGTTATCAAGGAATTACGATTCATCTTGAAAATTTGTATTCATTTTTGCACTAATTATGGGATGGACAATTTGGGGCTAAACCGTTATTATTGAAGTTAGGTGAAATCCTTGGAATATGAAAGACCTTAAATATATTGTTTGATTAATCCGCATACACAAGACGCTTTGGATTTTGTGGGTAGTATCCGCTGAAAACCCTCACGAGACAACACTCGTCCTACTAGGGACACCTAGGGGTTTAACGGCTTGTTGCATACGCTAAATGCAATCGTGTTTCCTACAAAAGTGTGACATATCTTAGTTTAGTTTATTCGAGGACGAATAAAAAGATAAGTGTGGGGGTATTTGATATACACGTAAATGTGTATATTTTATCCGCTTCTTTATCTAGTTTTCTATTTAAAATAATTAATATTGTGTATTTATAGCTGTGTTTTCAGATTGTTGATAAAAAGCTTGGTTTAGAGCATTTGACGGATAAAGCATGAAGAATTTGCTTAAAAAGGGTGAAGTTGAAATTACTAAAGCTTGAAGAGTTTAAAGCTTGAAGAACGGTTGCAAATAGAGTTCAGTTGGGTAGATTTGGTTCACCAAAGACTCATGTTGCGTTCACATTGGCTCATTTGCAGACCATCTCACTCATGTTGCGTTCACATTAGCTCATTTGCAAGGCCTCTCACTCTACAGCTGCGTTCACACTAGCTTATGTGTTAGTTGGGCTAATTATTTAGTCCCACATTATGGAATTTGCCAAGTAGCCTTTGTCATATCAGCTATAAATACACTTTATCTCTTTCATTGTAAAACACACTTAGTTTTATTCTGTAATTCTCTTCTTGGAATAAAACTCTTCTTCTCCATTTCTCTTAGTTGTTATTTTATTTTATTTATGTTCATGTTATTTAGTTTCTTTTTATTTTCTTTTCTTTTAGCTATGTCTAGCTAATCCTCTTTAATTAGGGGGTGATGACGCTGATAGATATGATTCAATATGAATCGCATAGCCAAAAGATTTAAACTTCATGTATGTAGATCTAGATATGAACTAAGGGTTAGATCTGAACCTTCATACCCTCTGTCGTTTAAGAGTTGTGCTTCTTCACAGGGTATATTCGAGTTCGATCTAACACTTATCAGATTTAGATTTAATATTTAGGGTTTTAGAAATAAAAAAGTGAATCTATCCTGATAGCCTATGGTTGTTTAAGAGCCGAGCTCCTGCATAGGCTATACTTGTTGTTATTTACATATTTGTTTCTAGAAATCTAATTATCGTTGATTCATGTTTGTGACAGAAACATGAATTAGATCTGTATTTATTTGATTGGCTATTGATGAATATTAATCTAATCTATGTCATTACTCCCTAATTGCTTTCTTTATTGTTAAAAACTCGCTTTTTGTTTATTTTCTGTCAATTTGCAATTCAATCAAAATTCTGGAATAACTTGAGTGGATTTATTAATTAAAATATTTTTGGTCCTAGAGTTCGACACCCTCTACAACAATCCTTGTTGTTTAGGAAAACCGAACGGATTTTACAGTTGTTTACAACTGTTTGATTTGTTCGCAAACAGCTGGCCAGGCGCACGACTAAAATCTTCAAGTACTAAATATCCTTGTTTCAACTAAGAGTGAAAATATTTCAAAAATTCTTTTAAAACATATACGGAAAGCACCAATGTGATAGATATGTTGATTGTTCATGAATCGCAGATACACAATGGTTTCGTCTGGTTCCCCCAGAAAACATCCATATCCGTAGGAAATCACTTCCCTGCGAATTTCGTTATGGATAGATCAATGGAAAAATATTTAAGAATCAAAAGATAATCTGAGGTCACTGAGTATTGACTGCTCTATCTCAGGGTCATGGAAACAAATCATGAAAATAGATCAAGATACAAGGATCAATCAAGTCACAAAGACAAATCAAGTCACGAAGATAAATCCAATCACAAAGACAAATCTGGTCACAAAGACCAATCAAGTCACGAGGACAGTGTTGCAATCAAACAAGTGGCTTCACATCACTAAGATATCTCAACATCGCATGGCTCCGTTCAACCTTTAGTAACTCTATTGGTTACATCTCTTTCACTTGTAGATATGCCATGGGGACCGCAGGTACACATTGGTTACGCCTGATTCCCTCAGGAAACATCCATACCTGTAAGCTTTCACAGCTCTGCGGATTACGCCCTTATCACGACTGTAGATCGCAGCAGACACAATGGTTTCTCTTGGTTCCCCCAAGAAACATCCATCCGCCATAGGATATCCACAGCCCTGCGAATTACGTTACACGGTCGTGTTCATTCAGACAACTCGAGTTTTATGTCCGGACAACCTACTACCACTAGCAGCACATCTCAACTAAGCCCGAAATTCGAAGAAGGAAGGTACTTTCCTTTTTTTTTGAAACATATAATACATATAGTACTTTATTTCATAAATCATATTTACGTCATTTACATAAGATTTTCTTCCCGAATCATATTTTAAACATTCCGTTATAATAAATTTTATCTTAAATCAATCACCATCCAATCCAGAAATTTTCATATTCATTAATTTTTTCCATACAAGTTACAGAGTCTTATTTCTCCAATATCCAAAATCGAACATTTTCAAAAATCATTCTGATTTCAAAAATTTTTGTTTCGATCTTTTAACCACTTCAGATACTTAATATCCTTTCCAACTCGAATTTATAAATCTATTGGTTATAGACCAATTTTTCTTCCAGATCTCCAATCGTTAAATTCAAATCTTTATTCTCTCAAAATTTCAGAATTTTCTTCTTATCATAAATTTTTCCTTCGCGCATTATCACTCCTTCACATTCATGTCCTTTGACCGTGAATTAGCAAGCGAACAATTCCCTAAGTATCAACCCCGAAGACCGAAACCAACATCAGATCAACACTCAAGAAATTATTTAACTTAACTAATCTCTAGTCCGTTTCTAATTCCCTTAACATAACTTCTTATCAAATTATTGCTTACGCAATTTCCGAGTTCAATTTTCGGATCTACTTCTCTTACGTTCTGTCGTTCGTCGTTCACGACGTGTGGTTCTTTGTTCTTCAGTTCTTGCCATTCTAATTTATCAAAACCCGTTACCCTCTCACGATCTTTTGAAAAACACTTCCAATTATTGGAAATATTTTTGTATACCCATAAATCTTTATTTTCTACAGAAAATATGCGTTATTTTCATCGAAAACATCTCCAAATTTGTTATTTGGATTTAAAACAGATGTTAAATACAACACCGTCGTTTCCACTCAACTGCTGGCACTCATTTACTTATTTCACTTAATCACTCTTGTTAACGAATCTTAACCATTTCTTAGTCAATAATGAAGTCAATCAAGTTGTGGTATATTTACCTCTTAGACCTTAATTGAATAACATTATTAACTTTAAAACAAATAAAATTCACTATTTCAAACACCAATGAAACATTTATTCTCAACATTTCTGATTTTAAGTTAAGAATTTATTTCCTATACAATAACCGTTGACAAAAATTCACACCTTCGAAATTTTTAACTTCAAAATATACTTTATTCTTTAGTATGAATATATAAACAATATATTAATATATTAAGTTTAATTAAAGCAGAAAGTAAATAGTATTTTTCTGAAATTCGACATAACTGACTTCTATGAATAACTTCCTCTCGAATAATCTGTTATTTGATACCATATTTCGAACATTGGACAAATCTCATTTGATCTATATTCTTAACTTCTGAATAATCTCACAGCACTAGTCAATTCCATTTCCTTCATCCACAATTTCATTTATAACTTTTTCTTTCACACATTAATTATTTCTATATATAATCAATTTCATCAAAATCTGAACTTGTCTCATCCAATTAATTTTGATTCCACTTAAATCCAGATTCAAATCTCTTTAAAGTCTTCATTCATATTTTTCCTCATTCCTAACCCTCGTTCACAATTCACTTCATGTTAATTAACTCACATGTTTATACTTACTATCGAATTCATATATTCGATCATACATCATTGGTTTGAAACCAATTATAATTTATCTTGTCATGTTCTGAATCAAATTTAACATACTCGTATTCCAATTATATCTCTTTCCCGATTTTATTCTCATTTATTTCTATTATGAATATCATAACAAAATCCATCGTTTCATTTATGAACGATTTCAAATTTCCTCTTCCATTCACCTTCCCATCGAAATTTTTATTTCCAATAAATTTTAGTCGTCCCTAATTGTTAAAATACACGATTATATAAATCGATTTATTAATCCACTTATACTTATCTTTCTTAGATACCATACGATGATAAATTCGAGATTCAATCCTAAGAAAAATTATCGAAGAACAGCTCTGGCAAATCCGGATTCGAGGGCTGGGGATTCCGAAAATTTTTAAATCTCAAAATAAATTTTTATTTTCACTGTATTTGTAAAAAATATTAATTTACAAAACAATTTTTCCTTTTCCAATAAATTGTCACTTTCAAAATATATATTTTAAAACCTTTTTATTTCCAAAATCCGCTTTTTCTAATGTTGGTCCTATTCATTTAAACCCGATAAGCTAAGCTTTGAATAAACCAAAGCTCTGATACCACTTGTAACATCCCGCCTTTTTGACCACTTTAAACCGGTAATTAAACCAATTTAAAACATCCAAATCGAGGGATCGTTATTTAGCTTACAGAGTTCAAAACAGAATCAATATAGAAATACAGAATAAATAACATGGTATTGAACAATGGAATAAATTTTTATATATTACTCAGAATATTTGATACAATAAATTTTTCTATATAGCGGAATTCAAACAGTTTAAATGCAAGGAAAAAAAATATTTACTGTTTAAAATTTTCAGAGTGCGCGCGCGTCTTCGGATCCCCTCTTTTTCAGTTTTTGAATCATAAGCTGTGATCTTTAAATCTGTGCTGATCAGGTCTGACCCGAGCGTTCCATGCAAAAACATAAAACACTCGAGTCAGGATTAACAATAGTTAAAGTACGACAATTTCAATAAAACACTAAATGTAATAGTTAATCTTCGTAACGATCCTATGTTATAAACAAAAATACCATTATATAGCATCCACTCCATATTGGTTTATTTTTTCAAGGACTGTAATCCAGGAAGCTTGCGTATACACACATGTACATGTACATGTGTGTACCGCCTCAACATTCCAGAAATAACAAGTACAAGCCAAAATCGCACGGTTATGGTACAATACATATAGGCATCAACAAGTAGTGGCAAAAATAAAATACACAAAACGTGTCTTATTGCATAGAACCAGCAAGAACAAAAGTGATTACGGTAAAATGTAATAAGCCAAATATCAAGACTACTAGTGATATACATATACTCCAGCTTGGCGCAGATGAGCAAGGCCAAAAGAGGGACGGTATATAAAATAATAATGTATATGGTTGTCTCAACAACAAGTTTTAAAACACAATTTAGGGTCAAGGTTTTAAAGCTGCATACTTCCCATCATAATAACATTCATAGATTGTTAATTCAAACCCCAAAGATAAAAAAAACCAAGTCAGAAGTATGATTTTTAGAAATGCAGGTTATGAAATTTATATATTTTAACATATATGCGGTTCTGAGTCTAAACAGGTAGTAACTAAATAATGGTTTTTTTTTTCAGCGTCGGGAAGCATAAATGAGGCCGACCAATGTCAATTTATGGCGAGCAGTCAGTGCATGGTTACGAACTTGCAAATTTGGCATGTATTTTTAAAGTCAAGACTTCATGGTCAGTGCAACAGTAACACACAATCAAAGTATCCATATCAATTGGTTACAAAATGAATAAGACAATCATAAGCTCAAAGTTTCACCATTTCAGTTGCATTTCTTTTCAGGTTTTACTAAAGTGAACAAATAAGAAATGAGAGGTAACATATTTTTAGGTGAGGTTCAGTATGATAGGAACTCGTAACCAATCATATATAAATTTTCATATAGGTTTCCACATGTATCCAGGCTTCACCATTTTTGAATAAGGCACACGCCTATGATTCATGATTCCCATTTTAACATTTTGACAAAAATTCTATGTTGGCATGACATGGAGGCACGTGGGTGTACATGTAGCAGGTTAAAAGGAATCAATGCAACAAATGGCATAGGATTACATATGTCCAAACTTCCAAAATATAATGGTATATATATATATAAATATATATATATATATATATATATTTGACCAATTTGTGAGACAAAATCTTAACAAGGTTATAATCTTGCTTTTGAATGGTTAGCATGTATCAGGTAGGCTGTTGTTACATGATTTATCAAAATAACTAAAGTAAATTATTTGTTTCACACTAGACATGCATATCTTATCATGTTGGTCCGCAAATTACCAATTTTCAGGAAAGGCAATGAGAGGGGAAACATACAAACAGAACGATGTACCATGGATGGTCCATAACTGACCATCTTATGGAAAAGAACTAGACCCGTTGTGATGAACAGGCAAAACAAGCTTTACTAAGAATTCTTTTTAGTGATCCATTAGTCCGCTCTTAGGAGCATGAATGAAAACGGCCTTATCCTAAAATAGTTCCAATACAAGCAATTTTAAATAAAGCGTTTCTAGTTAGAAAATCATTCGTAATGTTATTGAAATTACAAAATCCAAACAAGGCATCTGAAATTTTAAGATGTAAAGCAGGACTAATTTGCTTTATTCGTCTTTATCTGTTCATTTGACTTGATCGGTATATAGCATGCTACTTCAAGGGCTCCATTTGGGAAGTTATTTCTTTCATGCTACAGCTTTACAATTTACAAAGTTTTTTTAATGAAAAAATATATATAGTTTGTGTTGATGTTTCCTAAAAAGAAATAAAATTCATTCACCATGTTTAAAATGACAAGAACCTCTAATATTCATAACGCATGTCACCGTGGACAAACAAATTTGGTTATCACAACTCTAAGTCAATATATTAAAAATGAGTTTATTGAATGATACTTTTTATCATCCAAGTGTATTAGACAATTAACATGGCATGCATATCCAACCTGAACCTAGGAATTTTTACATTACTTCTATCGGATTCAGGCCACATATACTATCAGAGTATAAATGAGGTAACGGTGCTTAACCATCCGGGTATACTGATTTCTATACCCAAGTAAAGTTTGCCTTATACCAATATTACTTTAGTCTTATATACCAATGTCAGCACAATCAAGTTCCTTTTCAAAATATTAAGATATACCATTTGCATAACGTGATTGATCGACGCTAGTCTATGAATTAGAAAAGCGCGACATTTAAATTAAATTCTGCAAGCATACAGGTGTGTAGCATACAGGTCGAACACAGGGAGGTGAATTAAATTAATTATTTATCTAATCTCTTGGGCGAGTTAGACAAAGCTTAGAGGTTGATTTTTTTTCGCAAAGCAAAATAAAAACTGAAACTACGAATAAAAGATGCAATTAAATTCACCACAGATTCGAATCTAATCGGATCTGTAATAAATTCAATGATTAAAATAAAATAGAACACTGGAAATAAAATTGCAGAAAAGAAATCAACAACTGAAAATAAAAACTAGGATTACCGCTGAATCTAATCAGACGGTCAATCACTAGTAAGAAAGATAGAAGCAATAGCAAATTGTGTTCTAGCAAATCTAATTGACTAGACAACACAATTTGCCATGAAAATAAAATGCAGAAACTAAAGAAAAGAAAGCTTTATTCGAACTAAAAGAGAGTACAGAAGAATGAATGATTTTTACAATGGTTGCAACACATATTTATAGATGAGAAAGGGGAAAACCATAATTAGGTCTATGAATACATGGGCCTCCTCATTCATGAATATCTCTTGCCTTCCATGACTCAGCTTGATTGGAGAAAAATCTGGCATATCATGGTAAATATTTTCCATATCTCTCAATTCTCTCATGTGGCTAATTGATTGGTGCATGTAATTGATTCTTCCAAACAAGGATACTTATTAGAATCCCAAGGCACAAAGGATAAAATCTTCACAATGGATCTTTCTTGGCAGCAATTCAATCAGAAATTCTTCTAATTGAAATTGAATGATTTGAATTTAATTCCATGATAAGAATATGGCTATTGCTGAAATGTTAATTGGTGCACATCATAAATACATACACATGAATATGTGTATATATATATATATATATAACATAACACTAGTCCAAATATTTCTCAAAGCAAAGGGCCAGTGTGAACGCGCTCCGTTTCTTTGGCAAAAAGTGAGCTTGACGGGGTTCGAACTCGGGTCTCTCAGCACCAATTCCTATGCCTTTACCAGTGAGCTACTACTTCTTTTGCAATTGAAATGAATTTGATGTGAGGAAGTAGCTCTTTCTTGTAGTTGGCCTTTGATTTGAATTGAAGGAGGCAACGCTTGAAATCTGTAAAAACACATAAAAAATACCCAAAGTATCATTTATTTATTTACAAAAGATAAAGCATAAGAGTCATAAAATAAACACTTTTCAATGTCAATCAGTGATGATCATATAAGAATAAACAATAGGCACACACAGACCATTCAACAGTGAGGCAGTAGTGGTGCATTATATAAAGCCAAACATGTTAGGCAATATAACATGAGTTATTTCTTTTCAGTTCCATATTTTAGAAAAAGAAATCTAACATCAGCCGTATGTATACCCATGTATAAACACATATATACGTATATTGTTACGACATATTGGTAATTCATTTCACAAGCACAATATGTGACACATACAGAAGTAGCAAGCAAAGTTTGAGGCAAGCAATGTCAGAAATCACAACATCCAAAATCAATATGTAACGAAATCCAATCAGCCAGACAACGAAAAGAAATCAACTATTATATTCTTAGTTTTTATTGAAATTGAATTATTCGAACTACAATTAATCATGAGTGATAACTCACCTTCACCGTCGTGTTTTCCTAGGATGGATGCTGATGGTTGTTGCTGGACCGAAGATAATAGCAGCGAGCAAAGCAACACAATTTAGGCAGAACAAGGCGAGGGCGTGACGAAGGCTTGGACATTTTACTGAAGGGAGTTGGAAAACAGCCGGTGATGTCGGAAATGGGGACTGGCTTCGGGAAAAAAGGAAGGCCCACCGCGATGCGATTTTAAAGAGAATAGGACGTAAGCGACAGCGAAGGGGCCAGGCCTGGTGGCTAAAGTTCATCTAAAGTCGACAACTTGGTTCGATCGAGGAGAAAGCAAGGCGGTGCTTCGAGTTACTGCTTCAATCGAAGGCAACAAATTTGATTTTTAGGGAAACTGATTTTGGTTTGCTCGAGGAGGCAGTCGACGATTTCGGGCTTTAATCGAAAGGCTGCGGTTTTGGCCAGTCGATCGCAGAGGAAGGAGAGACGAAATCGATTAGGAGTAGCCATTGACATATTGAATTCCGATTTAGGGGAGAATGATTTAGGAATTTAGCCTAAAGAAGAGAAGGCTTTGATTTTTCTGAGTGAAATGGGGAAACAACGTGATTTTTATAGAAGAGAACCGTGGGAAGCAAGGAACTGAAATAGGCTGAATTGGGGTGGGTCGTTTCTGTGTAATTACTTGGTGCTGAAGGAAATAAAAGCGTGAACCCTATGAAATTTAATTCTACCGCACTTTACACAACACGTTTAATTTTTTTTATTCAGTCACAACTGAACTCCAAAAGCTACAAAATTTGACGTGCTGCTCTGTTTTCCACATTCTAAATCCAGTAAAATTTATTTGGTCGAAATCTAACACTGTTTACACAACATTGCTATTTCAAATTTAATTTATTTCTCGGTTCATATTTGAATTACGCCTACCGTTAAAATAATTCTAATTGGCTCCAATTTCGAAATATAGCAACAATTATATGTTCTCAATTAAAATTTGTTTGACTATAAATCGAGATCGTTTAAAAGTTAGTTAATTATAAAGCTTATATTTTATCGATACATAATATTAATAATTTGAAAACAAATAAAGTAAATGTTTATAGGTAACGTTTAAATCTTCCCTTAAATTTATTTTCAAATCGTTGAAGTTTCTGGGTCGTTACAATCTTCTCCCCTTAAGAACTTTTCGTCTTCGAAAAGGAAAGAGCGTTAGGGTTATAACAATGTCAATTCAAATTTTCATATATATATATATATATATATATATATATATATATCTGAAACATTTCCCTAATTAATTTAAATATCGATACTTTATGTATAAACCTTCTAGGTTTATTCTTCATATTCAATTAACTCGAAAAATCACATTTCTTTTCAAATTCAGTCTCTTCTTACGTTGGATTTGTGCATCCCAAACTATCCCAAATTTCTTTATAAATCTCATCTGTCAATGCTTACTTATCCATTTTCGCATTGTAATGGGTCTAGGCTTCACAACCATAACCCATCTCCTTATATTCGATCCAGTTAATCTTTACAAACACTCCTTGAAGGGTGTAATTATCATGTTCTTTTCAAGTCACACATTATCGACATGAAAATTTCCAATTCGAATTCTTTTATAACTATTATACATAACCCGAAGCACAGTCAGAAAATATTTACATTATTACTCGAGATTCTTCTCCTTAACTCGATTAGGTATATTTTAACTCCAAATTATTTATTTTGAAAATATTTGATAGCCCGAAGTTTGACAACTTTATTGTCGTTCTTACAGATGTTAGGCATACGCTGGCCAGGCGCACGGCTAAAATCTCCAAGTACTAAATATCCTTGTTTTAACTCCTAGTGAAAATATTTCGAAAATTCTTTTAAAAACAGATACGGAAAGTACCAATGTGATAGATATGTTGATTGTTCATGAATCGCAGATACATAATGGTTTTGTCTGGTTCCCCCAGAAAACATCCATATCCGTAGGAAATCACTTCCCTGCGAATTTCGTCATGGATAGATCAATGGAAAAATATTTTCATGGATAGATCAATGGAAAAATATTTATGAATCAAAAGATAATCTGAGGTCACTGAGCGTTGATTGCTCTATCTCAGGGTCACGAAAACAAATCATGAAAATAGATCAAGATACAAGGATCAATCAAGTCACAAAGACAAATCAAGTCACGAAGATAAATCCAATCACAAAGAAAAATCTGGTCACGAAGACCCATCAATTCACGAGGACAGTGCTGCAATCAAACAGGTGGCTTCACATCACTAAGATATCTCAACATCGCATGGCTCCATTCTACCTTTTGGTAACTCTATTGGTTACATCTCTTTCACATGTAGATATGCCATGGGGACCGCAAGTACACAATGGTTATGCCTGATTCCCTCAGGAAACATCCATACTTGTAAGCTTTCACAGCTCTGCGGATTACGCCCTTATCACGACTGTAGATCGCAGTAGACACAATGGTTTCGCTTGGTTCCCCCAAGAAACATCAGTCCGCCATAGGTAATCTACAGCCCTGCGAATTATGCTACACGGTCGTGTTGATTCAGACAACTCGAGTTTTATGTCCGGACAACCTACTACCACCATCAGCACATCTCAACTAAGCCCGAAATTCAAAGAAGAAGGAAGGTACTTTCCTTATTTTGCTTTGAAAACATATAATACATATAGTACTTTATTTCATAAATCATATTTATGTCATTTACATAAGATTTTCTTCCCGAATCATATTTCAAACATTCTATTATAATAAATTTTATCTTAAATGAATCACCATCCAATCCAGAAATTTTCAAATTCACTAATTTTTACCATACAAGTTACAGAATCTTATTTCTCCAATATCCAAAATCGAACATTCTCAAAAATCATTCCGATTTCAAAAAAATTTGTTTTGATCTTTTAACCACTTCAGGTACTTAATATCCTTTCCAACTCGGATTTATAAATCTATTGGTTATTGACCAATTTTTCTTCTAGATCTCCAATCATTAAATTCAAATCTTTATTCTCTCAAAATTTCAGAATTTTCTTCTTATCACAAATTTTTCCTTCACGCATTATCACTCCTTCACATTCACATCCTTTGACAGTAAATTAGCAAGCGAACAATTCCCTAAGTATCAACCCCGAAGACCGAAACCAACATCAGATCAACACTCAAGAAATTATTTAACTTAACTAATCCCTAGTCAGTTTCTAATTCCCTTAACATAACTTCTTATCAAATTATTGCTTACGCAATTTCCGAGTTCAATTTTTAGATCTACTTCTCTTATGTTCTGTCGTTCGTCGTTCACGACGTGTGGTTCTTTGTTCTTCAGTTCTTGCCATTCTGATTTACCAAAACCCGTTAGCCTCTCACGATCTTTTGAAAAACATTTCCAATTATTGGAAATATATTTGTATACCCATAAATCTTTAGTTTCTATAGAAAATATGCGTTACTTTCATGGAAAACATCTCCAAATTCATTATTTGGATTTAAAACAGATGTTAAGTACAACACCGTCGTTTCCACTCAACTGCCGACACTCATTTACTTATTTCACTTAATCACTCTTGTTAACGAATCTTAACTATTTCTTAGTCAATAACGAAGTCAATCAAGTTGGTGTATATTTACCTCTCAGACCTTGATTGAATAACATTATTAACTTTAAAACAGACAAAATTCACTATTTCAAACACCAATGAAACATTTATTCTCAACATTTCTGATTTTAAGTTAAGAATTTATTTCCTTTACAATAACCGTTGAAAAAATTCACACCTTCGAAATTTTTAACTTCAAAATATGCTTTATTCTTTAGTATGAATATATAAACAATATATTAATATATTAAGTTTAATTAAAGCAGAAAGTAAATAGTATTTTTCTGAAATTCGACATAACTGACTTCCATGAATAAATTCCTCTCGAATAATCTGTTATTTGATACCATATTCCGAATTTTGGACAAATCTCATTTGATCTATATTCTGAACTTCTGAATAATCTCACCGCACTGGTCAATTCCATTTCCTTCATCCACAATTTCATTTACAACTTTTTCTTTCACACATTAATTATTTCTATATATAATCTATTTCATCAAAATCTGAACTCGTCTCATCCAATTAATTTTGATTCCACTTAAATCCAGATTCAAATCTCTTTAAAGTCTTCATTCATATTTTTCCTTATACCTAACCCTTGTTCACAATTCACTTCATGTTAATTAACTCACATGTGTATACTTACTATCGAATTCATATATTCGATCATACATCATTGGTTTGAAACCAATTA